>CAWUFW010003657.1:0-1200000 GCA_963921515.1 Calotriton arnoldi | reverse complement strand
AGGATTCAATATTTTTGTACTTACCTGTTTGTAGATAGGAATTCGATATTCTGTCACTCGATATTTTCTCATCGATATTCTGGCAGCTCGATATTCTGCTCCTCGATATTCTGTCAGTGATCCGTAAAGTATTTGTACTCAAAAGACTTCGTGACATGTGCTGTTATCTCATCAAGGGGACAAGGGACTCTGCGAGTATGTGTGGCATGCACCCAGTTGTGGAGACCTCCACACTTCACAGATGCAGTGACCAAAATAGCCTTGCCACTGAGGTTCTAAGTATGACTTGCGCATGTGCTTCTTTGCCATAACCAAGTCACTGGGACTGAGGTCATGGCACTGCTCCTGTGGAGGCGGGCTGTAGCCTCTCCAAACTGGTGAGACACAGAACGCACCACATCAGCCTGGCTTTTGCAGTAATCAAGAATCATGTCATCTGTAATGTTCACAAGTGCATTTGCAGGCACAACTGACAGTCTCATGGCTTTGCCCATTATGATTTCATTGGGGGACAATCCTGTTACCAATAGGGAGTACCACGTAGACTCATCAATACAAGTAGCAAAGAATCAGGCTATTTCAGAGATGTCGAGGCACACACTTTAGCCACTTTAGCCAATCTGGATTTCAAAGTGCCATTGACCTGTTCCACAATTCCGGAAGTCTCCAGTCGGTAACTGCAATGTAGCCTTTGCTTGGCTTGTAATGCTGAGCACAACATCTTAGGACCTCATTATTAAAATGAGTTCCTTAGTCTGACTCCAGAGAAGTCGGGAAACCAAACCTTGGTATTAACTCCCTCAACAACAACTTAGCCACTGTGAGACTATCATATCTTCTGGTAGGTAGGCTTCAACCCAACGTGAGAAAATGCACACAATCACTAGAACATATCTCAACCCACTGCACACTGGCATCTCAATAAAGTCCAGTTGCATCCTGTTTAAGGGACCTCCTCATCTCCTTATGTGACTCAGTGTTACTGCTGTCTTTCTACCCACATTCTGCTGCTGGCACACAACTCATCTGTGACACAACCTTTCAGCCATCAGTCTGAACCTAGGATTGGAACAGATTTGCTTGAACAAGAACACCATGGTGTATCTACCTACATGTGTAGGTCCATGATATGTCTTGCCATTAGAGGTAACAAGCTAGCTGGCAGCACAGGTCGTTCTTCTCCTAAAACCCACATATTGTCTTTATCTCTTTTGACACAACCTGCTCTAATCCAGCCTTGTTTTTCTACTTCTAATACTTCTTCCTGCAACCTATTAACTTCTTCCCAAGTATCAACTGTAGTTAACACAAGATTGCAATTTCTTTAATCCTGTTTTTCATTCTGATACTCCGCAATAAGGGTACAAGCATTCAAGGTACAATATTGTGCAGTCTCATCGGCATACCTGTTGACCACAGTAACATAATCAGTGCCATTGCAATGTGCAGCGCACTTCACAACCGCAGTCTGAGCAGGCAGCTAAAATGCCTGTAACAGGGTATGGACACTTGCACCATTCCATATAGGTGACCCCGATGAGGTCATAAATCCATGTTGCAACCATAACTGTCCAAAGTCATGAGCAACACCAAAGCCATACTGAAAAAGGTCACTCTCAGCTGGTCTGAAACACAGAATGCCCTAATAAGAGCAATCAATTTAGCCACTTGTGCAGAAAATGCTCCTTGAAGCCAGGAGGCTTTGACCACACCTGAGACCTTACAGACTGCATAGGCCTCACATTGAATCTGAAACAAAATCACAGCTGTATTCAGTACCACAGAACAGCAAGGGACAACATTGGAGCTGACCATTCGAAGGTCTTGGACAATGCGATACTTTCCATTGGGATTTTGTAAACACATGGTGGGTGAGTTACATGGAGTCCTCATAATCTCTTTCAGAATGCCTTGCTCAATCATTGAGTGAATCACGGGAGTAATCCCAGTATGGCCAAACATAGACCATTTCCCGTCCGCAGCCGTGCGACGCGAACCACCATCAAAGTGCGCCCGCAAGTGCGGCGGTGGGAGCCAATGGAGACACAGCACCGTGCGGAATGACGTCCGCTCCGGTCCACAAATTACGATGCTCCAAAAAACCAGTTGCACCGCAGCAGAGAAACCGGCCAATCCTACACGGTGGAACCTCGACAGCGGAGCGTGAAACCAGAGACCCGGCCCACAGCGCCCGGACACGACCGCCATGGACCCAGCACTCCACGTTTTCCCGGTGCTGTACCTGATACATCACCAGCAAATCATGGACCGTCGCGGACGCCGCCGCAGTTACGCAATAACACAACCGCACACACAACTACAAAACACAAACCATGGACTGGCACAGGGTCCCTAACCACATCAGATACCCTGGTGGGGATAGGAACACATCCCCAAGTGCACACACACATGACCCACCTGCCACCAATACACCCCTCCGCATCCAGGTCACACATCGACCGCAATCGTGCGGCAATGTCACGGCCACGTCACCACAGCGGTGAAGACAAGGGAATACATGCGCACAATGCAGAAGGCTGGGCCAGCGCCAGGCATGGGCAGGGCACAAAGACCACAGGGCCACTACTCCACCCTCACACACTAGCCCCCCACTGAAGGGACATGCCATGTGCCACACCTGTGCACCCCCATGCACAACAACAAGCCAGGTGACACCACACCCTGCACCACACACAAAACAAATAGGGACACAGCCACAGCAGGAGTGACTGCACAGGAACACACAGCACAGAAGCACAGGGCCAGGGCTACACACACACACCACAACAACACCACACCAATGGCAAGTAAACTCAGTACAAGCATCAAATGGACACATACAAGGAACAAACATCTCACTGGACACACAGCCTGCCAAGTCACACACACATACCCCACACTGACACACAGACACATACACACACCACATGCCACCAGCAATGGAGCACACAAAACAGGAAAGCCAAAGTGAGGTGCACACAAATGGAAGGCCAAGGAGACAACCACCAAGCATGTGTACAGCACATGCAAGACAAGGAACATAGAACAACACCCCCAGCCCACCTAATCACACATGGCTTGCATAGTGATTGAAGTCAAACCACAGACAGCACAGTGCAACAACCCAAGGAGACAGCAAGGCAACACATGTAGAGGCACAAGGATGAAATGAAGGCCCTGAAGTCAAACTGTGAACAGCCACACATATGTATACAAATACTTCACAGGAATACTCCAGCAGCACAACACACAGGGCCCATTGACACACTCCATGACTGTCAAACACTAGTAGGAATGCACACACATACCCCCCCTCACATCTGCAGCACACAACACCAGTGTCAAACAAACAGAAGGGTGGCAAAAATGTCCAGGCAATACACAGACAAACAGTCACACTCCCTGGGGGTAGCCACAAACATCACATACACACAGGGATGCCAGAACCAATGTCTGCACAAAAACAACAGACAAACACATAACCCAACAGACCCACACACAGAACGACAACAAGAACAGACATGCCCTGTGCAGCAAAAATGTGGAAAGGCAATGGGAGCACAGACACAACAGGAGTGCACAACCCCAACAGTCAGGAACAATGCACACACAACATACCACAACACAGACAAGAAGTGTACCATCACAGATAAACACAGCCACAGCAAACAAACAACACATGCACAGCCAAAAAAAGAACACATAGCAAACACAGCAGGACATAAGTGGATGCATACCAGCCAATGACAAGGCAACATACCCCCACAGCACTGCATGCACAACAAGCAGTGTCTGCACAACAAGCATACCAGCCACACACAGAAATGAGTGACACAACATGAACCCACACAACACCAATCAGCACACAGGGAGTGAAGCAGTACCACAGCAACCACACATACATGCAACACAACACCAACAGATGCACAAGTCTGGCACAGAAAGGTGGAACCAACTTGACCAGGGGACTGGGCAGCACACACAGTTGAAGTGCATATGAGCAAACATGATTGACAAACAGCCCAAGAACATCACACAGAACCCATTGGGGAAATGTCCTGAGTGGCACATTGCCACTGTCCAAAGAACTGCACCACAAGGCACAGTGTAACATATCAAGTGATGGGGAGGCACACACACATGTAAAACAAGGGGACAGCAGACATCCAAGTGCAGTGCCATGGCAGGAGTGTACCATACACAAATAGATGGAGTGCAGACTCACAATGGGTAGGCATCCCAAGCACAGATAGGGGATGGCAAGACACCACACACAACATCACATACTGGAGGCAAACAGGCACCATGTGACAGCAATGCATGAGAAAACACAACCACAATGGCAGTGTGGATCAGCAGGTCTGCAATGTCTCCACAAACAGTAACATGACAGATGGATGAACAACAAAACACAACACTGACTTGACAGACACACACACTGCATACTCACAAGTGACAGAAATAACAAGTAGGAGTCAGCCACAACTGCATGGACACACAAACACACTGCACACTGCACAACATACAACTCACACATGTGCATACAAACACATCCACAGGGATAAACAATCCAAACAACAGGCACACACATCCTGGGTGAAACATGTGTGTAGTTGACAATGCAGGGGCACACACATATCAACACTCCAGACAAAGTCAACTCAAGACCTTCACACTGCACACTTCTTGACCATCCAAGAGCACACATTGAAAGAAACCCATGGGATTAGGATGACTGCCCATCACAAGATGACCACACACATACACTACTGGGCACACAAAATAAGAACACACATACATGATGAGCCTGGCCAGCATGCCTGCAATCCTCTGGACAGAATCCCATTCTGAGCTGGCAGTGCACCACAACTTGACATGTGTACAACACAGCCAACATGAACAAACAATGACAACAGCATCACACCTCAAATCTAATACATTGCCCACACAAGTATCAGGGTCAGGAAAAACTGAAGTCCCTCACCCCTGCAAAAAATAGAGTAAGTGAGTAAAGAAATTGGCAAGGTTGAAGTGGCACACACAGCATGTGGGCACAGTAAACCATATACACACAGCAAAAGAACTTTATCCAGTAAGGACACTGACAAAACAGACAACAGGAGCAACTGTCTTTATTCACAAATTGCACAGATAGGCAACAAGAGTAGATAATAGCAAGGCACAAAATGCAGGGCATGTCCATGACAAGCTGCACAGGCAGGGGCAAAACAGCAAGGCCAGTGGTCAGTCCAAGGTGCAGAGCATGTCCATGAGAAGCTGCACAGGCAGGGGCAAAACAGCAAGGCCAGTGGCCAGTCCAAGGTGCAGAGCATGTCCATGAGAAGCTGCACAGGCAGGGGCAAAACAGCAAGGCCAGTGGTCAGTCCAAGGTGCAGGGCATGTCCATGAGAAGCTGCACAGGCAGGGGCAAAACAGCAAGGCCAGTGGCCAGTCCAAGGTGCAGAGCATGTCCATGAGAAGCTGCACAGGCAGGGGCAAAAAGGTAGGCCAGTGGCCAGTCTAAGGTGCAGAGCATGTCCATGAGAAGCTGCACAGGCAGGGGCAAAACAGCAAGGCCAGTGGCCAGTCCAAGGTGCAGGGCATGTCCATGAGAAGCTGCACAGGCAGGGGCAAAACAGCAAGGCCAGTGGCCAGTCCAAGGTGTAGAGCATGTCCATGAGAAGCTGCACAGGCAGGGGCACACAGCAGTGCACGACAAGGCCAGTGGGCAGGACAAAGTGCAGAGTGAGTCCATGAGAAGCTGCACTGGCAGGGGGCACACAGCAGTGCACGACAAGGCCAGTGGGCAGGACAAAGTGCAGAGTGAGTCCATGAGAAGCTGCACAGGCAGGGGGCACACAGCAGTGCACGACAAGGCCAGTGGGCAGGACAAAGTGCAGAGTGAGTCCATGAGAAGCTGCACAGGCAGGGGGCACACAGCAGTGAACGACAAGGCCAGTGGGCAGGACAAAGTGCTGAGTGAGTCCATGAGAAGCTGCACAGGCAGGGGGCACACAGCAGTGATCGACAAGGCCAGTGGGCAGGACAAAGTGCAGAGTGAGTCCATGAGAAGCTGCACAGGCAGGGGGCACACAGCAGTGAACGACAAGACCAGTGGGCAGGACAAAGTGCAGAGTGAGTCCATGAGAAGCTGCACAGGCAGGGGGCACACAGGCAGTGAACGACAAGGTCAGTGGGCAGGACAAAGTGCAGAGTGAGTCCATGAGAAGCTGCACAGGCAGGGGGCACACAGCAGTGAACGACAAGGCCAGTGGGCAGGACAAAGTGCAGAGTGAGTCCATGAGAAGCTGCACAGGCAGGGGGCACACAGCAGTGAACAACAAGGCCAGTGGGCAGGACAAAGTGCAGAGTGAGTCCATGAGAAGCTGCACAGAGAATGTCTGCAACTGTACCCTAACCATGGTCAGCAACACAGTCTGGGGTGTGACGATGTGCAGCACAGGCCACGCTGTGTGAGAGACAGGCGTGTGAGGTCGACCAACACTCAGACTTGGCTGTCAGTCGTACTGGGAGCTGGCTGTGTGTCGGGCCCAGTTGGAGCACTTGACTGGGGAGAGGGAGGCACAGCTGAGGTATACCTTTCAGTGTTTAGGCAAAACAGAGGGCTGCTTGGACCAGGTGGTGTAGTGGCACGTGGAGGTGGAGTCATGCAGACATGAGACACAGTGTGGATGGGAGATTGTGGAGGGGTGACTTTCCACTTCTTGGGGAGTCGCAATGGCTTCACTGTCTTGGGAACAATGGGAAGTGGCGTGGACACATCAGGCTTACTCAACACCAAGGCTGCAGCAGGTGCAGATGCTGGCCCTCCCTCTGGTGACGTGCTTGAACCTGCGCAACGCTTTGCATGGCCCTGGCTTTGCCCCTCCATCCCCTGCCTACCAGGTGGTCCCCCCACAGTGCCCTCCATTCCCTACTTCACTGGGCTTGTTATGGGAGTGGAGGTAGTGGGTGAATCGGACTTGCAGCCCTTCTTATGCCTACCCTTGGCACTCACCACCTTCTCAGTGGGCATGGAAATTGTATGTTTGGTTTTGGGAGACGCTTTCGGGACAGGAGAGTCCTTGGCTGGGGATGTCCCTGAGGCACGTGACCCTGACGCCTGCTTCTTGGCTCTTTGTCCCCTGGTGTTGCCTGATGGGCTCTTGTCTGTGTGCACTGGGGTGGCTATGGTCATCTGTGGGGATGGTGTCTGCGGCCTGGACCGCTTGGGCTTCTGTTGCTGCTGTGTGCTACGTGTGCCGTATCGTGACTTAGAGGTCTGTGGAGCGTGGTCACTGTCGTCCGACGTGGCCACTGGCATGGGTGTGGACAAAGGGACTTTCGCTGGACTCC
Source organism: Calotriton arnoldi (assembly GCA_963921515.1). NCBI lineage: Eukaryota > Metazoa > Chordata > Amphibia > Caudata > Salamandridae > Calotriton > Calotriton arnoldi. The sequence goes on along the minus strand of CAWUFW010003657.1, from coordinate 1,192,644 downwards.
CAGATTGTGCCAGTTGAAGGGCTGATGTCACTGCAGTGGACAATGACTGGACAGTCCAGTGCAGCCCACCCACGTCTGAATGTATGCCCTCAATGAATGCAACCACCTGAGCCAATTTACTGTCGTGGTCCATGAATGAATTGAGGAGAGCTGTCTGGCCTACACACAGCTGGCGCAAAAGGTCCTCAGACTCAGCACTGATGGCAGCATGGGGGACCGGGGCAGGGGCAGCAGTGCCGGGGGTAAAGGACACCCTTCCCCTCTTAGCGGTGCGAACACGGGCAGCACCAGAGGAAGTGGCTGGGAGGGTGGGCACTGCACGCTGTGTGGTGGAAGATGATGCAGAGTCCCCGTTCCCTGTGCCCGCCAACATGTCTGCGTCAACGCTGGCATCAGATGACGTAGTACTTTGCATCTCGGGCTGTGATTCCTCCAGCAGACTCCTGTCCCCCTCCGAGGTGCTGGTCACATCTGTCTCACAGGGCTCCTCTGCAGCTGTAGTGCTAGTTTCCCCACCACTGGTGTCCGTCCCATGTTCCTCCGTGACCACGGGAGATGCTGCATGAGAGAGAGAGATGTAGGGTCAGTGCAGTGACAGCAACAGAACAAACATATGCATTACATACAACCATTAAGATGTCTAGATCTACATGTTGCACGCCACCCTGTGCAATTACATTGTTCAAACCCACCCCTGTCATCACAACAGTGCGTGTGCACTATCAAACCAGGACAAAGTGAGCAATGTGATGACTACACAGCACAACATCCTGCATGGGGCTCCGTTACAACAGCAACACAGATAGCTCATACCTGTCTCACACCACCCACAATGCCATTTAAATGCCCCATACCCGTTTCCCAGTGTTAAGTACAGGTAGGACACATGCATGACATCTGCACCCAGCACCGGCACAAGCTTACACTCACAGGCCACTGCATCACACTACCAACATCACATCGTCCAGCGCTGGCACATGCTGTGCACACATGCAGCCACACACAGCCATAGTCACCCTTCCCAGTACACTCACCCCTAATTGCCTGCTGATGCTCCTTCAATCGTGCATCCAGCTCAGGGTGAGTCACGGCCAAGATGCGGCACATTAGTGGTGTCATGCTGCGCCGTGCCATCCGGCCAGTGCGAGGGATCCGCCCCAGTGTCATCTCCGCAACGTTCTTTGCCAGCCGTGAGATGTCATCCCACCTCTTGTGGCAGTGGGTGCGCCGTCGGTTTGATACTCCCAGAGCACGCACCTTGTTCGCAATGCCCCTCCACACGGCCTTACGCTGGTGCACCTTGAGCTGCAGGCATGGGAGACAAGAGGGGGCAAACATCAGTGACACAGTGTCATGTGACAAAATCACTCAGGACAGTAGCATGATACAGATTAATCACAAATCCACATATCTCACATGCAGAGACAGAAATGCTTTTCACATGGTACATCTGTATGTGAGAATCACACGTAAATGCATGCATGTATAAGGGGGGACACAATACTTGCACATCTCATGTACAAGCAGGATGCCAGCACAGAAGACCATGTGTACTCTGCCCACATCTACTAACCATTTTTAGGTAGAGCAAGACATACGTCACAAAACAACATGTGTATGTGGCAAGACCCACTGTGTCCGATAATGCGCAGGCATCAACGAACATGCACTGTGAGTAGCCCACTGTGTCATGTATATCACATTGAGGGACATGATCTCACAAACCCACGTCCTTTCTCACAGTGCCAGTCGTGTGCAATCTACAGGGTTGACATGGCACATTGATGGGGAGTCAAATTTGAAAATGAACATGTTACACTCTGTACAGTCAGTGATGTGTTCTTGTTGGATTGGGTGGTGACTGTGCAGGCCAGGTGGGCTCACACTGAGATGGACAACAGGGAAACGCAAAGACATGCACACTAGCAATGACTGGCCTGAATCCTCCATTACCAACTTGCTGCTTCACTGTATGGCTGACAAGACAAGACATGTCCCTCAAATCTTGATGTGCAGGCAGGGAGACTTGAGGAGTAGGGTACACACCCCTTCACCCAATGGAATGCAAGTTAGTCAATGCATGACACAAACCCACACTCACATGCACATGCTGCATCAGACCGACTACATGTGTGCCCCCGTGCACTCTCACACCCACTGTGGAAGACTTACCACGACATTTGGGGCACCATATAGCCTTGGGTACTGTGTGAGCACCTCGTCCACCAGGACCTCAAGCTCCTCGCCGGTGAAAGGACTGGCACGGATCTTCTCTGTCCTTGACATCACTGTTGGTTAGAGACAGCAGCGGCAGCAGCAGGTGAGGGTCTCAGGCAGCAGTCCCTGGAGGCAGCAGCAGGTGAGGGTCTCAGGCAGCAGTCCCTGGAGGCAGCAGCAGGTGAGGGTCTCAGGCAGCAGTCCCTGGAGGCAGCAGCAGGTGAGGGTCTCAGGCAGCAGGCTCTGTGAGCAGTGGAAATTCTGGGCACTCTCCCACACATATATAGCCCCCTGGTGTCGTTCCAGTAGTCCTGGGCTGCTGCAATTGGTCTACCAGGTCAGCCTTTTACAAATGCATCCAATGACTGGCACCGCGGGGGTGTAGCACGCCTACCGCTATTTTCAAAATTGCATCGAACTTCCGCGATCGCGGAGCCCATTGGCTGTAATGGCATGGACCATGGCGGTGACACACCTCAGGGGCCAGGCGGGCGCTACCGCGGTATTGCATCTTTTGATTGCATCCAATGACCGGCACCGCGGTGGTGTAGCACGCCTACCGCTATTTTCAAAATTGCCTCGAGCTTCCGCGATCGCGGAGCCCATTGGCTGTAATGGCATGGACCGTGGCGGGGACACACCGCTGGTGCCAGGCGGTAGTTTCCGCAATTTGGGTGCCATAGACAGACATGAGGAACCGCCATTTGGGTGGCGGAGCATGCCAACTGCCATTTGGCCATGTCTCTGGGGCTATCAGTACCGCACCTGTGCATTGGGGTGTGTTGCACACACACCGCTGCTGCCAGGCGGTAGTTTCCGCAATTTGGGTGCCATAGACACACATGAGGCACCGCCATTTGGGTGGCGGAGCATGCCAACCGCCATTTGGTCATGTCTCTGGGGCTATCAGTACCGCACCTATGCATTGGGGTGTGTTGCACACACACCGCTGCTGCCAGGCGGTAGTTTCCGCAATTTGGGTGCCATAGACACACATGAGGCACCGCCATTTGGGTGGCGGAGCATGCCAACCGCCATTTGGCCATGTCTCTGGGGCTTTCAGTACTGCACCTGTGCATTGGGGTGTGTTGCACACACACCGCTTCTGCCAGGCGGTAATTTCCGCAATTTGGGTGCCATAGACACACATGAGGCACCGCCATTTGGGTGGCGGAGCATGCCAACCGCCATTTGGCCATGTCTCTGGGGCTATCAGTACCGCACCTGTGCATTGGGGTGTGTTGCACACACACCGCTGCTGCCAGGCGGTAGTTTCCGCAATTTGGGTGCCATAGACAGACATGAGGCACCGCCATTTGGGTGGCGGAGCATGCCAACCGCCATTTGGGCATCACTTGTCTCTCAGTACCGCACCTACAGTACACTACACTCCACTACACTACAGGACAGTGTTGGTATGGACAATACAATGTGCACACATGTCAATGTGTTGATGTGCATTGTCAATCAGAGCATTTTTTTTCACAATTGATTATGTTTGTTTTAGCATGTCCTCTCATGTTAGATCATGCACACACTCGTCATTGATGCTCAGACTGTGGTCATTGTGTTGTTGCGGTGTGCCAGGTTCAATTGACGTCTGAATGTGTGTCATGTACAGAAGCTAGGTAGGATACCGTGGGGTTGCCTTGTCACACATGTGCAGGATGACAGACTCCCAGGTGTGCCCATGGGGAATGTGGCCATATCCCAATGTCCATTCACTTTGACCGAGGTGTTGTTTGGGGGACTTGCTGTGTGTAATCTGACAAGTGTGTGATTTGTGTAGTTGAAGGGGTCCCTACATGTCAGCTGGTCTGTGACTCAATTCATATGACATTCTTTGTTGGCGTTGTGTCAGCCATGATGTGAGATGCTGTGCACATCCCATGATGTATTGCATTACAATGTGTCCACTCTCATCTCAACTAGGAGGAGACCAAATCTGCATCGTCACTTGACAGTGCTGGCAGACATGGAGGATGAGGCGATCATCCGGAAATGCCGTCTGGATAGAGCCACCCTAAAGACCCTTTGTGATTTGTTGGAGCCCCACCTGCAGCCTCGCCGAACATATCCAACAGCTTTCACCCCAACGTATAAGGTGATGGCGGCACTGCATTTTTTTGCGACTGGATCATTCCAGAACACGGTGGCCGAGGCAGGTGGGATGTCACATCCCATGTTCAGCATGGTGCTGCGGGATGTTCTGTCCGCCATGATGATCTACAAGGACAGATACATCCATTTCCCCAGGGGGGCAGAATTGGCAGCTGTAAAGGGAGATTTCTATCCCCTTGGACACATCCCCCATGTAGTTGGTGCCATTGATTGCACCCATGTTGGGCTAGTGCCACCACAGGTCCGTGAGCACATCTACAGGAATCGTAAACATTACCACTCCATAAATGTCCAAGTGGTATGCCTGGCAGATATGATCATATCACACGTGTGTGCAAAATTTCCAGGCTCTGCCCATGACTCATACATCCTGCGTAGCAGCATTGTACCCCAGCTGATGGCCAATCTGCTTCCTGAGCGTGCATGGATTGTGGGTGAGTATGCCTAGTCATTTGGCGTGCTGTGTGTGTGACCTGCTGTCCTCTGCATCTGCAACATTGCAATGTTTCTTTGTGTGTCACACATAGGTGACTCTGCATATCCCAACCGTCCTTGGTTGCTGAGCCCACTGCGGAACCCCAGGACACCAGCTGACGTCCGCTACAATGATGCACATGGGAGGACACGTCGTGTGGTGGAGCGTACCTTTGGACTGCTGAAGTCACGTTTCCGCTGCCTGGACAAGACCGGAGGGGCACTGATGTACTCGCCCAGGAAGGTGTGTCAGATTGTAGTGGCATGCTGCATGCTCCACAACGTAGCCATTTGCAAGGAGATTCCCCTGCTCCTGGATGATGATGAGCAGCCAAGGCCCTCGCCTGCAAACCAACACGTGTCCAGTGATGATGACAGTGGAGAGGAGGAAGGTGTTGACCTGCGTCAACAGCTCATCACCCGCTACTTCACTTGAAGGTGGGTGACAATGTACAACGTACCCATTGTCTGATGATGTTGCTGTTGTTGTGAGGGTGTAAGTGAGATTTGTGACAGCAGCCAGTTGTAGACTCAGTGTTTGCTGTCAATGTTGATGGGACAGTTCATTTCTGAACATCTACAGGATGTGTATGTTGGCACTTGTTGCCCATTGTTATGTGTGCATGTGGGTTGTTCTTGTTGTGAAGTGTTGTGTGATGTCTGTGATGCCACACCCAGACTAGTGAATGTTGTTCTGTTGTGTTTTCCTAGGTGCCTTTGACCTCTCCTTGCCTACATACACTCCGTCCCCTGGTACATTGTATTCCTGTTGAAAATTGTACATCCTGGAATAAAGACGGAGCAGGTACAACAACATGTGTGTAAGGATTTGTTTATTTACAAAGGTGACATGTGAGGGGGGTACATTGACAGTGAGGTGATTAGTGGAGCAGTGAGTTGACAGTCATGGTAAATGAGATAATCGAGTGGTCACCACATAGGTGTGGTGACCCAGTCCAACAGACAGATGCCATTCACAAGGCAGTGTGGGGAAGGACAGTCCAAAAAGTCAATGCAGTGGTGCAGAGGGTTGCCATCATGGCTGGCTGTGTGACTGGCGTTTGGCAGGTGCTTTGCCAAAAGATACTCCCAGGGTTTTCTTCGGACGGCCCCTTTTCCGTTTGGCGGGGGGCTCTACTATAGGGCCAGTGGGGTCTGAGGACTCACCACTCTCTGTGGCCGCAGGGGAGGATGGTGAACTGTCATCCTGCGGACCACCAGTGGGAGGGGGAGGTGTTGTTTGTGGCGCAGGCCTGTCCCTCAGTACCGCCACTAGTTGGCCCAAGAGGTCCACAATTTGTCCCATGCGGGTGTCCATGGACCTCATCAGCAGGAGGAGCTCACGTGAATCTTGTTCGGACCGGGCCGTTTGTCCCTGGGCCCATTCATATGCCCCAAGGACTCTGTGGATGTGGTCCAGGGATTCGGTCCCAGGCTCTGATCGTGTGTGGGTGACCCTGCCCCTCCCACCTGCTCTGCTGCCACGGACCGGTTGCCTCTCCACTGTCGGACCACACATCCTCTCCCTGCCCTCCTCAGTTGCTGGGGTGGGGTGGTCATCCTGTGGGACAGGGAGGGTGTTGCAGGCACCACTGGTGGTTGTGGTTGTGGTGGTGGTGGAGGACGCACCGGACGTAACAGCAGGGGCCTGCAGATTGGTTGTTGTAGCTGCAGGTGTGGTGGGGGGGACGATGGGGTCCTGGGACCTGTTGCGCCCTGGAACACCAGTTGGCCCGACCTCAGTCTCCTCGTCCGAAGATTCCTGGAAGTCAACATCCGAGAGTCGATGTTCCGGGGGGGGGTAGACTGGCCCTGCAGGTTGCTGGTGTCGTCCTCTGCAGTCAATTCTTGGTCACCTGTGGATCAGATGGGAAATGGTCATTGGGGTGCACCACGTAAGATTTGTGTTAGCTGTGTGTCATTCACTGTTAGTACACTACACAGTTGACTGATCATCACATTGTTTCCTATGTGCACTACTGTGCCTCCTGACATGCTGCGGTGGTACATGCATTTCTTGTCCATGGTGTGAGGTGTCAATATGTACCATGCGCCACGTGCATGATTTGTGATTACAGGGACATGTTGACATCTAGGGCCTTGCACTAAATATGATTTTTGTGCGGTCTGTATGTGGATTTTTATGACCTGTCAGCCGTCACATCTGGGCATGTCCTGGCCATTGTCATCTCCTGCATACCTTTGTCTTGTCATGTGCATATCTGGATTGGTACCACATACCATGCTTTCTTACTGTTCATATGGTCGTTGTTACTCTGGCCCCATGGCACTGAACTTGTCATTCATTGCTGTGCATGATTGTTCCCAGTCTTTCCTCTACATGTGCATTGGTGTGTCACGTTTTCGTTGCTGTGACAGTTTCCTTTGCTTAGCTGTGTGCACACTGTGTGTGGCAATATGATCGGTGTGCATATTTGTACATTGAGAGGACTGGTGTTGTCATATGGCACCATTCTTTTTGTGTCAAATGTCTAGGTGCACGTACTGCCTACTTGCCTGTTGTGTGTTAGCATTTGTCTTTGTTTTGTGACACATCTGTGTGGGCGTGGTGGAGGCTTGCATCCTGCTCAGTGGTGGCACAAGACAGAATAATATGTCTGGCTAGCTGTTTGTTTATTTGGAGTGATCCATTATATGCCACATGCATCTGGGTGGGGTGGGGGAGTGCCCCAATCCTGCTGAGGTGTGGGACAGGGGGCATGGTGGGAGTAGCAGTACAGGCCTCCAACCCAAACAGCCCTCCATGACAAGAAGGCTACCTACCTGTTAGTTTGTTTGTTGGGGATGTAATGGCTGACACATGCTTCTGGGTGGGGGAGTGGTCCATCCTGCTGAGGTGTGGGACAGGGGGCATGGTGGGAGTAGTAGTACAGGCCTCCCTCCCCCACACAGCCCTCCATGGCAAGATGGCTACCTACCTGTAAGTCTGTTTGTTGGGGATGTAATGGCTGACACATGCTTCTGGGTGGGGTGGGGGAGTGCCCCATCCTGCTGAGGTGTGGGACAGGGGGCATGGTGGGAGTAGTAGTACAGGCCTCCCTCCCCCACACAGCCCTCCATGGCAAGATGGCTACCTACCTGTAGGTTTGTTTGTTGGGGATGTAATGGTGACACATGCTTTTGGGTGGGGGAGTGCTCCATCCTGCTGAGGTGTGGGACAGGGGGCATGGTGGGAGTAGTAGTACAGGCCTCCACCCCAAACAGCCCTCCATGACAAGATGGCTACCTACCTGTTAGTTTGTTTGTTGGGGATGTAATGGCTGACACATGCTTCTGGGTGGGGTGGGGGAGTGCCCCATCCTGCTGAGGTGTGGGACAGGGGGCATGGTGGGAGTAGTAGTACAGGCCTCCCTCCCCCACACAGCCCTCCATGGCAAGATGGCTACCTACCTGTAAGTTTGTTTGTTGGGGATGTAATGGTGACACATGCTTCTGGGTGGGAGAGTGCTCCATCCTGCTGAGGTGTGGGACAGGGGGCATGGTGGGAGTAGTAGTACAGGCCTCCACCCCAAACAGCCCTCCATGACAAGATGGCTACCTACCTATTAGTATGTTTGTTGGGGATGTAATGGCTGACACATGCTTCTGGGTGGGGTGGGGAGTGCCCCATCCTGCTGAGGTTTGGGACAGGGGGCATGGTGGGAGTAGTAGTACAGGCCTCCCTCCCCCACACAGCCCTCCATGGCAAGATGGCTACCTACCTGTAAGTTTGTTTGTTGGGGATGTAATGGTGACACATGCTTCTGGGTGGGGGAGTGCTCCATCCTGCTGAGGTGTGGGACAGGGGGAATGGTGGGAGTAGTAGTACAGGCCTCCACCCCAAACAGCCCTCCATGACAAGATGGCTACCTACCTGTTAGTTTGTTTGTTGGGGATGTAATGGCTGACACATGCTTCTGGGTGGGGGAGTGCTCCATCCTGCTGAGGTGTGGGACAGGGGGCATGGTAGGAGTAGTAGTACAGGCCTCCCTCCCCCACACAGCCCTCCATGGCAAGATGGCTACCTACCTGTAAGTTTGTTTGTTGGGGATGTAATGGCTGGCACATGCTTCTGGGTGGGGTGGGGAGTGCCCCATCCTGCTGAGGTGTGGAACAGGGGGCATGGTGGGAGTAGTAGTACAGGCCTCCCTCCCCACACAGCCCTCCATGGCAAGATGGCTACCTACCTGTAAGTTTGTTTGTTGGGGATGTAATGGTGACACATGCTTCTGGGTGGGGGAGTGCTCCATCCTGCTGAGGTGTGGGACAGGGGGCATGGTGGGAGTAGTAGTACAGGCCTCCACCCTAAACAGCCCTCCATGGCAAGATGGCTACCTACCTGTAAGTGTGTTTGTTGGGTATGTGATGGTGACACATGCTTCTGGGTGGGGTGGGGGAGTGCCACATCCTGCTGAGGTGTGGGACAGGGGGAATGGTGGGAGTAGTAGTACAGGCCTCCCTCCCCCACACAGCCCTCCATGGCAAGATGGCTACCTACCTGTAAATTTGTTTGTTGGGGATGTAATGGTGACACATGATTCTGGGTGGGGTGGGGGAGTGCCACATCCTGCTGAGGTGTGGGACAGGGGGCATGGTGGGAGTAGTAGTACAGGCCTCCACCCCAAACAGCCCTCCATGACAAGATGGCTACCTACCTGTTAGTTTGTTTGTTGGGGATGTAATGGCTGACACATGCTTCTGGGTGGGGGAGTAGTCCATCCTGCTGAGGTGTGGGACAGGGGGCATGGTGGGAGTAGTAGTACAGGCCTCCCTCCCCCACACAGCCCTCCATGGCAAGATGGCTACCTACCTGTAAGTTTGTTTGTTGGGGATGTAATGGCTGACATATGCTTCTGGGTGGGGTGGGGGAGTGCCCCATCCTGCTGAGGTGTGGGACAGGGGGCATGGTGGGAGTAGTAGTACAGGCCTCCCTCCCCCACACAGCCCTGCATGGCAAGATGGCTACCTACCTGTAAGTTTGTTTGTTGGGGATGTAATGGTAACACATGCTTCTGGGTGGGGGAGTGCTCCATCCTGCTGAGGTGTGGGACAGGGGGCATGGTGGGAGTAGTAGTACACGCCTCCACCCCAAACAGCCCTCCATGACAAGATGGCTACCTACCTGTTAGTTTGTTTGTTGGGGATGTAATGGCTGACACATGCTTCTGGGTGGGGTGGGGGAGTGCCCCATCCTGCTGAGGTGTGGGACAGGGGGCATGGTGGGAGTAGTAGTACAGGCCTCCCTCCCCCACACAGCCCTCCATGGCAAGATGGCTACCTACCTGTAAGTTTGTTTGTTGGGGATGTAATGGTGACACATGCTTCTGGGTGGGGGAGTGCCCCATCCTGCTGAGGTGTGGGACAGGGGGCATGGTGGGAGTAGTAGTACAGGCCTCCACCCCAAACGGCCCTCCATGACAAGATGGCTACCTACCTGTTAGTTTGTTTGTTGGGGATGTAATGGCTGACACATGCTTCTGGGTGGGGGAGTGCCACATCCTGCTGAGGTGTGGGACAGGGGGCATGGTGGGAGTAGTAGTACAGGCCTCCTCCCCCACACAGCCCTCCATGGCAAGATGGCTACCTACCTGTAAGTTTGTTTGTTGGGGATGTAATGGTGACACATGCTTCTGGGTGGGGTGGGGGAGTGCCACATCCTGCTGAGGTATGGGGCAGGGGGTATGGTGGGAGTAGTAGTACAGGCCTCCACCCCAAACAGCCCTCCATGACAAGATGGCTACCTACCTGTTAGTTTGTTTGTTGGGGATGTAATGGCTGACACATGCTTCTGGGTGGGGGAGTGCTCCATCCTGTTGAGGTGTGGGACAGGGGGCATGGTAGGAGTAGTAGTACAGGCCTCCCTCCCTCCACAGCAACCAATGGCAAGATGGCTACCTACCTGTAAGTTTGTTTGTTGGGGATGTAATGGCTGACACATGCTTCTGGGTGGGGTGGGGGAGTGCCCCATCCTGCTGAGGTGTGGGACAGGGGGCATGGTGGGAGTAGTAGTACAGGCCTCCCTCCCCCATACAGCCCTCCATGGCAAGATGGCTACCTACCTGTAAGTTTGTTTGTTGGGGATGTAATGGAGACACATGCTTCTGGGTGGGGAGTGCTCCATCCTGCTGAGGTGTGGGACAGGGGGCATGGTGGGAGTAGTAGTACAGGCCTCCCTCCCCCACACAGCCCTCCATGGCAAGATGGCTACCTACCTGTTAGTTTGTTTGTTGGGGATGTAATGGAGACACATGCTTCTGGGTGGGAGAGTGCTCCATCCTGCTGAGGTGTGGGACAGGGGGCATGGTGGGAGTAGTAGTACAGGCCTCCACCCCAAACAGCCCTCCAGGGCAAGATGGCTACCTACCTGTAAGTTTGTTTGTTGGGGATGTGATGGTGACACATGCTTCTGGGTGGGGTGGGGGAGTGCCACATCCTGCTGAGGTGTGGGACAGGATGCATGGTGGGAGTAGTAGTACAGGCCTCCCTCCCCCACACAGCCCTCCATGGCAAGATGGCTACCTACCTGTTAGTTTGTTTGTTGGGGAGGTAATGGTGACACATGCTTCTGGGTGAGGTGGGGGAGTGCCACATCCTGCTGAGGTGTGGGACAGGGGGCATGGTGGGAGTAGTAGTACAGGCCTCCACCCCAAACAGCCCTCCATGACAAGATGGCTACCTACCTGTTAGTTTGTTTGTTGGGGATGTAATGGCTGACACATGCTTCTGGGTGGGGGAGTGGTCCATCCTGCTGAGGTGTGGGACAGGGGGCATGGTGGGAGTAGTAGTACAGGCCTCCCTCCCCCACACAGCCCTCCATGGCAAGATGGCTACCTACCTGTAAGTTTGTTTGTTGGGGATGTAATGGCTGACATATGCTTCTGGGTGGGTGGGGGAGTGCCCCATCCTGCTGAGGTGTGGGACAGGGGGCATGGTGGGAGTAGTAGTACAGGCCTCCCTCCCCCACACAGCCCTGCATGGCAAGATGGCTACCTACCTGTAAGTTTGTTTGTTGGGGATGTAATGGTGACACATGCTTCTGGGTGGGAGAGTGCTCCATCCTGCTGAGGTGTGGGACAGGGGGCATGGTGGGAGTAGTAGTACAGGCCTTCACCCCAAACAGCCCTCCATGACAAGATGGCTACCTACCTATTAGTATGTTTGTTGGGGATGTAATGGCTGACACATGCTTCTGGGTGGGGTGGGGGAGTGCCCCATCCTGCTGAGGTTTGGGACAGGGGGCATGGTGGGAGTAGTAGTACAGGCCTCCCTCCCCCACACAGCCCTCCATGGCAAGATGGCTACCTACCTGTAAGTTTGTTTGTTGGGGATGTAATGGTGACACATGCTTCTGGGTGGGGGAGTGCTCCATCCTGCTGAGGTGTGGGACAGGGGGAATGGTGGGAGTAGTAGTACAGGCCTCCACCCCAAACAGCCCTCCATGACAAGATGGCTACCTATCTGTTAGTTTGTTTGTTGGGGATGTAATGGCTGACACATGCTTCTGGGTGGGGGAGTGCTCCATCCTGCTGAGGTGTGGGACAGGGGGCATGGTAGGAGTAGTAGTACAGGCCTCCCTCCCCCACACAGCCCTCCATGGCAAGATGGCTACCTACCTGTAAGTTTGTTTGTTGGGGATGTAATGGCTGGCACATGCTTCTGGGTGGGGTGGGGGAGTGCCCCATCCTGCTGAGGTGTGGAACAGGGGGCATGGTGGGAGTAGTAGTACAGGCCTCCCTCCCCCACACAGCCCTCCATGGCAAGATGGCTACCTACCTGTAAGTGTGTTTGTTGGGGATGTAATGGTGACACATGCTTCTGGGTGGGGGAGTGCTCCATCCTGCTGAGGTGTGGGACAGGGGGCATGGTGGGAGTAGTAGTACAGGCCTCCACCCTAAACAGCCCTCCATGGCAAGATGGCTACCTACCTGTAAGTGTGTTTGTTGGGGATGTGATGGTGACACATGCTTCTGGGTGGGGTGGGGGAGTGCCACATCCTGCTGAGGTGTGGGACAGGGGGAATGGTGGGAGTAGTAGTACAGGCCTCCCTCCCCCACACAGCCCTCCATGGCAAGATGGCTACCTACCTGTAAATTTGTTTGTTGGGGATGTAATGGTGACACATGCTTCTGGGTGGGGTGGGGGAGTGCCACATCCTGCTGAGGTGTGGGACAGGGGGCATGGTGGGAGTAGTAGTACAGGCCTCCACCCCAAACAGCCCTCCATGACAAGATGGCTACCTACCTGTTAGTTTGTTTGTTGGGGATGTAATGGCTGACACATGCTTCTGGGTGGGGGAGTAGTCCATCCTGCTGAGGTGTGGGACAGGGGGCATGGTGGGAGTAGTAGTACAGGCCTCCCTCCCCCACACAGCCCTCCATGGCAAGATGGCTACCTACCTGTAAGTTTGTTTGTTGGGGATGTAATGGCTGACATATGCTTCTGGGTGGGGTGGGGGAGTGCCCCATCCTGTTGAAGTGTGGGACAGGGGGCATGGTGGGAGTAGTAGTACAGGCCTCCCTCCCCACACAGCCCTGCATGGCAAGATGGCTACCTACCTGTAAGTTTGTTTGTTGGGGATGTAATGGTGACACATGCTTCTGGGTGGGGGAGTGCTCCATCCTGCTGAGGTGTGGGACAGGGGGCATGGTGGGAGTAGTAGTACAGGCCTCCACCCCAAACAGCCCTCCATGACAAGATGGCTACCTACCTGTTAGTTTGTTTGTTGGGGATGTAATGGCTGACACATGCTTCTGGGTGGGGTGGGGGAGTGCCCCATCCTGCTGAGGTGTGGGACAGGGGGCATGGTGGGAGTAGTAGTACAGGCCTCCCTCCCCCACACAGCCCTCCATGGCAAGATGGCTACCTACCTGTAAGTTTGTTTGTTGGGGATGTAATGGTGACACATGCTTCTGGGTGGGGGAGTGCCCCATCCTGCTGAGGTGTGGGACAGGGGGCATGGTGGGAGTAGTAGTACAGGCCTCCACCCCAAACGGCCCTCCATGACAAGATGGCTACCTACCTGTTAGTTTGTTTGTTGGGGATGTAATGGCTGACACATGCTTCTGGGTGGGGGAGTGCCACATCCTGCTGAGGTGTGGGACAGGGGGCATGGTGGGAGTAGTAGTACAGGCCTCCCTCCCCCACACAGCCCTCCATGGCAAGATGGCTACCTACCTGTAAGTTTGTTTGTTGGGGATGTAATGGTGACACATGCTTCTGGGTGGGGTGGGGGAGTGCCACATCCTGCTGAGGTATGGGGCAGGGGGCATGGTGGGAGTAGTAGTACAGGCCTCCACCCCAAACAGCCCTCCATGACAAGATGGCTACCTACCTGTTAGTTTGTTTGTTGGGGATGTAATGGCTGACACATGCTTCTGGGTGGGGGAGTGGTCCATCCTGTTGAGGTGTGGGACAGGGGGCATGGTAGGAGTAGTAGTACAGGCCTCCCTCCCTCCACAGCAATCAATGGCAAGATGGCTACCTACCTGTAAGTTTGTTTGTTGGGGATGTAATGGCTGACACATGCTTCTGGGTGGGGTGGGGGAGTGCCCCATCCTGTTGAGGTGTGGGACAGGGGGCATGGTGGGAGTAGTAGTACAGGCCTCCCTCCCCCATACAGCCCTCCATGGCAAGATGGCTACCTACCTGTAAGTTTGTTTGTTGGGGATGTAATGGAGACACATGCTTCTGGGTGGGGGAGTGCTCCATCCTGCTGAGGTGTGGGACAGGGGGCATGGTGGGAGTAGTAGTACAGGCCTCCCTCCCCCGCACAGCCCTCCATGGCAAGATGGCCACCTACCTGTAAGTTTGTTTGTTGGGGATGTAATGGCTGACATATGCTTCTGGGTGGGGTGGGGGAGTGCCCCATCCTGCTGAAGTGTGGGACAGGGGGCATGGTGGGAGTAGTAGTACAGGCCTCCCTCCCCCACACAGCCCTGCATGGCAAGATGGCTACCTACCTGTAAGTTTGTTTGTTGGGGATGTAATGGTGACACATGCTTCTGGGTGGGGGAGTGCCCCATCCTGCTGAGGTGTGGGACAGGGGGCATGGTGGGAATAGTAGTACAGGCCTCCACCCCAAACGGCCCTCCATGACAAGATGGCTACCTACCTGTTAGTTTGTTTGTTGGGGATGTAATGGCTGACACATGCTTCTGGGTGGGGGAGTGCCACATCCTGCTGAGGTGTGGGACAGGGGGCATGGTGGGAGTAGTAGTACAGGCCTCCCTCCCCCACACAGCCCTCCATGGCAAGATGGCTACCTACCTGTAAGTTTGTTTGTTGGGGATGTAATGGTGACACATGCTTCTGGGTGGGGTGGGGAGTGCCACATCCTGCTGAGGTGTGGGACAGGGGGCATGGTGGGAGTAGTAGGACAGGCCTCCACCCCAAACAGCCCTCCATGACAAGATGGCTACCTACCTGTTAGTTTGTTTGTTGGGGATGTAATGGCTGACACATGCTTCTGGGTGGGGGAGTGCTCCATCCTGTTGAGGTGTGGGACAGGGGACATGGTAGGAGTAGTAGTACAGGCCTCCCTCCCTCCACAGCAATCAATGGCAAGATGGCTACCCACCTGTAAGTTTGTTTGTTGGGGATGTAATGGCTGACACATGCTTCTGGGTGGGGTGGGGGAGTGCCCCATCCTGCTGAGGTGTGGGACAGGGGGCATGGTGGGAGTAGTAGTACAGGCCTCCCTCCCCCATACAGCCCTCCATGGCAAGATGGCTAACTACCTGTAAGTTTGTTTGTTGGGGATGTAATGGAGACACATGCTTCTGGGTGGGGGAGTGCTCCATCCTGCTGAGGTGTGGGACAGGGGGCATGGTGGGAGTAGTAGTACAGGCCTCCCTCCCCCACACAGCCCTCCATGGCAAGATGGCTACCTACCTGTTAGTTTGTTTGTTGGGGATGTAATGGAGACACATGCTTCTGGGTGGGAGAGTGCTCCATCCTGCTGAGGTGTGGGACAGGGGGCATGGTGGGAGTAGTAGTACAGGCCTCCCTCCCCCACACAGCCCTCCATGGCAAGATGGCTACCTACCTGTTAGTTTGTTTGTTGGGGAGGTAATGGTGACACATGCTTCTGGGTGAGGTGGGGGAGTGCCACATCCTGCTGAGGTGTGGGACAGGGGGCATGGTGGGAGTAGTAGTACAGGCCTCCACCCCAAACAGCCCTCCATGACAAGATGGCTACCTACCTGTTAGTTTGTTTGTTGGGGATGTAATGGCTGACACATGCTTCTGGGTGGGGGAGTGGTCCATCCTGCTGAGGTGTGGGACAGGGGGCATGGTGGGAGTAGTAGTACAGGCCTCCCTCCCCCACACAGCCCTCCATGGCAAGATGGCTACCTACCTGTAAGTTTGTTTGTTGGGGATGTAATGGCTGACATATGCTTCTGGGTGGGGTGGGGGAGTGCCCCATCCTGCTGAGGTGTGGGACAGGGGGCATGGTGGGAGTAGTAGTACAGGCCTCCCTCCCCCACACAGCCCTGCATGGCAAGATGGCTACCTACCTGTAAGTTTGTTTGTTGGGGATGTAATGGTGACACATGCTTCTGGGTGGGAGAGTGCTCCATCCTGCTGAGGTGTGGGACAGGGGGCATGGTGGGAGTAGTAGTACAGGCCTCCACCCCAAACAGCCCTCCATGACAAGATGGCTACCTACCTGTTAGTTTGTTTGTTGGTGATGTAATGGCTGACACATGCTTCTAGGTGGGGTGGGGGAGTGCCCCATCCTGCTGAGGTGTGGGACAGGGGGCATGGTGGGAGTAGTAGTACAGGCCTCCCTCCCCCACACAGCCCTCCATGGCAAGATGGCTACCTACCGGTAAGTTTGTTTGTTGGGGATGTAATGGTGACACATGCTTCTGTGTGGGGGAGTGCTCCATCCTGCTGAGGTGTGGGACAGGGGGCATGGTGGGAGTAGTAGTACAGGCCTCCACCCCAAACGGCCCTCCATGACAAGATGGCTACCTACCTGTTAGTTTGTTTATTGGGGATGTAATGGCTGACACATGCTTCTGGGTGGGGTGGGGGAGTGCCACATCCTGCTGAGGTGTGGGACAGGGGGCATGGTGGGAGTAGTAGTACAGGCCTCCCTCCCCCACACAGCCCTCCATGGCAAGATGGCTACCTACCTGTAAATTTGTTTGTTGGGGATGTAATGGTGACACATGCTTCTGGGTGGGGTGGGGGAGTGCCACATCCTGCTGAGGTGTGGGACAGGGGGCATGGTGGGAGTAGTAGTACAGGCCTCCACCCCAAACAGCCCTCCATGACAAGATGGCTACCTACCTGTTAGTTTGTTTGTTGGGGATGTAATGGCTGACACATGCTTCTGGGTGGGGAGTAGTCCATCCTGCTGAGGTGTGGGACAGGGGGCATGGTGGGAGTAGTAGTACAGGCCTACCTCCCACACACAGCCCTCCATGGCAAGATGGCTACCTACCTGTAAGTTTGTTTGTTGGGGATGTAATGGCTGACATATGCTTCTGGGTGGGGTGGGGGAGTGCCCCATCCTGCTGAAGTGTGGGACAGGGGGCATGGTGGGAGTAGTAGTACAGGCCTCCCTCCCCCACACAGCCCTGCATGGCAAGATGGCTACCTACCTGTAAGTTTGTTTGTTGGGGATGTAATGGTGACACATGCTTCTGGGTGGGGGAGTGCTCCATCCTGCTGAGGTGTGGGACAGGGGGCATGGTGGGAGTAGTAGTACAGGCCTCCACCCCAAACAGCCCTCCATGACAAGATGGCTACCTACCTGTTAGTTTGTTTGTTGGGGATGTAATGGCTGACATATGCTTCTGGGTGGGGTGGGGGAGTGCCCCATCCTGCTGAGGTGTGGGACAGGGGGCATGGTGGGAGTAGTAGTACAGGCCTCCCTCCCCCACACAGCCCTCCATGGCAAGATGGCTACCTACCTGTAAGTTTGTTTGTTGGGGATGTAATGGTGACACATGCTTCTGGGTGGGGGAGTGCCCCATCCTGCTGAGGTGTGGGACAGGCGGCATGGTGGGAGTAGTAGTACAGTCCTCCACCCCAAACGGCCCTCCATGACAAGATGGCTACCTACCTGTTAGTTTGTTTGTTGGGGATGTAATGGCTGACACATGCTTCTGGGTGGGGGAGTGCCACATCCTGCTGAGGTGTGGGTCAGGGGGCATGGTGGGAGTAGTAGTACAGGCCTCCCTCCCCACACAGCCCTCCATGGCAAGATGGCTACCTACCTGTAAGTTTGTTTGTTGGGGATGTAATGGTGACACATGCTTCTGGGTGGGGTGGGGAGTGCCACATCCTGCTGAGGTGTGGGACAGGGGGCATGGTGGGAGTAGTAGTACATGCCTCCACCCCAAACAGCCCTCCATGACAAGATGGCTACCTACCTGTTAATTTGTTTGTTGGGGATGTAATGGCTGACACATGCTTCTGGGTGGGGGAGTGCTCCATCCTGTTGAGGTGTGGGACAGGGGGCATGGTAGGAGTAGTAGTACAGGCCTCCCTCCCTCCACAGCAATCCATGGCAAGATGGCTACCTACCTGTAAGTTTGTTTGTTGGGGATGTAATGGCTGACACATGCTTCTGGGTGGGGTGGGGGAGTGCCCCATCCTGCTGAGGTGTGGGACAGGGGGCATTGTGGGAGTTGTAGTACAGGCCTCCCTCCCCCATACAGCCCTCCATGGCAAGATGGCTACCTACCTGTAAGTTTGTTTGTTGGGGATGTGATGGTGACACATGCTTCTGGGTGGCGGAGTGCTCCATCCTGCTGAGGTGTGGGACAGGGGGCATGGTGGGAGTAGTAGTACTGGCCTCCACCCCAAACAGCCCTCCATGACAAGATGGCTACCTACCTGTTAGTTTGTTTGTTGGGGATGTAATGGCTGACACATGCTTCTGGGTGGGGTGGGGGAGTGCCACATCCTGCTGAGGTGTGGGACAGTGGGCATGGTGGGAGTAGCAGTACAGGCCTCCCTCCCCCACACAGCCCTCCATGGCAAGATGGCTACTTACCTGTTAGTTTGTTTGTTGGGGAGGTAATGGTGACACATGCTTCTGGGTGAGGTGGGGTAGTGCCACATCCTGCTGAGGTGTGGGACAGGGGGCATGGTGGGAGTAGTAGTACAGGCCTCCACCCCAAACAGCCCTCCATGACAAGATGGCTACCTACCTGTTAGTTTGTTTGTTGGAGATGTAATGGCTGACACATGCTTCTGGGTGGGGGAGTGGTCCATCCTGCTGAGGTGTGGGACAGGGGGCATGGTGGGAGTAGTAGTACAGGCCTCCCTCCCCCACACAGCCCTCCATGGCAAGATGGCTACCTACCTGTAAGTTTGTTTGTTGGGGATGTAATGGCTGACATATGCTTCTGGGTGGGGTGGGGGAGTGCCCCATCCTGCTGAGGTGTGGGACAGGGGGCATGGTGGGAGTAGTAGTACAGGCCTCCCTCCCCCACACAGCCCTGCATGGCAAGATGGCTACCTACCTGTAAGTTTGTTTGTTGGGGATGTAATGGTGACACATGCTTCTGGGTGGGAGAGTGCTCCATCCTGCTGAGGTGTGGGACAGGGGGAATGGTGGGAGTAGTAGTACAGGCCTCCCTCCCCCACACAGCCCTCCATGGCAAGATGGCTACCTACCTGTAAATTTGTTTGTTGGGGATGTAATGGTGACACATGCTTCTGGGTGGGGTGGGGGAGTGCCACATCCTGCTGAGGTGTGGGACAGGGGGCATGGTGGGAGTAGTAGTACAGGCCTCCACCCCAAACAGCCCTCCATGACAAGATGGCTACCTACCTGTTAGTTTGTTTGGTGGGGATGTAATGGCTGACACATGCTTCTGGGTGGGGAGTAGTCCATCCTGCTGAGGTGTGGGACAGGGGGCATGGTGGGAGTAGTAGTACAGGCCTCCCTCCCCACACAGCCCTCCATGGCAAGATGGCTACCTACCTGTTAGTTTGTTTGTTGGGGATGTAATGGCTGACACATGCTTCTGGGTGGGGTGGGGGAGTGCCCCATCCTGCTGAGGTGTGGGACAGGGGGCATGGTGGGAGTAGTAGTACAGGCCTCCCTCCCCACACAGCCCTCCATGGCAAGATGGCTACCTACCTGTAAGTTTGTTTGTTGGGGATGTAATGGTGACACATGCTTCTGGGTGGGGAGTGCCCCATCCTGCTGAGGTGTGGGACAGGGGGCATTGGTGGGAGTAGTAGTACAGGCCTCCACCCCAAACGGCCCTCCATGACAAGATGGCTACCTACCTGTTAGTTTGTTTGTTGGGGATGTAATGGCTGACACATGCTTCTGGGTGGGGGAGTGCCACATCCTGCTGAGGTGTGGGACAGGGGGCATGGTGGGAGTAGTAGTACAGGCCTCCCTCCCCACACAGCCCTCCATGGCAAGATGGCTACCTACCTGTAAGTTTGTTTGTTGGGGATGTAATGGTGACACATGCTTCTGGGTGGGGTGGGGGAGTGCCACATCCTGCTGAGGTATGGGACAGGGGGCATGGTGGGAGTAGTAGTACAGGCCTCCACCCCAAACAGCCCTCCATGACAAGATGGCTACCTACCTGTTAGTTTGTTTGTTGGGGATGTAATGGCTGACACATGCTTCTGGGTGGGGGAGTGCTCCATCCTGTTGAGGTGTGGGACAGGGGGCATGGTAGGAGTAGTAGTACAGGCCTCCCTCCCTCCACAGCAATCCATGGCAAGATGGCTACCTACCTGTAAGTTTGTTTGTTGGGGATGTAATGGCTGACACATGCTTCTGGGTGGGGTGGGGGAGTGCCACATCCTGCTGAGGTGTGGGACAGGGGGCATGGTGGGAGTAGTAGTACAGGCCTCCACCCTAAACAGCCCTCCATGGCAAGATGGCTACCTACCTGTAAGTTTGTTTGTTGGGGATGTGATGGTGACACATGCTTCTGGGTGGCGGAGTGCTCCATCCTGCTGAGGTGTGGGACAGGGGGCATGGTGGGAGTAGTAGTACAGGCCTCCACCCTAAACAGCCCTCCATGGCAAGATGGCTACCTACCTGTAAGTTTGTTTGTTGGGGATGTAATGGTGACACATGCTTCTGGGTGGGAGAGTGCTCCATCCTGCTGAGGTGTGGGACAGGGGGCATGGTGGGAGTAGTAGTACAGGCCTCCACCCCAAACAGCCCTCCATGACAAGATGGCTACCTACCTGTTAGTTTGTTTGTTGGGGATGTAATGGCTGACACATGCTTCTAGGGTGGGGTGGGGGAGTGCCCCATCCTGCTGAGGTGTGGGACAGGGGGCATGGTGGGAGTAGTAGTACAGGCCTCCCTCCCCCACACAGCCCTCCATGGCAAGATGGCTACCTACCTGTAAGTTTGTTTGTTGGGGATGTAATGGTGACACATGCTTCTGGGTGGGGGAGTGCTCCATCCTGCTGAGGTGTGGGACAGGGGGCATGGTGGGAGTAGTAGTACAGGCCTCCACTCCCAAACGGCCCTCCATGACAAGATGGCTACCTACCTGTTAGTTTGTTTGTTGGGGATGTAATGGCTGACACATGCTTCTGGGTGGGGTGGGGGAGTGCCACATCCTGCTGAGGTGTGGGACAGGGGGCATGGTGGGAGTAGTAGTACAGGCCTCCCTCCCCCACACAGCCCTCCATGGCAAGATGGCTACCTACCTGTAAATTTGTTTGTTGGGGATGTAATGGTGACACATGCTTCTGGGTGGGCTGGGGGAGTGCCACATCCTGCTGAGGTGTGGGACAGGGGGCATGGTGGGAGTAGTAGTACAGGCCTCCACCCCAAACAGCCCTCCATGACAAGATGGCTACCTACCTGTTAGTTTGTTTGTTGGGGATGTAATGGCTGACACATGCTTCTGGGTGGGGGAGTAGTCCATCCTGCTGAGGTGTGGGACAGGGGGCATGGTGGGAGTAGTAGTACAGGCCTACCTCCCCCACACAGCCCTCCATGGCAAGATGGCTACCTACCTGTAAGTTTGTTTGTTGGGGATGTAATGGCTGACATATGCTTCTGGGTGGGGTGGGGAGTGCCCCATCCTGCTGAAGTGTGGGACAGGGGCATGGTGGGAGTAGTAGTACAGGCCTCCCTCCCCACACAGCCCTGCATGGCAAGATGGCTACCTACCTGTAAGTTTGTTTGTTGGGGATGTAATGGTGACACATGCTTCTGGGTGGGGGAGTGCTCCATCCTGCTGAGGTGTGGGACAGGGGGCATGGTGGGAGTAGTAGTACAGGCCTCCACCCCAAACAGCCCTCCATGACAAGATGGCTACCTACCTGTTAGTTTGTTTGTTGGGGATGTAATGGCTGACACATGCTTCTGGGTGGGGTGGGGGAGTGCCCCATCCTGCTGAGGTGTGGGACAGGGGGCATGGTGGGAGTAGTAGTACAGGCCTCCCTCCCCCACACAGCCCTCCATGGCAAGATGGCTACCTACCTGTAAGTTTGTTTGTTGGGGATGTAATGGTGACACATGCTTCTGGGTGGGGAGTGCCCCATCCTGCTGAGGTGTGGGACAGGGGGCATGGTGGGAGTAGTAGTACAGTCCTCCACCCCAAACGGCCCTCCATGACAAGATGGCTACCTACCTGTTAGTTTGTTTGTTGGGGATGTAATGGCTGACACATGCTTCTGGGTGGGGGAGTGCCACATCCTGCTGAGGTGTGGGACAGGGGGCATGGTGGGAGTAGTAGTACAGGCCTCCCTCCCAACACAGCCCTCCATGGCAAGATGGCTACCTACCTGTAAGTTTGTTTGTTGGGGATGTAATGGTGACACATGCTTCTGGGTGGGGTGGGGGAGTGCCACATCCTGCTGAGGTGTGGGACAGGGGGCATGGTGGGAGTAGTAGTACATGCCTCCACCCCAAACAGCCCTCCATGACAAGATGGCTACCTACCTGTTAGTTTGTTTGTTGGGGATGTAATGGCTGACACATGCTTCTGGGTGGGGGAGTGCTCCATCCTGTTGAGGTGTGGGACAGGGGGCATGGTAGGAGTAGTAGTACAGGCCTCCCTCCCTCCACAGCAATCCATGGCAAGATGGCTACCTACCTGTAAGTTTGTTTGTTGGGGATGTAATGGCTGACACATGCTTCTGGGTGGGTGGGGAGTGCCCCATCCTGCTGAGGTGTGGGACAGGGGGCATTGTGGGAGTAGTAGTACAGGCCTCCCTCCCCCATACAGCCCTCCATGGCAAGATGGCTACCTACCTGTAAGTTTGTTTGTTGGGGATGTAATGGTGACACATGCTTCTGGGTGGGGGAGTGCTCCATCCTGCTGAGGTGTGGGACAGGGGGCATGGTGGGAGTAGTAGTACAGGCCTCCACCCTAAACAGCCCTCCATGGCAAGATGGCTACCTACCTGTAAGTTTGTTTGTTGGGGATGTGATGGTGACACATGCTTCTGGGTGGCGGAGTGCTCCATCCTGCTGAGGTGTGGGACAGGGGGCATGGTGGGAGTAGTAGTACTGGCCTCCCACCCCAAACAGCCCTCCATGACAAGATGGCTACCTACCTGTTAGTTTGTTTGTTGGGGATGTAATGGCTGACACATGCTTCTGGGTGGGTGGGGGAGTGCCACATCCTGCTGAGGTGTGGGACAGGGGGCATGGTGGGAGTAGCAGTACAGGCCTCCTCCCCCACACAGCCCTCCATGGCAAGATGGCTACCTACCTGTTAGTTTGTTTGTTGGGGAGGTAATGGTGACACATGCTTCTGGGTGAGGTGGGGAGTGCCACATCCTGCTGAGGTGTGGGACAGGGGGCATGGTGGGAGTAGTAGTACAGGCCTCCACCCCAAACAGCCCTCCATGACAAGATGGCTACCTACCTGTTAGTTTGTTTGTTGGGGATGTAATGGCTGACACATGCTTCTGGGTGGGGGAGTGGTCCATCCTGCTGAGGTGTGGGACAGGGGGCATGGTGGGAGTAGTAGTACAGGCCTCCCTCCCCCACACAGCCCTCCATGGCAAGATGGCTACCTACCTGTAAGTTTGTTTGTTGGGGATGTAATGGCTGACATATGCTTCTGGGTGGGGTGGGGAGTGCCCCATCCTGCTGAGGTGTGGGACAGGGGGCATGGTGGGAGTAGTAGTACAGGCCTCCCTCCCCCACACAGCCCTGCATGGCAAGATGGCTACCTACCTGTAAGTTTGTTTGTTGGGGATGTAATGGTGACACATGCTTCTGGGTGGGAGAGTGCTCCATCCTGCTGAGGTGTGGGACAGGGGGCATGGTGGGAGTAGTAGTACAGGCCTCCACCCCAAACAGCCCTCCATGACAAGATGGCTACCTACCTGTTAGTTTGTTTGTTGGGGATGTAATGGCTGACACATGCTTCTGGGTGGGTGGGGAGTGCCCCATCCTGCTGAGGGTTGGGACAGGGGGCATCGTGGGAGTAGTAGTACAGGCCTCCTCCCCCATACAGCCCTCCATGGCAAGATGGCTACCTACCTGTAAGTTTGTTTGTTGGGGATGTAATGGTGACACATGCTTCTGGGTGGGGGAGTGCTCCATCCTGCTGAGGTGTGGGACAGGGGGCATGGTGGGAGTAGTAGTACAGGCCTCCACCCCAAACGGCCCTCCATGACAAGATGGCTACCTACCTGTTAGTTTGTTTGTTGGGGATGTAATGGCTGACACATGCTTCTGGGTGGGGTGGGGGAGTGCCCCATCCTGCTGAGGTGTGGGACAGGGGGCATGGTGGGAGTAGTAGTACAGGCCTCCATCCCACATACAGCCCTCCATGACAAGATGGCTACCTACCTGTAAGTTTGTTTGTTGGGGATGTAATGGCTGACACATGCTTCTGGGTTGGGGAGTGGTCCATCCTGCTGAGGTGTGGAACAGGGGGCATGGTGGGAGTAGTAGTACAGCCCTCCCTCCCCCACACAGCCCTCCATGGCAAGATGGCTACCTACCTGTAAGTTTGTTTGTTGGGGATGTAATGGTGACACATGCTTCTGGGTGGGGGAGAGCTCCATCCTGCTGAGGTGTGGGACAGGGGGCATGGTGGGAGTAGTAGTACAGGCCTCCATTCCAAACAGCCCTCCATGGCAAGATGGCTACCTACCTGTTAGTTTGTTTGTTGGGGATGTGATGGTGACACATGCTTCTGGGTGGGGTGGGGGAGTGCCACATCCTGCTGAGGTGTGGGACAGGGGGCATGGTGGGAGTAGTAGTACAGGCCTCCCTCCCCCACACAGCCCCCCATGGCAAGATGGCTACCTACCTGTAAGTTTGTTTTGTTGGGGATGTAATGGTGACACATGCTTCTGGGTGGGGTGGGGGAGTGCCACATCCTGCTGAGGTGTGGGACAGGGGGCATGGTGGGAGTATTAGTACAGGCCTCTACCCCAAACAGCCCTCCATGACAAGATGGCTACCTACCTGTTAGTTTGTTTGTTGGGGATGTAATGGCTGACACATGCTTCTGGGTGGGGGAGTGCTCCATCCTGCTGAGGTGTGGGACAAGGGGGCATGGTGGGAGTTGCAGTGCAGGCTGCCTGTGCACATGCACCCGTGGTAATGTTGCTAGGTACATTGGTGGTGTTTAGGAGGGGGTGGATGTTGGATCTGTGAGACATGTTTTAGTGAGTGTGTGGTGCAGATGAATGGAATTGGTCCTAGGAGCTGTATCTTTGTAGTTGTGCAAGGCAGTTCATAGCAGTGTAGTGGTAGTCATTTGTTTGTACTTACCAGCCTCCACTCCCCCGGGTACTCCTGTGAGACTCTCTGGATGCAGTATGGCAAGCACCTTCTCCTCCCATGGGGTGAATGGTTTTGGTGGTATGGGAGTGCCACCGCCAGTCTTGTCAGCCATCTGATGGTTCTTGGTCCTCCTCTCTTTGACAACCCTCTTCAAGTCATGCCACCGCTTCATGATTTCCTTTCTGGATCTTGGGATGGTCCCTACTGCATTGACCTTCTGGACTATCCTTGCCCACATTTGAGTCCTTGTGGCTAATGGTGTCTGTTGGACCAGGCTACCAAACAGTTGTGGTTCCACTCTGACTATCTCATCTACCATTACCTGTCAACTCACTCTCTGTGAATTTGGGCATTTTATGTGTTGACATGGTGTGTGATGTGCAGAGGTGTTGTAGGTGCAGGGGTGTAAGTGGTGGTGGTGGTGGTGATGTGTATGGTGTGTGATGTGCAAAGGGGTTAGGGGTGCAGGTGTGGAAGTGGTGCTGTGTGTGGTGTGAGTGGTGATGGTGTGTAGCTTTGCCTATCGTTTGTTCTCAGGGGTTGGGCCCTTCAGTTGTGGGTTAGTGCAGAGGATTGTGGTCAAGGAAGGGGCTGGTTTTATGCTCTGCTATGTGGGTGTGTCCACATGTGGGAGTGCTCTCAGGTGTGTTGTGTGGGTTGTCCTTGTAATTTTTTTTGTGTGTGCAATGTAGTGTCATTGGGGTGTGTTTTCTGTTTTTGGGTGGCATGGCTACTTTGGTGTGGGCACTTTGTGGCCTTATTGTGGGATTTTTGATTCGTCCGCCAAATTTGTCACGGAGCGTCCGCGGCGGTGGCTTTGCTGCAGCTCTTCCGCATGCTCTCCCATTCATCACTGTTAGCGACAGCGGCGGTCGGGAAGAGCGGAACGTGCCGCGGGACCAGCGGGGATATCCTAATTTGCCGTGCGGTGTCTCCGCTATCCTTGCGGCGGGTTGGTGTTTTTCCGCAGCGGATCCGTCTGCCGCTGACGTGTTTTGGCCATCTCCGCACGCTACTGGCGGTTTTTCTTCCCCCCGTACCGCCGCGGTCGGTGTTTTTTGGCTGTTGATCCTAATTTGGCCGCCGGTTTCTCCACGGTGCCGGCGGGCGGTTGTTTTCCGCTTCCATGGCGGTCGGGGTGATTTTCCGCCCGCCATCCTAATGACCCTCTATGTCTTCATCATGAGTCTGGAATTCTATGCCATTTGGGGTACAGTAAATGGAACAAATATTTTGCACAAAAGGTTGCTGTGTAGTTCCTACCAGTCCGTAGGACCTGCACACTGTTTGGACAACATAAACTAAGGGCTTGGTGTCAAGACTGAATCCAGACACCCCCACGGGATGTGTTGGCCTATAGACCAGCTAGCTCACAGTGCCACTGTAAGTCCCCCTAGCCTAACAGGGAGCAAATGGTTTCTGGCAACCCCTGAACATGACAACAAGTACAGAACCTTTCGCTCAGTCACTCGTGCTCACTTATTCTCAGAGAAATATACGGAGAATACACAATGGAACGTTTTCAATAATATTTATTGAACCATAGTTATTCTTTTATAAAATATGTGTGCTGCAATTATTAGGAGACAGAAGCAGATAAACGTGATCACAAGCACCAGAAGCGTAAATAGTAGGTAGAGTTCTACCATGGTACTAAAACAATGTATATATGGAGGCATATAAACAAGGCAGTAATCTGGTGTACTCCTACGATGCGTACCCCACTAAGTACCTAGAGTGTATGTAGGTGTGAAGCCAAGAATCCCCCCAAGGGACGATCCAACCCCATTACTTGATGGGAAAGAGTGAAGGACCCCGTCTTGGTCATGAGCTGGACCCCCCTTACGAGATTTCAGGCTGTTGCGTGGTGATATGTCAGCATGCACGACCCTCGGTGTCAGTGTAAGTACCTCCTCTGCTAATCTATCGGGATGCTCCTCTTTTATAATAGAAAGAAGCCTTCTGATGTGCCCATAAATTAGTGATGTTGTGGATATATAGATAGTCCTGACCCGTGGATGAAGACAGTGCTGACATTTGTATGCAGTAAGGAATGAGACCTTGTACATGATGTTCAGGGCATTGTGATAATGTTTAGCAAAGCTAGATGTAAAACAAGTTTAGTTTCAGAGAAACTAATCCAACATTATCATGTGTGCAAATGTATGCAAAAGGTCACAGCTTGTGGAATGTCGTTTGTGAGGACAACATAAGAAATAAGCTGCTTCGCTACATGGGCCTAACTCGGGAATATAACAAGGTCTCATCCAAGTAAATTTACAGGACTCGAATCACACACCACAAATTGGTGATACTCATCAAATGACCCTATTTTAACAGGTACTGCTTCTGCTCCTCATCCTAAGGGTCGATAACAAAAAGCCATCTAAAAGCCAGCAGACAGTTTTAAAAGCATTAAAATGATATCATTGGTCCCCTGGTTTCCCTACGGCAGCATGGGTTCATTCCTGGGCGGGACACGACCGATCACGTCAGGAGGGCTATTTCCCTTCTTGATTGGGCACGGGCCACGGGGTCTCCGCTTGGAATGATCCTGCTGGACGCTGAGAAAGCGTTCAACAGGGTCTCCTGGCTGTTCCTGTGGTCCGTCCTTCGATGGAAGGGGGTAGCTAATGGATTTACTCTGGCAATCCAGCCTCTGTACCACTCACCGGTGGCCGGGATTCGTATTTCTGGGCAGGAGTCTAACTTGTTTAATATAAGCAGGGGTACTAGGCAAGGGTGCCCCTGCTCCCCTCTCTTGTTTCCTTTGTATATAGATCCTTTTTTGCAGAAACTAGAGCAATGCAGCAACATCCGACCAGTAAAGGTTAATGACATCGAATACAAGACACTGGCTTATGCCAGTGATATCGCGATATTAACATCTAATATCGCGCTGGCATATCCGGCAGATAAGGATCAGGCTGAGCGTTTCGGCATACATTCAGGGTATAAACTAAACACTGATAAGACTCAGATTCTTTATTCTGGAACGGAGTCTTTTCCAGACTTGCCAATTGTGACAGTAGCTACATATCTTGGGGTAAAGCTTACTGTAGAGGTTGATCATATCCCTGGTATAAATATTGGCCCCATGATTGGTACAATCAATCAGACACTGGAAAGGTTAGACCATCTTCATCTGTCCATGTATGGGTTAAGCAATGTTATTAAAATGATGGTATTTCCAAAATTTCTGTATTTATTCAGGACTATTTCCTTAGTATTTTCTGCTTTGTGGTTTAACAAGATCGAAAGGATGTGCTGCAGGTTTTTGTGGAGTTATCGTAGATCCAGGAGGGCGGCCAAATGGTTGACCCTCCCAAGATTGCGTGGCGGTTGGGCCATTCCAAACTTTCTGTTCTATCATTGGGCATGTATATTGCAACATATGGGGGTACTTCTAGTTGGAGACAGGTCCCAATGTCCAGAGGCAGCCAGACCAACTATCTATGAAATCGCTATGGGGGATAATGCTAAACAATGCCTGGTCAAGGTTTTAGAACCTAGTTATTATAAAAAGACTAGATTTAAGATAATTGAGGCCGCCTATTTGATCTGGAGAAAGATACGCCATAGATTTCAAATTTCCAACATTAATAGCTATACGCCATTTTCGGCTATAGGGATCTTACCGGCAATCTTTCTAGATCAAGTCACATATAGATGGGGTAGTGTCGGGATTAGTACGGTCGGGGATTTGAGCCAGGAAGACCAATTAGCCTCCTTTTCCTTTCTCCAACGAAAATATAGTTTGGATAGACGAGATTTCTTTAAATTCCTACAGATACGTAGCTTTTTAGAAAGTAGAACATCAGGTCTGGTTTTAAAATATGGGAAGGTGCCAATAATCGAATCAATTCAAAAGAAATCTCGGGTAGATGGAATCTATCAGATTTTGCTGGAGACTCTCACTGATGATCTGTTAAGCCAAAATGATAAATGGGATCGTAAATTTGGGAAGGAGGGTACTAATATTGAGGACTCACTTGTAATAGCCAATCAGACTCTTTTAGCTGGAAGTCATCGGAGCCAACATTATATGTCTATTTACGATCTTTATTATACACCGTCAAAAATTGCTAAATGGGGAGGGAATACAGGCGGGTCATGCAATAGGTGTGGTTTGCTATCAGCAGATTCTGTCCATATGTTTTTATCTTGCCCTAAGTTAGCGACGTTCCTTCAGAATGTTGAACGTTTTCTTGTAAAAGTCATAGGACTTCCAATCTCTATCACATCTGATTTGGTTATTATGGGAGTAGCTAGTAATTTGAGCTGGTCGCAAGCTACTACTGGGTTTGTCTTTATATCAATGGCCATAGTTAGACTGTGTATTACTTCCCTCTGGATCAGTCCTGACCCTCCCACTTTCTGTAATTGGCGATCTCGGCTTCTTGCTGTATATAATCTTGAAATTTCGGCTTATCGATTGAAAGGGCAAAGGAGACGGGAAAAGGGAGAAAAGATGTGGGCCCCTATTACCGATTGGCTATAGTAATATATGCAGCAACTAAATATCAATCTGTTGGTATCTATCCACTTGTCAATATGTAAATATGTAAATATGTAATATGGCATCATCTTTAGCTCGGAGTCTTCAAATGGCAAAAATAAAAAAATTCTAAAGATTATTAATATGTAACGTATGTGTAAATACTTATAATCATAATGTATCAGTATAAATGTTCTTTTTGCTCTGTTTTCGTTTTTTTCTTCCTTAGTGTTTTTTTTTTCTTTTTTTCTTTGTTAACAACAACAATAAAACAATAAAAAAATAAAAATAAAATAAAAAAATGAATACTTTGTAGTGAACATCTACTTGAGTAGGAGGTACGAATGCTTGGAGTTTGCTATCGACACATAATCAGCTGCAAGGGATGTTTTGGGGCATTTTGTTTCACATTGTCTGAGAAAAATGAATACACATCCCCTTTTTGATAAGGTATAAGTTGTCTTGGGCATGTTCTCCAATCAGTTTGAAAAAAATAATATCAGTAATATTGATATTATTTTTATTATTCTTACAAACAAATAATGTATTGTTTTTAAGTTGTTTTCAATGTTTGCCTGTTTAATGTTTTTTTTTTTTTTTTAAATCAATTTGCTTTCTTTGCGAATTTGGGGTGGTTCTAGTGTTTGAAATTCTCCTTTTACTTCGGTGGCATTGAATATTCTTGAGCTAATTTGGATTATATTCTGTGGGCTGAAAAATTCTTAGTTAATTATTTATGATTTTAGAGTTAGAATTAAAAAACATCGTCCTTCGGTAACCTGTAAAACAAATAGATTTATTGAGACCCTGTTTCATGGAGAACAGAATAGTTATTGAAACGTAAAACGGTAGTTAGTTTGTTATTACTAGTTGGCAATTGGATTTATTTTTATTATTAATGTATAGTTACCTGATGATAAAAAATGATAGCATTGATATATTCTCCTCGATAAAAAGTGGATTTTTTTCATAAATATGCCTTGTGTTAGTTCTTATTTTCTTTTTAAAAATAAATATCTCTGAAAAGAAAAATGCTGGTTAGTGTTTAACTTTAACCCTGGTTTGCAATAAATGGTTAATCAGTGATTCTTTACAAATGAAAATATAAATAATAATTGCCTGATTACTTTTAAAGAAATGTGATAATCATTTGGCACTCGTATTAGTATGTGTCTTTTGCCAGGCAATTCAATTGAAGCAGGTTACTTTGGAAAAAGGTTTCACAATAATGAAAATGATACAAGCACTGTTTATTTTTTATTCTTTTAATACTTATCCGATCACGAAAAACAAATACTTCTGATAGGTAGATGACTCTGTACTCAAAAAGCAGTGCCACCAAAGTGTGCCCTCTTCACTCAGTTAACACCAGAGGATTGCTGATAAAATGGACTACTGTACTCTTTTATGTATTTTGTTAAAAATCACTTTAAAAAAACCAAACTAAAACATGTTCCATTAACTAAAATGTAATTTAAAGTAAAAAAAAATAAAAAAGCATTAAAAAACTACACTTTAAAAGCATCTAAAATATATAAAAGCAATAAAATATTTAAAAGTTTTATAAGTCATACATATTATTTGAGATCCCAAGCACTCAGAAAGCTAAGGTTCCTAGAAAAAGAAAAGCTGTTTTGGTATGTCTTGTTGAAAAATTAGACCAAATATTTCTCACACGGAAAAAGAACAATTGTTTATGTGTTCCGAGTGGTAGATGCAGCATTGTTGTTGTCCACATCCGCAGACGTTCCCAGAGGCACACTTCGTAGCAGGTTCATGGAGCAAAGGTGATTCCATTAAGTTCCCACAGCAGCCGCTGAGGGAGGCATCCTGTCCCACATGTTGTCCGCAGAGCCGTTGTTCACATTACCAGCAGCCGAAGCATCCCTGGGTGACTCTAAGAATGCGTTCATCATCAATGGAATTTGCTGAGGACAGCCATACTCATGGGCCTTTAAGGGGTCCATCAGTACATCAATGTCCAGTGGCGCAACCAATTCTGATCAAAGACATATATCCAGGACGCATTCTTGACTGCAAAGCAGCCAGTGGAAGACAGTTTGTATGCAGTCAAGCCAGACTGGCCTGAATGACAAGAACCAGTGCTCATTCAGTTCTTGAAGCCAAAGTATGCCGAAGTAGTGTATCATGCGCTCACGGCAATACAGCACTAGCAGTGCTGTCTCCATTCCGAGCTGAACTGGGACGTTCATTGCGGAGTAGAAAAATAAAATCAGGATCCCCGCTACAAGTAGTAGGATGAAAGGGAGCTCTCCAAAGACTCTTCCCAATATGGAGTGTATGAAAGATGGTATAACTCCAAACATCATCTGAAAGCTGCTAACCAAACTGGAGCCGATACAGTTAAAAAAGTGCACTATTCCCTTCGTATCAGACATGTTAAAGATATGATGGACCATCTCCCCAAAATGCAGTGGGAAGTTAGTGCGGAGTAGTGTCTGTATCTCAGGCGAGGACCTTGCAACCTGGAGATCAAACGTCTCTTTGGCTGAAATTAAGGCCACATCCTTTTGTAAAAGCATGGCTTTCTGTTTGCTCAAGGAATCAAATTTAATGTCGGAAACATCTATTGAAGGCCATAGTGCTGCCTCCCTAACTGTGTGGGCAGGTGGAAACAGTACTTGAGTACAAGTGACTATTGAATTAACCGTCAGCAGATAAACAATTCCCGGTTCCATTCCGCAACAACCTTGCTCATTCAGCATTAAATAATTCAAATTTGACAGTAGCTTGAACACCGGATGAATCAGGGCAGCTGTTTAACCCTTTAGATAACAAGACAAATTCACCATTGAAGCATTGCATGCCCCATGGGGAGAAATGGCCTTGCAAAACAAAGAGCCTCTTAAGGCATCTTCACAGTCAGAGCCACTGAGAAAATCTTCTGTGTCCCCATTCCTGCATCTAAACCTGAACGGTAATTCCCAATACTCATGCACATATCCTTACCCTAGCGCTTCATATCTGCCCACCTGTTGGTATTGGAGATAATATAGAAATTGAAAGGTTGTGACCGGTAGGGTGATGTAACCATGGATTAACTAGTGAGTGGATGGTGCCTCAGCCATGGTAAAAGGTAATTTGTCTAATTTTTCAATGTGCAACATGGTATATTTTGGTTCTCTACTTGCCATCGTCATCTGTCTTTCTGTGAGATTGTATGCTGAAAACAGGTTTGTACTGTTGATATAACGTCTTGGCACGTGGCCAGAACTTAACATTTGCAACGTCCAGCTCAATATTACTATTGACCGTAATTGTGACTGTCCATGTTGTAATATAGACATGTCCTGCTGTATTATGTCAATTGCGGAAGACACTAAGTTGCCCAGTGAATAAATTAAGGATGATAAAGTGGTCATGCCATTGTCAACCACAGCTTTTCTAGATTAACTCTATCAATCTTGCATACTCTCTCAGCAGCTTCCTGTTGAGAAATCTTCCATAACTTGTTATATATTCCATACAAAAAGCGCTTTTGATGTGGGTTCCGGGGACCTAATAACAGATCCCTGAGATACATGTCATCAGAAAGGAGCGACAAGTGTTGGTTCACCTGAGAGAGTGTTGAGGTCTTTAGCCATTCAAGGCATAACTTCCCAACACTGTATGACATCACCACCCTGAGAGTTCTATTTGTACATAGCATTGATCAGGCCTATTAATCCTAAACCCATTGGTTTTACCCAGGAATAGAGACTGACATATGTTTGTGTCCACAGGCCAAACCAACCAACCATTCCAATGGGGCTCTGATAAATTGAAAGAACCATTACGTATCATGGTGTCTAATATATTCTCACTAAAGTGTATAAATGCTGCCAGTTCTCGAAACGTGAGAATGCGGGAATATGTGGTGTGTTCAAATCTTTTGTTTTTGCTATACCCAGACATGAAGATTGTTGCACTGTATTGTTCAGAAAAATCATCTGATGTGGTATGAGGCATGCTCTAAATAATGCCTCCGTTCCCTGAACCTGCCAATCTTTCATCCCCCAGATAGATTTTGTGTCTATTGTGTTTTTCCAAAAGTCAAAACCCTGTATAGACAGTTGGGAAATATAAGAGTATATCAGCTTGGTGCTCGTTACCATATTTTTCTTTGCACAAGTCGGTGCAAGTTTATAATAATACGAGGCTGGGTCAGATGTTTCGAAACCTGAAAAATAGGCAAACGTCTGTGCAAACGTTTTTGAACTACCTTTCTGTGGTGTTGGGCAGTGTTCATATTGTGTGTAATTATAAACAGTGTGTGGGATACTATTTTGTGTAAAAAATGGTGAACATAATGCTGATAACAGAACATGTCTCCAAAATTACTTGCACCATCATACAATTCATCATTATAAAATGCAGCTGATTGCTCTAAATCGGAAAGCAAATTTGCACAGTTTCATTGTCCCAATCATCAGAGAAAGTACTAGAGGTGATGACATCATTTAAAGACATCTTAAACAAATATGGAATTTTCAAAAGTTCAGTAGGACCACATACATCATACAATACCCTGTCACATATAATTTCTTCAGGAACTGGAACCGCCGTTATGTTCACCAGGGACTGCTCTCTTAATTCACTAAGTGATGATGC
Organism: Calotriton arnoldi; assembly: GCA_963921515.1. Taxonomy (NCBI): domain Eukaryota; kingdom Metazoa; phylum Chordata; class Amphibia; order Caudata; family Salamandridae; genus Calotriton; species Calotriton arnoldi. Next base: position 1,158,010 of record CAWUFW010003657.1, on the reverse strand, counting down.
AAGTGGCTTAAGGACAAAGTTCACAAGTGGTACTGCAGAGCATTCTGGGAGAAAGTATCCATTCAGAAGTAGGAAAAAGACAGTTACCATACCAATCCAAAGTACCAGGAAAAGTAAACCAAGTGTAATCCATAGCTGTATCCACGGAACAACGAAGTAATGCTTTTTCAGTCAAGGATAGAACGCATAAACTTGAAGCTTGAAACGGAGAGGCGGTATCAGCCGCTCATGTTCACTGGGATCTGATGAGAAGTAGCCATAATACATGAAGTAGCCAGATGCTGTCCGGTCTATTCTTGGCAGCTCAGCAGGTTTTCTGGAACTGGTGGATGACTCGATAAGTGGCATGTTGACATAGACGTCAATTTTTCTAATTGAAATTTCTGTACTTGTTGACTGTATAATTGTGGTTGTTTCAACTGGAGGAAGCATCATTTAATTGCTGTTTGCGGATTCTCTTTGGAGAGTGGAGTCTTCAGTTGTTATTAAAGCTTCCATCTGAACTACTTATACGATAGCGAGAGGAGTACGGTGGCTACCCAGGAGCCCATGTGGCCTACTGTTAAGAATCGGCCACATAGTGTGGTTTGATCAGATCAATGGAGACAAACCTTTTGTCTCGACGGCCGGCAAGGGGTGGAAGAAGGACAGTTCTCATTCCTTCGACAGCTAGGACAGGTACAGGTGCTCTGCAGGATGGCCCAAATTCTTTCTTGTCCACAATTTTCTCTCTGATCAGGTCCCCAACCTTCGGGAGCCAGGCAGGTCGGGCTGCTACCGTTTTCACTTCCCCAGTGGCGGCGCATTTTACTTGGACATTGCTTTGTAAAGCTCGGTATTCTTTAAGGTCCTGTAAAAGATCCAAATGATCATTGACGTCAAATGGAGTTTCAGCCGCCACTGTGCTGACACTATTGAGGTCGGGTACCCACATTCTTATCCCAAACAGGAGCTCATAAGGTGTCCGACCCCCCAGGGATTTTCTTGACATGTTTTTAAGTGCCCTCTGGACCCCATCTAGGTGATTGACCCAACTGCCGCCCGACCCTAGTACCCTTGCTGTTAAGGATTGCTTTAAGTCACGGGTTTTCCCATCAACTGCTCAATTTCCCTCAGGATGATAGGGGGAGGAATACAGCAAGGCCACACCCAAACTTCCCAGGGCTTCTTTGTAAGCCCGAGAGCTAAACACAGGGGCCCTGGTCGGAATGTAGTGTGCCAATTGCGTATGTCCTGATGAAGACTTGCAAATCATTTATAACAGCTCGAGCATCAGCCGAATGCTGGGCCAAACCCTTAGGAATCGAATGCATAAATCTACTGCCACGAAGATGTACTTGTAAGCCCAGTCTGAGTGTAAGGGGCTACAGTGATCCAATAGACACACACAAGTGGTTTGTCTGAGATCAGTAAAGGTGTTTGAGGTGGACTTGCCACAGTGGAGCCCTTCATCTGCTGGCAGATGTCGCATTTAAGGACAAAGTCCTTGGTCTGTTTAGTAAGACCTGGCCACCAATAGTGCTGCTTTAGTAATGAAACTGTAGCAGTGAGCCCTGCATGTGCTAAACCCAGACCCTCATGTGCTGGTAGTATTAACCCCAATCTGCGATCAGTGTTTGGTATTACTCTATCCCCCACTCCTGGAATTTGATCGTACTGAATGTTTTGTGCATCTAACTTGTAGGAGTACTTGAGTGGAAAGCCTTTCTGCAGGGCTGAGCTGTTGCGAGTGGCATTGACAGCTATCATGGTTGCTCTCCGCCTATCCTTGTACTTGAGCGAGTAATTGCAGCAACGGCAGCAGTGCATTATGTTGCCTTGGCGGCCTCATCCTGCATTGAATTCCCTTCAACGTGAACTCCAACATGTTGATGACTCAATGTATGAATAACATGGGCCGTGGCAGGCTTTCTTTCAGCTTTGCCACTTGTTCCCAAAGCAGCTTGTGCTTCACTGTGCAACCTTTGGAATCCCTAAATCCATTCTGGCCCCAATAATGTAAATATTAATTTTAGGACTGTTGAGGAGACCCACGCCGTGACTGTGCTTTGTTTTGTTTATTTTTTGTTTATTATCCCATTTCTTCTTTGAAGAATCGTGTGTTTGTTTAGAGTTATCCTTTTCAGAACTACGCTTAACTATTGGTTTCCCAGGTTTGGCTCCCAGATTATCTCTGCCTAAAGAGACATATGTTTCTTCGATAATCTTAGGCAATTCTCTCTCCTGTTGTGCAGGGGTGAATTCCCTCAGGCGTTGGCATATAGCTATAGCTGCTACCTCCCCTTTAATGTTACTCAACATAATTGTCGATGCTTGGCAAAGTTGCCCACCAGTTTCATTCCCAGACCTAAGGCAGGCTCTGCCCCGTGCTCATTCTGAATTTGTTTCAGTACTTCTGGTATCACTGCTAAAGAAGGGGTACCATGTGTTCTGGCGTACACGGCAGCGAAGACTGTACCCCAAGTGGTGCAATCTTCTATCAGGGGAGCCATTCTTATTGGCAAGCAAATTGTAAAGATTCTGTGTTTTTCCTGCGGGCCTGTATGGGAAAAACAGATTTGTTGTGCTAACCAGAACGGGATTTGCTCCCGACTGGTGGGAACCTTTCCCATAATTGTATTCAGTGTTTGCGGGCTGATACCTGTGGTAATAAACAACTTGGACACGTCCCCGTAGGAATAGGGTCACTGAAAGTGACGCCTGGATTTGTATAGGAGCACAGACATCCAGTGGATGTTTAAGAATACCCCTCACCCACCAACCTAGTTGGTGGCATGCTTCATCATTGGGGTCCCAGCTGGGTTGCTGAATGCAACCCAGCTGTGCTTCAACGCCTGATTACAGCGGAGCGGGTATTGTTGTGTGAGGTGAGTGCTTATGTGAGATGTGACTGAGTGTTAAAAATGTCTGTAAGAAACACCCATGTAAAACAATTTAATGAAAGGGTCTTAGGACATGGTTAAAAACATGGGCGGGATATTATGATAGTAAAAATTGTACTACAATATCCCTTATAGTTTGGTCAACTAGTTTCAGCCTTCTGCGATGTTCATGAGGCTTTCGTCAGGACCAAGGTAAAGTGACTAAAAAGTGGAGTATCCGGCGAGATCCTGATCAAGATCAATGCAGGTTCTAAATGAGGGAAACATTCCCTGACGAATGTGTGACTATAGGGAGTTTCCCCTTGGCAGGATCAGTACGCCCGCATAACGTAGAGTTAAAATACCTACCTTGACGGGTCCATAAGTACAATGTACCCACCACACTCACAGCACACTTTAGTACGTGGTCTGATACTTGCACCTCTGTGGCTACTCCACTTTTTAGTCACTTCACCTTGGTCCTGACAAAAGCCTCATGAACATCGCAGAAGGCTGAAACTAGTTGACCACACTATAAGGGATATTGTAGTACAATTTTTACTATCATAATATCCCGCCCATGTTTTTAACCATGTCCTAAAACCCTTTCATTAAATTGTTTTACAAGGGTAATTCTTAGAGACATTGTTAACACTCAGTCACATCTCACATAAGCACTCACCTCACACAACAATACCCGCTCTGCTGTAATCAGGCGTTGAAGCACAGCTGGGTTGCATTCGGCAACCCAGCTAGGACCCCAATGATGAAGTATGCCACCAACTAGGTTGGTGGGTGAGGGGTCTTCTTAAACATCCACTGGATGTCTGTGTTCCTATACAAATCCAGGCATCACTTTCAGTGACCCTATTCCTACGGGGACGTGTCCACGTTGTTTATTGCTTATCTCAGGGGAAGAGGACATAGCCCCTTCTAATCCTTTCCTCACTCTCCTGTTGTTTATCACTGATACCTGTGGTAGCCACGTGCGGTTGTGCAGCCTGAGCAGCCACCGCAGGTTGTACTGTCAATGTTCTCATTACATATTGTTTTAGATTTCTGTACATTTTTACTAAATCTCTGTACAGTTTGCGCATTCCTGCTGGTGTTAAGGCAGAAATGTCTGGATGTGGTGTGTATGATGCTTAATATGTGGGTAGGGTGGCTCTAGTAAAATCTTCTTTGAGTAAAAAATGTATCTTATTGCGCTATAGAGTGGCCATTTAAGAGTAACTGGAAGTTTATTCTGTGGGGGTGTATAGGAGCACGTCTAGATTAGTATGGCTAGATAGGACTATCCCCCCTAGGATTGGAGTCCTGTCCTGAACATATGTAAGCTATTCTTTGCTTAGGCTCTATTAAGTGAAGGGTACTCCCTAACTAACTGAGTTCTGTTTTTATTATTTCCTGCAGACCCTATCAAATGAAGGGCATATAGGAACGCTATGATATATCATTCAGGCCTAAGTAGGCAGCATTATACCAACATTGGAGGTTATCCCCTAATGGTGCTGGAGATGGTTGATATTTATATCATTCTGACAAGAATAGACCTTTTGGGAGTTGCATTATAAACAGTACAATATCCCCTTGTTTTAGATTCCACTACGAAAGAAGGACAGTGAGGCTAGCTGTTGTTCAAATCTGCATTTAGTATTGATCCTTATACAAGGTGAGACAGGATCTTATTTACAAGTGGCTGGGGCCTCTAACACTGAATGAAGATATAAGAGGCATAATAAGATGCAATATGCTGGTTCTGAGACACTATTTCTGGTCTTTATTTAGTTTTGTTTTTAAAAAAAATATTTTCTGGTGTTGGGAGAAGCATTTTATATTCCCCGACAAGGAGTTTCAGGATAGAAATGACTTATGCACTTTGGTCAAGCTACTTTTTAAGGTGAGAAAATGCCCACTCGTGTATGGGTTCGTAGTATTCTGCCAATTGGGTGGAACAGAGTGTGAATTTATGAATGTGTTAAGTGATACGTATGGAGGGAGTTGGAGGTAATTGTTAAAGCAGTGATGTCATGAACTTTGTGATCAACTTGTTGTAGTTTTAGATGTATCTTTAACAATTTAACAGATTAATCATGTGATTGAAATGTTCTGGTTGTATTGCCTGTTTTGGTTATTGTCTATGTGTAATAATTGTATGTTTTTAATTGTAGATATCATCAGAGAGTAATATCTTTAGTCTTGATAAAGATGGTTTAAATCAAGATAATACCATCGAAACGCGTCGACGCAATAGAACCATAATCCGCACAGTGGGCTGCCACACTAGATATTGATTGTCTTTTGTACATCAGGGTCCAGCCTCAACGTTACCTCATACGGATATGGTCCCTTTATGACAAAGTGTAGTGTCTTTTTAATACTCTTGTCTAATTGTCTTTGTTATTGAGTCTGTTCATTTGTTTATTTATAGTGTGATGTTTTTTGATTTTGAAGATAAATATACTATGTATGATTAACTGTTTTTTAATTTGCTACAATTGTTTTAAATGCTTTTAATAAATTGATACATAACATTTCTAATATTTTTCTTGTGTACTGGCACACTGCTTTTTCAATTGGTACTGTATCCCCCATGATTGAATGTGTGTGATTTAGGTGAGTGAATGAGTAAGAGTTCACTTAGTATTTGCCAACCAAAGGATATATTGTTATTTTTCTTAAGTGCGACATTCACACAACAGCTTAAATCCTCTCCACAAAACACCACACAACCACTGCAAAATACCCCAATCTAAGCATAAATAATTGCAATGCGCAACCCTATTAATACACTCCTCTGCTGCTACAAAACGTTTCCAAACGGCTGGAACTCCATCAATCCTCCGACCGAACCATGGGCTTTTGGGGTTTGGACTGGGCTTGGGCAATTTCTAAATAGTACACCCTGGCTCCCTCACATCAGTGGAATGCCATCCGAAGTGCTACCAAATTGTTGCAGCATTTTGGGCCAACCCACTTACCATTCATCCTCCGATGAACCTTTCTTCCTTACTGAGCGGTGAGGGGAGTTAACATAGCGATACAAAAGGGGATGATGGACGGAACGTTTGAGCCAATCAAACACTCACCCCCAGTCAACTGATCTGGGTTTAATCCATCATCATTCTTTAGCTCACTCCACCACCCCAGTTCAGACACGGCCATATGCAAATCAGTCTGACCCTGTGCCTCATGGGAACAGTCCAGCCCGAACTGCCAAGCCATGTCTTCCCTGGACCGGAAACAAGCATCCTAGGACCGGTTTCTGGCATTCCAGCCGTCATCAGCCAGGCTTGCTTGAATCCAGTGGCAAAGTGAGCAAGGGACCCACGTCTGGGCATACCCCGCCAACTTAGGGCGAACAAAGTGATACAAAAGGGGATGATGGACGGAACGTTTGAGCCAATCAAACACTCACCCCCAGTCAACTGATCTGGGTTTAATCCATCATCATTCTTTAGCTCACTCCACCACCCCAGTTCAGACATGTCCATATGCAAATCAGTCTGACCCTGTGCCTCATGGGAACAGTCCAGCCCGAACTGCCAAGCCATGTCTTCCCTGGACCGGAAACAAGCATCCTAGGACCGGTTTCTGGCATTCCAGCCGTCATCAGCCAGGCTTGCTTGAATCCAGTGGCAAAGTGAGCAAGGGACCCACGTCTGGGCATACCCCCGCCAACTTAGGGCGAACAAAGCGATACAAAAGGGGATGATGGACGGAACGTTTGAGCCAATCAAACACTCACCCCCAGTCAACTGATCTGGGTTTAATCCATCATCATTCTTTAGCTCACTCCACCACCCCAGTTCAGACATGGCCATATGCAAATCAGTCTGACCCTGTGCCTCATGGGAACAGTCCAGCCCGAACTGCTAAAGCCATGTCTTCCCTGGACCGGAAACAAGCATCCTGGGACCGGTTTCTGGCATTCCAGCCGTCATCAGCCAGGCTTGCTTGAATCCAGTGGCAAAGTGAGCAAGGGACCCACGTCTGGGCATAACCCCGCCAACTTAGGGCGAACAAAGTGATACAAAAGGGGATGATGGACGGAACGTTTGAGCCAATCAAACACTCACCCCCAGTCAACTGATCTGGGTTTAATCCATCATCATTCTTTAGCTCACTCCACCACCCCAGTTCAGACATGGCCATATGCAAATCAGTCTGACCCTGTGCCTCATGGGAACAGTCCAGCCCGAACTGCCAAGCCATGTCTTCCCTGGACCGGAAACAAGCATCCTAGGACCAGTTTCTGGCATTCCAGCCGTCATCAGCCAGGCTTGCTTGAATCCAGTGGCAAAGTGAGCAAGGGACCCACGTCTGGGCATACCCCCGCCAACTTAGGGCGAACAAAGCGATACAAAAGGGGATGATGGACGGAACGTTTGAGCCAATCAAACACTCACCCCCAGTCAACTGATCTGGGTTTAATCCATCATCATTCTTTAGCTCACTCCACCACCCCAGTTCAGACATGGCCATATGCAAATCAGTCTGACCCTGTGCCTCATGGGAACAGTCCAGCCCGAACTGCCAAGCCATGTCTTCCCTGGACCGGAAACAAGCATCCTAGGACCGGTTTCTGGCATTCCAGCCGTCATCAGCCAGGCTTGCTTGAATCCAGTGGCAAAGTGAGCAAGGGACCCACGTCTGGGCATACCCCCGCCAACTTAGGGCGAACAAAGCGATACAAAAGGGGATGATGGACGGAACGTTTGAGCCAATCAAACACTCACCCCCAGTCAACTGATCTGGGTTTAATCCATCATCATTCTTTAGCTCACTCCACCACCCCAGTTCAGACATGGCCATATGCAAATCAGTCTGACCCTGTGCCTCATGGGAACAGTCCAGCCCGAACTGCCAAGCCATGTCTTCCCTGGACCGGAAACAAGCATCCTAGGACCGGTTTCTGGCATTCCAGCCGTCATCAGCCAGGCTTGCTTGAATCCAGTGGCAAAGTGAGCAAGGGACCCACGTCTGGGCATACCCCCGCCAACTTAGGGCGAACAAAGCGATACAAAAGGGGATGATGGACGGAACGTTTGAGCCAATCAAACACTCACCCCCAGTCAACTGATCTGGGTTTAATCCATCATCATTCTTTAGCTCACTCCACCACCCCGGTTCAGACATGGCCATATGCAAATCAGTCTGACCCTGTGCCTCATGGGAACAGTCCAGCCCGAACTGCCAAGCCATGTCTTCCCTGGACCGGAAACAAGCATCCTAGGACCGGTTTCTGGCATTCCAGCCGTCATCAGCCAGGCTTGCTTGAATCCAGTGGCAAAGTGAGCAAGGGACCCACGTCTGGGCATACCCCCGCCAACTTAGGGCGAACAAAGCGATACAAAAGGGGATGATGGACGGAACGTTTGAGCCAATCAAACACTCACCCCCAGTCAACTGATCTGGGTTTAATCCATCATCATTCTTTAGCTCACTCCACCACCCCAGTTCAGACATGGCCATATGCAAATCAGTCTGACCCTGTGCCTCATGGGAACAGTCCAGCCCGAACTGCCAAGCCATGTCTTCCCTGGACCGGAAACAAGCATCCTAGGACCGGTTTCTGGCATTCCAGCCGTCATCAGCCAGGCTTGCTTGAATCCAGTGGCAAAGTGAGCAAGGGACCCACGTCTGGGCATACCCCCGCCAACTTAGGGCGAACAAAGCGATACAAAAGGGGATGATGGACGGAACGTTTGAGCCAATCAAACACTCACCCCCAGTCAACTGATCTGGGTTTAATCCATCATCATTCTTTAGCTCACTCCACCACCCCAGTTCAGACATGGCCATATGCAAATCAGTCTGACCCTGTGCCTCATGGGAACAGTCCAGCCCGAACTGCCAAGCCATGTCTTCCCTGGACCGGAAACAAGCATCCTAGGACCGGTTTCTGGCATTCCAGCCGTCATCAGCCAGGCTTGCTTGAATCCAGTGGCAAAGTGAGCAAGGGACCCACGTCTGGGCATACCCCGCCAACTTAGGGCGAACAAAGCGATACAAAAGGGGATGATGGACGGAACGTTTGAGCCAATCAAACACTCACCCCCAGTCAACTGATCTGGGTTTAATCCATCATCATTCTTTAGCTCACTCCACCACCCCAGTTCAGAAATGGCCATATGCAAATCAGTCTGACCCTGTGCCTCATGGCAGTTCGGGCTGGACTGTTCCCATGAGGCACAGGGTCAAGACTGATTTGCATATAGCTGTGTCTGAACTGGGGTGGCAAAGTGAGCTAAAGAACGATGATGGATTCAACCCAGATCTGTGACTGGGGGTGAGTATCTGAAAAGTTTCAGCGCTCCGTCCATCATCTCCTTGTGTTTGCTAGGGGAGTTAACATTACATCAATCAATTTCAATCAACAGTGTAACCAATTTTGCTACACAATAAGGACTAGGAATCAGTAACTATGGGTAAAAAGGTTTATTGCTAATTAGGAATCAAGTTAAGGTACACAAATCTCAGCACCATGCTATAAAGATACAGAAAAACAACTGGGAATCCCAACCTCCTAAAGAAGTTTAGGTGTACCAGTATAAGACAAACAAGAAGTTCAGTCACAGCAATGCAAAAGATCAGCAATAAACTCTAGTGCTCAGAGAAGAGCTTCTGGTCCTCTCTCATGTACTTGAGCAAATTTAGAATAGTCTAAGTTAAAGTCCAAACTAAGAGGATAGTTTATTAGTCTAAGTAATCTCAAAATCCAGGGAACTGCAGAAAAATAGGAAAATATGAGAAAGTGCGGCATATACAGGAAGGTGTCAGCATTGCAGAAGATCGGTCAAGTGTCTTCTTGGGTCAGGGGCATTCGAATATTAGCCAGAGCCACACTCAGCAAGAATCAAAGGGAATAATCATAGAGGTCTAAACCTCTCAAAGTCCAAGGAAAAGTGACTCTAGCATCAGACAGTGTAGACTCTAATTATTCACACTAAAATCACTCAGGTGCCACCCTTCTGTTTGCATCTTCAGGGGCTCCATTGTCTTTTTCCATTCTCACATTGTAAGCTGCAAAATTTACAAAATGTCCCACACTGAACAGGGGAACGACATCGTCCTTGCCCAACCAAGCCATGTTGTAACATTGCTGAATAGGACTCTTCAGTTAACGCTCTAGCTCTCCATGTTCCTTTGTCAAGATCTTCTTCTCAGGATCTCTCTCAATCGCTAATATAGTGTTGTATCTATTCTCAAACTATCAATGTGTGTGAACACACCTGCAAGGGAAAAGGTATGTAAGCAGAAATGAAAAACAGTATTTTATGCATAGGCAAAATGGAAAACACGCCTACTTAAGGCAATTTTAGAATATTTAAATCAATGGTCCACATTTAATATGCGTGTGCACATTTAAACACAGATGGATATAACTTGTCATTACATTAGATTCATATCACATGTGGCAGACAGTAAACCTTTAATAAGCATGTGCAAGTATGGCTAAGAACTACATTTTAAATGAAATATACATTAAACATTAGTGTATATATTACACAAATCCATTGTCATTTCTAAAGTAATCACATTCTAAATATGAGAAGATGGTGTATTCACCAAGTCTCCAAAGATTATCTAATTTAATACGGTTAAGGTGCACAGTGTTATGTATGAACTCTCTAATCCTACAGTAAATGCACTTCAATAATGATGTCAAGTGCAACATTTCATATAAATATCATTAGGTCATACAAAAATCATCTGCTAAGTGCACTTTCATGTTATGTAACTGTGACATATAAAGGTGGGGTAAAACTTATGCTGTACCAGAAGCAACACCTTTAACAGGTCTCTTCCTAATTGTGATTTGGCATGGATTTCAAAACAAATTTTTGTAAATTGCAAAATGGGGTTATTAAATCAAAAAAAGTGATTTAGCAGTTGCAAACCCTGTAATTCAGAGTTTGGGACCATTAAATCAATTTGTACATCAAGACCATCTACTTTCTTTGTGAATTAGGGACTTAGGGCCAGATGTACATAGATTTTTTACATGTCGCAATTAGCCTTTTTCTATTTACCTATTACCGAATTGCAAAATGGGTTAGTGATTTGGTATTAGGAGGCGATGTGTAAGGGTATCCATTCCTAATAGCGACTCACAGTGGTATGTGTGAATGTTGTGTGACCAAATTGTGGTTGCAAAACATTCCCATTTTACTGTCTACTTCAAGTAGGTGATAACCCATTCGCACAGTGAAATGTTGCGGAAACATTTTTGAAGAGCAGGTAGTGGTCCCACGGACCACTGACTGCACTTAAAAAATTAAACGAAAACTTTTTTCTTTTTTTTTTAAAGCATCCTGTTTTCCTTTAAGGAAAGTCAGCTGAATTTTTTTTAAAAGTGTTGCTTTATTTAAAAGCGAAAACAGACAGGCCACCATCCCTGTGTTTTTAGCGGTTCCCAGAGGATCGCAAATTGCGACCTACCTCATGAATATTAATGAGGTAGGTCAATTGCAACCAACTGGGAATCACAAACATTGAAAAACACACTGTTGTACATACCTGTTTGCGATTTCCTAATAGCAAATCGCAAAAATGTTCTATTAGGACATAGCAGACGGAAGTCTATGTGCATCTGGCCCATAGTATCTATTAGTTCTAATTTTCTGTGGGTATTTTATTTAAAAAATGTTAAAACGTGCTACATTTAAATTATTCAAGACAGCACTGCCAAGTACTATCGCATACCGTTAATCATGCCTGCTTTCCAGCACTGGAGAATTTTGTCACATGCTGCTCTGACCTCAGCAGCAGTCCTTAACTATAAGCAACCAGGTAAAAACCTTAAGCCAGTGAGTTCAAGAATACTTACAGTCAGCCTTTAACTGCTTCCACTTGGATGAAATACTAAGGATCAAGGAGAGATTGTTGTCTCGGTTACATGGTGCACCATGTCTAGTGCCTGGAGTGGGCTGTTCCCCTGCTCTATGCAGTGCCATGTCTGGAGCCCACCTTGCAGCACATTAAGTGAGACACCTAGAGACTGTGCTCATCATGACACCACTATCACTGCTATCACCCGAGTTTAAGCACCAGAAGAGGATCTCAGGAGGCTGGCACCCTAAGACTTCTCAGCCTGCTGCCCATAGCATGCAAGTCAGCTTGACTGCCTGTAAATGAGCTTGATGGAAACTGTGAATGGAGCCGAGGAGGCCAAAGCCTCCCAAGCCGCCACAGATATCACTGGAGGAGCCTGAAACAGGGATGTCTTAAGGATGTTGGGGGCCCTGGGCCAAACATAATTTGGGGGTCCCTGCTCAACACAACTCTGAATGTATTATCCATTTTCAGCTCATTTACACACTCAATGACTTTGATTGTATAATTGACAACTCTCTCCTTTGGCCAGTCTACATATGGACCCAACATTAGAGCAAACAGTTTCTCTTTGACTGGCCAGCACCAGAAAAAAAAAAGATTATCAGTGTGAACCAGCCCATTGAATGTGGTGCTGTTGACTGTTGCCTCACCTTTTGACCTGTGCATATGGTGGGTGTCTTTATATTTACTCCACTCCAGTTCCTGCTATGTGACGATGGGGCACTAGGCTGTGATTGCATGGCCCAGCAGTAGCTCCATGTGGATGGTGCAATCATGAAGAGAGCATAAAAGCACTTTGACACATGGCCTACCTGCCATATAAGTAGAAAGACTAGTGGTCGGACCAAGCCTTCTACCCACAATCTATGTTGTTACACTGTTGTTAGTCTGTCAGAGCCATTCCGGTGCACAGACTGATGGGGGCCTTTGTTTACTGCACTGCCTGTGCTTTGAGCGAGTCGAGAAGCAGCAAGCTGTGAGAGCACCACCTGGCCGCAGCCCCAAAAGGACAATGCAATGACAGAGCAATACCACCATGCCAATTGTTACTGCACAGCAAGGGCTTAATTCAAGTTTACCAAAGCCAAACAAAACCACCTTGTGTGGCCCTGCAAGGCTTGGTAAATCCAGAGTAATGAAAGGCAGCGCAAGTTGTTGCCTTGCGGTCCTCTGAGCTGGCAAGGCGCTACATGGGTGGGTGGAGAGTTAGTGTTCCCAAGCATCCAGCCATGCTTTTTGGCACATTCTCAGATTTGCTAAAGGAAGTAAACCCAGGAATGCGCCAACATTGTATGCATTCCCAGTAGAGACAAACGAGGAGAAATATCTTTATTTCGCCTCGTTTTTTCCTCTTTAAGTGTGCTGCATTATACAGCACATAGAAAGTGAAAAAAGCCTCTAAGGGACACCTTCCTGCACAAAAACAATCCAGCCTGTAACACAGGCACCCTTATACCATGGAGCAAGGGTGCCTCCAATGGCGCTAGGCAGCGCTCAGTGCACCAGCGGAGAAAGGGAGCAGGAATGTGCCATATTGTCTAGACTCACGCTTGCGAGGCATCTCCTCAGGAGCAGAGCAATGTACAATGTGGTCAACCTCTTGACGTCCCCACATCCGCTTACCATTAAGATGCAAGGGAAAAGGGTAATGGGAATGGAACATCAAGGAGAGAGAACTGTAAAAAAAGAACAAAGAATTATAATCAAGGTAAATCCCCATTCTCATATATATATCCAGTTGAAGGTTGGGTGCTGAAACGTGTCGACCGTCCGTGTAACGCACTAATGGTGGATAAAAATAAAAAAAGTAATTGATAAAGTTCAGGAGTCTGCAGGTCCATGTATTCTCATTAGAGCGAACAGGACAGTGTTGAGCATGTATATGGTGGTTGGATATATATATATATATATATATATATAGATATATATATTATCTACTGGCAGTCGCCAGTAGATAGTTATAGTTAGGACCTATTTTCCATAGGAAATCCGCAACATTCTATTTGAAATAACTCTTGCGTCGGTTGACGAATCAACGCAAAATTTTCAAACTTTATGGCCCGCTCCGGTCCGCTCCTGCCCTGAAAGTTTCGGGGTGATTCGTCAAGCGGGGGCCGAGAAAAAAGGGAGGTCCCAAAACGTGTTTTCCCCATTCATTTTCCCATAGGAAACTTTAGCCATGGCTACAGCCCGAACTGCTGAACGGAATTACACCAAGTTTGGCAAAGAGGTAGTTCTTGGTTCAGAAAGAACCCTTTTTGTTAAATGGTGTAAATCCGTTCAGTAGTTCCTGTGAAAATCAAAATGAAAATCACATATATATCTATGGCCGCGTCGGATTCGCGCACCCTCCCGATCACGAGCTGCATGCTAATTGGCTGTCAACACTCCAAATCAGGAAGTGTTGGCAGCCATTTTGTCCTCGGTAGAACCGAGGGACAGAAACAAGTGCGCAAAACGCACAAAGGGGGCAGGGTAGAAACACCCTGACCCCCTAGGTCTGCTTAGGGGTCCGACAAGGACCCCTGGGCAGAAAAAAGCATTTAAAAAAAAAAAAACGATTGTGCTGCAGGCCTTGCCCCCTTCCTTTACCACTCTGCAAACGCGCCCCCTGGCGCGTTTGCAGAGGGGGAACGAATTTCCCTTGAATACTGGGGGTCCCTGGGGGCCAACTAGCCCACAAGGAACCTCCAGTATGCGCCAGGGGGCTGCGTTGCAGAGAGGTGTACAGAGGCCATGCCCCTTTTACACCTCTCTGCAACGCAGCTCTGTGGCGCTTTTGGAGGTACATGGTGGGCTAGTTGGACTCCAGGGACCCTCAGGATTCAAGGGGACTTAATTCCCCAACTTAAAACGCGCCACGGGCGCGTTTGCACAGTGGTGAAGGGAGGGCGGGGCTTCAGGTGACATGTGTGCAAACAGGCCCCGTTGCGCGTTTTAAGATGGGGAATTAAATCCCCTTCAATCCTGAGGGTCCCTGGGGGCCAACTAGCCCACCAGGTACGTCCAGAAAGCGCCACAGAGCTGCGTTGCAGAGAGGTGCAAAAGGGGCATGGCCTCTGAACACCTCTCTGCAACGCAGCTCTCTGGCGCATACTGGAGGTATCTGATGGGCTACTTGGCCCCTAGGGACCCTCGGTATTGAGGAGGATTTAATTCCCCATCTTAAAACGCGCCACAGGGCCTGTTTGCAGACATGTCACCTGAAGCCCCGCCCCCTCCCTTCACCACTGTGCAAATATCCTCTAAAATCAGCCGAACTACGAATTCCGATTTACTCACCTGTTATCAGGAGAGACCTCAGTGCTGCATCTTTGAGCCCAGTACTGATCCTGAAAAGTAATTCTAACCGTACTTACCAGTAACTTGAATTTCCTTCCATAGGCTAACATTGACTGGTTTCACTTGGAAATTCTTCTAAGTGTGGAGTTTTGGAACTTTATAATATTCCTCTAAAATCAGCCGAACTACGAATTCCGATTTACTCACCTGTTATCAGGAGAGAACCCAGTGCTGCATCTTTTAGCCCAGCACTGACCCTGAAAAGTAATTCTAACCGTATTTACCAGTAACTTGTATTTCCTTCCATAGGAATCCATTGTCTGGTTTTCAGCAGAAAAGTTTCAAAGTGTCGATTTTCACAAACTACAAATATTCCTTAAAAATCGCCTGTATGACTTAAACGCATTATTTCAACTGTTTACAGGAGATGCACCAGTGCTGGATCCAGGATCCACCACTGAGTAAGAAAAAGTAACGATAACACTACTTACCTGCTAAGTGAATTTCCTCCCATAGGATAACATTGGTGATTCTATGTGAAAAAGTTTCTAAGTGTCAACTTTTAAAATACAATAATATTCCTTAAAAATCACTACTGTAACCAAAACGCTTTTACTCAGCTGTTTACAGGAGATGTCCCAGGACTGAATCTAGGATCCAGTCCTGTGGTTAGAAAAGTAATCCATAAAGTAACTAATTGCATTTAACTAGAAATTCACATTGAGCTCAATGTTGCATTGTGTTTGAAATTGTGTTGCCCATTGCAACAATTGTAACTACTGTACTTAAAAGTCTATTGCCTATTTGCAAAGTATTTAAACTAAAGTAATTCATTCTGAGAAAGTATATTTTGTAATGTAATGTATAATGTAATTATAATGTAATTAAAAAATTAAAATATCTAAAAATAAATAGTTTAAAAAATGTAGTAAATCAGTATCAAAAAAATAAATATAACAATTAATACATTTAAAAATTGTCATTTACAAAACCTTTGAAATTCACTGAAAAAACCATAGGTTTCAGACATGTTATAGTTAGGAATTAGCATTTAAAAAACCTTTGAAATTCACTGAAAAAACCATAGGTTTCAGGCACGTTATAGTTAGAAATTAGCATTTAAAAAACCTTACAAATTCACTGAAAAAACCATAGGTTTTAGGGACAGTTATAGTTAGTTGGACATTGCACTCGTACAAAACCCGTGAAATTCCCCCGTTATAGTTAGTTCAGGTAACTATAACTCGCGCCCCCGCAATGCACTGCTGATGACGTCACATATTACATCACTCATGACATGGTCAGTGACATCACTGATGACATCACTGATGACATCTCAAATGACATCACTGATGACATCACTGATGACATCATCCATGTGATAATTTGATGCATCTTCTCACACCCTAATATAACTTTTGATACACCCACTGTAAATTACAGACTGCCATTGTCAAAACCATAGACACTCCAACACCAATTACTATATACACACTCACTGATTCTTAGGTCTACACACACACATCTACTCACTCACCCGTACAGTCACTCATACTTATAGTCACTCAGTACAGGACTATTATATGCACTCATACACCTATATAAACACTCACACACCGCCACTCATCCATAGAGGTACTCACACACCTAGTCAGTCATGCAAAAAATTAAGCACACACCCATTTACTCACCTATACAGTTATACACACACCAGCTCACTTACTCATACAAATACTAGCACATTCTTACGCTCTTATACAATCTCTGATACAAGCACACACTCATCCATACAGTCACTCTCACAATCACACACTCTCGCTTATAGCTATTTATATACTCCAACACACATATATACTGCCTTTCACATATGTAGTTACTCACACATGTACCACTGGGACATACATTCACTCACTAACACACTCTTACACACACTTACCCACCCATACAGTCTATCCCAGATGCACTCTTGAAACCATCCACCCAGTGAATCACCCACTCACACATCTATGCACAGAGCGCACACACCCCACCCACACAAACACTCAGGCACCCATACAGATACTCAGACAACCAATGAATAACTCATATAGACACTCATGTAGCTATTCACAAACCCATGCAACCACTTACACAGCAACAGACAGACGGATACAGACATTCACCCAGTTTAGTCACTAACCCATGCATTCAGTAAGATACGTTTAATCACTCACTTATAGAGTTAGTCACGCACCTACTAAATCATCCATTCAGATACTTATACACCCACTCATTCTTCAATACGCCTTTCCCTATATATATTAAACATATTTAAACTTTACAGAAACACACAGTCACTGGATGATGTCATCAGTGATGTCATTTGAGATGTCATCAGTGATGTCATCAGTGATGTCACTGACCATGTCATGAGTGATGTAATATGTGACGTCATCAGCAGTGCATTGCGGGGCGCGAGTTATAGTTACCTGAACTAACTATAACGGGGGAATTTCACGGGATTTGTACGAGTGCAATGTCCAACTAACTATAACTGTCCCTAAAACCTATGGTTTTTTCAGTGAATTTGTAAGGTTTTTAAATGCTAATTTCTAACTATAACGTGCCTGAAACCTATGGTTTTTTCAGTGAATATATATATATATATATATATATATATATATATATATATATACACACACGCTCCGACTTCCAAAAGAAAGTATCAGCACTCATGGGGTTTCAGGATTCATGATTAATTTCAAAGAGCAGACGCGTTTCGGCGATTGCCTTTATCAGTGCTCATACAAATAAAAAGCAGGTTTCCTGCAGTCTCTCTTTTCAGGTGTTCCATCACCATGTCAGTTCTGGTCTAGAGAGAGGGAAATTATTTGTTCCACTGTGCTGTTGCGGGCGCCATCTTAGGTGTATTCTCCGATTTTGCCCTGAATGGGAATGTCCTCACAAGCGGAAAAATTACTGGTATTCCTCTGCCCTGAATGGGCTGTCTCCCCCTTAGATCTGCAGCTCATCAATTTGATTTGTTACTAAATCAGTCCTCGCCCAAACCGCAAGACACGTTTCCTCAGCAAATCACTGCCGGCAGGGGTTGGTCCAATGACCTTGCCCAGAGATTTGGATAATCTCCGAATTTCGTCGACGGGGGTCTCAGTGCCTCCATGCACTCTTTCGGCGGTTCTGACAGTGTCCTGTTACAAAACAGCTCCTGGCTCCACCAAGCACTCGTAGAACTCTTCCTGGGCGGGTGCTCCATGAGAGGGTGGAACTCTCTTTTCATATATATGCTCCGACTTCCAAAAGAAAGTATCTGCACTCACGGGGTTTCAGGATTCATGATTAATTTCAAGGAGCAGCCGCGTTTCGGCGATTGCCTTTATCAATGCTCATACAAATACAAAGCAGATTTCCTGCGGTCTCCCGCCCAGGAAGAGTTCTACGAGTGCTTGGTGGAGCCATACATGCTCCACACTGTCCTATATATTTTCACTGAAAAAAACTAATGTTACAGGGACATTATAGTTAGGCTGACATTTCAGTCCTACAAAACCAGAGAATTATAGTTAGTGAGCTAACTATAACTCATGCCCTAGCAGTGCACTGCTTATGACCTCACATATTACATCACTCAGGATTTGGTCAGTGACATCACTGATGACATCTCAAATGACATCACTGATGACATCACTCATGAAATTATCCAGTGACTGTGAGTGTTTTTAAAAAGTTTGTGTATGTTAAATATATATATATACCAAGGTCTATTAGTGAATCAGTCGGTGTATGAGTGCCTGTTTGGATGATTAAGTGGGTGCATGACTGACTGTATAAGTGAGTGATTAGGTGTCTCAGTAAATTTATGGGTGAGTGACTGGTTGTGTGAATGTCCGTATCTGTCTGTCAGTTGGTGTCTAAGTGACTGTATGGGTGTGTGAGTGGGCACGTGAGTTTCTGTATGGGTGAGTGATTGGTTGTCCGTGTACCACTATGGGTGTCTGAGTGTCTGTGTGGGTGGGTGACGGAGTGTGTGATTGCCTGTATGGATGAGTGAGTGAGTGGGTGGGTGAGTCAGTGGCTGTATGGGTTAGTGAGCATGTGTGTGAGAGGTTGTATGGGTGAGTGAGTGTGTGTATGGCTGTGTCGGTAAGTGAACGCATGTGTCAGTGGTATATGATTAAGTAACTGGGTATGTGAAAGGCAGTATAGGTGACTGATGGGGTATGTGAGTGACTGTATGGGTGAGTGAGTGAATGTGAGAGTGGCTGTATGGGTGAGTGTGTGCTTGTGTCAGTGACTGTATAGGTGAGTGAGTACATGTATGAGTATCTGTATGAGGGAGTTAGTGTGTGTGTAACTGTATCGGTGAGTAAGTAGCTGCGTGATTGACTATATGGGTGAGTGAGTAGGTGTGTGAGTAACTATATGGATGACTGACTCAGTGTCTGAGTGGCTGTATGGGTGTATGAGTGGATATGTCAGCGGCTGTATTAGTGAGTGAGTGGGTGTGTGAGTGGCTGTATGGGTGAGTGGATTTGTGTGTTGAGATATGAATCAGTGAGTAGCTGTGTAAGTACTGGTATGAGTGTGTGAATGGGTTTGAGAATGGTAGTGCAGAAGTTGGAGTGGGTGTATGAAAGGCTATATGAGGTGTGAGTGGGTGCGTCAGAGATTCTGTTAATTATGTCATCAGTGATGTCATTTGAGATGTCATCAGTGAGGCAATCAGTGATGTCACTGACCATATCATGAGTGATGTAATATGTGAAGTCATAAGCAGTGCATTGCAGGGGAGCAAGTTATAATTAGCTCCCTAACTATAAAAGCTAAATTTCTCTGTTTTTGTACTAGTGAAATGCTAGCCTAACTATAACGTCCCTGTAAACTTTGGTTTTTTCAGTCAATTTCGATGGTTTTTTAACTAGTAGTCACATTTGCAGAGTGGTGGAGAAAGGGGGCGGGCCTCTGACAACCACTTAGCAATCGGTATTGGGGCCTGCCCCTTTTTTATTTTAATTTTTTTTAAAAAGGGATGGGGCCATGCAGCCCCTCTCCCGGGCTGATTTTGGCTCTGGGGACATGAATCCCCCGGGGCCTGGCTTCTCTACTGGGTGCCCTTGTTCCACCCAGGGCACCCACTTTCTAAATGTTGGGGACCACAGAGGAGCCTCAAGGCCTTGCAGTCCCTACTGGCTCCCGCGTTCTGCGGGAGTCGGCATTGCTTTTACACATAGGTAGCTACTGACATGCAGTTCCCTGTGTGTGAAACCAATTCTGCTCAATCAATCAATCAGGGGTTCTTAAGCACGCTACTCAACCGTGAGGGTCTCAAGGCCCTGGGGGGGGTCGCAGATCCGTTAGCTGAAGGTGTTCAGGGTGGGGGCGAGTCTGATGTCTGCCAGGAGCTCGTTCCAGGCTTTGGCCGCAATGTGGGAGAAGGATCTTCCACCTGCTCTGGTTCTGCGGATGCGAGGGGTTTCGGCCGGTGCGAGGTTGGAAGATCAGAGGTTTCTTTTGGGTACGTGGAAGTTGATTCTGTCGTTGAGGTATTTGGGTCAGGTGTTGTGTAGGCAATTGTAGGTGTGGGTGAGGATTTTGAAGGTGACTCTTTTCTCCACTGGGAGCCAGTGGAGCCTTCGTAGGTGTTGGCTGATATGTTCGTGCCGGGGGATGCCAAAGATGAGTCGGGCGGCGGTGTTCTGTATAGTCTGGAGTTTTCGGAGTAGGGATTTGTTTATGCCGGTGTAGAGCGCGTTTCCATAGTCCAGTCTGCTGGTGATGAGCGCGTGGGTGACTGTCTTCCTTGACTCCGGGGGGATACATTTGAAGGTCTTGCGGAGGATGCAGAGGGTGTTGAAGCAGCAGGAGGTGACGGCGTTGATCTGTCGGTTCATGGTGAAGGATGAGTCGAGTACGATGCCGAGGTTTTTGGCGTGGTTTGAGGGGGTCGGTGGGCTTCCGAGGGCGGTCGGCCACCAGGTGTTGTCCCATGCTGAAGGGGTGGTTCTGAGGACGAGGACTTCTGTCTTCTCGGCGTTGCAAATGCAAAAGCATTTATTATGCTCTCACTTGTTGAAAGCGGAGCAGAGTTTGCTATGGCTCCATAGCAAACTGCAATGTCCCAGGGGTAGGCACCCCAGGACATTGCTGGAACCGGCAGTGGGGGTGGTGGTCCCCAGGGCCATCTAGGGTGCCAGGAGGGGGGCCTCGAGGTTTCATGTATCCCCGGGGAGGTGGTCATCTCCAGGCCGGTGGTCCGCAACGGACTCCCTCCTACATTATATTTTGAGCCCCGGGGAGGTGGCAGTCCATTGGGGCTGGGTGAGGTCAGTGCAGCCCCCCCATTATTGAAATTTGAAGCCCAAGGGAAAGGTGGCGGTCCCCCGGCCTGGGGTGGTCCACGTCCCCCCAATATTGAGATTTAAAGCCCCTGGGAGGTGGTGGTCCCCGGGGCTGCGGGAGGGCTACATGGCACCCCACATTTATTCTGAAGGAAGCCCCAGGGAGGTGGTGGTCTCTGGGGCTGGGGGGTACGCACTGTCCCCCCATTATTAACATTTAAAGCCCTGGGGAGGTGGCGGTCTCTGGGGCTGGGGGATACACACTGCCCCCCCATTATTAACATTTAAAGCCCTGGGGAGGTGGTGGTCACCAGGGCTGCAGGGTGGCCACGCAGCCCCACGTATTTATTTTGAAGAAAGCCCTGGGGTGACAGTCCCCGGGGCTGGGGGTATCAACGAGGGCCCCCATTATTGAGATTTAAAGCCCGGGGAGGTGGTGGTCCCCGGGGCTGCGGGGGCCATGTAGCCCCAACCACATTTATTTTGAAGAAAGCCCAGGGGAGGTGTTGGTCCCGGGGCTGCAGGGGGGGTCAACACGGCCCACCGCTTCCATTACAGATAGATCCCTGGGGAGGTGCCAGTCCCCGGGGCTGCGGGCGAAGCCATAAGAGCCTCCCCGCATCAGTTTACTTGGTTGCCCCGGGGAGGTGGTGGTCCTAAAGGGAGGAGGTCACACCCTACCATAAAATGATAATCTTCTCCACAGAGTACATGTATGCATGTGCCTTTGGTTTGGCATTTCTGTAGCACAGCCATATCGGGCTAGCAATGGAGTACTCATCACAACGAAAGGGTGTTTGAGCTTAGGTAAACATGTAATGTGGGGGATTTCTTTCAAGGCCACTTGTTAGAGGAGGTAGGGCATAATTATCCCTTGTTATCGTATATAAGATTCCAAGTTAGAAGTTATTACAAAATGCATACTACCAATTTACAAGCAGTAAAGAAAATCTATTGACTGTACTGTAAACAGACGCGAGCAGCCTTGAGAAAATAGTCTCAGACCCTGAGATTAGTTTAAAACACGTGTTTAAATTTATGTTTCCAGTAGGATCATGCAAGGGAAGTAGTTTACCGACCATCCATAGGCACTTTAGGGGTGATGCCTTAGTTTCAAGATCTCCCGAGTTTTCTCACGTTAATCCCATTACATTGATTCCACTGCATGTTTTTTCCAGAGAAAGTGTCAATGAAAGTGTCACACATGTTGCAATGGAATGTCACACAAAAGCATATTGAAACCTTGGACATTGTATCATGCTGCACTAGGGCAGCAGGCAGACAAGCTGGGGCCCTAAGCAGCAGAACAGCGGGACTCAAGAAAACACACAGACACACAGTATGGATTTCTCGGGGCGGGGCCACAAGCGTTCCCAGTCCATTTTATTATACCACCCAGTGTCTCTTGGGCAGGAGCATACTCAGAAGACATTGCCATCCGAGTTAGCCAGCTTTTTGTCCTCGGACCCTAGTTTCTGCTGCACATGTCAGTTTGTGGGGTTTCTGGACTGCACAGGACATTTCTCTCTCAATCCTGCTTCCCCTCTCCTTCCAGAGTGGCCGCTGACTGCAGTAGCTTGGGGCTGGGTCAGGTGGTGCCACAGTCAAGGCACCAATGAGGGACACTGTTGTCGGGATGTCACCTAATTGGCCGCAGAATCAATGTAGCTTGCGCCGTGGCTGCAGGCAAGAAATACAGGCACACTGCAGTATAGTTAAGGGCGGAAGACCCTGAGCAGTTTAGCCCCTTTATTTTGTAACCTCTGGCAATGCCTGGCCAGAGGGTGTTACAGGGTGTAGTTCCCGGGTCATCCCAGCACCACAAGAGCGGTGCTGAGGCCATTACACCCCTCCCCAACTTGGCGTTGACCTGCGTCTGAATGCTTGGCAAGCAAAGTCTCTCAGTCTCTGGCTTGGCAGTGGATTTTGCCTCAGGTTGTAACGTTGAGGGTGGGAGCAACTACTTCTGTCCCCATCATTAGACTCTTGCTGAGGTTTGTGTCCATGTCTTCTCTCCCCTCTGGTGACTCAATGTGAGGACTGGCAGGGGGACTTCTTTCTGGGGCTCAGGTCACCCCAGTCTGTTTCTTCATCTCCTGACGGGGTGATATCTTGGCTGAGGTGGTCTACTCTCCGGAACCCCAACACATTCCTGGTGACAACTTCTCGTCCCTCGTTTGCAGTGATCATAGTCCCATTCTCACTTGAGATAGTCCAAGTGCCAGGATCAAAGGCATCTGGAATGTCCATCCGGTCCACCGATCTCGTATCAACACCAGATCTCCAGGTAGTAGCTGTCGGGACTTGGCGCACCATTTCAGGCTGACACGTTCATTGGTCCGGGCACATCGGGTTTGGGTACCTACTGGTTCATACAGCATCAGTGGCCACTGGCTGGACACAGGGATGGTGTCCCACCGATGTCCATTGACCATTAAAGACCAAGGGGACCATTGCGTGATGCAGTGTGGCGTTCCTCCGTATTGTCACAGGAATTTGTGCAGGCTTATCTCAAGATTGTTGCACTCTGCCACTGAGATGCGTAGTTCTTTTTTCAGCATACGTATAAAACGTTCAGCTTCACCATTGGCCTCGGGCCACTGCGGGATGATGAGGCGATGTCTTATGCCGAGAGATATAAGTAGGTCCCTGAAGTCAGCCCCTTGAAATGGTGGTCTGTTGTCAGTCTTTATCTCGTGCGGGAGTCCCAAAAGGGAAAAGGCTTTGCTAGCACAGGGGCAACATTTGTGAATGCTGTAGACTCCATTACTTAAACTATCAGGTCTGGAAAGCTCCTGAAGTTGAGGCTTATCTGGGATCAGGAGATTGTGCATCATTCTTTGGTGATGATAGGTGCTGGGGGTTCTTGAGTACTTGTCATCTTGCAGGATGGACATTGTCGCACAAAGTCATCCAGAGTGGCTTCCAGCCCCGGGAACCAGATCTTTTCTCTCATCTGGGATTTCATCCAAACTGTCCTTCGAAGGCTTCCATGGGCGAGGGTCGTTACACGGGTCTGGAGACTTTCGGGGATTACGATGCGAGACCCTCGGAATATCAGACCGTCTGCCGTGGCACTCAGGTCTTCATGCACCCTCCACATCTTTCCGAGGCGCTCTCTGTCTGGGCCACAGCAGTTGCTGACATCTCATAGGAAGTTGTGCCAAGAGCCTCGTTGGAGGGCGTCCATGACTCTCTTCATGACTGGGTCAACTCGAATGGCCTTGCTGATTTCTTTGATGGTTAGCACGAGTGGACATGCTCCTTCAGACACCATATTTACATGGTCTTCCGTGGTGTTGGTGCTGTCGGTGTCACCCTCCGCCGGAATCGCATGTTGCCGGGAAAGGAAGTCAGCGGGGTTCTTCGCGCCTGGTCGGTAGACTAACTCCATTTGGTAGTGTTGCAACTGGATCACACAGCGTGCAATTCGCGATGAAAGGTGTGGTTCTGTTCCTCAGAATAAGGGAACAAGGGGCTGGTGGTCAGTGACTACACAAAATGGTTTTCCGCTGAGGTAGATGTGGAAATGGCCGCATGCCCACTTGATCGCAGGTGCATCCCTTTCTATTTGAGAGTACTGTGCTTCCGTTGGCATGAGGGCTTTGCTGGTGAATGCGAGGGGTGCCCATTTCCCTGGTTCCACCTCTTGGGTGATCCCTGCCCCCAGGCCTACTAGACTGGCGTCGATCAGTAGTTCTGAGTTTTTCTTGGCATTGAAGTAGGCCATGGTTGTCTTGCTGAGCATTGCCTCCTTGATGTTTGTTAGACCTGGTACCATTGGCGTGGGTCTCCCTTCCATTTATTTGCTATGCCTGTGGATTAGTGTGGATTAGTGACTCCATGATTGGCTTATGATTGGCTTATTTGATTTACTGTCAGACCCTAGTACAGTGCACCGCGTGTGCCCAGGGCCTGTAAATCAAATGCTGCTGGTGGGCTTGCAGCACTGGTTGTGCCACCCACCGTAGCAGCTTGGAAAGTGTGTCTCAGGCCTGCCATTGCAGAGCCTGTGTGCAGTCTGGTACTGCCCTTTCGACTTGGTAAGTGCACCCACTTACCAATCCCCAAACCTTCCCTTTTCTGCATGCTAGTCACCCCTAAAGTAGGCCTGCGGGCAGGGTGCATTGTATGTAAGAGGTAGGACATGCCCTGATGTGTGTGACATGTCCTGATAGTGAATTACAGCCAAATTCGTAGTAAAGTACGGAATACGGCTGTCTAGAGGTAAGTAGACATATAAATAAATAAAACTAATTTTGTTGCGCGTGCTGCATCGCCAAATGTGATGCAGCGCTTGCAACGAAATTCGTTTTATTTATTTATATGTCTACTTACCTCTAGACTGCCGTATTCCGTACTTTACTACCCCCACCCTGCCCCTCTCCCGCCCCACGTCACCGCCCGGCAGCACTCCCACCATGGGCCGCTACTGGGTGCCGGTGATGTTCTTCGATTGATGATGAATGAATCAAGATGTCGTAGCTGACATTCAGTGCCCCCTGCAGGCCAGACAGGGTCTCTCGAATCGCATCCTGAAAAACTTCAGCCGCTGATGAGATTCCGAAGTTTAGCCGTATGTACTGACGTAGTCCTAAGTGCATCGAGAATGTAGTTATGTAAGGGCTTTCCTCTGCCAGCACTAGTTGGTGATACCCAGCGTTGAGGTCCAATTTAGAGAACCATCGTGAGCTGTTGAGGTCAGCTATTATGTCATCGATCGTGGGCATTATGTGTCTCTCTTTTTTAATTGCTGGGTTGTTTTGGCTTTTCAGCAATCACCATGATGACACCCACGGTGTCGGACCAGAAAGCTTCTCTATTGCTTCTAGTTGTTCATGTTTGTGTAGTTCTTGTTCGACCAAGGGCCTCAGGTGGAATGGTATTCGTCGGTGCTGGAGGGTTACTGGCTTGATAGATTAATCAATATGAAGTTAGACCATGGGAGCCTTCAAACACCTGAGCCCTATGAACAGGTAAGGAAACTGGTCCAATATCTCATCCGTCTGGAACTTTTTTACGCGTAGGCACTGTTGACCAGGCCTAGGTACTCAGCTGTGTGGCTTCCGACGAGGGTATCTGCCTCTCTATCGACCACATGGAAGGTGGTCATGATTTCTTGGTCTTCGCTCTTAGCTGGACAGTCATTTTGCCTTTTAGTGGTAGGGGTGTCTGGCTTCCATATGTGAATATCTTGGTGTTAGTTGGGGACAGCAGAGGGCGTGGATGGAGTTACCAATATTGCTGGATCCCGATTACGTTGACAAAGGCGCGTGTCTCCATCAGGGCTTTGATACTGGATCCTGCTACTACAACCACGCATGTAGGTTGTGGTTGCCTGCGTCGCTTGAGGTCACCTGCAAATGATATGAGGAATATTTCTTCATCGTCGGGGGACGAGTCTTCGAGGCGGTGGCGATGACATTGTGATGTTTTAGATGCCCCTTGGGGTTCTGGGTCTTCCAGAGACAGTTGTAGCACTGACTTCGACGATGGATGTCTGCCTTGTGTGCTTCTGTTCCTTGGCCCACCTCTGCATGCGGTTGAGAAGTGGTTCAGGGTGCCACAATTAGAGCATGTTCATCCTTGTGTTGGGCATTCTTCCAGGGGGTGTTCTTCTCTCCCACAGTTCCGGCATCGGGACCCGGGTGGGGTATTGGTTGTTTGCCGAGGTCTGTTCCCTCTTCCACGTGTACGGATTGCGTCAGCGGGTTCAATCTTTACTGCCGGGGATCTTTCCTGTTGTTGCGTGATGGCGATGTCCATTTTTGTCGCTCTTGCGTTGGATAGGTCATGAGACCGTGCCATGATGAGGATGTCTTCCAAGGCTATGTCAGGCTGGCATAGGATGAGGCCTCTTAGTGTTTTGTTCCGGCAGCCTAGTATGATTTGTTCTCTCACCTCTTTGAGTTGATCATCAGCAGTGCACGTGCTGGCTAGTTCTTGCAAACGTGCGTAGAAGGTGTCCATGGACTCCCCTTCCCGTTGGCAGGCTTGGCGGAGTTTGAAACGCTCGTAGTCCGGGTTGTGTTGTGGTTCAAAGTGCGCATTGAGTGCTCTGACTTCTGCATCATAGTCATTTGCTGCTCCTGTGTTGGGTAGGTGAGTGAAGAGTTTGTAGATTTCTTCCCCAGCGTAATGGAGCAGAAGGGGCCTCTTCACCGTGCTGTCGGTCTTCTGGGTCGCAACGAAGTAGTTGTCCAGCCTCCGAATCCAGGTCTTCCAGCGAGGAGAGGGGGTGGTGGGGTCCACAAGTTCACTGAACGGCGGCAGCCCACTGACTTGTGTGGGCTGGGTTGTAGGTGGGGCGAGAGGCTGTACCTGCTGGGGGCAAGCATTGCCTGTTTCATCAGCCATGGCTGCAAGATAGTGCGGGTGCAAATGAGGGGTGGAGTGTCTTACCCACTGGGCAGAGGAAGAAGGTTCATTGCATCTAGTGCTTGATGAGGACCTTAGCATGTGTCAGTTGTGGCAGCTCGTGCTTGTTTTGAGGATCTCAGCAAGTGTCAGTTGTGGCAGCTTGTGCTTGTTTTGTGTTGCACCCTCAGGAGGCACCTGGTTTCTGTGCTTAGTGTGTGGAGATTGAATGGTTTTACAGGAGGACGTCTGGCAGGTAGGCAGATGGATTTTTCTTTTCCTTTATATTTTTATTTTTCATATATTAATATTTTTTTATGTTTTTCTTCTTTGTCCTCTTGAGTTCTGTTCATGTATTCCACGAGGGAATTATTTATTTCATTTTTCTTTCTTTTTTTTCTCTTTCCTGGCCTTACTTGCGCCGGGGGATTAAATGCTTCAGGGCATGGGGCAGGGAGCAGGCCCACAGTGCTCCAATGAGGAGTTCGGCTGAGGACGCTCGTCCGAGCGTGAGGGGGGGAAACCACGAGTAACAGCTCTCGATGCGGGCCGGCCACGTGCCAGCATCTGGCTGGTGATGTACTAACGTCTGGTGAAGCCACCGAGCTCCGGTAGACAGGAGACAGTGCCACGCAGCGGAGACTGTGCCAAGGGCACGGCTGGCTTCAGTGGGCCTATCGTGCAGCAGCACCTGCGCCGACATGCGGTGTGTGTGGGCAGCTGCCAGCAAAGCTGGTGCTAGTGGTTGGTGGGGTGGATCGAGTCAAGGCAAACACAAGGAGATGATGGACGGAGCGCTGAAACTTTTCAGACACTCACCCCCAGTCACAGATCTGGGTTGGATCGAGTCACCACCCTCGTCGCCAGTGTCGGGCTCCGGGGGAAGCAGTGTCGCAGACTAGTCTTCCCCTGGGGTTATTCGTGCACGGAAGAACATGGTGGGGGTGGGAGGTCAAGGGGTGGGGTTAGGGGCGGGCCGGCGGTGCACATAAAAAGTGCTGAGGGAGAGGTTCTGGCCTCTTTCTTAGCACCTCGCACCACTGGGTTAGGGAGGGTTTAGGAAGAGTTTTTATTGATAGCGTCAGTGGTTGGGGTAGGCCGGGCAGTTTAGGGCCGATAGGTTTAATCACTCCTCCCCCACGTAGTAACGGCCGATTACCTGTGCGGCGGGGGCTATGGCAGGCCCGGAGCAGGACGCGGTGAGGGAGGTACTGCGCGTCATCGGCCAGGCGGGCCGGGCGGATCTCCTCCGTCCCGGCGTTCTGAGCGAGGCGTGGGTCGGCATGGTCCGGCCCACGCGTGCAGCCTCGGCGGGCGTGGCCGCGGTGAATGCGGCCTGCGAGGACGAGATCGCGGAGGTAAAGAAGCCCCCTGGGCCCAGGGGGCACGGCCCAAAACAGAAACGCGGTGGCAGGAGGCAAAGCCTGCCTGCACGTCTCAGCGACGACGACGGGGAAGGTGAGAGGGAGGGGGGAAGGGCGGGGCCATTGCGTGAGGTGGCAGGGCTGCTAGGCATGGGCCCAATTAAGTCAGGACCTGGGGGGGGCCCAGACTGGTGGCGGAATGTTGGAAATAGGGGTGGGGGCCTTGGATGAGGGCCACATACCATTAGACTTGTCTGTCAAGGCCAACGCTGGGACAGGGAGGAGAGAGGTGGACAGCCTGGGCCCTGCATTAAAGAAGGCCAAAAAAGCAGGCCCCCAGAGTGTAGGCTCCACGGGTGCCTCGCGCTCCAGGGATCAGGGGTCAGGGGCCAGGGCTGCCAGTGGGGAGGGGGCTGGGGAGGCCTTACCCCCTTATTGCCTCGAGGGGCTGGGCTAACTGTTGAAGAGAAAATCAGGGAGCAGAGGCACTTGATCCAGGAGACAGAAGATAGGTGGGTGGCCATGTGCGAGGCCAGGGAGCGGGCGGGCCTGGGTGACTCCGAGTGGGGGGATGAGGCTGCGGGTGATATGTGGGAGGGCCCCCCGGTCAATGCATGGGAGCAGGGAGCGTCAGGGGGTCAGTGGGTGTGGGTCCCTGCCGAACGGCAGTTTGGGGCAGGGTCAGGGACAGCCGGCCCGGCGGTGAGGCCCGGTGGTTCTGGGGACCCTCCAGGTTGGTGCAGCCTGGGGGAAGGGGCTCTACCCGGCAGTTGAAGCCGGGAGGGGGAGGGTGGTACTGGCGGGGCGCAATACAGCCTCGGCACGTCAGTCAGAAGCAGCAGGGGGGTCCGCGGCGGCCAGCCTGCCGCCGAGGGAATGCGCACAACAGGCGGCGGGGGAAAGGGGGCGAAGAAGAGCGAAGGTGTGGTGCGTGAGCGAAAGAGAAGGGTGCAGGAGCGAGTGAGTGAGCAAGTGGTGTCGGAGGAAGAGTTGGTGTTGGACTATCAGGAGGAGAGTGACGAGTGGGAGGAAGGGGAGTTGCGTGATGAAGAAGAAAGGGAGAGAGATCCCACAGGGGACAGGGGGGCAACCGAAGAAATTGATGTTTTTCAGGGGAAGGCTACGAGCAAAGGGAAAGCAGTGCCGCAGAAGAAGACCAGCTGCGGGGTCACCGACAAGGGCATACAAGGAGTACCCTCAGGAATGGGGGAGTGGTGGTCAGCCTGGGGTGACGGGCCGAGGGGCCCGACAGGTAAATCCTGCCGGTCAGTGGGTGTGGGGGACGGGAAGGTGCGGGAAGTAGGCCTCAGGGCTGAGCCTGTGATGGTGCCACAGGACCGGGAGACAGGCGGGGGACAGCCACGTTTGGTGGGGGCCGCTGTCCAGATGGACAAGACGGTGGGGACTGGTGTCCAGACGGACAAACAGGAAGGGTCAGAGGACAAAGAGGACAGGACGGGGGACAAACATCAGAAGAAATTGCCGTATATGGGTTTGGCAATGCCTTTGGGTTCCCATTTATCAGAGAAGACACGCACTAGGATATGGAAACATGAATATGTAGATGTGTTCAAGCTGTTACACAGGGAGTTGCAGTCTAAAGAGGGTTCTAAAGAGGAGGAATGGGAATTGACAAGACGACTGAGGGTGCCAATCACCATGAAAAATTGGACATCAGCATTTTTGATTTTCGCTAGTATATACTGCGAAAAGAACTTGGACAGAGCATTAGCGTTGTTAAAATACATGGACATAATCCGCAAAGCTCAGATGCATTTCGGGGGGTCCGCATGGCTTAGCTATGACGAGGAATTCCGGGTGAGAGTGAGCATCAATCCTGATAAGCCGTGGGGGGAGGTGGATCAAGAGTTGTGGATGCAGTGGATGTCTTCCACTCAATCATCCGCGTCCACCCATTCGGCGAGCGGTCTGCCGGTGACCTATCGGTCCTTTCAGGTGCGTCCCGCCCAACATGGGGCAGGTGGGAGCAGCGGGGGAGCAGGGACTACTGGAGGGCTTTCCAAACCGCCAGGGACCACAACAGGAGCCTGTTGGAATTTTAACAAGGGGTTCTGCACACGGCACCCTTGTAAGTTCAAGCACAAATGTTCAAAGTGCATGGGCAGACACCCATTGGTCCAATGCTTTACACTGGCCACACCAAGTGAGCAGTGGAGGGCAGCGAAAGGAAGGGGGCAGCCTGGACCGAAAGGCCCCTACTCCAATTAAGTTGGAAGCCATGGGCCCATGGCTTTCGGTCTACCCTGACAGGGAGGCAGCTCTGCGTCTGCAATGGGGCTTTCAAGAAGGGTTTTGGGAGGGTTACCAAGGTCCTCGGGTCAGGCGTTGGGCGGATAATTTGAAATCAGCCAAGGAACTACCTGACGTAGTAGCAACAAAACTGAAAAAGGAAGTGGCAGATGGCGGGTCCGTTTGTGGACTGGCCATGAGAGGACTTGATTGTGTCACCATTGGGGGTGGTGCCTAAGAAAGACCCGGGGGAGTTTCGAATGATACATCATCTGTCCTGGCCGGAGGGGGAGTCAGTCAACGATTTCATTGCAGTAGATGACTCTAGGGTGCTGTATGCATCAGTGGACGATGCGATCCGACTGGTGACGGGGTGCGGGGGGTGAGCAGAAATGGCCAAGTGTGATGTCAAGTCTGCTTTCCGCCTGTTGCCTATTCATCCGGTGGATTTCCCGCTGCTGGGGATGCAGTTTGCTGGGGCCATCTATGTGGACAAGGTCTTGCCCATGGGGTGTGTGATATCCTGTGCGCTCTTTGAGATGTTCAGTACATTTCTACAATGGGTGTTCGTCAAGAGGAGCGATCACAGAGAGGTGTCGCACTACCTGGGTGATTTCTTGTTCGTGGGCAGAGGTGGCACGGGGGACTGTGGAAGAGCGCTGATGCAATTTGAGGATTTGGCAAAGACGTTCGGAGTTCCCCTAGCACCTGAGAAGACAGCTGGGCCCAGCTGTACGTTGACATTCCTCGGCATTGAACTGGACTCCGTTCAGTGGCTGGCATGTCTCCCCCAAGACAAAGTAGCTGACATGCAGGCTTTCTTGGCGAAGGTGATGGGGAAAAGAAGATTGAATTGTGGGCAGTGCAGAAGTTGCTAGGCTTTCTGAATTTTGCGTGCAGGGTGGTGAGGGCTGGAAGAACGTTTTGCAGGCGGCTTGGCATGGCCATGTCAGGCGGGGTTTTCCCCCATCACAGGGTCAGGATCTCCATGGGGGTCAGGGCGGACCCGAGGGTTTGGCAAATGTTCCTGGAAGATTTCAATGGTGTTTCGCTGAATTTTGTGGAAGAGAACACGGTCTGGCAAGTGCAGATATTTTCTGATGCTGTGGGTGCTGCGGGTTTCGGTCTGTTCTGGGATGGGCATTGGTGTGCGGAGAAGTGGCCGGCGCATTGGTTGACCCAGGGTCGGAGCATTGCCTTTCTAGAGTTCTTCCCTTTGTTGGTGGCTTTGGTTGTCTGGGGCAGGGAGCTGCAGAACAGGACGGTACTGTTCCATGTGGATAACACCACAGTAGTGGAACTGGTGAATGGGCAGAGTGCAAAGGACTTGAGAGTTCTGCGACTGTTGCGTAGGTTCATGTTGAATTGTTTACGCTTAAATGTTGTTTTTCGTGCCAAGCATGTGCCGGGGCAAGCAATGATGTGGCGGATGCTTTGTCTCGTTTCCAGTGGCAGGGGTTTCGGGCTCTGGCACCGGGAGCAGAACAGTGCAAGACGCAATTGCCGGACGACATCTGGGCCTGGGGGGAATGAGGCTGATAGGTCTGGTTGATAAGTCGCTGGCAGACTCAACGCAGCGGAGTTACAGGCTGGCTTGGTCTGAGTTTGGAGAATCCTTGGGCCCTGGCGTGGCGTCATGGAGCATCACTCGTCAAGAGGCGGAACAGGGAGTCCTGAATTTTGTGCTGCGGTGTATTGACAGGGGATTTTCGCAGACGACCATAGTGGGGAAGTTGGCAGGGATATCTTTCTACAGTAAAGTGTACTTGGGGTTTGATCCTGCAAAGGATGAATTGCTGAACAGAGCGTTGAAAGGGTGGGGGAGGGAGCCGGGGGCAGGTGGGGGGACTGTGAAGGGAGCCATTACTTTTGAATTGATGAGGGAATTGTTGGGGGTTTTACCGTTTTGATGTTATGATGCCTTTGAGGCGCATTTATCCAGGTTGTGCATGGTGTGGATGTTCTTCGGAGCTTTCCGAGTATCGGAGCTGCTGGGCTCCCCACGGCAGGCTGGGTTGTCAAGGGGGGAGGTGAATTTGACTCACGGGACTCTGGGAATTTGGTTGAGGCAATCGAAGACAGATTAGGCGGGGAGGGGTAGATGGGTATGGTTGAGGGAAAATGGCTCCAGTGAGGTGTGCCTGGTGCGGGAGTGGCAGGAGTATGAGTCTAAGAGTCTCCGGGAAGGAGCGGAGATATTTTGTCATGCGGCTCGGGAAAGGGTTACGTCTTTTCAATTGTTGGCAGTATTGCGCAGAACACTACGGAGGGTGGGAAGGGAGCCGGCTGACTATGGGACACACTCCTTCAGAATAGGTGCGGCTACTTCGGCGGCGCGGTTGGGGTGGTCCTGGGGTCAGATTCCCCAGATTGGGCGTTGGCGGTCGCGCTGTTGTGAGAGATATGTGAGGAAATAAAGGGGGAGGGGGAGGGAGTCTATTTGCTGGGTCCACGGGAAGGGAAAGGGGGATTGTTTTCTGTCATACGGTTGGTTTCAGCAGTAACAATGTATTTTCTTTATGCCTTAGGATGTGTGAGATGACCGGGGACCATGACGGTCACCTGGATTGTGGGACACTCGTTTGTGCACTGGGCAGCCAAGTATTCAGACCAGCAGCTGTACGGATGAAACTTGGGACTGAGGAGCAGCCACCATGAAGTTAGCTGGTGGGGGAAAGGGGGAATGCGTTGGGGTGCGCTGCTGCCTTGGCTAACCAAGATGATGTCTCAGAGGGGCTGCCCAGACATGCTGGTTATACACTTAGGGAAGAACGATTTGGTGCGGCTGTCAGGCCTGGCATTGCTGCAGCACATGCAAAGGGACTTGGAGGTTCTGAAGAAAAACCTTGCAGGCACATGTATAGTGTGGACTGAACTAGTGCCAAGAAGAGTTTGGAGAGGAGCTGCCAATCATGCAGCTATTGATAAAGTGAGGAGAAAACTGAATAGATCAATGAGGGTCTTTTGCATACCAAGGAACATTAAGTTGATTGCCCATGGGGGTTTGAGGCTGGAAGAGCCGGTCCTTTTCAGGGACGATGGGGTGCACCTTTCGAGGATGAGTAATGCATACTATATGATGGAGATGAGGGATACCATCAGTAAGCTGTGGAACGAGTCCATCTGGTGTCAAAAGGAAATGTGAGGTCGAAAGGTGCACTAGACAGTGTGGGGCAAGTAACCACCCTACGGGGGTTACCTGGGTGGCGGATCTTTGGAGGGGTGGGGAGTCACGGACGGGCGGAGCCACCCCTTGGGGGGGGAAGTTACCCAGGTGAAGGAGGGCGGAGCACAGGATGCAAGGTGCAGCCGAGGAAAGGCAAGAGAGGATGCTTAAGAGGGTTGTGAAGGTGAGAAGGGATGTATGGGAACTTTACAGCAGGAATGGGAGGAGTGAGAGTGGAGAAACAGATGGAGAATGGATGAGGGGGATGGGTTATTGTTGATAAAAGTTATAAGATTTGGATTGTTATGTTTAATAAACGTTGGGGGAGCTTTGATGACCATGTCCTAATAAATGGCCTTTTACGCTTCAAACCAGCAGAGTGTAGTTATTGCGCGATGTAGGGATGTCACCTAATTGGCCGCAGAATCAATGTAGTGCACCATGGCTGCAGGCAAGAAATACAGGCACAGTGCAGTATAGTTACAGGCGGAAGACCCTGAGCAGTCTTAGCCTCTTTATTTTATAACCTCTGGCCACGCCTGGCCAGAGTGTTTTACAGGGTGTAGTTTCCGGGTTATCCCAGCACCGCGAGAGTGGTGCTGATGTCATTACATCTGTGAGGCAGCCCTAGTTAGCTGGTGATGCGCACTGGTAGGGCACGTGTTTTTCCCCTCACCGCGGCACTCCAAGTCGCGTCTTCACTGAGGGAGAAAGTAGCACAGCGTGGTTGTGGTCTGCACGCAGCCATCGAAACAGTAAATGGCTAAGTAGGGAGCGAGGTGGAAAGCCCTTTCATTGCCAAAGTAACATGCTGCGCTAGGCCAGCAGGTCGACAAGCTGGGGTCTTAGAGAGCGGAACACTGGGACACATCCTTGTGTAACGTAACCGGTGCTCATGTAAAGCGCTCCAATACCTTCGGGTCGAGTTCGCGCTATATAAATCTGCATTTAAAAAAAAAAAATGAGAAAGCACAAGGAACTATACTGGGATAGTGCCGTTCTCCACGGGAAGAGCCTACTCAAGAGCACGCCTAGGCGAACCGGTCGCTTTTACAAAGTTGTCAATCTATTTTTTGATTTTCAGATTTGATTTATTCATCTGATGATCCAATCGTAAGATTTCAGTGTTTTTACATCATCATCATATTCATCATATCATAAATACATCATGAGGCGTGTTAGGCAAACTGTTGCTTCACAGGAATATCAAACAGCCCCAATGTATTTCGGGCCCAGCCCTTCGTCAGGGGGTAATCCCTGTAAAGCTTCGCTTCTTTCATGATGAAGCACCAGAATAAAAAAAAAGTAAAACCTGTTGTGATTAAATGGTGCTAATTACCGGTTGGATATTATAATTGAACACTGAGCAAGTTAGATAAATGTTCTTGATTGGGTATAGGGCAAATGAATAATGACAAATTGTTCCTGGGAGACAAATGTTGCAGAGAAACGAAAATATTAACAAGCAGCCAAGTTTTTCGCGCTGTCGCTTTAAAACCAGATGGACAGAGGTTTCAGGAAGTAGAGCCTGTGCTTTCTCAGCTAAGAAACGAAACTTCCGCGCCCTTGTCGATGTCGATGGACGAGGAAAAGAAGAGAACTGCCTGCTACACTCAGTAAGTTTTTCCGTATTTGAAAGAATGATTACAGAGAGGAACATTACTGGCAAATGGTTTTAAACAATACATAGTCCCCATTATCTCTACATCGGTGTCTTTTTCATTCTTCTCATGTTAACATTAAAAGGCTTGTTGTAGGTAATGGGTCCTCGCTCCGTGTGACACTAAAGTAATGTCCTGCGTTGCACGTACGTGCATCTCTTCAGTCTAGAGAATTGTGCACTGATGGATTCGTCTAAATGTTAACTTAAGCACCCTGTGAAATGCTCCCGCCGGCAGCGGGCGGTGAACTCTACCGTCTGACACCAAAAAACCGGGGCCAATGAAAAGATGCTTCATGTGTGTAAATGCAGCATTAAGCCCAAAAGTGGCCAATGATGCACCCCATCTCTCAGCAGAGATTTTACAAAACATGTCTGGGGCGTGCATTGGGTGAGGAAGAGCAGGAGCACCGTCAACATCGCCTCCGTGTATGAGTGAGGAGTGGAAGAAAATCTGAGGGAGGGTGAGCGATTCTGCTCTTGAACTGTGAGCAGGATCCTCAGATAAAAAAAGAAAGGTGCTGTGTGTGGTTGGTTTAAAATGGCGGGCGACATAGGGAGTGACCAGCCTGAATGGCGAGTGAGAGAATTTCTGCTTGCCTGTGATTTGGGTAAATAAGAACGGCCTGTATCGTTTTGGGGGCTTGTGTAATGGAGAGCTATTGGTAATATCTGACTGGGAAAGGAATGATGATAATGCAATGTCAGTCACTTTTAGGCCACTCTGAGCTGCTGCAGTGTGGGATTACGATGCTGATTATAGCAACATGACCTCCGTGATTGCACTAGCACTTGCATTATAATACCACTACTGCTTCTGCTAAGCGTGTTAGTTACAGCCCAGGCTCTATTTCTACTAGTAATATTAATGAGAGTAGTAATAATGAGTATAATCACAACAATAATGATAATCCAATACCTCTTGGGACTTTTCCTGCCTCAGTGCTGAGCACTTGTTTTGATGTTTCGTGCCACTTCACGCTTAAGGCTTAAAACATTTTAATAACACAAAAGTTATCCAGGCCAAATTTGCAAAATGTTTCCCCCTCAGAATTTGGGGAGTCCAAAGATACCCATGGTTAATGAATTCCCAGTAAAGCACTGTCAGTTACCAAAATAGAGCACAATTTTTGTTTCAGAAATAAAAAAATTGTGCTGAGCAAGAAAGAGAATTTTTTTCGAATAAAGGTATCAACAAAAGGTTTGCTTTGCTAAGATCGCTATCTTCCCAGCTTTCAGGAACAAGCAGATTTGTAAAAAAATCCACATTTTTGCATTTTTCTAAGGAGTAGTCGATTTTTCGTTTTTGTCTCATGTCTATCTACTTGTCAGCAGGGGTGGCTCCTCCACTAGGGCGGAGAAGTGTCGCCCCACTGCTTTCTCGCAGTGCGAGAAGCAGAAACATAAAATGGTAATAACTTCCAGTTATTACCATTTTATGTTTGCTTGCGGGCAGTAGGGTGTGCGGGGCTGCTCTGTAACCAGGGCAGGGGAGGAGTGGTGTGCCTGCCCACTACCGAGTGCGCAAAGACAGTTTGGTCGGCCCCCTGGGGCCGCCCAAACCAGTCATGCGCACTCTGCCCTTCTCCATGTAGGCTGCATTGCAGCCTACATGGAGAAGATGGCCTTCCCATAAGCTGCTAGCTGGCGGCGTCCCAACCAATCACAACGCCGCATGCAGCATTGTGATTGGCCTAGGGAAGGGAGCCTGGCTGCCTGCTTCCTGTTCCTGTTTAATTCTTTTTTATAGTTCTTTTTAAATTACACCCCCCCCCCGCGAGCCATGCTGGCCATGACTGCTTGTGAGAGAAACAGGTGTGGAGGCCATGGATGTACCAAGAAAGCTATACAGTTATGTCCTTCAGGCCCTTCTGGTCACAGAAATCTTAAGTATTTACTGGTTATCCAAAAACACCTGAGACCCAGAGCAACCAATTGAGCAGCAGCTTATAATACGTGTTTTTTATAATTGTTTGGTGACTATTCCCAAATTCATATGGTAAGCAATAATGAATGAAACAAGCATATGAAGGAAACCCATGCATTTGTTTTAAATGTGCCCTATCTTACGATTAGTGGTTATTTATACAACTTTGAATTTGGGGTTATCTACAGTGTTTGTAATTCAGAGGGCATTTAGCAAAATGTTTTCATTCTAGCACACTGGCTTACATTTGGAAGCCAAAATGGAGAGAAATTCAATTGCTAATAACAACTCTTATAGTATTATGTGTTTCCACACCTCTCCATATAGTAACAGTACCCCACTTGCATTGTTTTTTTAAAATATATTTTTATTAGGTTTTTTCTATTGTAATTGTTATAGTACATACACCAATAAGGCAAAACTTGCAGTGTCCGAAAAAAAACCCATTCTTATGCATACATAGTACTTGGTTCCATAGTTAGCATTGGCGTATCAGATATAGTCATTAGGGTAGGTATGCCTTTCATTAATTAGTGTCCTGTAGACCCCCTGATATTGTCATGATTATACTAATTTGAGATTGCAAATCCCACTCTTTATTTGTATGTCCATAATATCTCCGCCATGGGCCCCATATTCTGTCAAATTTCCTTGGGCATCCTCGTGCCCTGTGCGTCACTTTTTCTGCTGTCATATAAAGGTCCACCCCACTTTTCCATTCAGATAGCATCGGTGGTGTCAGTATCCCCCAGTATTTTGCTATGTCCATTTTCACCACTATTGTTCCTAGGTTTGCAAACAGTAGTTTAGGTCGGGGTAGATCTATCTCTGTTGGTATTCCTAACAGCAGGTATTTGGGATCCTTTGGTATTGGTGCATCTACTATGTGGCTAATTTCTCTGGTGAGGGCATTCCAGTAGGCGGTGATTACCCAGCATTGCCATATTGTGTGGAAATATGTCCCCTTTTCGGTGTGGCATCGGAGGCATTGAGGTGTTGTTGCTCTTCCTAAGTTATATAACCAGGTCCTATCATAACATGCCCTATGTAGTATTTTGAATTGTATCAGTAGAAGACAACTTTTTATCGCTACTTCCCTAGGGCGCATCAATGCAGCCTCCCAACCTGGGTCTTCCAGTGGCCCTAGTTCCCCCTCCCATCTGGCCCTTAGTTTTACTAATGTATCAGGTTGGTTGTTGATGAGGGTCTTATAGGTCCAGGAGATTGCCTTTTCTCCAATTCCCCCCATGAGTAGTCTTCCCTCTAATGGTGCATAATCAGGCATTGCCTCTGTTTCTATCTATTGTGCTTTCCAGGCGTGAGCGACCTGTAGGTTTTTATAGTGTTGTGTGGAGGTTAGCTGGAACTCTTTCTGTAAAAGTCAAATGAGGCGAAGGGTCAGACTGATTTGCATATGGCCATGTCTGAACTGGGGTGGTGGAGTGAGCTAAAGAATGATGATGGATTAAACCCAGATCAGTTGACTGGGGGTGAGTGTTTGATTAGCTCAAACGCTCCGTCCATCATCCCCTTTGGTATTGCTTTGTTCGCCCTAAGTTGGCAGGGTATGCCCAGACGTGGGTCCCTTGCTCACTTTGCCACTGTATTCAAGCTAGCCTGGCTGATGTTGGCTGAATAGCCAGAAACCGGTCCCAGGATGCTTGTTTCCGGTCCAGGGAAGACATGGCTTGGCAGTTCGGGCTGGACTGTTCCCATGAGGCACATGGTCAGACTGATTTGCATATGGCCATGTCTGAACTGGGGTGGTGGAGTGAGCTAAAGAATGATGATGGATTAAACCCAGATCAGTTGACTGGGGGTGAGTGTTTGATTAGCTCAAACGCTCCGTCCATCATCCCCTTTGGTATCGCTTTGTTCCCTCCATTAGGTCTATCACTTTTGATATCCTGAGCATGTTCCACTGTTTTAAGCCTTACAACTTTGCAAACTCCTTTAAGCGTGTTCCAGCCCATAATGGGGTTTCCCGTGTTATACCGTTGTCCCAACGCATTTCCTTTTCTGCTTTTTTCCATCTGTCTATCACCACTTACGTTGCCGGGAGTAAACTTTTTGTACCTTTCCCCCCGTAGAGGTTAGTGAATGTGGGAGTAGGAGCTAAACTGAGTTATTTCCAATGCATAAGTGGAGTGGTCATTTGGGGTGTGATCCAGTCATAAATGATCACAAGGTGTTCTGCCCAGTAATAGGCTCTGATGTTAAGGAGGGATATGCCTCCATTGTATTGATTTATTTGCAGTGTGCGGAGTGCCACTCTAGGGGTTGCCCCATCCCAGAGGAACGTTCTAACCATTCCCTCTATCTTATTGAACACTTCATCAGGCAGTTTCTGATATGTGTTTTGGAGTATGTATAGGAGCTTTTGATGTGTTATCATCTTATAAATAGCTGCCTTACCGAAGAGTGTCAGTGGCAGTGTCTTCCATCTGTCTATTTCACTCTGGAAGTCCGCAGTCACTCTGTAGATATTTTGGTGTAAGCTTGTTTCCCTATTTAGGGTGATATCCATGCCCAGGTACGTAAACCCATCTGGGGCTATTTTCAGGTACCCCGGGATATCAGCCAGTTCTAGCTTACGGCCTGCTGTGTATACACTGGATTTATCCCAGTTTATCCTCCAGCCCGAGTGCGTCCCGTATGTCTCAAAAGTTTTAAGTATGTTAAGGAGGGTATGCCGCGGGTTCGTGACATATAGGAGGATATCATCCACATAGAAGGATATCCTCTCATCCTCGGATGTCTCCTCTGTCTCGCATAAACCTGTGATGTCTGGATGCGCACGGACTATACATGCCAGTGGTTCGAGTGTTAGTGCGAATAGCAGTGGGGACAATGGACACCCCTGCCTTGTGCCCCTTCCGATTGCAAATTTCTCCAGTATTTCACAGTTCACTCACACTCTGGTGATCGGTTCTGTATATAGTAGATCTATCCATGCTTTATAATGGGGCCCAAATCCATATCCCTTGAGTACCTGTTTCAGAAAGGGCCAGTGGATGGCATCAAACGCCTTTTCGGTGTCTAGGGATAGGACCAGATGTGGTGTATCTCTGTTTTGGGTAGTATCTAGCCAGGTGTTGAGGGGACGTATGTTGTTCCGGGTCAACCTTTTGGGCATAAAACCAGATTGATCAGTATGGATTAGGGTGCTTATTACTTGTAGCAATCTGTTTGCCAGGACTATGGCTAAGATTTTGGTTTCAATATTCCAGAGGGAGATAGGGCGATAGTAGTTACAGGCCATTTGCTGTTTACCCGGTTTATGCATAACTGCTATCAGGGCGCTTCTAAGGTTGGGGGAAGTTTACCCCGGTCTTTCGCTTCTAGAAATAAATTAAGTAGGTGAGGGCCCAGTATGTTCTTGTTTTTCTTGTAGAACTCCGCTGGTATGCAATTACGTCCGGGGGTTTTCCCTGGTTTCAAGTGTCCTATGGCTGTTTGTATCTCTGTCAGGGTTATAGCTTCCTCCAGTGGTTGGGCTGCTTCTATTGAAAGGGTTGGAATTGGGATGTCTGCTAAGTATGACTCTATCTGGTGGGTAGATGCCATGGGCTGTGGTTTGTACAATGTTGCATTATAACGAGTGAATTTGTGTGCAATCTCTCGGGGTGTAGTGTATATGTGTCCTGCCTCTCTTTCTATGGCTGTCACCCAGCGGGCTTCTGTCTCTTTCTTGCTCTGCCAGGCCAACAGTCTCCCGGCTTTATCACCGGCATCAAAAAGACGTCTATAGGAGGCCTGGATTTCGGCTCTAGTGTTTTGTTGTGCCAGGGCCTGATATTCAGCTCGTAATATCATCACTTCACGTATTTGTTCGGAATTTGGGGGTGTACCTATCTGGACTTCTAACTGGAGAAGGCAGGATTTTATATCTTCTATTTCTTTTGTTTCCTGCCTCTTTTTGTGTGCTTTATCCCAGAGTACAGTCCTGTATGCCTCCCACAGTATATAATATTGGATTCCACTGATCTGGTGTTTTCTTTGAAGTATTGTTCTGTAACCTTTCAGATTTCACGTGCCAATCTTTCATCTTTTAATTCCTTGGCATTCAGTTTCCATATGTGGCCAGAGCCACGTGTCTTTTGCCCCAGGGTGAGCCAGAGTAGGGAGTAATCAGAGAAGCCTCTGGACGGGTATTCTGCCCTGTCTAATCGTTTTATTTCTCCTGCAGGTGCAAAAATGCAATCTAGCCATGAGAAAACTTTGTGTGCTCCAGAGTAAAAGGAATATGCACAGGAGTGAGGGTAGTATCGACGCCAGAGGTCTGATAGCCCCAGTGTGTCGGAGAAGCGTTTCAGTTGTGTGTCTCTGAGGGAGGTTGGATCTAAGGTTGTCCGATCTAATGTTGGGTCCATGACATCGATAAAATCCTCCCCCTAGGA
The DNA here is from genome assembly GCA_963921515.1 of Calotriton arnoldi. Lineage (NCBI taxonomy): Eukaryota > Metazoa > Chordata > Amphibia > Caudata > Salamandridae > Calotriton > Calotriton arnoldi. The sequence goes on along the minus strand of CAWUFW010003657.1, from coordinate 1,115,567 downwards.
TTTGAATCACTGGTCTTGATTCTAATAGTATTCTCATTATTTTATCTAGCGTTTGTGTCTGGAGTCGAGGGGGTGCATATACGCTAATCAAAGTCATTTCTTTCCTGCCCCACTGTCCCTTGACTGCTGCAAATGTCCCACTTGGGTCTGTCCGTATGTGATCTACCTGAAGGGGGGTATCTCCTAATAAGAATTGCCACTCCCCCGTAGCCAGATGTAAAGCCTGCATGCGCTAGTGTGGTATATGCCCCTCGCCCCAAGAATCCACACTGTGTGCCCTTCAAATGTGTCTCCTAGAGGAGGACTATATCCGGTTTCAGTCTACGTATGCAAGTGGCTGCAGGGCGCCCCAGTGAGGAATCGACCTCTTCCGCCTCGACGACCAAGGTGGATAGGGGTGGTCGGTGCTTCAGCCTGGGCCCTCAGTCTGGCTGGTACAACGTGAGTTTTTTAAGGCGCCCCAGTGGAAATTGGCCAGTCTTCGGCTGGGTCCAGCCTGTGCTTCCGGGATCGGATGCTGGGCGCCCCAGTCTTCTGACTTCTTTGTTGCCTTAGGGCATGGCGTATCTCGCACCGGCCGCCGACCTCACTGCTGCCTTTGGGTGCTTCTGCTTGTTCCTGCGGCCCTGATTGCCGATCTCATCTCTGCCTTGGGTGCTTCCGCTTTTTACCGTGGCCCGGAATGCTGACCTCTTCGCTACCCCTTTGGTTCCTCTGCATGTACCGCAACCCGGTTGCAGGTTTGAGTGTCGGGGAGATAATGACGTCCTTTGTCTGTGCGACCTGCTGAGCGTGCATAGCTCCGGCTCGCTGGCGCTCCGTTTGGGGTACATGAGGTGTTTAACTGTTTGATTCCCAATCTGCCTGGAGAGTTTGTGCGCTTCCGTGATTGGAGGGCCTAATGCGCTGACCTGATACATTGTTGCAGCTACAATCGCAGAAGAACAGTGATTGGCAGGCTCTTTCTGCTCAGGATTGCCTGCAGCTGATGCCTTGACTATAACTGAGGAAGAGAGGCGTTCTCTGCCATTCTCCTTACTAGCTGCCTTTTGTCCAGGTGCGGAGGAGTGACGCCTCCACCCGGTGTTCGCCCTGGACCGGGTAAGTGTTTTTATCTAAACCTTCCCTGCAACAATGGCGGCTCACTTTGGGCTGTGAGGTAACTGCCTCCCGTAGGCTGTGGGGGTTTTACTACGAACTTCAAAATGGGGCCTCTCATGTTTATCATCCATTCTCAGGCCGCTACTCAAAATGGCCACTACTCAAAATGCCCTCGAAGATTGCCTGAACCTTGACTTTTCAACACCTGAGCTAGGTACTCTCTGGGTCCTTCTTAAAATGGCCTTGATGTTCACTTGAGCAGGATTTAATCAAAATTAGTGAAATAATACCTCGCTCGTCTTTTACCTCATTGAACCTGCAAGCAGGGACTCGTCCTCCTAGTTCTCTCCTAACTCAGGCACAGCTTCTGGTTCTGTCTCTTCCCGCCGCTCCTGCATCGCCAAGGCTACTATACTCACCTTTTGATGGACAATTTTATTAAATACAAGGAAGTCCTCAGTCAGCTTTATGGTCCTCGTCTTTTTGCGCCCATTTCCTCCTTTTTCTTTTCTGCTTGTCTTTTGCCTAGGTTGCTAGGACACTCATTGGATGCCTCACTGAAAAAGTAGGTACATGACTACTCTTCCTACACTACCCCCACCCCCCTTTTGGGGTTTTATCCTCCTCAGCTTTACTCCCCTATAGCTTAATGTGCTCCCCATACCCAGTCTACCGCTCCTCCGCTTACTGTTTCACCCCTGCAGTTGCATTGTCAATACGCAATGGCGAGCTGACTATCGCTCCCCTTCCTTTTACCAGGGCCCCCTCCTAATTGGGTCTACCTTTCCTCCCCCACTCTCATATATCTACATCCTGAACATTTTTGTTCCCTTAACTGCTTCCTCCTGCGCGCCACATTCATCATGGCACAAAATACTTATCATGCCTCTAACCCTTTTGTTCAATCAGGCGTGAACTCTTTTAAGATTATCTACCCCCCCAACCTATCGATAAATGTGAAGAAGACCTTTAAACACAATCTCCTCAAACGTTGGCCCGGAACACTTATATCGGACACATATATCTCCAGTAAGGGCACTATAGTGACAGACCTCATCTTCTACACCAACAGAAGAGCGCAGTCTAGAAAGGCACTCACTTGTATGCTTCGTGCCAAACAGCTAACCAAAACTCCACATGGCTTTCGTTTAACCACGCTTCCATCCTCGGCCCTTAAGGCTGAGCTGACTGTCTCCCTTTACAATAATGGCAATGTCCCTATTCAAGCCTCAGACCTGAACCTCAAGCTATTTAACTATGCCATCTTGAGGATTAAGAACACACTAACTAACTCCAACCCTTCCACTTAATGTCAGACTGGGCCACCCACATTTTCTGATCCCGAGGTGATAGACCGCCCCTCCTCCCCTTATCCCGCGCTCCAATCTGTAAACACGCACCCCACAGATCTACCCAACTTAACGGAGGTTATTTTTATTCCCCACACCACAAACCCGAACAACCCCATTCTGCCTCGCGCAGGCGAGGGTTTAACTGACCTGAGTACCACCCACCTACTGTTCCTCCTTTACCTTGCCTTCTCTCTTATCCTCAGTCCCCTGCGTCACCCACTGCTTGCTCCAACAACGGGGGTGATGGACACCCTACCAACTCTAACACCCAGGTAGGCTCGGATATTCTTCCCTTAGGCCCTGCATCTTCCAACTGCAGGGCCCGGAACCTAGTTGCTGTCTCCTGTTCGCTGACCAATAACAGACACTCACCCCCACTCTCATTACATTCTTCACCCTCTACCTCTCCTAATTCCACTCTGCCTTTCCCTATTCCCACTCCAGGCTCTGATTCCTGTCCCGAGCATGATTTTATCTCCCTCTGTAACTGTGCCAATGGTCCTTTGCAACCCTCTATTACCCCTCTCACTGCTGAACTAGTCCTACCTTCGCTTGCTAGTCCTGTGAATAAGTGCATGAACAATCCCTGCCTTGAGGAGAAGATTGCGGACCTCAAGCATGATCTCTCGGTTGCCAAAGAGATGGTGCAAAGCATACTTCAGTTCTCCTTGAAGATGGAGAAGCGTTGGGTCTCACCCCCCGCTCAGAGGAATGATATTTACAACTCACAGAATGTGTTCTACTCAGCTAATGCACATCCCGCTTTCTGCTCCTATCTTAATTCCAGCTGGAGCTCTAGGCCTTTACCTAATCATCACTCTAGGCCCCACAGACCCTTACCTCAGCTATCGGAAGAGGACATTCTCGCCCTTCTTTTGTCTTACACTGTCTCGAAGACGGTCTCCTCCTCAAACTCTACTCTCAACATCCCCTCCATCATTGCGGACCCTGACAGGGAACCGAGTCTTAAGCTCAGAAAGGTGAACAAAGAAAACCTACTTCACATAACCACCTCTCTTCAAGAAGTGGTCACTTTCAATCTGCACGTCAAATCGATGCTACTCAACTGTAGATCAGCTGTGAAACATGCAGCTGATATTTCAGAACTCATCATTGCGCAAAACCTGGACCTTCTGATCATCACTGAAACCTGGCTCAATGATACTTCTTCCCCAGTTCTTGACATCCTAATCCCCCCTGACTACTCCATTCTCAGAAGTGATCGACTTGGTAAAATAGGGGGGGGGGGGCATTGCTTGCATTCATCGCTCCAACCTCACAGTAAAACAATCTCTATGTGCTGTGTTATCATCTGTGAACAGCTAGTCACTGAAATCTGGAACAAAGGCAAGAAGATTTGTGTGTTGCACTCGATCTATCACCCTCCTGTTGACAATCTGGTCTTCATAGAGCAAATCATGGAGGTCATTAGCTCGAGCTCGGATCAACTCTGCCACATATTCCTCAGAGACTTTAACCTTCATTGGAATGACACAAATGATCCTATTGTCTGTTCCTTTAAGACTTTCCTCTCTGACCTTAACCTCTCACAGCTCTGTAAAGGTCCTACACACAATAAAGGCGCCACGCTCGACCTTATCATTGCCAAAGACAACATCATACAAATAGGCGACATCTTAGCCTGTGACTGGTCTGATCATTTTCAAATTCCCTTCCTCATCTTAGATAAGGGCTTGGGTAGGCAGGGTCAACCCCTGAAAGCGAAACAACTGACTCGCAATATGAGAGACCTCAATATCAATATGCTAACTTCAATCACCAAAAATAGACTACAGCCCCCCCAATATGACCAACCTTGACGATCTTTCTGATCATTACATTAACACGTTGTCTAACATTCTTGTCTCTATTGCACCGAAGCAGCTCAAAACGATTCCAGTCAAACTTTTCAAACCGTGGTTTAATGGTTCCCTAAATGATGAACGGCACAATCTTAGACTCTCTGAGAGACTCTGGAGAAACACGCCCTCCACCACAAATCTCACTCAACTTAGAAAAGTGAGAAGCTCCTACAACAAACACATCCGCCTGGCAAAAACAGACCACTTCAGAACTCAATTGGATGGAGCCAAAAATAGACCCAAAAAACTCTTTGAAATCATTAAGGAACAATCTAATTAGTCTTCCAACCAGATCTCTTCTCCGATATCCCTGCTCCCTAGTGGTGATGATCTCACAGCTCACTTCTCTGAAAAAACAAGAAAATAGAGTTGGAGCTATTACCTGTCACCCCAACTTTGTTACCTAAGAAACTTCCCGCAGGATCAGTGGAGCTGGCAGAATCCTCGACAATATCCTCGCCTTTGGGCTGCTCTCTCAAAAACAACGCCTCTTGGAACTGTTTTCTCCTACCAGATTGCACGGAGCTCCTTCACAACATGGCATCCCTTAAACCCTCCAACCATTTCGGTGATCCTTTACCTGCTAAGCTCTATAAAGATTTAAACTCAGCCATTCTCCCTCTTTGGTCCAGGATCATTCATGAATCCCTCTTACAGGGAAAGATTCCTGACTGCCTAAAGGTTGGACAAGTTTGGAAGCCGCTAAAATGTGGGTATTGTAACAAGAACTTAACACCCATAAACTATACAAAGTATCAGGCGGGAAACTTGCGACTGCTTCTACTAAATTGTCGGTCATTGACCAAACATAAATACGAGATTCACGATATATTGAGGGGAAAAAATGCCCGACACCCTATTTCTGACTGAGACTTGGCTTAACGAGATCTCTACCCCAGATGTTCTGGATGCGCTCCCAGAAGGCTACGATATATTAAGACAAGATTGAGTGGGACAAAGAGGAGGTGGAATTGCAATAATTTATAAATCCTCAATGAAGTGCAGCATAAAGGAAGCAAATCTTGACAACTGTGAGGCGTTCCTTTTTACACTTTTTGCAGTAGAAGATAATACCATAGCTGGCTTTCTAATTTACCGCCCACCAGGTCCAGCAGCTCAATTTATGGCGAGTCTGGGGGAGAAAGTGGTCCAACCAGCCCTACGGTATAACAATTTCCTTATCCTGGGCGATATGAACATACATTTTGACAATAAGTAGAACCTGGAAGCTCAATCTATATGTAAGGAACTTATGACACTTAATCTAGTGCAAAAAGTGGAAACGCCAACGCATCAAGGGGGGGGGGGCATATCCTAGACCCTATATTTACCAACTCGATGGAGACGGAGGTCGGGATACCATGGCCAATTCCTTGGTCAGACCACCACTTAGTCCCTTTTACCATACCCTCTCATAGACCTATGGCTGAGAGGCCTGCGCAGAAAGTCACTAGCAGGAAATGGACCAGATTCAATCCCATTTCCTTTACACGAGCATTGCTGAAAAACAACCTTAAACTAGAGAAGGATGTAAACATAGCGAATAGGCAACTGGAGACATGGATAACGGATGCACTAGATGAGATAGCACCTTGGAGCACTAGGAGCTCCAGGAGATATAAAGCTTCAGCGCCTTGGTTTAATGAAGCATTGGTGAGAGCCAAAAAAGAGTGTAAACTGCATGAAGGCGCATGGCGCAAGGACTACTGTAGCAAGGCCAAAGAGAGCTATAAAACGGAATAAAAAAAGTACCATGCACTAATCAAGAAAACAAGGTGTGATTTATTTATTTTTTTATACAGAAAAGATTGAAAGGGCCAGTAACTCCTCCAAGGAAATGTTCTGCATACTGAAGTCTCTTAAATCACGCGAAAATCTAAACAACGAAGCAATCTCCTCAATGGAGAGTTGCAATAAAGTGGCCGAATACTTTGCAGGAAAAGTGGCGAAAATATATGACGCTTTCCCAGCGGAAGCGCGTCGGGGTAAGAGCACAGAATGTAGGCTAGACACTACATTCGAAGGTGAGACCCTAGACGAATTTAAGGTACAGCAGTTAGAAGAACTAAAGATCACAGCAAAAGGAATTAAATCCGGATCTCCATTAGATCCTGCCCACCCTGAGATATTAATGCAGGGAGGTAACCTCATTATGCCATACATCTCTGAGCTAATAGCACGCTCCTTTCAGATGGAAGAAGTTCCCTTAAAATGGAAGCAAGCGATAGTACGTCCACAAAAAAAAAAGCTGTCAATAGATCAAGCAGTATTAGAAAACCTACGCCCCATCTCGTTGCTACCGTTTGTTGCAAAGATCGCAGAGAAAGTAACGAATAAGCAGCTAATGAACCACATCAACAAGAATGATCTATTGTATCCCTCACAATCTGGTTTTAGAGCTGCACACTCTACGGAGGCAGCACTGCTCCTGGCCACTGAAACAATGAGACAATATGCAGATGAAGGGCAGACGGCTGCAATGATCCTGCTAGATATCAGTGCGGCCTTTGATACTGTCTCCCACGGCCTGCTCCTTCATAGACTAGAGGCATGCGGTGTTAGGGGCACTGCGCTGGATGACATCTTTTCTCTCCTCGCGGAGCTTTCAAGTCTCTCAACAGTCACACTAATCTAGGAGTATCCCCCTGTCTCATGGAGTCCCACAGGGATAAATTCTGAGCCCCACATTATTTAATCTGTACGTGGGACCACTGGCTGAGCGAGTGGAAGATCATAATGTGACCATTGTGTCATATGCTGACAACACTCAGCTGATCGTGATGCCGTCTCAAAACATTGAACAGACAGCACTCTAATTCTCTAAGTGTCTGGAGGAGGGAGCGGCATGGATGTCCAACCATTGCTTGAAGCTCAATGGGAACAAAACAGAGGTGATGATTGTGAGTAAGGCCCCAACCATTTGGTCATCAGCTTGGTGGCCTGAGACATTAGGCCAACTACCTACCCCAAAAACAGAAGTAAAACACCTCTGAGTGTGGTTTGACTCTAAACTGGCATTCGAAAGCCAAATTCGGAAAGTGGCGGGGAAATGCTTCGGGACCTTGAAAATCCTAAGAAAGCTCCTCGATCTACTACCGTCTAATGCTAGGAAAACCATAGCACATGCCTTGGTCACCTCCTAAATGGACTATGGCAATGTTCTATATCTGGGTGCATCCAAAAAAGGGCTGACTAAACTTCAGTCGGTGCAAAACGCGGCAGCCCGCTTGGTGCTAAGCCTCCCTAGAAGAACATCCACAAAGAAAGCCCTGGCATAACTGCACTGGCTGCCGGTGGAGAAGAGAATCTTGTTCAAGGCAATGTGCTACTGTCACTGAATCCTGTCAAAAAAGGTCCACAATATCTACAACCACTGATAACATCACACACACCAAGCCGGAACCTAAGATCCAAAGGTAGGGCATTGGTGACTGTGCCGAGAATATATAAAGCAAGAATGGGTGCACGCTCCTTCAGATATCTCGCAGCTAAAACGTGGAACACACTACCGGCGGACCTAAGAACAGATCCTTGTGAAACCAGATTTCGCAAACATTTGAAGACATGGCTATTCTCAACAGCACACTAGAGTCACTGTCAGGAACCAGTGGCTGCTACATACATTTTTTTGCTTCCTTACAGAGTCTGTTTTAGCACGGGGACTCACCGGTGGTGTAACCAGGCGCTCTACAAATGGAGAAATAAAATAAGTTACTCCCATTCCTAAGAAGCCCAATGCGGACCTATCAGATCCAAACAACTTCCGACCTATAGCCAGCAGTATGACTCTAGCTAAATTGCTTGAAAAATGCGTCCATTCGCAGCTTCAACCACATTGAGAAATATCAACTCCTTGACCCTCATCAGTCAGGTTTCAGATCAGGGCACAGTACTGAAATGGCACTAACGCACATTGTTGATGACGCCTTGAGAGCCCTTGACCAAAATGACCCTTGTCTCCTAATCCTTCTGGACCTATCCTCAGCCTTCGATACCATCAAACATGAAAACCTGATTGATCTTCTTCAACACAGGATGGGTCTCTCGGGCCCGGTCCTAAATTGGTTTGCCTCCTTCCTGCACAACCGCATGCAAAGGATCAAAGTTAAACATTCCCTTGCTTCCAGTACCCCTGTCATGATTGGAGTCCCCCAAGGATCCGCACTCTCGCCCACTCTCTTCAACCTTTTTATGGAGCCACTTGCTGTCATTCTGCACCGAGCGAACATTCAATACCACATGTATGCGGATGACATGCAACTGTACCTGAAGATCTCCTCTCAAGAGGACATAAAAACACTAAATGCTGCACTTGCACAAACCCAACAATGGTTAGCTCAGAACCATCTCCCACTAAATACTCTGAAAACGGAATTTCTTTTGATCTCCCCACCCAATCACTCGGCTCCTACCCTTGACTGGATTAAACACCTCACTGCTCTGAACTGCACCCCTCATGTTGTAGACTTTGTCAAATCTTTAGGTATCACCTTGGATAAACACTTAAACATGCAAGCGCACATTAGTGCTACTGCTAGGGGAGCAATTTCCAACTTAATACACTTTAAGAAAATCAAACCTTTTCTCCCCCCCGAAGACCTCAGGCTGGTGGTTCAATTCCTGATTATCCCTAGATTGGAATATGGGCTGGTGACCCTTGCTGGACTTCCCAAAGCTAGCTTGGCCCCACTTAGAGCTACCCTGAACGCATCGGCTAAACATATAACGGGCTCGAGAAAATATGACCACATTTCCCCCGACCTTCTGCAACTAAATTGGCTATCAATTGAAGCCAGAATTCGACTCAAGATAGCTTGCCAGACTCATAAAGCCATACACTACAACACCCCATACTACCTAGCAAATAAGCTTGAACTATCGGACTCCAGCCGGAACCTCAGAAGTACGTCCACCCTTCTGTTGAAACCTCCGAGATTCAAAAAGAAAAGATCTTACAACCGTGCTTTCGCTGGTCTTGCTCCGAGAATCTGGAACTCCTTGCCATCCGAGATCAGATCCAATCCTTCCACTACTTCCTTTAAAAAACTGGTCAAACGACAACTCCTGAACGAACGTTAACACCCTCATCCTGTGATCATGCTCTTGTTTTTATTAATACCCTAATTCTTGTTGTACTACACTGATGCGTTTTATTGTATGCTTATTGTTATTTTGATCTAGTCCTCGATGGCTCCTTAACCCCTTCTATGCTCATGACGAGCTCAGCTCGTCATGCTGCGCAGTGCTCGTGTGCGCATGACGAGCTGAGCTCGTCATGAACCCGCCCACTCAATGAAACGCCCCGCACAGGGCGAAAATCGGCCGCGCACCGAAGGGGTTAATTGCATTAACTGGTGATCTCGCTCTTGTTTTTGTTAAAATTCCCTTATTCGTATTGCACTTCTTTGGTGCGTTTTATTTTATGATGTTTTACTCTTCGTGTTCTAGGGCACCGCTGATGCCCCCTACTCTTACCTTGAATGTTTTCCCCTATGTTGTAACTTCACCTACTATCACATTGTGTTTGTACCCTTGCTTGCGCCAACTCTGTACAGCGCTCTGACACCCCTGTGGGTCTTGTTCGCGCTTTATAAAACTATTCAAATAAATAAAATAAATATGCGGTTACCAGGCTCCGTTTAATCTTGTTTCTAACCCATTAACATTCCAGGAGAGTATAGAGTATGTCCTCTCATCAGATGTCATTGGTCCGCCCATTTCCATGCATTAGAGTGGCCCTAGGCCTGTCCTTTCCCGTTTTAGGACTTAAGGAGTATGTCTTGTTACTGTTTGCAACCAAGTGACTTCGTCTATACTGCGATTGGTGTCCAATGTCCCAGTTACCCTTTTTGCCCCCCCCAACCCATTCCACCCCATTTCCCCTCTCCTCCCATGCACGTTCCCCCAAACAGCAACATGACAGCTGTGTCGTGGGTGGCTCTGAGAGGCCTGTTCCCATCCCTCCTCTTAACATAACAATTCTATATAACACCACCACCCAGGCCTCCCATGTATTCTATGTCTAAGGAGCAGCAGGATGGAAGTCACAGGTGGATGACTCCCGCAGCCGACTGTGCAGAGCACGCTGTACTGTTTGGATATGCCAGGCTCCCCGCTTCCCGTCACTCCCTTGGGTCTTATGTGCCCTTGGGCTCAGCAAGGCTCAATGGTGCTTTTCGTGCAGGCTCCTCTTTGTTTTAGGACTCTTGGGAACTTGTAGTGGTGTTGTAGAGGTTCTTGTAGGCTGGAAAGTTTGTGTTTCGTCGTTCTTTTCCTTATTTCCTTATTTCAGGCTGTTTTAGCCTCTACGTAGCCACGGCGCGTGGTGGGAATGGAGTCCCTGCCGGTGTACGAGTCATCACAGAAGGCCCTTTCTTGCTTGTCACTTCCTCAAGCCCTCAGTACTGGTCCTCCTCTGTATGGCGATATCTACTGGTTCCCATTGGGGAGAACAGACCCAGCCGCTCGGCGCCTTGCTGCCTTCGGATGTCTCAGCTCAGATGAGGCCGGTCTCGGCCCCTCCGCCTCTTCCCTGCCCCCGGGGGTCGGCGAGTGTGGATATGCATGGCGATTTTTCAGGACGGTGGCCCCCGGCTGCTCGGGGCCTTGCCGCCGAGTCGGGCATTTTGAAGCACTGGATGGCGGTCGCGGCCCACTCGTCACTGTTCAGTCCTTGAGGGGGAGCCGGTCCCTCTTCCGGGTCCCGGCGTGTCCTTCTCCCCTCCCTGCCGAGGTCCTATGTCACCTCTCCCCCCCCCACCCAGTCCTGTGGGACAGGCCGTCCACAGCACAGCCCCGAATTTCAGGAGCGTCGCCCGCGGGAGTCACAGGAGCGTCGCCCGTGGGAATCAGGCCCAGCAGTCCCTCGGGATGCTCCGTCGCGGGCCTGATCCAGAGTAAGCATCCAGGCTCACCTAATATTGCAGATGGCACATGAGCTGCCCATGTAGGATTAGAGATCACCACATTCGTCCAGGGATTGAGCGGTGTCGTGGGTGAAGCTCGGAGGATCGGATCATCACAGGATTTACAGGTAGGCTGGCGGAGCTGGCGGTTAGAGCAGCTAGTCCACCATGTTGCTGGCCACGCTCACCCACTTGCATTGTTGGACATATCGCAAGTAACAGAAAAGGCCCCAAAATTCAATCAATGAGGAAACATCGATTTTTCACCTTGAAAAATGATCCATTTTGGCAATATGGGTAGGAGTGTTACCCTGGGCGTGGCTGCCACTCACAGGAACCCACTTAACCCAGACATTTCTAAATGCTAGACACGAAGGGGATTCCAGGGTGGTGTGACTTGCGTAAATCCTTCTGTGTACCTAGAATGCCCTGCAAATCCATGCATCTATCTCACATTTCTGTGAGCAAAGTTCTAGAATCTGTGGGGATCCACACAACTCCTTTGATCCAGGATTTCTCTACTTCCTGTGATAAAAATGGTGCCCAACTTGTGTGGCTAGAACGATTACCTGAGATAACACCTGACTAAACCAGAGACTATGTGTAGACCATATTGAATTCATATGGTCACAGTTTTAATCTCCTTGAGAGTCTGAGAGTCAAATATTGATACCTGGTGCCAACTTTGAAGTAGGAGAAGGTTCTGGAGGTTTCCTACCCATAGGTGTTTGGAATATCCTGCCCTGGCCCCAGCATGTCTAGGGTCACAAAAGACTAGTGCCAAAACCTTTGAGAATGTGCTCAGGCAGAGTCTTTTTGATGTGCAAGTGTGGTAGGTGACAACTCTTCCCCCTCATAAATCATAGATGGCCCATCCTGCCAACTCCTATTCTCCTTTGTCTCGCTGTTTGTGAGTAATACACAAAGATCAACTGCAAGCTACACCTAAATATGTGAAACAGGCTGTAGGCACCAAATGGTTAGGACAAGAAAATGCCAAATTTCAAAAAGTGACATTTTCAGAATTGTGCCTTAAAATCTGACTGTACAATTAAAGAAGGTTTTAAATTACAATTCTTTACACACCAGACTCAACATTCCTACTTGCTTCCAATCAAATGGTATTACTTATAAAATGTAATAAGGTAATCCAATACTATCCTATGGAAAGGAAAAAGTAAGCCTTTTTTATAGTGAAAAACAAATTTAAAAGTTTTTCACTACCAGGTGATGTAAACGTGTATTTCCAACATTTTAAATACACTGCACCCTGCCCTCTGGGCTGTTTAGGGCCTACCCTGGGGGTTACTTACATGTATTAAAAAGGAACGTTTAGTCCTGGCAAATTGTTTATTTTGCTAGGTTGAAATAGCAGTTCAAACTGCACAGATAGGCTGCATTGGCATGCCTGAGCCATGTTTAAAAGACTAGCTGCATAAGCAGAGGTGCTGGCCCACTCGTAGCATTTAATTTACAGTCCCTGGGTATTGTTAGTGCCACTTTACTAGGGACTTAGTAGTGAACTAAATGTGGCAATTGGGTATAAGCCAGTGTTACCATGTTTAAAGGAGAGAGCCAAGCACTTTACACTGGTTAGCAGGTAAAGTGTGCAGAGTCCTAAAACCAGCAAAAACAAAGTCAGCAAAAACAAGAGGATGGAAGGCAAAAAGTTAGGTGAAAACCACACCAAGGATGTGTGGTCCAACACAAAGAAGTACTAATAATGACTAATCATCATTAGGGAATTGGAAGCGATATTGGAAGCAGATATACCTTCTACACCGCAGTTCATTTTATTTGATATACAATGTGATGTGGGCCTTCCACAAACTAAGGTGTTATTTTGTGGGCAGGGAATGATAGTAGCCAAAAGAGACATCGCCAAGATGTGGGGTAAACAAGTCCCAACTAAGCAGCTATGGTTTACCGGCATGAATATGTGAATCATGGAAGCAGAAATAGTTTTTATGGTGGCAGGGGGTGCTCAGGAAAAAATTGGAACAATTTGGGGCCTGGGACCACGTAAAAAACACTGGGACAACCCAATGCCCAGGACAACCCGAGATCAATATCCTAAATGTTGCTTTGGGACAACCCAAAACAAAATCATATATGGCTGGACAACCCGACACAAAATTATTAATCGATCTCTCTCATCATGTTGCGAGGGGGACAGCACCCTTGGTATAACCGGAGGCCCCTCAGGTGCCAGGCGCCCGGAACCAAGTGAATGGGCCAGTAGCCAGCCACCAGGTTGACGAGGGAGATATGCAGTGTGACAAGACACAGAAAAATAACAGTATGAGCAAGCAAACAGCAAAACACTATGGATATCCTGAAAAACGGCTGCATATGAAATATGCATTGTCAAAATATAGTGCAAGAGCAGGAAACTACTAGGACAGGTGCTGTGAGAACACTGATACTCACACTTCGAAGTGGAGAGACTCAACCAACAGATATTTCACACCACACGGGTAGGCAGAGGAGGCAGAGCTGTCACTTCAGTGCTCAGGGGCGACATCTGTCCACTGAGCCAAAGCGCAGGCCAAAGAGAAGGGAAGCCAACCGTGGTCAGTGTTCGGAGTGGTCACCACCTACAACTGCATTCTCCACCAAACATAGAAGCTGAATTAAATAAACACAGACACTTGTCAAATTTCATAGGTATCATTTATATGTGAGTCACGGGGGCATGAGCAAAATAGCAGCATGTCCAATTTGCAGAACCGTCAGAAGATCTTTTATGCACAGAAAGGCATGTTAAATGCGTATCCAATATGCAATCACTTTAGAGTTAAAGGTAATTTTTTCACTATTCTGGACAAATACATGGCGCATTGCTGATCAGAAGATGCAATAATTACACAAGTATTAAGCATCTAGCAAATCATAGTGTAACAACACGTCTTGGTATATGCGTGATGCAGATGGCAATAGGTAAGGTGTCTGCATATCTTGGTGGCTGGGATCATCAAATGTGTCCACACAGGGGTTTACACAATACCTGTGCAATCAAATTTTGGTGTTTGGGCTTTGCTGTATGTGGACATCGATATGTCTGGCAGTTGCTGGGTGGGTGAAGCAATGCATGTCACATGAGGTGTCTTTGAACAGGCCCTGTGTTACAAGATATTCAGCCAGGTACATTAGTTTATCTGAGATTATTAATGTTCTGCACACATTTTGCAGGCCCTGTCATCAATGAATATCACAGGACGTGAACAAGACAAGATGGATTCCACACAAAATAAACAGGCTTCCACATTATCACCCATTTCAAGATGGCTGTCTGCAAGTCAGCATGTGTGAGAGACACTAACAAATGGGTTTATATTATTTGAAGAAACCCATTAGAAAATGCCAGCCACATATCTGTGTGCATTCACCCTGGCCATCTTTGAATACAATTGTTCAGGCAGGCCCGAGGAAGGAGCCCGGGGTGGGGAGGCCACCCTCCCCGGGGCCCTTAGGGGCCCTGGACGGAGCTCCTGGACCCAGCCAAGCGAGGGTGGTTCCCCGGGCACGACGGAACCCCGTCTCGGGCCTTTGGCATAACGGCAGGCCGGGGGACGGGGCCCAGGACGGGAGCACCCGACCCGGGGCCCGGCGGGGCCCCTGGACCCAGCCGAGGCTCCCGGGCCCAGAGGCCCAGGGAAAGCCTCCCCGGGCCTGTGGGACCCCGTCCCGGGCACCCTGCCACGCGGCAGGCCTGAGGATGGAGTCCGGGGTGGGGAGGCCACCCTCCCCTGGGCCCTCAGGGGCCCTGGACAGAGCTCCTGGACCCAGCCAAGCGAGGGGGGCTCCCCGGGCACGACGGAACCCCGTCTCTGGCCTTTGTCATAGCGGAAGGCCGGAGGACGGGGCCCGTGGCACCCCGTCCCGGGCACCCTGCCACACGGCAGGCCAGAGGACGGAGCCCGGGTTTGGGAGGCCGCCCTCCCCGGGGCCCTCAGGGGGCACAGACAAAGCTCCTGGACGCAGCCAAGCAAGGGGGGCTCCCCGGGCACGACGGAACCCCATCTCGGGCCTTTGGCATAGCGGCAGGCGGGGGACGGGGCCCAAGGCTGGAGCACCCGACCCGGGGCCCAGCGGGCCCCTGGACCTGCCAGGGCGCCTGGGCCCAGAGGCGCAGGGGAAGCCTCCCCGGGCCCGTGGGACCCTGTCCCGGGCACCCAGTCACATGGCAGGCCCGAGGACGGTGCCCGGGGTGGGGATGCCGCCCTCCCCGGGGCCCTCGGGAGCCCTGGACAGAGCTCCTGGACCCAGCCAAGCGAGGGGGGGGCTCCCCGGGCACGACGGATCCCCGTCTCGGGCCTTTGGCAAAGCGGCAGGCCGGGGGACGGGGCCCAGGGCTGGAGCACCCGACCCGAGGACGGCGGGCCCCTGGACTCAGCCGGAGCTCCCGGACCCAGAAGCGCAGGGGAAGCCTCCCCGGGCCCGCGGTACCCCGTCCCGGGCACCCTGCCATGCGGCAGGCCCGAGGACAGAGCCCGGGGTGGGGAGGCCACCCTCCCCGGGGCCCTGAGGGGCCCTGTACATAGCTCCTAGACCCAGCCAAGCGAGGGGGGCTCTCCGGGCATGATGGAACCCCGTCTCAGGCCTTTGGCATAGCGGCAGGCCGGGGGACGGGGCCCAGGGCTGGAGCACCCGACACGGGACCCGGCGGGGCCCTTGGACCCAGCCGAGGCTCCCGGGCCCAGAGGCGCAGGGAAAGCCTCCCCGGGCACGTGGGACCCCGTCCTGGGCACCCTGCCACGCGGCATGCCTGAGGACTGAGTCCGGGGTGGGGAGACCGCCCTCCCCGGGGCCCTCAGGGGCCCTGGACAGAGCTCCTGGACCCAGCCAAGCGAGGGGGGGGCTCCTCGGGCACAACGGAACCCCGTCTTGGGCCTTTGGCATAGCGGCAGGCCGGGGGACGGGGCCCAGGGCTGGAGCACCCGACCCGGGTATGGCGGGCCCCTGGACACAGCCAGGGCTCCCGGGCCCAGAGGTGCAGGGGAAGCCTCCCCAGGCCAGCGGTACCCCGTCCTGGGCACCCTGCCATGCGGCAGGCCCGAGGACAGAGCCCGGGGTGGGAAGGCCGCCCTCCCCGGGGCGCTCAGGGGCCCCGGACGGAGCTCCTGGACCGAGCCAAGCGAGGGGGGGCTCCCCGGGCATGACGGAACCCCGTCTCGGGCCTTTGGCATAGCGGCAGGCCGGGGGATGGGCCCAGGGCTGGAGCACCCGACACGGGGCCCGGTGGGGCCCCTGGACACAGCCGGGGCTCCTGGGCCCAGAGGCGCAGGAGAAGCCTCCCTGGGCCTACGGCACCCTGTCCCGGGCACCCTGCCACACGGCAGGCCCGAGGACTGAGCCCCGGGTGGGGAGGCCGCCCTCTCCGGGGCCCCCGGAGCTCCTGGACCCAGCCAAGCGAGGGGGGCTCCCCGGGCACGACGGAAGTCCGTCTCGGGCCTTTGGCATAGCGGCAGGCTGGAGCACCCGACCAGGGGCCCGACGGAGCCCCTGGAACAAGCCGGGGCTCCCGGGCCCTGAGGCGCAGGGGAAGCCTACCCGGGCCTGCGGGACCCCGTCCTGGGCACCCTGCCACGCAGCAGGCCTGAGGACGGAGTCCGGGGTGGGAAGGCCGCCCTCCCCAGGGCCCTCAGGGGCCCTGGACGGAGCTCCTGAACCCAGCCAAGCAAGGGGGGGCTCGCTGGGCACGACAAAACCCCATCTCGTGCCTTTGGCATAGCAGCAGGCCGTGGGACGGGGCCCAGGGCTGGAGCACCCGACATGGGGCCCAGTGGGGCCCCTGGACACAGCCAGGGCTCCTGGGCCCAGAGGCGCAGGAGAAGCCTCCCAGGGCCTACGGCACCCTGTCTCGGGCACCCTGCCACACAGCAGGCCCGAGGACGGAGCCCCCGGTGGGGAGGCTGCCCTCTCCGGGGCCCCCGGAGCTCCTGGACCCAGCCAAGCGAGGGGTGCTCCCCGGGCATGACGGAACTCCGTCTTGGGCCTTTGGCATAGCGGCAGGCTGGGGGACGGGGCCCAGGGCTGGAGCACCCGACCAGGGGCCCGACGGAGCCCCTGGAACCAGCCGGGGCTCCCGGGCCCTGAGGCGCAGGGGAAGCCTCCCTGGGCCAGCGGCATCCTGTCCCGGGCACCCTGCCATGCGGCAGGCCTGAGGACGGAGTCCGGGCTGGGAAGGCTGCCCTCCCCAGGGCCTGCGGGACCCCGTCCTGGGCACCCTGCCACGCAGCAGGCGTGAGGACGGAGCCGGGGGTGGGAAGGCCGCCCTCCCAAGGGCCCTCAGGGGCCCCAGACGGAGCTCCTGAACCCAGCCAAGCGAGGGGGGCTCCCTGGGCACGACAGAACCCCGTCTCGCGCCTTTGGCATAGCGGCAGACCCGAGGACGGCGCCCGGGGGCGTCTTGGCCCATTCGGCTGCCGGCTGAGGACCGCTAGGCCGAGAGGGGTTCCGGAGTACCCTGTCCCTAGTAATCCAGAGGAAGGGTACCCCCCCTTTCTGGTAACCCGTGCTCACCGTGAGACTGAGGGGACCCTAGGCGCAGACACGCCCGAACTCCTGGAGCCCTGGCTAGGATCGGGGTGGCGGACGACCCCTTATCGGGGACTTCCAGGCCGGCCCGGATATCTGGTCACCCCATTGGAAAGCATTGCGCGCGACCAGATGGCCGAGTGGAAAGGCGCGACCAGAAGGCCGGGCCAAAGGACGCCGATCTGCCCGACCCGAGCCTTCGCGGGAGGGCTCCCGCCTGCTGTTTGGAGGGCTCGGGGGGCTCTGCTTCCCAGGGGCTCAGTGACCCCAGCTGGGCCTCAGGCACGGGGAGCCCGCAGGAGCTCTCGGGCACAGACGCCCAAGGGAGGACTGGCCCGGGCCCGATGGAGTTCATCCCGGGCACTAATGCCATGCGGCGGGCTGGAGGAGGGAGCCCCAGACGGTGGGGAGGTGTTGTCCGGGCCTAGCCCATCTGGTCCCCGGTTGAGAACTGCCAGCCCGAGAGGGGTTCCAGCATACCCTGTCCCTAGTAATCTGGAGGAAAGCTACCCCTCTTTCTGGTAACCCGTGTGCACCGAGCGACGGAGGGGACCCAGGGCGCGGAGGCGCCTGACCTCCTGGAGCACTGGCTGGGATCGGGGAGGCGGGCGAGCCCTCATCGGGACTTCCAGGCCGGCCCGGCCATCTGGTCGCCTCATTGGAAAGCATTGCACGCGACCAGATGGCCGAGCGGAAGGGCGCGACCAGTTGGCCGGGACTGTAGGACGCCCATCTGCCCGCCCCAAGCCTTCGCGGTAGGGGTCCCACCTGCCCTTGCAGGGCTCGGGGGCTCCATGTCGCGTGGGCTCGGAGTCCCCAGCTGGGCCTCAGGCACGGGGAGCCCGCAGGAGCTCTCGGGCCTGGACTCCCAAGGGAGGACCGGCCGGGGCCTGATGTAGCCCGTCCCAGGCACTTTGCCATGCGGCGGGCCGGAGGAGGGAGCCCCGGACGGTGGGGAGGTTTTGTCCGGGCCTAGCCCATCTGGTCCCCGGCTGAGAACCGCCAGCCCAAGAGGGGTTCTGGCATACCCTGCCCCTAGTAATCCGGACGAAAGCTACCCCTCTTTCTGGTAACCCGTGCCCACCGAGTGATGGAGGGGACCCAGGGCGCGGTGGCGCCCGACCTCCTGGAGCCCTGGCTGGGATCGGGGATGCGGGCGAGCCCTCATGGGGACTTCCAGGCTGGCCCGGCCATCTGCTCGCCCCATTGGAAAGCATTGCGCACGACCAGATGGCCGAGGAGAAAGGCGTGACCAGATGGCCGGGACCGAAGGACACCCATCTGCCCACCCCGAGCCTTCACAGGAGGGCTCCCGCCTGCCCTTTGGAGGGCTCAGGGGCTCTGCCTCCCGGGGGCTCGGAGACCCCAGCTGGGCCTCAGGCACATCAAGGCCCGCAGGAGCTCTCGGGCCCGGACGCCCAAGGGAGGACCGGCCGGGGCCCGATGGAGCCCTCCAGGGCACTTTCCCGCGCTGCGGGCCGGAGGACGGAGCCCCGGACAGGGGGAAGGTGTTGTCCGGGCCCAGCCCATCTGGTCCCCGGCTGAGAACCGCCAGCCCGGGAGCAGTTCTGGCATACCCTGCCCCTAGTAATCCGGAGGAAAGCTACCCATATTTCTGGTAACCCGTGTGCACCGAGTGACGGAGGGGACCCAAGGCACGGAGGCACCCGGCCTCCAGGCGCCCTGGCTGGGATCAGGTAGGCGGGCAAGCCCTCATCTGGACTTCCAGGCTGGACCGGCCATCTGGTCGCCCTATTGGAAAGCATTGCGCACAACCAGATGGCCGAGGAGAAAGGCGTGACAAGATGGCCGGGCCCGAAGGACGCCAATCTGCCCGCCACGAGCCTTCACCGGAGGGCTCCGCCTGCCCATGCAGGGCTCGGGGGCTCTGAGTCCCGGGGGGCTTGGAGACCCCAGCTGGGCCTCAGGCCCGGGGCTGAGAATGGGGGTCCCTGGTGGACCTCCGACCCGGGCGCATGGCAGAGCTTAACCCATCCCTGGGCCTGCCCGGCGTTCCCGGCCACGCGGGAGAGGCCTCCACCGGCCTGCGTCGGGCCACCAAGGCCCCCCGGCCTATGCTCCTGAACCCAGCCAAGCTGGGGAAGGCCCACCCGGGCCCAGGGCGTGGGACGGAGCCCGGGGTGGGAGCACCCGGCCAGAGCTCTCGGGCCCGGATGCCCAGGGGAGGACTGCCCAGGACCGGTGGAGCCTGTCCCGGGCACTTTGCCGCGCGGCGGGCCGGAGGAGGGAGCCCCGGGCAGTGCGGAGGTGTTGCCCGGGCCTAGCCCATCTGGTCCCGGGCTGAGAACTGCCAGCCCGGGGGCGGTTCCGGCATCCCCTGCCCCTAGTAATCCGGAGGAAACCTACCCATATTTCTGGTAACCCGTGTGCACCGAGTGACGGAGGGGACCCAAGGCACGGAGGCACCTGGCCTCCAGGAGCCCTGGCTGGGATCAGGTAGGCGGGCAAGCCCTCATCGGGACTTCCAGGCTGGACCGGCCATCTGGTCGCCCTATTGGAA
The DNA here is from genome assembly GCA_963921515.1 of Calotriton arnoldi. Taxonomy (NCBI): domain Eukaryota; kingdom Metazoa; phylum Chordata; class Amphibia; order Caudata; family Salamandridae; genus Calotriton; species Calotriton arnoldi. The sequence continues at coordinate 1,095,286 of CAWUFW010003657.1, read as the reverse complement.
AGCATTGCGCGTGACCAGATGGCTGAGGGGAAAGGCGTGACCAGATGGCTGGGCCCGAAGGATTCCAATCTGCCCGCCCGAGCCTTCACCGGAGGGCTCCCGCCTGCCCATGCAGGGCTCAGGGGCTCTGAGTCCTGGGGGGCTCAGAGACCCCAGCTGGGTCTCAGGCACGGGGCTGAGAATGGGGGTCCCCGGCAGACCTCTGACCCAGGCCCATAGTGGAGCTTAACCCATCCCTGGGCCTGCCCGGTGGTCCCAGGCCAGGCCGCGTGGGGTAGGCCTCCACCGGCCTGCGTTGGCCCACCAAGGGCCCCGGCCTATGCTCCTGAACCCAGCCAAGCTAGGGAAGGCCCACCAGGGCCCAGGGCGTGGGCTGAGCCCAGGGTGGGAGCACCCGGCCAGAGCTCTCGGGCCCGGACGCCCAGGGGAGGACTGCCCAGGACCGATGGAGCCCGTCCCGGGCACTTTGCCAAGCGGGGGGCCGGAGGATTGAGCCCCGGACAGGGGGAAGGTGTTGTCCGGGCCTAGCCCACCTGGTCCCCGGCTGAGAACCGCCAGCCCGGGGGGCGGTTCCGGCATACCCTGCCCCTAGTAATCTGGAGGAAAGGTACCCTTCTTTCTGCTAACCTGTGCGTACCGAGTGACGGAGGGGACCCAGGGCATGGGGGCGCCTGACCTCCTGGAGCCCTGGCTGGGATCGGGGAGGCAAATGAGCCCTCATCAGGACTTACAGGGCAGCCCTGCCATCTGGTCACCCCATTGGAAAGCATTGAGCATGACCAGATGGCCGAGGGGAAAGGTGCGACCAGATGGCCGGGCCCGAAGGACACCAATCTGCCCGCCCTGAGCCTTCGGGGGAGGGCTCCCGCTTGCCTTTTGGAGGGCTCGGGGGCTCTGCACCAGGGACCCCTGTCCCCGGCAGACGGACCCTTGGTAGTCCGCAGGACGGGGGCTCCCACACGCCAGGCCTGCCCAAAACCCAGGCCCTGGGCCTGGTCCCTGCTTCTCAACTCAGCCAGGCCGGGGGGATCTGGGAGCCTGCCCGGGCATGAGGGACCCCCGTCCCGGGCACATGGACCCTCGGCTGGCCGCAGGACGTGGGCTCCTGTTCCACGGATTATTTCCATAACTCTGTGGAACTCCGCGTAGTGGCACTACACCAACTCTGCCCACCCCTAATTATCATACCAGTATGACTACCAACAGAGTGATGGAAAAGTATGTTTTTTAAATGAAGACTGTCACCACTCCAGGGTAAAACACCATTCCTTCGCATGGTGAAGTAAAATGGCTTAATGTACATGCTGCTGAAATCTTTGATCATGCTATAGGTCACAAGGTGGCAAAAGCATATTTATGTTGCAGAGAGGGTAGCTGATTGATTAAGTTATTCTTTGTGGCTTCAGATTTCGTGTGTTTTAATTCTTACTTACCGGCATGCTGTAAGCCTGGGCAAATGACACTCAATTCTTTATTCCATAGCCCTGTCATAAATGTAAAAAGCATAAATGCTCCAGAAGATGAAACATCCTTTACAACACAGTAATAACCACACAGTGCCTTTACCATTCGTGCATTTAATACGAGTGCATTTACCATGCATGCTTTTTGGTGCTTTTACAACGCATACCTTTACCATACATGGTAAGTCTAGATAAATTAATAATGTGTGTATGGGTGTGTGTGTATACATTTAGGGCTTTAAGAGTGGGTATGAGTATAAGGTGGTATGCGACAAGGTAAGGGTATTGGGTGGTAAGGATATTTTTAGGGCCTAAGGGTGGATACCTGTATTGGGTTATAAAGGTATTTTGGGGGTTTAGGGATGGGTAAAGTTATTGGTTGTAAGGTTATTTTATATGGTTTAGGGGTGTGTAAGGATATTGGGTGGAAAGGGTATTTTTAGGGTTCAGGGGTGGGCAAGGGTATTGGTTAATAAGGGTATTTTGGGGTTTTGGGGTGGGTAGGGGCATAGAGTGGTAAGGGCAATTAGTAGAGAGGGGTTTGGGTCGGTTCCCCCAATAAAAATAAAATATATATTTTTATTTTAAATGAGAGGTTTGGGGGTTCCCCCACAAAAAGAACTATAATAATAATTTAAAAATAAAATGTGTGCGTGTGTGTGTGTGTGTATATATATATATATATATGTGTGTAATATGTGAGGTAATAAGCAGTGCATTGTGGGGGCGCGAGTTGTAGTTAACTAAGGATAACTATAACAGCTGAATTTCTCTGGTTTTGTATGAGTAAAATCTAACCCTAACTATAACGTCCCTGTAACCTTTGGTTTGGGTTTTTTAGTGAATTTCTAAGGATTTTTTATTTCTATTTGCTAACTATATAGTCCTTGTAACCTTGTTGTTTTCAGTGAATTTCTAAGTTTTTAAAAAAAATGCTAATTCCTAACTATAACGTCCCTGTAACCTTTCCTTTTTTTTGTGAATTTCTAAAGTTTTTCAACTAGCAGTCACGTTTGCAGAGTGGTGGAGAATGGGGGCTGGGCTTTCAACCAGCTCTCAGGATTTCCGCTGCATAGGACTTACAGGAGATACTAGGAGGGCTTCTTGGTCCCCAAAGTCCCTCAGGAGTAAAGTGGACTTCATCCCCCAACCAGTAGTGCACCAGGAGGCGCATGGTGGGCGTGGCCTCTGAAGTCCTCTTAGCAATCCCACTGTGTGGGACTTACTGGAGGTAACGAGGGCTAATTGGCCCCAAGGGCGCCCTTGTGGGCCAACTACCCCTCCTATTACCTCCAGTAATTCCCACACAGCAGGATTGCTGAGTTCTGATAGCAGGCCATGCCCCCTTTCTCCACCAGTCTGCAAACACGCCTCCTGGTGCGCTCTTGGTTGAGGGATGAAGTCCCCTTCACTGTTGAGGGTCCTTAGGGGCCAACTAGCCTACCTGCTACCTCCAGTAAGCCCCACACAGTGGGATTGCTGAGAGGTGGATGCAGGCCACGCCCCCTTTCTCTACCACTCTGCAATCACGCTTCCTGGTGCGTTCTTGGTTGGTGGATGAAGTCCCCATTCCTCTTGGGGGTCCCTGGGGGCCAACTAGCCCTCCTGTTACCTCTAGTAAGCCCCACACAGCTGGATTGCTGAGAGGTGGTCTGAGGCAACGCCCCCTTTCTCCACCACTCTGCAAACGTACCTGTCGGCCCCATCCCCTGTGTCTAGGCCTTACTTTTTATCTTTACTTAGAAAGGGGAGTGCTGCCCCCCTCCCCAGGACATTTTCAGCCCCGGGGACCCCATTCCCCGGGACCAGGCCATTTCTTTTTTGTCTTTTAAAAATATTTTATTTTATGGAGGGGGGCCGCGCAGCCCCCCTCCAGGGCCATTTTTGGCCCCGGGGACCCGATCCCCTGGGGCATGGCCATCTGGTTGGGGACCGCGGGGGAGCCTGAAGGCTCCCGCAGTCCCGGCTAGCTCCCGCCTCCTGCGGGAGCCAGCATTGCTTTTTACCCCCAGCGAACTGCTGACATGCAGCTCCCTTGGGGTAAAAAGCAAAGTGTGTTTGCTTTCACCAAGCGAGAGCAAAGTGCTCTCGCTTGGCCAAAGCGAGCACACTTGTTTGCTATGGGATAGCGGGAGCACTGCTCCCGCAATCCCATGGCAAATGGCAATGTCCCGGGGTGGGCACCCCAGGACAGTGCTGGAGCCGGCCCTGGGGTGTGGCTGTTCCAAGGACATTTACAGCTCCAGGAGGGGGGCCAGGCATCCCCCCTCCCATTTGGAAAGTAGATCCGGGGAGGTGGTGGTCCCCAGGGCTGCGTGGGGGGCAGGAGCCCCCCCAAGCATTATTATCTACATAGCCCCGGGGAGGTGGCGGTCCCCAGGGCTGCGGGGGGCGTGTGCCCCCCATTTCACAATCATAGCCCCAAGGATGTGGCGGTCCCCAGGGCTGCGACGGGGCACAATGTATAAGCCTCGGGGAGGTGGTGGTCCTCGGGGCTCCGGGGGCCCTCGCATCTCTATTTATAGTTGCCCCCGGGACCTTCCCCACCCGCAGGCCTAAAGGAAACGAAGCGCTGGAGCCCACGCTGCGAGATCCACCGCAAATCCTGCTGAAAATGTTTTTTAAATGCTTTTTTTTGGCCCTGGGGGTCCCTTAGCAGGCCTAGGCGGTCAGAGTGTCTCTACCCTGACCCCTTTTCTTGTTTTTTCAGTTTTTTTTAACCTTTTCCTAGTTTGAAGTGTTGGTAGCCAATCAGATTGCAGGTTCGAGATCGGGATGATTTGCAGATCCTCCCCGGCCACAGTTGTATATATCTGAGAAATTTTTAAATTTCTCAGGAACTACTGGACGGATTTACACCATTTAGCAAAAATAGTGCTTTATGAACCAAGAGCTACCTTTTTGCCATATTTGGTGTAATTCCGTACAGCAGTTTGGGCAGTAGCGTTGTCTAAAGTTTCCTATGGAAATTGACAAGGAGAAAACACATTTTGGGACCCTCCTTTTCTCAGCCCCGCTTGACGAATCACCCCGAAACTTTCAACACAGCAGTTGACATGACCGCCCCATTAGTTTTTAAAATTACACGAAGATTCGTCAAACGACGGCAAAAATATTGGCAAAAGAAAAAAATGCTTTTCCTATAGAAACAAGGTTATTATGACTGCCAGTAGGTTATATTTATATATATATTCACTGAAAAAAACATAGGTTTCAGGCACGTTATAGTTAGAAATTAGCATTTAAAAAACCTTAGAAATTCACTAAAAAACCATAAGGTTTTAGGGACAGTTATAGTTAGTTGGACATTGCACTCGTACAAAACCCGTGAAATTCCCCCGTTATAGTTAGTTCAGGTAACTATAACTCGCGCCCGCAATGCACTGCTGATGACGTCACATATTACATCACTCATGACATGGTCAGTGACATCACTGATGACATCACTGATGACATCTCAAATGACATCACTGATGACATCACTGATGACATCATCCAGTGACTGTGTGTTTGTGTAAAGTTTAAATATGTTTAATATATATAGGGAAAGGCGTATTGAAGAATGTGTGGGTGTAGAAGCGCCTGAATGGATGATTTAGTAGGTGCGTGACTGAGTCTATAAGTGAGTGATTAAACGTATCTTACTGGATGCATGGGTGAGTGACTAAACTGTGTGAATGTCTGTATCCGTCTGTCTGTTGTTGTGTAAGCAGCTGCATGGGTTTCTGACTAGCTAAATGAGTGTCTATATGGGTTATGGATTGGTTCTCTGAGTATCTGTATGGGTGCCTCAGTGTTTGTGTGGGTGGGGTGTGTGTGACTCTGTGCATAGATGTGTGAGTGGGTGATTCACTGGGTGCATGGTTTCAAGAGTGCATCTGTGATGGACTGTATGGGTGGGTGAGTGTGTGTATGGGTGTGTTAGTGATTGAATGTATATCTCAGTGGTACATGTGTGAGTAACTACATATGTGAAAGGCAGTATATATGTGTGTTGGAGTATATAAATGGCTATAAGTGAGAGTGTGTGATTGTGAGAGTGGCTATATGGATGAGTGTGCTTGCATCAGTGATTGCATAGGAGCGTAAGAATGTGCTAGTATTTTTATGAGTAAGTGAGCTGGTGTGTATAACTGTATAGGTGAGTAAATTGGAGTGTGATTAATTATTTGCATGACTGACTAGGTGTGTGAGTACCTCTATGGATGAGTTGCGTTGTGTGAGTGTTTATATAGGTGTATGAGTGCATATGATAGTCCTGTACTGAGTGACTGTAAGTATGAGTGACTGTATGGGTGAGTGAGTAGATGTGTGTGTGTAGACCTAAGAATCAGTGAGTGGGTATGTACTTATTGGTATTGGAGTGTGTATGGTTTTGAGAATGGCAGTCTGTAATTTAGAGTGGGTGTATCAAAACTTATATTAGGGTGTGAGAAGATGCATTAAATTCTCACATGGGTGATGTCATCAGTGATGTCATTTGAGATGTCATCAGTGATGTCATCAGTGATGTCACTGACCATGTCATGAGTGATGTAATATGTGACGTCATCAGCAGTGCATTGCGGGGCGCGAGTTATAGTTACCTGAACTAACTATAACGGGGGAATTTCACGGGTTTTGTACGAGTGCAATGTCCAACTAACTATAACTGTCCCTAAAACCTTATGGTTTTTCAGTGAATTTCTAAGGTTTTTTAAATGCTAATTTCTAACTATAACGTGCCTGAAACCTATGGTTTTTTCAGTGAATTTCAAAGGTTTTTTAAATGCTAATTCCTAACTATAACGTGTCTGAAACCTATGGTTTTTTCAGTGAATTTCAAAGGTTTTTTAAATGCTAATTCCTAACTATAACGTGTCTGAAACCTGTGGTTTTTTTCAGTGAATTTCAAAGGTTTTGTAAATGACAATTTTTAAATGTATTAATTGTTATATTTATTTTTTTGATACTGATTTACAACATTTTTTTAAACTATTTATTTTTAGATGTTTTATTTTTTAAATTATATTGTAATTACATTATACATTACATTACAAAATATACTTTCTCAGAATGAATTACTTTAGTTTAAATACTTTGCAAATAGGCAATAGACTTTTAAGTACAGTAGTTACAGTTGTTGCAATGGGCAACACAATTTCAAAAACAAAGCAACATTGAGCTGAATGTGAATTTCTAGTTAAATGCAATTAGTTACTTTATGGATTACTTTTCTAACCACAGGACTGGATCCTAGATTCAGTCCTGGGACATCTCCTGTAAACAGTGGAGTAAAAGCGTTTTGGTTACAGTAGTGATTTTTAAGGAATATTATTGTATTTTAAAAGTTGACACTTAGAAACTTTTTCATATAGAATCACCAATGTTATCCTATGGGAGGAAATTCACTTAGCAGGTAAGTAGTGTTATCGTTACTTTTTCTTACTCAGTGGTGGATCCTGGAACCAGCACTGGTGCATCTCCTGTAAACAGTTGAAAGAATGCGTTTAAGTCACACATGCGATTTTTAAGGAATATTTGTAGTTTGTGAAAATCGACACTGAAACTTTTCTGCTGAAAACCAGACAATGGATTCCTATGGAAGGAAATTCAAGTTACTGGTAAGTACGGTTAGAATTACTTTTCAGGGTCAGTGCTGGGCTAAAAGATGCAGCACTGGGTTCTCTCCTGATAACAGGTGAGTAAATCGGAATTCGTATTTCGTCTGATTTTAGAGGAATATTTGTATGTTTCAAAATCGACACTTAGAAACTTTTTCAGCAAAAAGCAGGCAATGATATCCTATGGAAGGAAATTCAAGTTACTGGTAAGTACGGTTAAAATTACTTTTCAGGATCAGTACTGGGCTGAAAGATGCAGCACTGAGGTCTCTCCTGATAACAGGTGAGTAAATCGGAATTCGTATTTCGGCTGATTTTAGAGGAATATTATAAAGTTCCAAAACTCCACACTTAGAAGAATTTCCAAATGAAACCAGTCAATGTTAGCCTATGGAAGGAAATTCAAGTTACTGGTAAGTACGGTTAAAATTACTTTTCAGGACCAGTACTGGGCTGAAAGATGCAGCAATGAGGTCTCTCCTGATAACAGGTGAGTAAATCGAAATTCGTATTTCGGCTGATTTTAGAGGAATATTTGCACAATGGTGAAGGAAGGGGGTGGGGCCTAAGGTGACATGTCTGCAAACACGCCCTGTGGCGCGTTTTAAGTTGGACAATTAATTCCTCCTCAATCCCGAGGGTCCCTAGGGGCCAACTAGCCCACCAGGTACCTCCAGTATGCGCCAGGGGCTGCGTTGCAGAGAGGTGTTCAGAGGCCACGCCCCTTTTACAACACTCTGCAACGCAGCTCCGTGGCGCTTACTGGAGGTACCTGGTGGGCTAGTTGGCCCTAGGGACCCTCAGGATTGAAAAGGAATTTATTCCCCATCTTAAAACGCGCCACGGGGCCTGTTTGCACACATGTCACCTGAAGCCCCGCCCCCTCCCTTCACCACTGTGCAAACGTGGCGCGTTTTAAGTCGGGGGATTAACTCCCCTTGAATCCTGAGGGTCCCTGGAGTCCAACTAGCCCACCATATACCTCCAAAAAGCGCCACAGAGCTGCGTTGCAGAGAGGTGTAAAAGGGGCGTGGCCTCTGTACACGTCTCTGCAACGCAGCCCCTGGCGCATACTGGAGGTTCCTGGTGGGCTAGTTGGCCCCAGGTACCCCCAGTATTCAAGGGGAATTCGTTCCCCTCTGCAAACGCGCCAGGGGCGCGCTTGCAGAGTACTGCAGGGAGGGGGCAGGGCCTCTGGCACGATGCCGGTCGTTTTTTTTTCTAGTTTTTTTTTAATGGGAGGGGGCTGCGAGGCCCCCTTCCCTGCCCACTTTTGGCCCCGGGGACCCCATCCCCCGGGGCCTGAGCATTTTATTATTTTTTTTTAAATTTAAAAAAAAAACGGGAAGGGGGCCGCGTGGCCCCCTTCCCTGGGCCTGTATTGGCCCCGGGGACCCCATCCCCGGGGCATGGCCTCGATTTTTTAATTCTTTTATTTGGAGGGGGGCTGCGTGGCCCCCTCCTCAGGCCATTTAAGGCCCCGGGGACCCCATCCCCGGGGCCGGCCTTGCACTTTTTTTTCGTTTTTTATCTTTTTAAAATTTGGGGAGGGGCTTCGTGGCCCCCTCCCTGCCACTTATGGCCCCGGGGACCCCATCCCCCGGGGCCTGGCCTCTGGTTGGGGACTGTGGGGGTCCCCAATCCCCCACAGTCCCAGCCGGCTCCCCGCCTCCTGCGCGAGCCGGCATTGCTTTTCCACATGGGGAGCAGCTAACATGCTGCTCCCCATGTGGAAAGCTAGTTGGTTTGCATTTTGAAAGAGAGAGCAGGTTTCCTGCTCTCTCTTCAAAATGCAAACCAAGTTTGCTATGACAGGACGGGAGCCGCGAGGCTCCCGTCCTGTCATAGCAAACTACAGTGTCCCGGGGGTAGGCACCCCGGGACACTGCAGGAGCCGGCCCTGGGGGGTGGCGGTCCCCAGGGCCATCAAGGGCTCCAGGAGGGGGGCCACGCCAGTGAACAAGGGCTGTGTGAAGCCTGAAACGCATCTGGCTATTTTTAATTTGGTGAGAAGCAGATGGCTTTAACAATTGCAGTCCCCGACTAAAAGGATTACAGAACTTCGTGTGAGGTGCCTTCATTTGGGAGCGAACTTTGTTGGATTTCGAGCGCCTGCTCTGACCGCGAAGACGCCCTACTGCCTATCAAGCGGGTCTGCAGCGCCAAGGGAACTACGACGCTGCATGAACGGAGTGTCCGATTTGGTGACAATTGAATGGCAAGGTTCCATGCCTGATAACTTCAACCCACCCACTGGGGTTAGTACATGCATTAAACAAGGGGTACGGCAGGCACCCACTGTGGAATCAATTAATGTGAACTGCAAATACCGAGATGCCACACGGCATACGCCCACTGGGGCGGGACTATTTAATCGTTGCAGGTTTGTTCACGTTTTGAATGCCGTTTTCCCCTGCATCTGTGTGAAGCCTGAAACGCGTCTGGCTATTTTTAATTTGGTGAGAAGCAGATGGCTGTAACAATTGCAGTCCCCGAATAAAAGGATTACAGCACTTCGTGTGATGCGCCTTCATTTGGGAGCGAACTTTGTTGGATTTTGAGCGGCCTGCTCTGACCGCGAAGACGCCCTACTGCCTATCAAGCGGGTCTGCAGTGCCAAGGGAACTACGACGCTGCATGAACGGAGTGTCCGATTTGGTGACAATTGAATGGCAAGGTTCCATGCCTGATAACTTCAACCCACCCACTGGGGTTAGTACATGCATTAAACAAGGGGTACGGCAGGCACCCACTGTGGAATCAATTAATGTGAACTGCAAATACCGAGATGCCACACGGCATACGCCCACTGGGGCGGGACTATTTAATCGTTGCAGGTTTGTTCACGTTTTGAATGCCGTTTTCCCTGCATCTGTGTGAAGCCTGAAACGCGTCTGGCTATTTTTAATTTGGTGAGAAGCAGATGGCTGTAACAATTGCAGTCCCCGAATAAAAGGATTACAGCACTTCGTGTGATGCGCCTTCATTTGGGAGCGAACTTTGTTGGATTTTGAGCGGCCTGCTCTGACCGCGAAGACGCCCTACTGCCTATCAAGCGGGTCTGCAGTGCCAAGGGAACTACGACGCTGCATGAACGGAGTGTCCGATTTGGTGACAATTGAATGGCAAGGTTCCATGCCTGATAACTTCAACCCACCCACTGGGGTTAGTACATGCATTAAACAAGGGGTACGGCAGGCACCCACTGTGGAATCAATTAATGTGAACTGCAAATACCGAGATGCCACACGGCATACGCCCACTGGGGCGGGACTATTTAATCGTTGCAGGTTTGTTCACGTTTTGAATGCCGTTTTCCCCTTTCTTCTATGCCAGTGAACAAGGGCTGTGTGAAGCCTGAAACGCGTCTGGCTATTTTTAATTTGGTGAGAAGCAGATGGCTGTAACAATTGCAGTCCCCGAATAAAAGGATTACAGCACTTCGTGTGAGGCGCCTTCATTTGGGAGCGAACTTTGTTGGATATATATATATATATATAATCAAAACCCAATGGGTTTCGCTCTCTTCACAGACCTTGATCACGGGTTAACTACCACATAACCCTGTGTAACAATCATTTCCCATGTCAAGTGACATAATTTCCAATTCCGCAATGCATGATGGTTAATGTAGCCTGAAACATTTCCAGGGATTTAAATGTTTAAAGTGACTGTGTGCATTAGTGCAAATCAAGCTAAGAGTGCAAAGTGTGAATGCGCAAATATGCGATTGTAAATAAATATACAGGATTAAAATTTGAATGAGGCAGTTTTTTCAAATCTTATTGTTTGCAAACGTTGGTCATACACAACTTTTTCTTTTCCTTATTTCATATTTTACCTTGCCAATTGAACCTTGTTTACTCCATTGGTTTTAACTAAGTTTATTTATGTCCTTATTCCACACCCTTTAGTGGGTTGTGTCCTCTTTAAACCCTAGTGTCTCTGCACAAGTCTGATTCAATCATTGTTCTTTATTTCTCCAATATCATTTTCCATCCAGTTGTTATTATTTCAATTCGATTGCCAATCTTTCTAATTCTTTAACCCTCCAGTGGGTTTTATATTGATTGGAGTTGTTTACTTTACGCTTTCTCAATTTTTCCCTCTGGTGGGATTTTCTATTTGAAGACACCAGTCTGTCAGGTCATGATATTATCTCTTGATCTCAGGTTTTTCATTTTATTATACAGTGCAGCATCCAAATTTCCTCATTTATCTCTCTTATTTCCCCTTCTTATTTAATCTCAAAGTTATTCTATAAATGTACATAAAGTTACTCGTCTTGATTAAGACCTTTCGGATTGAAAGTGCTAAGTGATAAAATGTATCTTGATTCCTTTTGTCTTATGAATTTTTCATGATCGCCTCCTCTTTCTGGTACTGCAATTTACTTGACTGCATAATATCTTAGTTCTTCCCAGTTGCTATTATGATTTTCTTCCATGTGTATAACAACCGCATTGCTCCTATCTCTATTTGCTGAAGCTCTGATGTGTTCTAGGATTCGTTTATTCAGTTCATACGTAATGCTTCCAACATATTTCATCTTGCACGGACACTCTATCATATATACTACAAACTTACTCTTACATGTAATGTGTTGTTTTATTTAGCATATTCTGCCATTTTCCAACGTGATTTGCTTCTTGTTTTCTGCAATTTTGCAGACAATGCACTCTTGCAAGACCAGAAACCTTCCGATTTTAGCCATGTCTCACACGCGCACACACACACACATGCACACACGCGCGCACACACACACCTCTCCAAATTAAAAGAATCAAGTTACAAATAGAACAAGGTGAAAAACATAAGGCAGTCTAAGTATACAGCCTCTTTGTTCTGGAGAGTTGGACAACGTTATTGTTAAGTGCTGGGCCCTAGGCCCACATAATGAATGAATGACAACACGGACACTGGATTGGGGTACTGTGACCTAGCCCCGAGCATGTGCACTCTGGCTCTTTTATTAGCGGGGTCACCTGACTCGTGACGCCCGTGTTGGATTCGTGAGGGGGTGTGTGTGTGGGCCAGCCCTCAAGGGAGTGGCTGGCAGACACAACATTCCTCCCAAATTTTATTAAAACGAAAAACAACAAATAAGAGTCCAACCTATGGGAAGGAATGAGAACACAACTAAAAATAAATGAAAATCTCACAGTTCAGAGATGTAGCTCGCAGGACAGCGGTGGACAGGTGCAGCTGGGAGCACCCGGACATCTTGGCACATGTCCATACTTTAACCAGGCATATCTGGACACGAACACGGTGCTGATGAAGTCCGGACCTTTCAGCTTAGCGTCAGTTGAGTGACAGTCCACCTGTGTGATGTTCGTCGGTCCAGCGTACTCTTGCTGTGAGGCAATTAGTGTCTTATAGTTCAGAATAGGTGCATCAGGAGCGTAGGTGGAGTCCATTGTAAAACACCTGACGATGATGTCGCTTGATCCCTTGACGACAGTCTTGGCATTCTGTGACCTGTTGAAGTCTCGGTGGTATGGCCTGGCTACTTCCTGGAATCCATTGGTGGGGCAAACGTAAAGTCCATCTCTCACGCTTTTAGGAGGCCCCTTGGATGAGTTGCCACAGGACTGCATATGGGCTCTGACTGTGGAGCCACCGCCTAGCCACTCGTGCAAACTTCAGGGGTGGATGTGTCCTGGTCAGAACATGCTCTCGCTACCAGGATCAGGACATGCGCCAGTTAAACAGATGGTCACTGCATCTTCAGATCGTCGCTCTGTATGGCAATGGTGCAAGACTCCAGTTGTGGTACTTGATGCTCCAGGGATGGTAGTGATGCACATGGCAGATGATGCAGTGGCTGCCATGAGACGACTTGTACAACAGGTGGTGATGACTGGCAGTGATTAGGGGTGACTGGCGAACCTTTGCAGTCATGATACTCGTCGTACACTTGGTGCAGCTCTTCTTATTTGGCATGTGTGTAAGTAAACAGGGATGCCCTTTCTTTTAAGCAGCCAGCGACAGGTGGCTGTACGGTCACTGTGAAGAATGACGTCACCGCACGCCAGTGGCTGTCGTATCTTAGAAGGTGCATTCAGGTGATGGTGCGAGTACTCGGTCTGGTCCGCTTTTGTTGACTTCTACTGCGCACCTGTTGTCGTCTTCTTTCCTGGAATAGGACTGTCACCGTCCTATATCTCTCCACTCCTTGTCTTCTCTGAAATGTGGCAAAAGGCCACGCAATGCAGGTCACTTCAACACCTGCTCTGAAATGTGGCGAAAGGCCATACCACGCATGTTCCGTCTGTACATGCTCTGAAATGTGGCGAAAGGCCACGCAATGCAGGTCGCTTCTATACCTGCTCTGAAATGTGGCGAAAGGCCACGCAACGCATGTTCCGTCTGTACATGCTCTGAAATGTGGCGAAAGGGCCACGCAATCTCACAGGGACCTCCTGCTCACTCCGTCGTGTTCTGTGGACTTCGCATCTTCTCCCATCACGGACCACTCACCGGTCCGGTCCTGTCAAATAGGACTGGGCGTCTTCTCAGGTGCGTCAGCCATTCCAGGGACGGCAGTGGAGGTAGGTGTACTTTGATGGATCCGTTCTGTAGTGCCTTCCATACCCTTCTTCTCCTCGACAGAGTATTCCGGCTGTGGGAGGTAAGTGTCTCCCTTCTCTTTTGCAGTTGTGGTAGCTTGCCACTCAGAGTGTGGGGATCTCCTCATGCCTGTAATAGACCGATGCACACCACAGTCTTAAGGCAGTGTTGGAGGCACTCACGGAATAATCTCTGGCCCACTGCTGGGCAATGTTGGTGCAGGTAGGGTGACCACGATCTCTCTCCTTCCTGCGTTCGGGCCACACGGGGCCCCTCTCTCCTCTGGGATCTCCTCGGTGCTTTGCAGGTGGCAGGTAATCTCCCTTCCGCCTACTCTTCGCTCGAAAGCACTGCTCTCGCACCTTGAGGCTGCGCCGTCATGACGTTGGATCCTGCCCTGTGTTCTGCATGCTTGGCAGGGATGGCAACTCCATATGAAATTCTTCTAGACAGTGCTGGGGCAGCTGGCTGGAACACATTCCTCCATGTAGCCATTCACTGTCTGTGCGCACCAGTGAGTAGATGCTCAGTCTGTCTCGTGTGTTGAACGTGGTGGCTGTTCCTCTCTTGTGCTTCCTGCAACTGACGACCAGGAGGTGCTCCTCCACCACTCTCCTTTTAATGTAGTGGCTCCAGTCTGTGGCAGAACTTGTGCAGGGGGTGTAATTGCAGCTTCAGGCATCTGCTCTAGTTAGTCCCTTAATTCTCCTTTGTGACTTCCAGTCACTCACTATGAATATGCCATCCCTACTTTTCGTCGGCATGCATTATTTATGTGCCCTCCTGGCATTGTCTTTGGGCACCATGGAAGGTGCTGGGCCTCATGCAAGTCTTCCTTTCTAGAGCTGAAAGAGGGGCACCGGTGGTGTTGCTGGGCATAGTATTCCTCTTGCTCCACTCTGTTGCAGCTGTTCCTTATCTCTGTGCCCCCAAACCAGATTTAACCGTGGAATTACCATTCTTCTCACTAGCATTACAGCTCCATTTCAGGTCTGTATGCAGGGTGGCTGGCCTTGCAGGAGCATGGTATTTATTGCTGGGCATAGTTATGCCTCGAGTCTTTATGTATGTTGTGTGCAGTACTACCATTGACCACCAGATGGCACTGCAGGCGCACACACCAGGCGAGTTGCTTCAGGAAAACCTCGGGATGTTGCGAGCAGAAAGACAGGGCCTCAGTAGAGCGTTGACTGCCGCAGGACTGGCAGTGTGAGAGGAGGGAAAACTCACCGGCTGGCAGGTAGGGACCTTCACTGCTGGTTTGATTTTAAAGTTACTTTGCGATGGGCAGCGAGTGCTTTCACTTTTCCTTTGAGCGTGGTGCTACCGCCTCAACTGCGGGGCCACGGTAGCCTTCTTAGTGTTGCAGGCTGTGTTGCTCCTGAGAGCAGTGTGCTAATAAGTGCAGGGGTGGTACGGGTCCTTTATGGAGGTCGGGGACTGGGCCAGCCAGAGGTTATGTAGGCAGTTAATTTTCTTTTGTAGTGCCTTGAGGGCTGCAGGGTGCCTTCACTATTGCAAAACTGCGAAGCACTTCGGACCGCTTCATTTGCGAGTCATTAGTGCATGGTGCGTAGTAGCACAGCGGCAGCTAGGTGGCGCTGCAGCCACTTCTCCACTCATGCCACGGCACTCTCGGTTGAGTCGGTTCTCTCATCTGGATCACTGGATCTACGGCAATGAGGATGACTGGGGCCTCTCGTGCGTGGAATCGGGTATGAGGGGGAACTGCAGGCACATACGAAGGACGGGGCTTGTCATAACAGGGTGAAAAACTGATCGCGCCACTTCATTTATTTTCTTTTTGTTACTGGTGCGGTGAAACAGGCAACTGCTAGGTGGCACTGCAACGACCTCACACGGGCCACGGCAGCCTCACCAACTCCTCGGGCCGAGGTGCACTTAGTGGCACTGCAGATGGGTTGGCACTTAGAGTCGGTACAGCAACGGGCCGGACGCGGTTGCAGGATTTCAGCACACTCGTGGCTCGTCACTGCTTCATAGGGCTTCAATAGGTTATGGAGGTGGCTCTTGCTGATGTGGGCACTCGGGCTGCAGAATGGGTAGGAGTAATTTCCTGTCTACGTGGGTGGTTCAGGGGTGACTCAGTGTTGGTGCACCTCTCTCACCTCACGCGGGAATATATGGTATGCAGTACCTTCTCTTACTGCAGCTTCACTGGTGTTGCAGGCCGTCCAGCATGTGCAGGCGGCCATGCAGAAGATTGCTTAGGTAGTTGGTGCAGGAGCGGCCTCGAGACGTTTGGGCTGGTGCAGGCTCATTCCTACTACTGGCGTAGTGCCGCACCAACAGTCAGCAGTTTCACATCAGGTAGCTGAGGCGCAGCCTCTTACACAGCGGCTGCCGTCGGCGAAGTGTACACATGCATGCACACCGGCTCAGATCACCCTTGCTGACCAGGCAGGTCCTCCCCTTTTCATTTTTTTCTTCCGCCGGGACGATGCTGGCAAGCGGGGCAGCTTATTGGCGCCTTGGGAACAGGGGTGAGACACAGGGTCACTCACAGCTTCTCCCAAACATGCTGATTTCTTGCCCTTCGCAGCACCAGGTACCTGGGCGTACTACAGCTGCCCCGCCGATCCGGCCAACCTTCTTCCTCACGGCACAGTTCACTGGGCAGCGGCAGGTGAGGTTGCAGAGCCTCTGGCGCTTTCTTCTTCTTGGAGCTAGATTATTTGCGTCACCCAATCTTCATCGGCGGTGCCGCTTCTGTCCCTCTTCCACAGCAAGGAAGGGTTCACCCTCTACTTGGGTCGACGTGCCCACTTCTTTGGGCAGCCTGAGGCGGCGGTGCTGCTGGGTGGCACGGCCTGGGGAAGACCGCCTCGTCGCCAATGTTAAGTCCTGGGCCCTAGGCCCACATAATGAATGACAACACGGACACTGGATTGGGGTACTGTGAACTAGCCCCGAGCACGTGCACTCCGGCTCTTTTATTTGCGTGGTCACCTGACTCGTGACGCCCATGTTGGATGGGTGAGGGGGTGTGTGTGTGGGCCGGCCCTCAAGGGAGTGGCTGGCAGAAACACTAGACTGTGCCCAGCAGGACACAACAGTTATAACGCATGCGTGTGCCACACTTTTTATTACATCACATGCCTTTACCACACATCCGCTTGTACCATGCATGCCTTTACCACAAACGTTAGTATAAATAAGATAAGTGAAAGATATTAAATTATATGTTTATGGCAGCGTGCTTATTTTTTGCATGCTTTAACATGTAATAGGAATGATAGAATCCCTTTACTTATTTCTACCCATTCTGAGCTACTGCCTTTTTTAAATCTGACTTGTAGTAAACTCATTCTAATATGTTTTTTACAGAAGGCATCTAACTGCTCCTTGGTGTCTTTAATTTTGAAGAATAGATTCTACCTTTAGTCATCCTGTTTACAAACTTCCTTTCTGTTTAATATAGGAGCAACACACCAAGGAATTATGGGCCTTATTTAGGAAGCCTTGCGACAGTATTGCGCTGCCGTTGTGTCACTTTTTGTGACTCATCAGCGGCGTAAAACATGCCCTCTGTTGTGCCCTATTTACAAAGTGACGCATCTAAGCAGATGCGCTGCTTTGTAAACCCCTGCGCTACAGTGTACCTGCGTCAGGTATAATGTATTCATGGGGGGCGTTCCCACGCAAGTAAGCCTCGTAGAAGTGACGCAGTGAAATCTATGAGATTTCACTGCACCACTTCTAGGACGCAAATGCATCAATATCTTACTCCTGCCTCAAAGCAGGCGTAAGACTGACGCAGGCTCTTTCACACGGGGCTTGCCCCATGTGAAAGGACACATTGCTGGAGTTGCATCACTTTTGTGACACACTCCAGCAATGCGTCACTTTTGCGCCTACAGATACGTCATAAATACTGACGTATCTGTAACTCCTTGCGACATGATGCATCATACAGTAAATATGACGCATCCATCAAGTGGCAAGGAGGGCGCACTGAGAAGTTACGCATCACTGCTTTCACGCAGCAATGCGTCACTTCTCATAAATGAGGCCCAAGCGTTTTGTGAAAAGGGTGGTGGTGTTACCATATTATATCAGGAATAAAGTACCCCATGATGTATATTATAAGGATATTGAAAGTCATCGTTGCGTTCCATGACCTTATAGACAAGCTTGGCTTTCGACCTTTTGACTTGCAATATCCTTAAAATGTATGACAGATTTTAGCCCTTATATATTTTGGGATATTCTTTGCTGGTGGATGCAAAATTTAGTGAACAGCTAATCAAAATGAGTAAGTAATCTATTTTCACTTATTTTCGAAGTACTTGTCGAGTTATCATTTACACAGCTAAGCAAAAATGTCTCACAAATGTGTTTTTACACAGTAATGCTTTTTTATGGACAATAAAACAAATACTGCATACTGGTATTCGCAATCGTATTTCGGGGGTCCCCCTTAGGACTTAAGGTGCTAGGGGGTCAAGGACACAAGATCCACCAGCAGTTCTGATTTGCCTGCCCTGTAGTGTCTGGGTGCAGAGGTGCTGGAATGGTTGGTAGTCCTGCACGCTACACCGTAAACAAAGGGGGGCGGGGGACCTAGAACCCGGCTGCAGAGGGGGACTTTGGGACAAGTCCGGGAGCTCCCAACAGGAGGGCTCAGTTTGTGAGGGTCCTGGGAGCAAGGGGACACAGTCCGTGTTTGTGGTCCCGGGCTGAGGAGCTCAGATGAAGCTGGTTTTGGTCCACTGTTCCAGTAAATCAAAGGCATTAACGGCTCTCAGTCAGACCTGAGTGGGGGACAAAAAAGGGCAGCTGGGCCACTCTCGGTGATGGCTTCTCTGATGCCAATGTCCCTCATAGGCTGGTCGATAATTACAGGGTTAGAGTCAGATTGGACTTCAAACAAGCTTTGGTTGCTGCAAGAGGTCTGGTACCACGGGTATTGATGCAAGTTGCCTTGTGGGTATCCCGGCATCTCCAAACTTGGTGGGGAGATAGATAAGAGCTCTGGGAGCATGGTGACCTCCTCCTGAGTGGCTGCTGTATTGGTTGGACCATTGGTCAGCAGTTTGGTGATCCGGGCTTCACGGTCGGTGCCTGCAGGTTGCAGGGAAGTGGCTCCTCCACTTCAAGGGAGATGCTGGTTGGTTGGCGAAGTGCTGGCAGCAATCCTAGGCTTTTGGAGATTGCACAGCTGCAGGACAAGTTGCGTTGCCGCAATCGCCAGGACAGGAATAGGCAGGCAGGGTTTGGTGCCAAAAGAAAATAGTCCACAGTTCTTGCTTCTTCGGCTCTTCTTGGTCCTTCTTCTTCTTTAGTCAGGTGAATCTGAGTTCCTGGTGTCAGGGGGCCACCTAAATACTGAATCTAGGGGCACGAAGGGGATTGAAGGATAGTAGCCAATGTGCTACTTACCCTTGGGTCACTGCACCCCCTATATGACCACTTCCTGCGGGGAGTGGGAATGACCCTGTCCCAGAAATCCTAATTGCACCAACATCAAGATGGTGGAATCCTTCCTTCATGGAGCACCTCAAGCAGACCACCTTAGTGGTGTGACTAGCCTGGTGGTGCAACACGCTTAATTGCATATCTAATTTCCTGCCTGTCCTGGTGCCAGATGGGACTCAGGGCAAGGGGTGGTATTTCTCAGGGCAGGGGGTGGCATCTCCCAGGTCTGGGAGAAGCCGGGTCGCATATCAAAGGCAGCAGAGGCTTTGAAGCCTCTGGACTAGGTATGCAGATTCACGAGCCACCCTGCTGGAGGAGGTGTAAACACCTCCCGCCAGAGCATGCATTGTTTCTGACCCCTGAGAGTGTGGGCTGTCACCTCCATGGGGTCAGAAATGTGTCTATGGTGTCTCGCTGGATGGCACACTAAGAAGCTGGTAGTTTTTCCCTCTGGGTACATATCTTAATAAATCTACTGCTGTTGTCAGTATGGATTTATTAAGGCACAGTGTGTGATTCCAAACACTATAGGTTTCAGAGAAGCGATCATGTAGCTGGGAAAATTATAATGACTAGTGCCAAGTATATGTACTTAAGATGGCTTCCCTGTTCACTTGTACTATCTAGCAATTGAACTAGACAGCACAGGGGCATATCTGCTCTTGTGAATATGTCCTCACATATTATATACACCCCTCTGCCTTCGGGCTATAAGGCCTGCTGTAGGGGTGACTGACATATGTTGCATGCAGGGTCTGTGGGCATATCACCAAGGGTGTGTGCATTGTCATGTGTTCACATTTGTCTGCGCAATTTCACACTGCCTGCAATGGCAGTCTTCATGAGTTTGGTAGTGGGACCCTTAGGGTGGCATGATACATGCTGCAGCCCTTAGGGACCCTCTTTAGTACCTATGCCTCATGGCCCAGGTACCAGAGGTACCATTTACTAGGGACTTACAGAGGTACTAAAGGTCTTGCCAATTTGGGAACAATTGAGCGGTTACCTTGTTTTAGCGAAAGAGCACTGTCACAGGGACCTGGTTAGCAGGATCCCAGTGTACTTCAGTCAAAATTGCATCAAGTACTAGGCAAAAAGTGGGAGGTGACCATGCCAAAAAGGCACATTTTGCTTCAAAATGTATACTAGCCTGAGCCCTGACTGAGTGCATGGTGAGACATGTCAGAGATCAGGGTGAACAGTATGTGAATGTTCAGGGTGTGTGAGGTAGAGGTGTGTAAATTGTGTGAGTGCATAGTGTGCAGAATGAGTGGTGTTTGTGTGAGCTGTGCATGACGGCAAGATGAGCGATGTTGAGTGTGAGTGGTATGTGTACAGAGTATAGTGGGTGAGTGCAGCATGAGCAGTTAGTGGATGATGGGTGAAAGGAGTATGAATGCGTGGGTTTAAGGTGAGGTGTGTGTGTTACTGCAGGATGTGTGTCCAGGATGCCTCAGTACATGGTGACGAGCAGTGTGTGTGTGAATATGCATGGTGAGCATATGTGAATGTGCAGGGTGAGCAGTGTGTGTGTGTGTGTGTGTGTGTGTGTGTGTGTGTGCAGGGTGAGGGGCATGTGAGTGCATCAATGTTAGTGGTATTCCTGAGTAAGGCCCATGTAGCGAAGAAACTTATTTCTTACATTGTCCTCACAAATAACATTTTCAGCTGTGACCTTTTGCACATATTTGCATGCACGACAATGTTGGATGAGTTTCCCTGAAACTAAACTTGTTTACACATCTAGCTTCACACAACATTATCACAAAACCCTGAACATCGAGTAAAACGTCTCGTTTTGCAAGATGTACAAATATCATCACTATCTACATCACGGGGCGACAGGGTTATCTACATCCATAACATCACTAATCTATACGCACATCGAAAGGCTACTTTTTAATATAAAAGATGAGCATCCCAATAGATTAGTAGAGGAGGCACTTCCACTGACACTGAGGGTCCTTGCATGCTGAGAAATCACCACGCAGTGGTCTGACATCTCGTTAGGGGTGTCCAGTTTGTGACCAAGAAAGGGTCTTTCACTCTATCCCATCAGGTAATGGCTGGGTTGGATCGTCCCTTGGGGGGATTCTTGGCTCTACACCAACACACACTCTGGTACACTTAGAGTAGGGTCTGCATCGTAGGAGTACGCCCAATTACTGCCTTGTTTTATATGCCTTCATATATTCATTGTTTTCAGCACTATGGTAGAACTCTACCTACTATTTACGCTTTTGGAGCTTCTAATCACATTTACCTGCTTCTGTTACCTAATCATTGCAGCACACATATTTTATGCAAGAATAACGTTGGTTCAATACATTCGAAAAACGTCCCACTGTGTATTCTCTGTATATTCCTCTGAGAATAAGTGAGCACGAGTGACTGAGAAAAAGGTTCTGTACTGTTTCCACGATCCCTGAGGGGACAGGGTTGTCACATTCAGTGGTTGCCCAAAACCATTCACTCCCTGATAAGTTAGGGGGGCTTATGGTGGCACTGTGAGCTAGCTGGTCTATAGGCCAACATATCCAGCAGGGGTGTCCGGAATCAGTCTAGACACCAAGCCCTAAGTTTATGTTGTCCAAACAATGTGCAGGTCCTACGGATTGGTAGGAACTGCACAACATGGCCCCTAACATCGGTTAGGCTCTTATTTAATAGTCAAATTTGAATAGTTTAGTCATGCTTTCTCAGAGTTAATTTTAACCAGAGACGTCCGTAATGGGAATGGGAGCAAATCTGCCTCAGCTTAGTAGGTATACCCTATGTATTTGCTCTAGGTTAAATCAAGCTTGGAGGATTAGAG
The DNA here is from genome assembly GCA_963921515.1 of Calotriton arnoldi. Lineage (NCBI taxonomy): Eukaryota > Metazoa > Chordata > Amphibia > Caudata > Salamandridae > Calotriton > Calotriton arnoldi. The sequence goes on along the minus strand of CAWUFW010003657.1, from coordinate 1,073,393 downwards.
GTTCCCACATTGTACAAACACAATCTCTATAAAATATCACATAAATACTACTGCTGTGACAATGACCGAACAAGATGAGGACGTTGGAGAACAGATAGTTGGACTAAATATTTCAGAAAATTGCAGACAGGTACTTACCATGAAAATATTCCAACATGGCCTCCTAGCAACGGGTGGAGATGTTACCTTCGTGGTTGAGGCACACGAAGCATTAAGAACAGATGTATTCTATTCTTGGGTTAAATTCCCACCTGCAGATTCACACACGGTTGTTTCATGAATATATTGAAGATGAACCACCTGATGAGAACTTCCCATACATGGACTTAGAAGTCCCATTAACTTACCAAGAGCACATTAATTGGTTTAAAGGCACCCCACCCCACAGAACACATGAGACTCGGTCCGCTCAGCAGAGAAGGAGCAACTTGGCCGGTCTTAGCTTTATATACACCGCATCCAGACATTGTTGCTTTATCAGCAGCAGGAATGCATACACTCTACAGAGATTTAGTAAAAATTTACGGAAATCTTACACAATGCGTTATGAGAACATTAACAACTCAACCTGCAGGGACTGCTCAGGCTACACAACCACACATGGCTACTACAGGTATTAGCCCACAAACACTAAATGCCGTTATGGGAAAGGTTCCTACCAGTCGGGAGCAAATCCCGTTCTGGATAGGGCAGAAAACAGCTCAGCTTGAAGCAGTTTTTCCCCATATGGGCCCGCAGGAAAAACACACAATACTGACAATTTGCTTGCCAATGTGGATGGCTTCCACGATAGAAGATTGTGTCACTTGGGGTACAATCTTCACTGCTGTATATACCAGAACACATGATACCCCTTCAATAGCAGTCATACCAGATGTATTGAAACAAATACAGAATGAGTACAGGGCAGAGTCTGCCCTGGACTTGGGGATGAAACTGATGGATAATTTTGACCATGTATCAGCAATTATGTTGAGTAACATAAAAGGGGAAGCAGCAGCGATGGCTATACGCCAACGCCTGAGCAGGAGCGAGAATTGCCTAGGATTATCGAAGAAACATATGCTTCACTTAGAAGAGATCATCTGTGGTGCCAGACCTGGAAAACTAACGGTTAAAAGCAATTCTGAAAAGGATAACTCTAAGCAAGCACCCGATTCTTCAAAGAAGAAATGGGATAATAAACAAAAAAAGAATAAACAAAACAATACATGGTCAAGGGGTGGTTCTCCCCAACAGGAACAGACCGTAAGAAAATACAATCTGAGAATCTGTGATATTAGAAAATCTGGCAGATATCAGGTTACTGATACACGTTCATCTCGTTCCTTTCAGGAGACATCCAAAAAGCATTCAGAGAGAGGCGTACGGTCAGAGTACAGATCTGAAGAGCGAGTCAAGCCAAAGAGGGAGACAGATCACACTTCAGACTACATCATTAAACAAGAAGAAAAACAAAAGACTTCAAAACCTAAATGTAAGAAGAAAAAGGTAGTTGGGATTAAAATTAGAAATGCCCAGGCTACTGAGGACTTTGCTTCTGAATGGGGAGTAAGCACTGACGATGCTGGATAGCGCAGCAGAAGTCACAATAGCTCACCAGAACCTGATGGATTATCTGAGGGTAGTATCGCTGAATGAGTATCTCGCGGTGGAAACACCTGATACAAGAGTAAGTGTCCCACATCGTTAATACGAAATAGCGCTTCAAATGGAGAGGGACATACCCAGGCAAGTAAAGGGTCTCTTTTGGGAGAACCTGACCTATGGTTATGACATTCTTTCGGCCGAAGAGGATTGGCCACTGGTGTTCGTAATGGATTGCCCAATGAGAGAAGAAGTTATTCTACCTTCTTTCTCCAACCTTGTACCAGAATCAGTTAAAAATTCATACGCACCGGAGTGGGCACTAGCGTTGGCTCCTTCACTTTACCGCAATCATGTTGGGTGAGATGAAGAGTCACCTCATTATGAGATCTCATTAAAATCAATTCCTCAACCATTGAGACAATACCCAATAAAGAATTCAGCAAAGAAAAATGAAACGGAGATCTTAGATCAACTTGTTTATCAGAGTGTGATTGAGAATTGCACCTCACCTATGAATAATATCTTGTTTCCCACAATGAAACCTGATAATTTGTACTGTCTGGTCTCATATTTCCGACATTTAAACGCATCCACACGCACATTTGCAGTACACAATGCACATAGTGCTACACTAATGAATAACATTGTGCGGAAAAAATAGAAAACAACATTAGATATCTCAAATGGATTTTTCTGCCATAATATAGCGCCCAGGAGCATATATTTGAAAGCATTCTCAGCACTAGGCTCTCATCAACAATTGTGTCCACTACCCCAGGGATATAAGGATAGTTCCAGGTTGTTTTTAGCAAGGGTGACCGAGATACTACAAAATGTTGATGAGCAGGCATTGTCCCATGTAGATGACATCTATCTGACGGACGATGAATTAATAGGACACTTGTTTAGGGTGGACTACATAATTCTTGGGTTTGCCCACCTGGGATTCAAATTTAATTTCAAAAATTGCCCACCGGAGTGTCCTATTTTTGGGGTACAAATTGTCAAGTGAAAACAAATGCCTGCCGGCACAATTTGTAGAAAAATGTGCACTGCTCCAACCTCAAATGACAATCCATTTTGGGCTTTTTGAATTTTGGCAGGACATACATTTTGGAATATGCAGTAAGGGTGAAACCTTTCTACGACTTAATTAGACCTGATTTTTCAGTGCATCATTGAACACAGGAACGTACTTATATCCTATGTTCCGTACAAGCTGACATGATGGCTTCCAAACATTTACACAAACAAGATAACACAACTAACCTGGTGATCCGCGTAGTCGCTGTATCAACTGGGTATACCTACGCTGAAATGCGTTTTGCACCAAATGAAAAAATACTCACAGCGATACAGACTGCTGTAGTGAGAGAGAGAGAGAGCACTAGTGCAGGGGAAATGCATTATTATTCTTGTGACCCCAGTACCGACCCTAGAGTCCATTACAAAGGCAAGAATCCTGAAGGCTAAAGCATTACATCCATGATAGATTCAATGGGCTAACTCTCTCGCTGCAACAGATGTAGATTACAGATTTGACTCTACATTACAAACACAGGCATTCTTGCAGTACGAACAAGAATATCCTCTGCCGAATGAAATAATGCCTCTAGATCGATATGAATGTATCATTTATACCGATGGATCTGCCCAGCCAGCCGTAGGAACGAAAAAACAATATGCCACGGTATGTGCAATTGTAAAAGGGCGCATACAGGAAGGAAAGTACCTTCCTGGGAAAACACACACTTAGGGGCCGATTCCGATTCGGGCCGGAAAACATACCGACCGACTCGGTACGGGAATATAGTCCGACGGACACGTACCGGCGCTGCCCGACATGGGTAGTACGATGAAATGCATGTGAATCACGACCGACTCGTACGGAACACAAGCCGAACGACCGAACCGGATGGAAACAAGCTATCCGGCCGGGAAACCACGCGAACAGAACCGACCGACACGCACCAGGAATGAACCCGAACGAAACGTACCCGCGAACTCCGACCAGCGCAGTACGATGTAATGCGTGGAAAACCAGACCGAGTCGCACGGAGCTCAAGCCGTACGACTGACACGAATACAAAAGCCAGCCAAAGGAAGCCAGTACTCAGCGACCGACGCGTACGCCGCACAATAAACCTAGCAGAAACACAGCGTGAATGACTCGGAGAAGCTCGCACGAGACAACTGCAGCGTCCTACTCGGTCAGAAGAACGTCTCCTACATGCACAAAAAATACCAAAAAAAATTGCCAAACAAGCAATGACAAAGTCAATAAATACAGGGAAAAAAAACATGGAACAAGGACACACCCCCAACTCCACCTATATAAAGGCCACAAATCCCTACCATGATCCTTTGCAAATTCAACTGACCTGCCAGCACAGAACACCATCAGACAGCAACCACAGACACACTCACAGCTCATCCATCACACAAGCCACACACCATTAGCACCTCAACAAATAGCACCCTCACATACACCCAGCAAAACCTACACTCACACACCCTCACTTTCGCACACACACACATCAATCACCACCACCACCCATCACCATGCCCCCAAAGAAGAATCCAAAGTTCCTAGACAGTGAATTGGAAGTCCTGGTAGATGAGATCCTCAGGGTAGAGCCAGTTGTTTGGTACATTGGTCCAACAGACCCCCATGTCGCAGAAAACCAAGATGTGGGAGCGGATCGTCGACAGGGTGAACGCACAATCACCATGTTTGCGCACAAAGGAAGACATCCAGAACAGGTGGTATGATGTGCGCAGGAGGGTCAGGGACCTACTAAAGAAGGATTACATCTTGAGTCAGCGCACCGGCAGTGGCCCTCCTGCCAAACCACTATACCTCAGGCCCTGGGAGGAGAAGGTGCGGGCCATCCTACCACCAGTGAGCGTATATGGACTATCAAACATCCCAGAGCCTGGTGAGTACACAACTAATATACCCAATATTGTGTGACAATACACACACATCACTGTCAAGGGGATAGTCAAACCATGCACCCTTAGCAAATCCACAGCAACCAAAAGATAATCACCCCAAGATTTGTCTGTCAGTCAGATAAACACAATACATGCCATCTCATATTGATATGTAACTGTGTCATGATATGTACAAACCTAACTACAAATACAGCAAGGCAGTGGCACAAATATAACCAACAAACACAGTTAGACATTTTGCCACCACTAGAACATCACCTCACAGGGAAGCTCACTGAAAGGAATGAATTCTGTGTATGCTGGTGAAGTCAGTGTAGCCAATAGCATGATGGGAGTTGTAGTTACAGATATTGGTCACCCTCACAATTGGCCCATCAACACCACCCTGAACCATGCTCACATCACAGGGAGTGGAAAAGAAATGACAAGATGGCTGACACTGGGTACTGCTGTGGGGAGCACAAGGCCCTGCTGGGAACTGGGCACCAACAAACAGCAGGACACCACTGTCAGCCATCTTGCCATTGCTGTCACACTCACACACAGTGAAGTCCACTCAAAAGGAAGGAAGTATGGGCATGCTGGGAAGGTGGGTGTAGGCAATAGCATGATGGGAGTTGTAGTCACAGATATTGGTCACCCTCACAATTGGCCCATCAACACCACTCTGAACCATGCTCACATCACAGGGAGTGGAAAACAACTGACAAGATGGCTGACACTGGGTACTGCTGTGGGGAGCACAAGCCCCTGCTGGGAACTGTGCACCAACCAACAGCAGGACACCACTGACTGACATCCTGAAAGCCAACTTGCACTCCCTGCAATGGAAGCACGTTCCATGGTGGGATATCTGGCTGGGTGGGAAGGAGGACTGACAGCTCTGACCATAGTTACAAGCAGCTTTTCTCCCACACCCCCTTAACACAAACTCCACACAACTCACCTGGGAGAATGCAATGCCTCACACTCTAATTAAATATCCCACAAAGAACCACCACCCTGGGTTATGCTGTGTGAAGCACAGGGACACTCTTGGGACTTGTGGCCAAACAAACGCCAGGACAACACTTGTCAGCCATCCTGTCAGCACAGGCACACTACCCCACAGGGAAGCAGAGTCAAAAGGAAGGAAGTATGGGCATGCTGGGAAGGGGGGTGTAGGCAATAGCATGATGGGAGTTGTAGTCACAGATATTGGTCACCCTCACAATTGGCCCATCAACACCACTCTGAACCATGCTCACATCACAGGGAGTGGAAAACAACTGACAAGATGGCTGACACTGGGTACTGCTGTGGGGAGCACAAGCCCCTTCTGGGAACTGTGCACCAACCAACAGCAGGACACCACTGTCAGCCATCTTGCCATTGCTGTCACACTCACACACAGTGAAGTCCACTCAAAAGGAAGGAAGTATGGGCATGGTGGGAAGGGGGTGTAGGCAATAGCATGATGGGAGTGGTAGTCACAGCTCAACATCCCCCACCCACATGGCCCAGCAAGCTCACACTGAAGCATGCACACCTCACAGGCAGTGAAAAGCCACTTCAAATATGTCTGACACTGGCCTCAGCTGTGGGGAGCACAAGGCCCTGCTGGGAACTGGGCACCAACAAACAACAGGACCACACTGTCAGCCATCTTGCCATTGCTGTCACACTCACACACAGTGAAGTCCACTCAAAAGGAAGGAAGTATGGGCATGCTGGGAAGGGGGTGTAGGCAATAGCATGATGGGAGTTGTAGTCCCAGATATTGGTCACCCTCACAATTGGCCCATCAACACCACTCTGAACCATGCTCACATCACAGGGAGTGGAAAACAACTGACAAGATGGCTGACACTGGGTACTGCTGTGGGGAGCACAAGCCCCTGCTGGGAACTGTGCACCAACCAACAGCAGGACACCACTGTCCGACATCTTGCCATTGCTGTCACACTCACACACAGTGAAGTCCACTCAAAAGGAAGGAAGTATGGACATGCTGGGAAGGGGGGTGTAGGCAATAGCATGATGGGAGTTGTAGTCACAGATATTGGTCACCCTCACAATTGGCCCATCAACACCACTCTGAACCATGCTCACATCACAGGAAGTGGAAAACAACTGACAAGATGGCTGACACTGGGTACTGCTGTGGGGAGCACAAGCCCCTGCTGGGAACTGTGCAACAACCAACAGCAGGACACCACTGACTGACATCCTGAGAGTCAACCTGCACACACTGCAAGGGTGGCATGCTTCATGGTGGGATAACTGGGCTGGGGGAGAAGGAGGGCCGGATGTCCACCAAATACCACCAATGCTGGCCATGCACACACCTCAACATTCACATTGAAAAGCTTCAGGTTGGCAGGACAATGTGCTACACCAATATCAACCTCTGACTGTGACAACTTAGGACAATGCAATGTACAGGCCCGCATCCAGAGGTACAGTCACAACTGTCAGGTGTGTGAACCATTGATGCCTGTAGAAACATAACATACATTGTGTTTCTCTTCCAAAAACAGGTGATGATGGGGACACAGCAGCAGACGATGAGGAGTCCCTGTCCCAGGCTCCGGGGGACACTGAGCTCACTGGTGTGGAACAGCCTCTGCCCTCCTCGGATGGCGAAGACCTACCTGGCCCCTCCGGTGTGAGTCATCATGCAGCACCAGCAGGACCAACATCTGCACCCCCTGCACCCACCCCTCCAACAACTGCCAACACACAGACCACCCCTGCCAACACGGACAGACCAAGGACCACCGATGACAACAGCACAGGGACCCCGGCCCAAAGTGGAGCAACGGACAACGACCCCAGTAACAACCCCCAAGTGGGCCTACGGTCACCTGTGCATGCCACCACAGGTCCCGCACGTGTCGCCAGGGGTGGTGGGAGGGGTGGTAGACATAGGTCGCTGTTTGCAGAGGGGTCTGGACTGCATGATGACCCACAACTGGCACGCATTGCTGATGCGTACCAGAATAGCACCGGAGAGGTCAGCCAGGTAGTGGGGATCCTCAAGGACATTCAACAGCAGCAGGCTGCCCATCATGCCCGCTTGGACTCACACATGTCCCGTGTGGAGACACACATGTCCCGTGTGGAGACAAACATGTCTGGCATGGAGTCCAAGTGGGACACATTGGAAGAACTGACAGCGGTGCATAGGGACATATTGACATGCCTCCGCCAGATAAGCACCAACATGGCCACACCTCCCTGTGTGCCCACAACATCTGGTGCTGCAACAACTGCAACTGCCACAGGGAGGGAGGATGACTCTGGCGGAGAGTCCTCTGCACCGCAGCAGCCTGCACGTGAGGGTCCCCCCCGAAAGAAGAGGGGTCGTCCGAGGAAGGAAACCTGAGAGGGCAATGGCCATGTACATCCCCCAGGAACCCAACACCTGTTCTGGAAATTCTCCTTTGTGTGCAAACTGTTCACCCTGTCGAATGCAACCCAACTCTCCCACATGACATGGGGAGCTTAAGTTGGCCCAATGTATCAGATGACTGTGGACTTTACTCAGGACATTTCTGCTACCAAGACTTCCAACTCATCTGGGAACTTTGGATTCCAATCCCAATGTACAGCACCCACCATCCTGTGCACTATCCTCACACATGTATGGAAATAAACTCACTAATACACCATACTTGCCTCTGTTGTGATTCCAACGTGGTTTCTGTCATGGAGATGGTGATCTGCTAAATGACACTGTGCATGCTAACTGCTACAGCAAGTTCAACACCGTCATGTGAGTCATGGCGACGTGACACATATGAGGGAGACACACCACTAGGGCTACACAACACATACACACCAGGGCCATCAGACTCATCGCCTACACTGATGTTGCCAGGAAATACAGTGGAATGCACAGACACCACACCTATTCACAGTCTGTGTTAACTAGCCCACAGGTGCAGTAAGCACATGTCAGTCAGATGTGTGACCACAGACAACGCACATCCCAAAGTGAAGCATAGGTTTATTACACATTTGCAACATGTTGTTTCCACTACAGATGCAAGGTAATCCTACGTGGCAGGGGCCACACGGTCAACAAGTGTAGAAGAAATAAAGTCCAGGGGTGTGTGGCACATCACCTGTAGGGAAACGACTGCTTCCACCCTGGAAGTTGAATCATGGTGTCGGGGGATCACAGTTGACCAAACAACTCTGAAAGTACCCTGTGAAGGACAGACATGACACACAGTCAAAAGCACTGAAGAACAGAACTGCAATACTCATGCCCAATACATGTCACAAGATACTTACAGAAAACCAAGTTAGCATGTCAACACTGTTGGGGAGTACAGACTACCTGTAAGGACACATCGCTGCACGCTTCCAGTCAAGTAGCACATGGCCACACTCAAACAGCACCAGAGCACCACCAACACATATCACGCAAACTCACATCATTGGCATGACAACTCTCTGGATACTCACATTCAGCTGAAGAAGTTGGTGATGAGCTGTGTGCGGACATCACCATCATCATCATCATCATCACTGGCATCGTGGCCCAGGCCAGGATCCTCCACAGGTGGCGGATGTTGGTCATCGTCATCCAGGATGAGAGGCAACTCCTTCCGCACTGCCAGGTTGTGTAGCATGCAGCAGACAATGACAATCTTGCACACCTTTGCTGGGGCATATGGGAGGGCCCCTCCTGTCTTGTCCAGGCAGCGGAAGCGGCTCTTCAGGAGACCAAATGTCCGCTCGATCACTCTCCTGGTCCGACCATGTGCCTCATTGTAGCGCATCTGGGCTGGTGTCACAGGGTTCCTGAGGGGTGTCAGCAACCACGGCATGTTGGGGTATCCGGAGTCACCTACAGACAGACAATTGCACATTAGCTGAGTTGGAAAAGAGGGCGGAATACAACATAGCAGAACACACACAATGGTACAAAGTCAGTACACACCGACAAGCCAGGCACGCTGGTTCTGCATCTGTGACATCATCCTCGGGATGCGACTACTCCTCATCACGTAGGCATCGTGTGCAGAACCAGGGAAACGGGCACACACATGTGAGATGCTTATATCTGCAAGACATACCACCAGAGCATTGATCGAATAATAATGTTTCCTGTTCCTGTATACCTGCTCATGTGCCTGTGGTGGTACCAAAGCCACATGTGTCCCATCAATGGAGGCAATGACATGTGGCATCCTCCCCAGGGCATAGAAGTCACTCTTGACGTCAGTGAGTTGTTGACGTTTAGGGAAATAGATGTACTGGTTCAGGCATCTCAACATTGCCTCCAAAACATCGCGAAGCACACGGCTGAACATAGTCTGTGACATCCCACCAGCAGACGCCACAGTGTGTTGAAAGGTACCGGTGGCAAAGAAGTGTAGGGCTGCCATCACCTTCACCTTGGGGGTCAGCGCTGTAGGGTACGGCTGGCCAGGTTGCAAATGTGGGGCCAAGCGCACTGCCAAATCCTCAATCAGCTGCCTGATGAAGCGGTACCGTCGGATGCTGTCACGTTCCACCATCGTTGCAAGGTCAGGGAATGGTCTATGGACAGCTGCTGCCCTGCAGTGCATAGGTGAAGAAAGAAAGATTGTCAGTCACCCCACATATGTGGTATTGACCATACTCAATATCACAGGCTGCATCATTACGAGACACAAGTACTTGATGTGTGTGCCATTCTGTATGGACATATATGGCACCTACATGGCCATCATCTAACATCTCAGTTCAACATGTGTTGACAACAGGTTCTATGGGAAACCATTAGGCTGTGTCACAGTACCCATTTACTGCTGTCACGTACCAAACACACACCACAGTGACATGTCTGGACAGATGCGCCACAAGCATCACAGCTCATTGACAGGTAGATTCCCAGGGACCCTGTATTGCCACATGGACACTGCATGACATGGCGTATCATGTACACGTCAGAAAAACAAACATGACTCCCACAGGTAGTGGCCCCTGTTGCCTCCGCAGGACAGACATGGACGTCTGTGACACACACACGCACAACATCAAAGTCCATGCACAAACAACGTGGATGTGGAGACTGTCTCCCATTGTGCACTTGGAATCAGAGACATCGGAAACACAACATGCACACAGACTGTGGAGGGCCATCACTATTGTGGCAATGGGTCACCCTGTGACGTACATACCTTCCCACATGGGACTCTGGGGGTATGTGACATGACATACACAACCTGGAAATGTGACCATGCCACATGCTCTGAAATGAACAGTTGCACATCACAGTGGTCATGTGCACAACAGACAAAGGATCCTGTCCCCATGAACTCGTGCACAGCCTGGGAGTGGCTGCCCCCAAGTGCCACCCCAAAAACCACATGTTGACCCCCATACACAGAAAAGGTAATGCAGCCTTACATGCCTTAGGATACAGTGTGGACAGGCTGTGGTGTTGTAGGTGTGCCCCTGAGTCCCTGGCAAGTATATGTGGCTGGCATACGTTCACCAGTGACAAGCATGGTGACATATGCGAGTGACCTGTACAGGGACGCGTTGTACAGCAATGGACCGATCGGTGTGCACGCATTGGCCATTGCATCTGTTGTGAGCGGGTACGCGTTGTTTCCCGGAATACGCGTTGCACAGCAATGGACCGATCGGTGTGCACGCACTGGCCATTGCATCTGTTGTGAGCGGGTACGCGTTGTTTCCCGGAATACGCGTTGTACAGCAATGGACAGATCAGTGTGCACGCACTGGCCATTGCATCTGTTGTGAGCGGGTACGCGTTGTTTCCCGGAATACGCGTTGTACAGCAATGGACCGATCGGTGTGCACGCACTGGCCATTGCATCTGTTGTGAGCAGGTACGCGTTGTTTCCCGGTATACGCGTTGTACAGCAATGGACCGATCGGTGTGCACGCACTGGCCATTGCATCTGTTGTGAGCGGGTACGCGTTGTTTCCCGGAATACGCGTTGTACAGCAATGGACCGATCGGTGTGCACGCACTGGCCATTGCATCTGTTGTGAGCGGGTACGCGTTGTTTCCCGGAATACGCGTTGTACAGCAATGGACCGATCGGTGCGCACGCATTGGCTAGGGCCTGGCATGGCAACGGACGCGTTTTCGAAGCTTCAACGAGTCTGATGCAGTGAATTCAGTTGGCCAGCCACAACAATGTTGCAAATTCATGGTTGTGATGAAGTTGAACTTTTGAAGGATGCTGTGGGCGTGTATTAGTGGTGCAATTCCATGGATTGGCCAGATTCAGAAGATGCAAATGACTTGGACCTATCACTTTGGACACATGGGACAGTATCTGCCTCTGCAGCACACATATAATGCTGGCTGTTCCCCTGAGAGCTCACTTGCCTGCACTACATGCTCCAGGACGACATCTGCCACCAACACTGCTGCTGTCTCTGCATCCTCTGGCTACTGCAATGGCATGTACTGTGGAGAGAGCCCCAGCCTTCAGCCTTGAGGAGAACCAGGCCCTGCTGGACAGCCTCCTTCCACAGTACAGCAAGCTGTATGGGAAACCAGGGGAGCAGGTGAGTGTGCTGTCCACTGCCTTACTAATTGTGCATGTTGTCTGACTAGCAAGACTTAGTGTGCACACCACTGGCTAGCATGCTCACTGAGTAGTTCTCACCCCCCAAAGTGTGTAGTTACATGCACTGAACAGGTACAGTGCAGTAACAGTGCATTCCAACAAGGTTTACTTCCCATGCAATGATACCATGTAGTAACTGCTGGCAAACTGTTCATAGCCATCGTTGCACTGCCTGTGTACATCATATGTCCCTGTGATTGAGACATGTATATCCAACTGTGTGATGCACGTATATGTTGCATGTGTAGTAATGGCCTTTTCACTTTGTCATCCTCACAGGTTGATGCCCACCAGAAGCAGGAAATCTGGATGACCATCGCCCGGGCAGTAAGATCCGTGGGGGTCTACAAGCGCCGGATCCGCAACTGCCAGAAGAGGTGGCAGGACCTTCGGGGCTGGACCCGGAGGATCGCAAGGGTCCAGCTGAAGCTGTCGCCTCCTCGCAGGAGGGGCGGACACCGGACCCTGACCCCCACATGCTCAGGATCCTGGCGGTGGTCTTCCCTGACCTGGATGGGCAGCTGAAGGCCAGACAGCAGCAAGGAGGGGGTGATTCCATGACTGCACTGTGAACTTTGTCTGACATGCTATGTGCCCTCCTCTGGCCTGGTTAAACTTCCACAGTACATCAGTCTTGTGGTCCAGGACCCATGTCCCTCAATTGTAACATGCCCACTCCTCATCTGATACGCAGGTGTGGCCCTTACAGGCAGGAAATTGTGTCACTTGGGTACTGTGTCCTTGCATTTTGCTTCGCTCAAGGTGGGAACAGCATTTGTTCCCGTGACTTTGTGGTGGGCTTCATGGGTGGGTCAATTGCTTACACGATGCCTAAGTTCTGACATGTAATCTGGGTGTAACTTTGATATGTGGTCCACTTGCTGATCTGAATCACCACATGTCCCTGGGGTATTTGGCACACCCCCATGCTGCGGGTGGGAACAATGTTTGGGCCTCAGGAGTATGTATATCAAGTGTGTCACACATGCTTAGCCACCTGCCTACTGTCCAGGGCTCATCCCTCTTTCAGATGGAGCAGGACAGTCATGCCTACTCCAGGGCATACAATACACTCTGTACTCCCACTCCCGTGTATCAGCTGACATGTTGTGATCAGTGAAATGTTCCCTCAGGTGTCTGCCTCTGTGTCATTGTGCTGTGGCTTCGTTGTCAGGACTACTGGGATGTTTATCGTTTAGGGCTCAGCATGCCATCTGAGATGTGACCATGAGAGACGATACTTCTGTGACTTATAGGTGTTTGATCACTTGACTGTGCACACAGGTGTATGCGACTGTGAATTTCAGGCAGCTGTTTTTCATTCACAGCAGACTGTGAGGTGCTCAGGTTCATAGAGTTGTGTTTCATGTCTCCCATATGTCCAATTGTCATGACGTGGACAAATAAGAGTTCAGATGATGTGGTTTGTGGGGGATGGACATGTGCACTTGTCAGCTACATAACTTGCATTCCCCATTACCTAGGATTGTGACACAGTGCAGACTGTTGTTGGCTGGCTGCCATGCCCATGTGACTGGAGACAGTGATGTATGAATTTGCACGCATGCCTGTGTCATGGCATTAAACTTCCTAAGAGTGATCCTGCAAGGGAGTGACATGTGCAACATGCACCCCATTGTGGCATTGACTATCCGGACATGGGTGCATCATGGTGTCTGGTGCTGGTATGCATCACATGCATTTCTAATTAGACTCTGGCCATCCCTTTATCCGGACACCTGTACTGACTCAGTGGCAAGAGATGTGATGTGTGCATGTTCACATACTTCACCGTGTTCTCTGCAATGTCCAACAACTGTGTACGTGGTGCATGTGTCCACACTGGGGTATTTCCATCCAACAGGCACCAGACAGATGGGTGCAAGGGCAGGAGGGGTGTGAGTGCCATGGTTGACCATCAGACTGACAATTGGCTTCTCCTAATCTGTGTGAGGATTTTTGGCAATGTTCAAGTGAGGATGCCAGGGCTTGCTCTGTAATGTGCTGTACTTACTGTGGTGTGTGCGGTCAGTGCAGGTGACTGATGTTTGTCTGTTTCCCTAATTGTTTGCAGATACATCCACGGCCACAGGAGGGGACAGCTCCACGGACCAGGATGAGCTGCAGAGCCAGACTGGGTCAGCAGCCGATGAATGGTCGGAGGGACCCAGTGGCACGGAGGGCGAGGGGAGCCACACCGAGGAGTCCTCAGCACCATCCATCTCAGCTGAGGACCACAGCAGCTCGGAGGATGACTCCCTTGTGGAGGCGGGTGTCAGCAGCCACCACACCCCAGCTAGTATGTCTGGCCCCGCCGCCACCACCACCACCACCACCACCGCCCTCCCATTGGCTCCCATTCCAGAGGTCCGTGGAGGCTCCCGTGTTCGGGAGCGTGTCTCCTTCGTGCCAGGCACCGCACCCCCTGCCCCTGTGTCCCCTGCTGCCCTGAGTGAGGAGTCTGTGTACCTACTTCGCCAGCTCCATGTAGGGCAGACAGCAATGCTGAGTGTCCTCCATGCACACACCACTCTGTTGACACAGCCGGTGTCATTCATGGAGGGCATCTCGACGGGCATGTCTGCCCTACAGAGGAGCAATAGGTCCATGGACTCCTCCCTGACGGCAGCAGTGTCCCTCCTCCAATAGTCCATCACCCCTCCCACCTCTGCCCCATCCACACTTCCTGCCACCCTACCTGTCCAAAGCACATGCACACCTGCACAATCACCCAAACACACAGACACGAGCAGCACAGAAACACCCAAAACAAAGGCAAAACGTGCACACAAGCATCCTCAGGGGACTGATACCACACCCACAGGGGATGGGGAACAGACACACACACAGGCATCCACAATCACTCCGCAGTCCTCAAAATCCTCTCCCTCCAAGACCCCTTCCATTGCCTCACCTGAAACCCCACCAACAAAGCAGCTCTTCCTCTGTGACCTCGGCCTCTTCCCCTCCGATCCCACTGATCCAGCATACAGGGGGAAGAGGAAGTCCACCCACACAGAGGGGAGTGCCCCTCGCCCCCGGACACCCTCCCCCAGGCGAAGACAGACTGAGGCCCCCACCCGCAAGTCCCCCCGGGCCCGGAAGAGCAAGACCCCACCGGCGCCCTGCAGGTCAACCACACAGTCTCCTTCCTCCATCCCTCAGGCACCCACAACACAGGTTCCCCCACCACACCCTGCCCCAGGTTCCCCCACCCACAGATACACCATCCCCAAAATGATGCGGCCTTCTCCACCGACCACTTGCTCTTCCAGCCCCTCACCCCCCGCTGCACATGTTTGTGCCACTGGTGTGGAGACCGTGTCCTCCCCCTCTGTCCTGCCCACCTTACCTGAACCCCATTCTACTCCCCTGGAGATGGGCACTGCAGTGGAGTCCACTACCACCCCGTCTGACTTGGGCACTGCAGTAGGGAACCTGTCCACTCCATCTGGCCAGCCCACTGTAGTTGTGCCGGCACCCACACCATCTGACTCATGCCCCCCAGTTGTGCCGGCACACACCATGTCAGACACCTCCACTGCAGTTGTCAGTGACTCTCCAGCACCAGCCACCCCTTCCCTGCCTCCTTCTGGTGAGCCCTGATCCTGTCCCTGCGGTGCCTGGCCTGCCCCCCGTATGCCCCTCCGAGGGTAATGTCCCTGGTCCATAGCAGTGCAGGCAAGCAAAGGGTGACATCTGCCACTGTCACCCTGTTTGGACTTTAGTCATGGACTGGCCATTGGCCTTTGGGTTTTGTCAGGACTTTCTATTTTCAAATCACATATGCTGAATAAAGCTACTTTCAGTTCTCTAGTGGTTTTGCTTCAGATGTACATGATGTTGAGGATGCTAACCATGCCCTTGCTGCAGTGATGGTGATTTTTGATATCCGGTAAATGAAGTGTTACTGTGCAGGACCCCTTGTGGTCCAGGATGAATGGGTCCTATCCTGGTCTGTAGCCATGTCATCCTTTGCAGCAATATGAGGGTGTCATGTTTTTCATATTTGCCAATGGTATTCCCTACATGTTTTTGCAATATCACATCTGTGGCTTACACCCCTGCACATCAGATGTGCTTGCCATTGTTCAATTTGTCTATTTCCCTGACCGTGTGACCATCTCCACTGGACATGCAAGTTTGGGCATCAATGGGGAAGGACTCATCTGTGGTATCAGTGCAACTTGCTATACATGTGTATTTGATCGGTGCAGATGATTTCGGTGACACTGCCATGACCAGGCTGATGTGACGAGAGCCTTCATTTTGTGCTAATTGTTGACTGAGTGACCAAGTGTTCTGCTGACATGATAGAGCCCTGCAGAGACAACGTATGGCACAGCTTTCCTTACACAGGAGAGGAGTCCCCTCATGGCAGTGTGTAATTCCGTGACATTGCCTGAGCCCAAGGTGTGTGTTGTGTGAGCATGTCTGTGTGTGTTCACTTCCATTTTGCTACGCAGGCTGGGGTCCCTAGTGATGTTCCTGTTTGTGATGCTTGCTGAGTTAAGCAATGTTCCCCCCAAATCTTCGCCCTGGGTTCTCTGTGATGTGGGTGCATGGCACATTACTGGTCATCAGGGTGTCATCCATAGGTGTGTTTGCTGTCAGGGCTGAGTTTGTGGGCAAACGCAGATGAGACAGTCAGGATTCCCCTTGGCACTTGTTGGTTACACAAGTCATGTAATTTACAGTTTGTGTTAGCTTTCAGTGATTGTGACACGTTGTGTGTGTGACTGCTGCCACTCCTCAGGGTCAGAGCTGCAATGTTGGAAGTTGTCTATGTGTGTTCTTTGTGGGTGACCTTGGCTTCTTCATTGGTGTGTGACTGTGGCCGGGATCCCATTGGTTGGTGTGGATTTGACGTCATGCCCATGTACAGCGTACTGTGCAGTGTGTCAGACATTCACGAGTCTTGTTGACTGGCCATGTGTGATGGGTATCTCCACCTTAGTTCCCCCCACCACCCCTGGGATTGTCATGGGTGCATGTGCAATGTCACCAGTCCATGTGAGCTTCACTGCTGCACATTGGTGGAGATCAAGGTGTGTGGTGTTGAGTGTGTGCAAATGAGAGTTGTTGCACGGCTAGACCCCTACCTCCATGTTGGCCTTGGCTGACAGGCCGTGCTGATTGATTTGTGCTTGTGTAGGTGTGATGGTAGTTAGTTGCTCAGGACACATGACTGTGGTTCACAGTGTGTACGACATCTACCTTTGTCATCACAGTGGGATTATCATGCAGGCCAGTGTCACCACAATGTGGGGTCCCTGGGGGTAGTGCTGTGGTGGGTCTGTCTCTTGCTGTGTTAGTTGCTGTTCCTACAAGCTTGTAATTTGTAATTTGGGCTCCCTCTCATCTAACAATGCCTGATTGCCCACATAGGGGAATCCGATCCATGATTTACTTTTGTGTGGCACTGTGTTGACATCTGTGTAATAGGGATTCAGGCCTCCTCATGTGTTGTGTGTTTGCCTGGGGACACTGGCACACCACCCCCATCACCTGTTGTGTTTGATATGCAGTGTGAGTCTGCCTGTTTGTGTTTGTGCATTTGCACCACTGCATTGGCATTTCTTTAGTGTGCCATTGGCTGTATGTTGTTTGGTGGCTTTCCCCTGCTGTCCCTGGGACTCCTAGGTCATCAGTCAGCACAATGATCATGGTTTGTATGTCCCATTGCTGCCATGGAATGGTATTTGTTCACCTCACATCTACAGTCTCCACAGGATATCTACATTTGTGTGTCCATTGGTGCAGATATGTGGGTCTGCATTATGATGGTCACTTCTGTCATTGTGTTATTCGTGAATGTTGACAATGTGAGCCCCCATGGGTGATGTTTGTCTGCACATGGCCAAAGCGATGTTTCATTGGCACTGCACTGTTTGCCTCACCCAATCTATGTTGCTATGGGACACAAGCACTACTTTGCCACTGATGTATTTGTTGTTGTGTGACCAGGAATCATCCATGCAGTTTGGCATTTGCAGCTTTTCCCATGACAACACTTACATTTTGGTCACTGTGGTGATGGGGCTTTAGACCCCATTGCCACAATGTTCAAAATGTGCTTCAGCTATGGACCCCACACTTACATTTTGGTCACTGTGGTGATGGGGGTTTAGACCCCATTGCCACAATGTTCAAAATGTGCTTCAGCTATGGACCCCACACTTACCTTTTGGTCACTGTGGTGATGGGGCTTTAGACCCCATTGCCACAATGTTCTAAATGTGCTTCAGCTATGGACCCCACACTTACATTTTGGTCACTGTGGTGATGGGGCTTTAGGCCCCATTGCCACAATGTTCAAAATGTGCTTCAGCTATGGACCCCACACTTACATTTTGGTCACTGTGGTGATGGGGCTTTAGACCCCATTGCCACAATGTTCAAAATGTGCTTCAGCTATGAACCCCACACTTACCTTTTGGTCACTGTGATGATGGGGTGTTAGAGCCCATTGCCACAGTGGTCATGGTCTGCTTGCATTGTGTAGGCCACACACATTTATGTGTGACACATGTGATAGTGGGTCACATTGTATGTTCAATGTCATGTTCAGTGTTGTAGGCATTTGATACAGACTACACACGCTTGTCATGGTGTTGGGGGGATGTATTTTTCAGACATTCCTTATTTTGGAGTATGCTGGTTGTGTCATGCATTACCCGTCCTATGAGTAGGGGTTGTGTGGGTGGTAGGCATCCATGCCCCCATGAGTAGGGGTAGTGGTAGTGGTAGGCATCCATCCCCCTATGAGTGGGGATGGTATTAGTGGCAGGCATCCATCCCCCTATGAGTGGGGATGGTAGTAGTGACAGGCATCCAGATCCCCCATGAGTAGGGGTGGTGGTAGTGGTAGGCATCCATCCCCCTATGAGTGGGGATGGTATTAGTGGCAGGCATCCATCCCCCTATGAGTGGGGAGGGTAGTAGTGACAGGCATCCAGGCCCCCATGAGTAGAGGTGGTGTTAGTGGTCGGCATCCATCCCCCTATGCGTGGGGAGGGTAGTAGTGACAGGCATCCAGGCCCCCATGAGTAGGGGTGGTGGGAGTGGTAGGCATCCATCCCCCTATGAGTGGGGATGGTATTAGTGGCAGGCATCCATCCCCCTATGAGTGGGGATGGTATTCGTGGCAGGCACCCTGTGAGTGGGGATGGTAGTAGTGACAGGCATCCAGGCCCCCATGAGTAGGGGTGGTGGTAGTGGTAGGCATCCATCCCCCTATGAGTGGGGATGGTATTAGTGGCAGGCATCCATCCCCCTATGAGTGGGGAGGGTAGTAGTGACAGGTATCCAGGCCCCCATGAGTAGGGGTGGTGGTAGTGGTAGGCATCCATCCCCCTACGAGTGGGGATGGTAGTAGTGGCAGGCATCCATCCCCCTATGAGTGGGGAGGGTAGTAGTGACAGGCATCCAGGCACCCATGAGTAGGGGTGGTGGTAGTGGTAGGCATCCATCCCCCTATGAGTGGGGATGGTATTAGTGGCAGGCATCCATCACCCTATGAGTGGGGAGGGTAGTAGTGACAGGCATCCAGGCCCCCATGAGTAGGGGTGGTGTTAGTGTTCGGCATCCATCCCCCTATGAGTGGGGAGGGTAGTAGTGACAGGCATCCCGGCCCCATGAGTAGGGGTGGTGGGAGTGGTAGGCATCCATCCCCCTATGAGTGGGGATGGTATTAGTGGCAGGCATCCATCCCCTAGGAGTGGGGATGGTATTAGTGGCAGGCATCCATCCCCCTATGAGTGGGGATGGTAGTAGTGACAGGCATCCAGGCCCCCATGAGTAGGGGTGGTGGTAGTGGTAGGCATCCATCCCCTATGAGTGGGGATGGTATTAGTGGCAGGCATCCATCCCCCTATGAGTGGGGAGGGTAGTAGTGACAGGCATCCAGGCCCCCATGAGTAGGGGTGGTGGTAGTGGTAGGCATCCATCCCCCTATGAGTGGGGATGGTATTAGTGGCAGGCATCCATCCCCCTATGAGTGGGGAGGGTAGTAGTGACAGGCATCCAGGCCCCCATGAGTAGGGGTGGTGTTAGTGGTAGGCATCCATCCCCCTATGAGTGGGGATGGTATTAGTGGCAGGCATCCATCCCCCTTGGAGTGGGGATGGTAGTAGTGGCAGGCATCCATCCCCCTATGAGTGGGGAGGGTAGTAGTGACAGGCATCCAGGCCCCCATGAGTAGGGGTGGTGGTAGTGGTAGGCGTCCATCCCCCTATGAGTGGGGATGGTATTAGTGGCAGGCATCCATCCCCCTATGAGTGAGGAGGGTAGTAGTGACAGGCATCCAGGCCCCCATGAGTAGGGGTGGTGGTAGTGGTAGGCATCCATCCCCCTATGAGTGGGGATGGTATTAGTGGTCAGCATCCATACCCCTATGCGTGGGGAGGGTAGTAGTGACAGGCATCCAGGCCCCCATGAGTAGGGGTGGTGGGAGTGGTAGGCATCCATCCCCCTATGAGTGGGGATGGTATTAGTGGCAGGCATCCATCCCCCTATGAGTGGGGATGGTATTCGTGGCAGGCATCCATCCCCCTATGAGTGGGGATGGTAGTAGTGACAGGCATCCAGGCCCCCATGAGTAGGGGTGGTGGTAGTGGTAGGCATCCATCCCCCTATGAGTGGGGATGGTATTAGTGGCAGGCATCCATCCCCCTATGAGTGGGGAGGGTAGTAGTGACAGGTATCCAGGCCCCCATGAGTAGGGGTGGTGGTAGTGGTAGGCATCCATCCCCCTACGAGTGGGGATGGTAGTAGTGGCAGGCATCCATCCCCCTATGAGTGGGGAGGGTAATAGTGACAGGCATCCAGGCACCCATGAGTAGGGGTGGTGGTAGTGGTAGGCATCCATCCCCCTATGAGTGGGGATGGTATTAGTGGCAGGCATCCATCCCCCTATGAGTGGGGAGGGTAGTAGTGACAGGCATCCAGGCCCCCATGAGTAGGGGTGGTGGTAGTGGTAGGCATCCATCCCCCTATGAGTGGGGATGGTATTAGTGGCAGGCATCCATCCCCCTATGAGTGGGGAGGGTAGTAGTGACAGGCATCCCGGCCCCCATGAGTAGGGGTGGTGGGAGTGGTAGGCATCCATCCCCCTATGAGTGGGGAGGGTAGTAGTGACAGGCATCCCGGCCCCCATGAGTAGGGGTGGTGGGAGTGGTAGGCATCCATCCCCCTATGAGTGGGGATGATATTAGTGGTAGGCATCCATCCCCCTATGAGTGGGGATGGTATTAGTGGCAGGCATCCATCCCCCTAGGAGTGGGGATGGTATTAGTGGCAGGCATCCATCCCCCTATGAGTGGGGATGGTAGTAGTGACAGGCATCCAGGCCCCCATGAGTAGGGGTTGTGGTAGTGGTAGGCATCCATCCCCCTATGAGTGGGGAGGGTAGTAGTGACAGGCATCCATGCCCCCATGAGTAGGGGTGGTGGGAGTGGTAGGCATCCATCCCCCTATGAGTGGGGATGGTATTAGTGTTCGGCATCCATCCCCCTATGAGTGGGGAGGGTAGTAGTGACAGGCATCCCGGCCCCCATGAGTAGGGGTGGTGGGAGTGGTAGGCATCCATCCCCCTATGAGTGGGGATGGTATTAGTGGTAGGCATCCATCCCCCTATGAGTGGGGATGGTATTAGTGGCAGGCATCCATCCCCTAGGAGTGGGGATGGTATTAGTGGCAGGCATCCATCCCCCTATGAGTGGGGATGGTAGTAGTGACAGGCATCCAGGCCCCCATGAGTAGGGGTGGTGGTAGTGGTAGGCATCCATCCCCCTATGAGTGGGGATGGTATTAGTGGCAGGCATCCATCCCCCTATGAGTGGGGAGGGTAGTAGTGACAGGCATCCAGGCCCCCATGAGTAGGGGTGGTGGTAGTGGTAGGCATCCATCCCCTATGAGTGGGGATGGTATTAGTGGCAGGCATCCATCCCCCTATGAGTGGGGAGGGTAGTAGTGACAGGCATCCAGGCCCCCATGAGTAGGGGTGGTGTTAGTGGTAGGCATCCATCCCCCTATGAGTGGGGATGGTATTAGTGGCAGGCATCCATCCCCCTTGGAGTGGGGATGGTAGTAGTGGCAGGCATCCATCCCGCTATGAGTGGGGAGGGTAGTAGTGACAGGCATCCAGGCCCCCATGAGTAGGGGTGGTGGTAGTGGTAGGCGTCCATCCCCCTATGCGTGGGGAGGGTAGTAGTGACAGGCATCCAGGCCCCCATGAGTAGGGGTGGTGGGAGTGGTAGGCATCCATCCCCCTATGAGTGGGGATGGTATTAGTGGCAGGCATCCATCCCCCTATGAGTGGGGATGGTATTCGTGGCAGGCATCCATCCCCCTATGAGTGGGGATGGTAGTAGTGACAGGCATCCAGGCCCCCATGAGTAGGGGTGGTGGTAGTGGTAGGCATCCATCCCCCTATGAGTGGGGATGGTATTAGTGGCAGGCATCCATCCCCCTATGAGTGGGGAGGGTAGTAGTGACAGGTATCCAGGCCCCCATGAGTAGGGGTGGTGGTAGTGGTAGGCATCCATCCCCCTACGAGTGGGGATGGTAGTAGTGGCAGGCATCCATCCCCCTATGAGTGGGGAGGGTAATAGTGACAGGCATCCAGGCACCCATGAGTAGGGGTGGTGGTAGTGGTAGGCATCCATCCCCCTATGAGTGGGGATGGTATTAGTGGCAGGCATCCATCCCCCTATGAGTGGGGAGGGTAGTAGTGACAGGCATCCAGGCCCCCATGAGTAGGGGTGGTGTTAGTGGTAGGCATCCATCCCCCTATGAGTGGGGATGGTATTAGTGGCAGGCATCCATCCCCCTTGGAGTGGGGATGGTAGTAGTGGCAGGCATCCATCCCGCTATGAGTGGGGAGGGTAGTAGTGACAGGCATCCAGGCCCCCATGAGTAGGGGTGGTGGTAGTGGTAGGCGTCCATCCCCCTATGCGTGGGGAGGGTAGTAGTGACAGGCATCCAGGCCCCCATGAGTAGGGGTGGTGGGAGTGGTAGGCATCCATCCCCCTATGAGTGGGGATGGTATTAGTGGCAGGCATCCATCCCCCTATGAGTGGGGATGGTATTCGTGGCAGGCATCCATCCCCCTATGAGTGGGGATGGTAGTAGTGACAGGCATCCAGGCCCCCATGAGTAGGGGTGGTGGTAGTGGTAGGCATCCATCCCCCTATGAGTGGGGATGGTATTAGTGGCAGGCATCCATCCCCCTATGAGTGGGGAGGGTAGTAGTGACAGGTATCCAGGCCCCCATGAGTAGGGGTGGTGGTAGTGGTAGGCATCCATCCCCCTACGAGTGGGGATGGTAGTAGTGGCAGGCATCCATCCCCTATGAGTGGGGAGGGTAATAGTGACAGGCATCCAGGCACCCATGAGTAGGGGTGGTGGTAGTGGTAGGCATCCATCCCCCTATGAGTGGGGATGGTATTAGTGGCAGGCATCCATCCCCCTATGAGTGGGGAGGGTAGTAGTGACAGGCATCCAGGCCCCCATGAGTAGGGGTGGTGGTAGTGGTAGGCATCCATCCCCCTATGAGTGGGGATGGTATTAGTGGCAGGCATCCATCCCCCTATGAGTGGGGAGGGTAGTAGTGACAGGCATCCCGGCCCCCATGAGTAGGGGTGGTGGGAGTGGTAGGCATCCATCCCCCTATGAGTGGGGAGGGTAGTAGTGACAGGCATCCCGGCCCCCATGAGTAGGGGTGGTGGGAGTGGTAGGCATCCATCCCCCTATGAGTGGGGATGATATTAGTGGTAGGCATCCATCCCCCTATGAGTGGGGATGGTATTAGTGGCAGGCATCCATCCCCTAGGAGTGGGGATGGTATTAGTGGCAGGCATCCATCCCCCTATGAGTGGGGATGGTAGTAGTGACAGGCATCCAGGCCCCCATGAGTAGGGGTTGTGGTAGTGGTAGGCATCCATCCCCCTATGAGTGGGGATGGTATTAGTGGCAGGCATCCATCCCCCTATGAGTGGGGAGGGTAGTAGTGACAGGCATCCATGCCCCCATGAGTAGGGGTGGTGGTAGTGGTAGGCATCCATCCCCCTATTAGTGGGGATGGTAGTAGTGGCAGGCATCCAGGCCCCCATGAGTAGGAGTGGTGGTAGTGGTAGGCATCCATCCCCCTATGAGTGGGGATGGTATTAGTGGCAGGCATCCATCCCCCTATGAGTGGGGAGGGTAGTAGTGACAGGCATCCAGGCCCTCATGAGTAGGGGTGGTGGTAGTGGGGGATGGTCCATCCCCCTATGAGTGGTGATTGTATTAGTGGCAGGCATCCATCCCCCTTTGAGTGGGGAGGGTACTAGTGACAGGCATCCAGGCCCCCATGAGTAGGGGTGGTGTTAGTGGTAGGCATCCATCCCCCTATGAGTGGGGATGGTATTAGTGGCATGCATCCATCCCCCTATCAGTGGGGATGGTAGTAGTGGCAGGCATCCATCCCCGTGTGAGTGGGGAGGGTAGTAGTGACAGGCATCCAGGCCCCCATGAGTAGGGGTGGTGGTAGTGGTAGGCATCCATCCCCCTATGAGTGGGGATGTTATTAGTGGCAGGCATCCATCCCCCTATGAGTGGGGAGGGTAGTAGTGACAGGCATCCAGGCACCCATGAGTAGGGGTGGTGTTAGTGGTAGGCATCCATCCCCCTATGAGTGGGGATGGTATTAGTGGCAGGCATCCATCCCCCTATGAGTGGGGATGGTAGTAGTGGCAGGCATCCATCCCTCTATGAGTGGGGATGGTAGTAGTGGTCATCCATCCCCCTATGGGTGGGGATGGTATTAGTGGCAGGCATCCCTCCCCCTATGAGTGGGGAGGGTGGTAGTGACAGGCATCCAGGCCCCCATGAGTAGGGGTGGTGGTAGTAGTGGTAGGCATCCATCCCCCTATGAGTGGGGATGGTATTAGTGGCAGGCATCCAGCCCCCTATCAGTGGGGATGGTAGTAGTGGCAGGATCCATCCCCCTATGAGTGGGGATGGTATTAGTGGTAGGCATCCATCCCCCTATGGGTGTGTATGGCATTGGTGATAGCCATCCTGCCCCTATGGTTCTGCTCTTGCTAGTGTACGTCATTTCTGCATCCCTGTGTGTGTGTGACATATTTCGGGTACGTGTCGTTTGTTTGTGTTGTGGGTGTTTGACTTACCGTCTGCGTCGTACGCGTCCGTACCGGTCCCGGTAATAGATGTAGAGTATTGGTAGGACCTGCGCGATGGGATTCATGGTTGGGTCGTCTCGTTCGGGTTTCTCGTGGCTTCGACTCGTAGTCGTCGCTGGCTTGTTCGTCTCGTCGCCGTGGATCGTCTTGTGGCGCGAATCGGAGCTTATGTGCAGCTCTCCCGGATGCTCTGACGTGCCGGACGTAGCGACGGGTTCGGCGCATACGGAAGGCGCATCGTACTCGTCCGGCCGGAAGGTGCTGTGTATTTGCTTCCGTGCGACTCAAATCGGCGTTTATGGATCTGGCTCGGGCGGGGAACAGGAGCTGAAATTGGTGAGTACGGCTCGCTCAGAATCTGGGCTGTTATGCGCATCGTACTTGTTCGTTCGGACGACTGTTCGAATCGGTCGGGAAACACGCGTTCAGCTTGGTTTTTTTCCGGACGAATACTGTTAGGTGCGCTTCCGGCCGAGATCGGAATCGACCCCTTAGTCTGAAGGGGAATTTACGGCACAGCTGATTGAACTGAAAGCTCTGATACTGGCACTACAAAATACGGATCTAAATTCCCCACACTAATAATGTGTGTGATTCATTTTACTGTATCCAGTCCTATAATGAATATTTATACTATTGGGGCCAGAATGGATTTAGGGATTCCAAAGGTTGCACAGTAAAGCACAAGATGCTTTGGAAACAAGTGGCAAAGCTGATAGAAGGCCTGCCACGGGTTCATGTTATTCATACATTGAGTCATCAACGTGTTGGTGTTCACGTAGAAGTGAATTCAATGGCGAATGAAGTAGGGGTGGGCGGAATTTGCGTAGTCGCGTTACGCAAATCTCCGCGAAATTGTAAAAAATCTCCGCGAGCCCACGGAAGCTCCGCGAAGACACGGAGTTGCTTGCCCCGCCCGTTCGCGATGTGTTTTTGCGTGCTCGCGGGGAAATATATCGCTAACTCGCCCATGCAGTCGCTAATGGGCGCGGCCATCTTGTTTTTCATTTGTCCCGCCTTCCTGCGATGGTTATTTCCTGTTCCAGGTCGCGTATTGCATGCTCCCGCCCGTTCGCGATGCTTATTTCCTGTTCCGGGTCGCGTATTGCATCTCCCGCCCGTTCGCGATAAGTATTTCCTGTTCGGGAACGCGTATTACGTGTTCGCGACGCTTTTTACGTGCTCGGGTGCAAAGATCGCGCGAACTTGCCCATGCGGTCACAATGGGCGCAGCCATCTTGTTTTTCACTCTATTGCTATGGTTCTGGGCCTGCTTTTCAATCCTCCCTCTATCTTTTCAATCCTTTGTTTCTGGAAACTTTTTTTTTATCTTTTTTATTTATTATCTCTCTCTATTTTCCTGATTCTATATTTTGAGTTTTTTTCTACTTTTTGTGTGTTTTTCACTACTTTTTCACTCTTTTTCTATTACCTGCTTTTTTCATTTCTTTTACTTACTTTTTTAATTCCTACCTTTTCTTTTCTGCCCCCCCGCCTACCCAGAACCATGGCAAAGGGCCACAGGGCTCGTAGCCATAGCCAGAGCCGTGACCACCTTCCATGCGGGAGGCGGCACCAAAAAGGGGTGCAGGCATGGGCCTTATTTGGTGAGGCGGAGGTGGCCGCACTGGTTTTTTTCGTGCAGCACCACCTCCCCTTAACCCTGGCAGCAGGCGGCATGCCTGGGTCCGGGTACTGGCTCCGGGAGCGTCGGCAGCAGTGGGGCAAGGTGCGTCCGGCAGTGTTTAGCTGCTCTGGTGTCCGGCGCACCAATAACCAGCTGACGCACAGGTGGTCCGATATTCTGGACCGGGAGCAGGACCTGCTGGACCTGCTAGGAGTGGAGGTCCCGGGGCTTGGTGAGTAGCTATTTAATATTACTACTTTGTGTTCTTCTGCTCTGTGTTATATATTGCGAATATATATTTTTTCCGACCAGCAAGAATGCTGCTGCTTACATTGCAGGTAAATTACGTTTAAAAATCTTCTGTGATTGTTATGACACAGGTGCTCGGCGCTACTAATCTTACTTGTTTGCAACTTTGCGCTCGCTTGGCCTGATTATGTAAGAGTTTACTTTAGAGAACTTAAGTTAGGTAATGCTAGAGAGACTCTAGTCCTTCCTTTGTCCTCCTGCCACTAAGAAGAGATAGTGGTGGATTGATAGGTTTAGTTACTTATTAGTATTAGTTGCTAATTTTTAAGTGGTCTGCGTGACGCATCCTCTGTCACGTCACGTGCTGCTGAGTGCTGCTTACCCCAGTCCTTAGTAGAACCTTTTGTAGTTTGTTTAGTGAGTGTTAATAGGCTTATCATCACTAGCAGAACATCAGCAGCAACCAACCAACAATTTGGTGTATGCAAAAATGTATGCATGTGTCCTCCATCTATGCATTTTTGAGGACTAAAATAAATGGAAATGCAGACTTAGTGAACAATTGGCCCGACTGGAATAGGTGGGCTAGGTCAGGTGGTACTTAGGCGTACTAGACAGTCCGTGAATCTCGCAATACTACTAGTCGATCAGATTAGATAGGTCAATTTTATTGCAATTGTTGTTCACAAAAAATTTTTGGGAGCGTATTTTAAAATATTTTATTTGTTTCACACCAAACATTAATTTTTGTCTCTTTCTTTATTAAATCTTGCATGATCAGCACCCAGGGGCAAGAAGACGGGGTATGAGTCGGCGGAACCAGAACAACATGCCTCCCAGGGCAAGGACCACTCCTCTACCGAGGGCTCTGCTGCTGGCCCCAGTAAGTCCTCCAGTGGTTAATCTTAATAATTATATTTCCCTAACTTTTCCTGGACCCTATTTTTTCCGAACTATTATTTCGGTTTCCTAATTCTATTTTTTACAAATTATTTTTTGATCTAGACTATCTGTTTCTAAATTATTGTTATCCCTGCCTCTAACTGCCTCTGCTATGACTCTCTGTACTACTACTATTAGTCTGTCTGTAGCTAAGCTTGCCCAGTTGGCCACTCTTTATTTAAAAGGTTTTAAATAAAACTCAGATTCACCAATAGCTCTAGCCATTGAGTCCAGTCCTTTGGGTTGTCCTCTTCTACTACTTCTAGTCTTCTTAATCTTGAGGCTTTTAGACAATTCACACCAACAAAATGCCCAACCAGATTTTACTATTTTTGATTGGATAGGACATACTACTACTGTTGTAGGGATTCTGCACATACAGAACTTTGCACAAGAAAATAGGACGTTGGTGATGGGAGGTTGGACCTTCCTCACACCTCAATCAGAATCCACCACAATCATCCTGACCGACTAGTTATAGTGTCTCATTAGCTCTCCGAACCCCCCCAAAATACCCAACGAGTAGACAACCCAGAACATAACACTCCCGACCTCTGTCGCGGAAGCAATGCACACCCTTTCGCTCACTCACTCGTGTAAGTCCACACCAAATACCACCGAGTCTATGTAAGTTCAAAAGGTTTATTTTCAACTGACAAGCTCTGTACGTTGTTCTATAATGCAGCACCAACAGCAAAATGCATAAGATTAAAACAATAAACATTGTTACACTTAGTTACACTTACAACTACAAGTCCATAGAAGACAAAAGGCGAAATCATGATAACTGAACAGTGGTGGAAGAACCACCCTCCCTTGGTAGGAATATAGTTTATATAAAATTATAAATGAAGATCTCTGAGCGAATTCTGGGGACCCCTCACCTTAGAAGAACCTAGTACTGGTTACATCATAAGCTCTGCAAAGCTCTGGTTCGTAGAAGGGAATCTTCCGTCTGTTATGAGAAAAATGGTGCGCGTTAGTATATTGCAAGCATTTCTCAGTCATGCCAAAAAGTGTAGCATTTTTATGGATAAGCAATATGGACTAACACCAGAACTCCATAACAAAGTGGCTTGTTTTTCGACCTTGTACACAGCGCTCAGACAGTAGCAGTATGAGCTCATGTGGGCTCAAAGGCGTCTTACACAACAAGCTGCGAGGTAACGTGCGCAAAAATAAAAGACACAAAGCTAAAATGGTTGCATGGCTCGGGCTAACTTAGCAAAGACTAGAATGACCCTAGGGACAATATAACACTACTAGTGTCTACTCTACTACCTGATTTGTACTAGTGATGTATGTTGTATATATATGTATTAACTTTTTTTTCAATCTTGCTAGGGAAAAATAGGGGGAGGTGTATATGGCATCTAAAAAATGTGTAATGTTTTTTCTAGGCGTTCTACCGACCACCAGTACCGGGGCCAGCGGCGAAGGCGACACGGCCGCTGAGGGTGCAGGAGGAGATGCGGCAGTTGCAGGAGGAGCTGCAGGGGGTGAGCCAGCAACAGTGGTGGGTGGTGGTAAGTTATATTCCTAATCCTTACTTATTGACATTACACTCGCTGCAAGGGTGTACTGTATACTGTACTGTTGAGACTTATTAAGTAAGAAGTTGTTGTGAAGGGTTGAAGAAGACACCCTTTACTTAGCATTAGCAATAGCATTAGCGGCGGGAGTGTACTGCTGAGTAACCAATGTCCTCTTCTATCTGACTTCAACTCAGCTGTGAAAGTTTTATGGAGAAGACTAAAAGTCAGATCAGATGACCTTGATGGATGGGTTGAACGAAAAGGGAAAGAAGGGTGGAAGGAGGAAGGACGGGGGAGATTTAATATTTATGACTGGCAGAAAAGGATACGTTGGATGCATGCATGCATAGGTGGCTGATAGGAATCAGATGCATGGGTGGTTGAATGCCTGAAACTCCCACAAATGTTAGAGGCCGAGGACTGTGCTTGCTAGTGCTTGCTAGTGCTACTGTGCCACTATGTGTAGAATTAATTTGTCTTACTGCTTTGCTAAGAGTATATTTTACAATAGTCTTGTTTTTTCTTCTTGATATAGCTACTCCTTCCAAAGGGAAACCAGACAGGAAGGAGTTGGCAGCCAAGGCCCGGCGCCGGAAGCTGGAGGCCATACAAACGGAATACCGGCGGCTGGTGGTTCTGGCGGAGGAGGAGGAGGCGGCAGCAGCTGCAGCCTCCTCCAATGCCCCGTGCCCCAGCCACCCCCCTCCAATTTTACGGCGCCACCGTCTGGCAGCCGCCCGCCGCCGCACTTCATTTAATAGCACTGCTGTCCCCCCCGTGGATGCAATTGCCGCGCATTGAAGCGCCGCATGGCACGCCTAGAGGAGCGTATTTGTGTCCTGGAGAGGCGAGCCCGCCGATGAACAGACCCTGTTGATTGCCCCTTTTTTATTGCTTGTTTTGGTGGGTGGGATTCGGGCATTGGGGTTTTCACTTTATTTGGACAATTGGACATTTAATTTGTTGGACTTTTTGTTCCGGACAATGGACATTGGTTGGGGTTAGGGAGAGAGGTGGGTCAGGTGTTGTTGTGGGATTTTTTACATAGTTTATTTTTGTTAGGGGATTAAATTATATATTTATACTTTACATATGATGTTGTTAATGTTTTGTGGGTGGGGTTACTGTTTTACGTCACACTGTTTCCTTTCTGGTGCAGGGCCACAGCCAGTGTTTGATTTAAATAATTGGCTGACTTTGTAAGACACAAACAGATGCGGTACCCCTCACTGAGTGACTTGTCCTACTAGTACTGTCAGTCTCTCCTCCTAGTCTATGCATTCTGCAACTGGACTCAAAGGGGTGTGTGAAATAGAATTAATGAAAAAATGTCCATTATTAATTATGCCTCCCCCAAACCTCTTCTCTTACCTGTGCTTGATGTTTAACTTAGGCACAGCGATGGCTGCATGGTGATGATCGTTTTCTTTCCCAACATGCCATGGTTGTGGTGGTAGTAGCAGTAGACACTGGCAGTAGCATTTGCAAAAAAAGAAAATGAGACAGTCAGTCGCCTGAGAGAGGCCGTGGGAGGAGTAGTAGAACAAAGTACAGTACGGAACTTACTGCCAAACAATAATATGCCAAAATACAATAAAACATAATGGTGGCGTGGATAGCCTAGTACATAGAGTTACAAACTCTAGTTGTGTCGAGTCACTCGACTAGGCCTACAGTACACTCAACACAAGCGTGACCATTAGTGCTGTGTAGGAGGATGACAACAAATCCAATCGATGCCGGCAATTAATGCTGATGGATTATGTTACTTTGGTAAAAAATTACCTCGCAAATATACTGCTCATGGGTGGGCAAGCAGAAGAAGATCCTCGCCCTGCCTTGAAATTTAATTAGTGTTGCTTTTGCCACATCCGCCCCAGCAAGCGTGTGATAAATTATTGGTGTACATTTAATTTAGTCACACCTCAATAAGTCACACAGCCCGGGGGAAGAGGGTTAGGGTTTGATGAATGGTTGGGAAGGGGGGTTTGGGGAAAGGTTTGACAAAGAAAAACAGTACGCATGGACAACAACAAAACACAATCTTGGCAGACGACCGTATCCATAAATCTGTTAAGGGAGAAAAAGGAAATGCATGCATGATGATGATAATTTGATGGTTAATGATAAGTAGTACTTACTAACTACTACTAGACAATTAGACAGTACAGGGCAGCAGTATATTATGCAATTTGCCTTGCCTGTCTGCCCTCCAAGAGACCCGAATTACATACAGTTTCTGTTCTGTTGTACCGGCCCGGGCTTACTATTAAAGATAGCAAAGAAAATTAAAAAATAGCTGTAGGGATGAATTGAATTATAAGCAGAGAGCAAACATAATAATAACAACAACACACAGTAGTAATGATTGAAGACAAAAAATGAATCAAATTATTTAAAAGATGATGAAAATTGATACTGTTACTGTATGTTATCCTGGTCAAAATGGGGAGTTGCTTCTCGGCATTCCTCTTGGTCCTCCCTTCCATGGACGCTCCGGCCATCAATCTTGGGTGACGCCACTGCCTGCCTGGCAAATGTAGATTCATTGGTAAGGTAAGTGTGAGTTGTTTTTCCCAGTATAGCACAGGGTAAGGGCCGGCCTGTAATTGTAGATGGAAAAACAAAAGGGATATTGAAAAATCAAGTAGAAAAAAAATGCAAAAATTACGGTGGAGTGCAACAAGAACACTTTCAGAGGCGGCATGGATACATCATGTTTACTCTAAGTCTGTTTCCAGCATTAACCTCCAACAACAACAGGACAGAGCAGGCCCACACCCGTGACCCATCCTCCATTTAGCGTACATTTTTTGACAGAGGCAGACAAAGCAGATATACAGCAACATAGCATTTTACAAATTAAGTGACTAAATCAATGCACCGCTGTCAGGCATACCACCGCACTCGACTACACCACTACACAGACATGTAGGTCTGCAGTGGTTGTTGTTGACTTGTTTACCTTTTATGCCACTCATGAAACACCCTGACTTATTCCATCAATCATCTCGGATCCTACTGAGTGACTGCGAAGATATTATGTCACTGTGGTCATCATCATGGTGTTGTCCAACTCAGTGTGCAGTGTACAGATTGAGTCCCCTTTCCATATTCAAAATGCAATGGCTCGGCCTGCAGTAGAAGTACAAATTTGTTATTAAAAAACAAGAAGAGAAACAAACATTGCCTTGAGTTACTTTTAGTGTGTAGATTAGATAATAGTACACAATGAATTAACTCCATGCACAACAAACAACAACAACACAAATCACTCAGTCAGCGTCCAATGCATAGCATCATTCATTACCTGTTCCTTCTCATCTTCAGTTAATGGGCAGTCTCTCTCGGCTCGGAAAGGAGGATAGCTATAGTAGTCCTCATCATGTTCCACTTCTTTTGGAGGGACTCAACAAGGCAAGATTTTCTTTTTCCTTCTATTATGCTACATCCAATCATCTGGCTTGAGGGCAATTGATTTAGGGCGATTCAGGAGGATGGAGGAGCAGGACTCGGAGGAGTGGACTGAAATGCTGACAGCTGAAACTCATATATGGCAATAAAAGACTAGAAGACGGTGTTGATGGATTTGTTGTGATTCGAAGTTTCCCAACCAGAAAGACAGACACACAAATAAAAGTAAATAAGGGAGGAAGACAGTAAGAAGTGGAAGCCTAGTTGTCAGGGAAGTATAGCTCGTCCTCAAACTCTGGGGGTTCAACCAGAAGTAGGTAATCATCATCTAACATGCTACTTCCGTCACCTGAGCCGCTGTCCTCATCTTCCTGCGTTGATTCATGTATTGTGTAATTCAGTGGTATAAATTGCTGCTTCATTTTGATCATGGTTAACCTCTCCACGTTTTTGGGCGAGAGACTGGTCCTTTTCACTGTTACAATGGAACCAGCAGCACTGAAAACACGTTCAGAAGAGACACTTGCGATAGGGCAAGCCAGATAGTTTATCGCCAGCCTGCTGAGCACTGGCCATTGGCCCCTTTTGCCATACCAATACCGCAATGGGTTTTTTATTCAATGTAGACCTCTGTTGGGTCATCCAGATAGGCCTGGACCATCCGCTCAATGTTCAGGGTTGCTACACTTTGTTCGGCCTCTTTTGTCTTTGCATCAGCACTGGACCTAGCAAGTCCTTGCTGTAAATACCAATCCTGTGCCGTTTTTACTGGGGCTGATGATCCGGTTCTTGCTGTTGTCGATAGTGTTGGTGTTGGTGACAGCTGTGAGCCAAATGCACTGCCCTCAGGCTCTGAAGTTGAACTTGATGCCGGATGCCCTGCTGCAGTACTTGTTGTGGGTTTGAGTAGCGGGCCTTTAATTACCAGCCGTTCATTTTCCAATTTACTGGCTGCCTCAGCTATGCAAGTTTTGTACCGGGCAACATCCACTTCTGAAAAAGGAAGTAATGTCTTACTGTTCAGTGCCGATTTGTACTGTGGATCCAGAATTGTGGCACAAATGTAATGTTCTTGTGACAAAATCTTAGTTTGCACCCTGGCATTTTCAGTTAAGCGACAGGATAAGCTCTCCACCAACTAATATGCTTCTTTTTTTTTTTTCCACACCTATGTATGCTTCAGACACCTCCTTCAGCTGTTGCTCTAGCATGTGCAACAATGGGATAGCTTGGCCCATAGTACAGTCCTCCTTGCTGACTTCACGTGTGAAGACCTCGAAAGGAAGAAGCATCTCTGTCAGGCATTTAACTAGGCACCTTTGGTCCATCTGAAAGGTCATACCTTTCACAGTAGCATCCGCCCTTTGCATGACATATTCATTGATTGGTCTGTACGGCTCAAACAGACGGTCAAGTATGTAATACGTTGAGTTCCAACGTGTTGCCACCTCCTGGATAAGTGCTTTGACTGGCATTCTATAGTCACGTTGATGATCCTCAGCTGCTTCCGGGCTTTAAAAGAATGGCTGAAATGAGTGCATATTCTGCGGCAGGTGGTCAGTAAGTTGCTGACTATGGCTTCTTTTTTCAGAAAGTGTTGAACTATAATGTTAATGCAGTGCGCCAAACACGGGACCCTGAAATAGGCACCAACCTCCATGGCCTTAAGTACATTACTGCCATTATCCGTGGCAACAAAACCAATCTTAAGCCCTCTTGGGTGCAGCCATTCAAAGATCTTGCTGTTAAACTCTTCCAAAATGTTTGCAGCAGTATGAGATTTCTCCATTGTGAACATGGCTACAGTTGCATGTTTCCGAGTAGCATTAAAAATCTCAGCTGTGTCAACAGCACCTACTTCAGATAGCCTTTCTCTAACCCCCACAAAAGACACCCAGTGTGC
The DNA here is from genome assembly GCA_963921515.1 of Calotriton arnoldi. Taxonomy (NCBI): domain Eukaryota; kingdom Metazoa; phylum Chordata; class Amphibia; order Caudata; family Salamandridae; genus Calotriton; species Calotriton arnoldi. The sequence continues at coordinate 1,038,402 of CAWUFW010003657.1, read as the reverse complement.
AGTGATGCACATGTAATCAGTGGCTTGGCAACTGGTCCACATGTCTGTTGTCAGGTGGATATTGGGAACAGCACTCTGCTGCAAAGTTTGTCCAACCAATTCCAGCACATCGTGATGTAGTGCTGGAACAGCAACTCTGGTGAAATAGGACCGGCTGGGAACCTTCCATTTAGGGCAGATGGCTGACACAAATTCAAGGAAACCCACCCCTTCCACAAATGAAAAAGGGAGAAGGTCCAGCGCTAACCTTTTCGCCAGCTTCGCATTGTACAACCGTGTCGTTGGGTGGTTGCGTTGGTACTGCCCCTCCGACTTAAGCATGCTGTCAATGGTAGGGTGGATTATTTTCCTTTGTGATGCAGCTGTCTTCTTGAACCGAGTTAGGCTCAACGACGCACTGCTTTTCATTGCAGTACTCGGTTGCCTTGGTGTCTCAGTCTGACTCAGAGTCTGACTCTTCTTACTTTTACTACGGTGCCACTGAGATGTTGCTGAGGATGTGGGCGGTACCACTACAGTGCTGGGGACAGGGCTAGAAATGTCTCCCTCTTGTTGACCTTCCGCCGCGATCATATCTTCTTCTACTTCTTCATCCCCAGCAACAGCAATGGGTGCAATTTTACTTTTTTGTAAGCGAAGTAGGTGAGCCTCCCACTGGATGATGTGGTGTTTTTTGAGATGACTTGTTTGGCCTCCGGTACCATAGTTTGTACCCGTCGACAAATTGAGCATATAGCAATGTTCTCCTCCTTACTGCTAACCGAAAAGAAGTCCCAAACTGGGGAGCAGAACTTTCTGGCGCCTCTGGAGGTGCCACTTTCAATACCAGATGAACTGGAGGGTGTGCCTGGAATTTGACTCTGTGCAGTTACAGTACCACTACCTACTGAGATGGTTGTTGAGCTGGATGTAGGTCCCTGCCGGGCCTTTGCAAATGCAAATATGGAAGCTGGAGTTCGTGTTGGTGTTACCTGTGTTGGTGGTATCCGTGCTACATCCCTCGCAGTGATTTTGGATAGTCTAATAATGTTGGTCTCCGTCTCCTCTGGGCCGGGAGTGATGTTCATGATGACTGGATCATCATCATCACCCCCCTCTTCTACATCTACCTCCATAACTCTAAGGCTTTCTGGAACCTTCCTTTTCACTAGCCTTGTCTTGTGGCGTGCATCACTCTCAGACTGAGCTGGTGGCTTCCAAGTGGCATCTCGATCATCAGAAGCGGTGCTTGAAGAAGAAGTTGATGGACTAACCCTCCTTTTCCTTGCTGGGGGTCTGGAAGACAATGGATCTTCTGAAATAGTGGCTTGTTCCTCTTCGTCTGCAAAAAGCTCGATTTCCTGAACTGCCCCTACTTCAGGAGGAACAACTAGTATTGTGGGCTGTTGTTGCGGCTGTTGTTGCGGCTGTGGTTCCGGCTGTGGTTCCGGCTGTGGTTGCGGCTGTTGTTGCGACTGTTGTTGCGGCTGTTGTTGCCCACTTATCTGCTGAGTTTCCGCCTGCGAGTGCGTTGATTGGGTACTACTTTGCGATAATGACATTTCAACATCACTGCTCGTTAGTAGACTGGCTACCTCTGCCACACTCATGGCCTTTGGGCCTAGGTTGGCGTGCTGGACCCGCTGATGCGGAGGTACTGCTCCCAGCTTGGGCCCCGTCGGACACCGCTGCTGCAGGCGTAAGTTTTTTTTTCCCAAAAAACAACTCGGGCGGCACACCAGTCTTGGAAAGTGCCACTTCCTTCTTCTGTTCCTTCTTCTCACTGGCAACTTTCTTGGTACTGGAGGACCTGGTACTTTTCTTTGGGGCCATCTTCTTCAGATGTCAGCAGGACGCAGGTGCACAAGTTGCAGACATGTCTGTGGTCACACGTGGACGTGACGTGGTGCGCAGCAGGACTTCTGTCTGGCAGTACAACGGGTGATGATGACACCTCCTCCTCTGTCTTTTTGTGCACCTAAAAGCAAAGAAGCCAGGAGAAGAACATCAGTGAAATGTTGCATTTATTGTTGTGGTTCAATTACTACTAGTACAAACAAACAAAATGTATAACTTAGTGTAGCCATTTGTGAGACTTTGTCAACAAGGGCTTTCATGGTACTGTGTACACTCTCAGGAAGGATAGGAAAGTAGAGGAACAACAATAAAAATACAAATGTAATGGAAGTGGACCCTGTTTGGCATTAAATTATTTGCTCATCACATCATTCAGGGAGCTGCAGCTGGCAAAGGGGATGGATGGAAGCAGTAAGCCAAAAGTAAAACCATGCAGGCCTATATGGCAAAAGCAGCACACTTTATAACTCATACCAGAAATGGCCACCAGCCACATAGACACTCACAAATCACAAGCAACAAGCAGGAGGCCTGGAAAACAATGTATTGAAAACAGGCCTATAATAGCCAGGCAAAGGATGCATGCTAAACCACACTGTTTTGCCTGTAATGCAATAAAATGCAAAAACGAAAATCCACAGGGCTAAACAAGGTCTGCAAGGTACACAACACACCACACACAACAAAGACATTTATTTAACACACACCCAAAAACTGAAATACACCCAAAAATACACATTTTGCAATTCAATCCAATGCCATCCATGCCCTAAATTATGTTTAAATTCAACAGAACACACAGAAACAGTTGTTTCATGCACCCCTGACTACCTCTGAGCCTACTGGATGAAAGGCCTGTTGGCAGACTAGGCCACAAGCTTGCAGGCCTATGGATAAAAGCACACTACCGGGTTTCAAAATGGCCACCAGCCACATGGCCAGGCCCACAACAACAAGAAACTGAAGACAGACAATGCAGGCCTATGGCAAAAAGCACACTGCCTGGCTTCAAAATGGCCGCCAGCCTCATGGCCAGGCCCACAACTACCAGAAACTGAAGACATTCAATGCAGGCCTATGGCAAAAAGCACACTGCCTGGCTTCAAAATGGCCACCAGCCTCATGGCCAGGCCCACAACAACCAGAAGCCAAGGCCACAAAGGAAACACATGCAGGCCTATATGGCAAAAGCAGCACACTATATAACTCCTACTAGAAATGGCCACCAGCCACATGGACACTCACAAATCACAAGCAACAAGCAGGAGGCCTGGAAAACAATGTACTGAAAACAGGCCTATAATAGCCAGGCAAAGGATGCATGCTAAACCACACTGCTTTGCCTGTAATGCAATAAAATGCAAAAACGAAAATCCACAGGGCTAAACAAGGTCTGCAAGGTACACAACACACCACACACAACAAAGACATTTATTTAACACACACCCAAAAACTGAAATACACCCAAAAATACACATTTTGCAATTCAATCCAATGCCATCCATGCCCTAAATGATGTTTAAATTCAACAGAAAACACAGAAACAGTTGTTTCATGCACCCCTGACTACCTCTGAGCCTACTGGATGAAAGGCATGTTGGAAGACTAGGCCACAAGCTTGCAGGCCTATGGATAAAAGCACACTACCGGGCTTCAAAATGGCCACCAGCCACATGGCCAGGCCCACAACAACAAGAAACTGAAGACAGACAATGCAGGCCTATGGCAAAAAGCACACTGCCTGGCTTCAAAATGGCCGCCAGCCTCATGGCCAGGCCCACAACTACAAGAAACTGAAGACAGACAATGCAGGCCTATGGCAAAAAGCACACTGCCTGGCTTCAAAATGGCCGCCAGCCTCATGGCCAGGCCCACAACAACAAGAAACTGAAGTCAGACAATGCAGGCCTATGGCAAAAAGCACACTGCCTGGCTTAAAAATGGCCGCCAGCCTCATGGCCAGGCCCACAACAGCAAGAAGCCTAGGCCACAAAGGAAACACATGCAGGCCTATATGGCAAAAGCAGCACACTTATAACTCCCACCAGAAATGGCCACCAGCCACATGGACACTCACAAATCACAAGCAACAAGCAGGAGGCCTGGAAAACAATGTACTGAAAACAGGCCTATAATAGCCAGGCAAAGGATGCATGCTAAACCACACTGCTTTGCCTGTAATGCAATAAAATGCAAAAACGAAAATCCACAGGGCTAAACTAGATCTACAACACACCACACACAACAAAGGCATTTATTTAACACGCACCCAAAAAATGAAATACACCCAAAAATACACATTTTGCAATTCAATCCAATGCCATCCATACCCTAAATGATGTTTGAAATAAATAAATGCAACACACAGCAAAGGAACAGTTGTTTCATCATGCACCCACCCATGACTAGCTCTGGGCATACTGGCTACCCACAACTATTTTTTTTTTTTTTAAATGATGAAAAGTACCAAAATTGTAGTTGCAGCAACTGCAATGCCCCAATTAAACAAAAAACAACACCAACTTACTTGTAAAATCTCAAATCCAAAAGTCCTCAAATCCAATGATAATGATGCAGCAGACACAAAGGGTGATCCTTCCAGCTCAAATCCAAATGAAAAACGAACAGGAGATGGACAAAGCACTGGGAGGAGCCTGCTGGACAGGAAGTTGGAGACTCTGTGGCACTTCCTCCCTCCCCCCCAAAAAAATTTGACAAAAAAGGACAGCCAAATGTCAATCTGAGGAGTTTTTTTCATCCAAATCATCATTATTCTTCTGCAGATTGAAAATTTTGCGTGTTCGGGATCGCGAGCTTGACCAACATTCCGCCGGATGTCCGATGGCGCGTCCGAATGATGTGTTCGTGATCGCAATCTCTCTCGCGGTGCATGATGGCACGGCGAATGACGTGTTCGCGATCGCACACTCTCGCGGGATCGCGCGGCTGGCTACCAAAATCTCGTGGCGCACGCGAACGGATAGGAAAACGCGTCGGCGAAAGCAGGGATCCCGGTAAGTCGCTATCGCGCACACTAGAACGCATTTTTAAAGCGCGAACAAGAAAATGATTCTGCTACGCCGCGGATCGCGGAATTTTTATCAATTTCGCATTCTCCGCGGAACGCGGAATTGCCTAAATTCCGCAAATTCCGCGAGCTGAGCGGAATTTAACGCCCAGACCTAGAATGAAGCCACCAAGGTGACAGTACGCACTGCTGATATTGCTGCAATAACTCGCTCCAGTACGAGGATAGATGGACCAACTATGATAGCTGTAAGAGCCACCCGCAACAGCTCAGCCCTGCCAAAAGGCTTTACACTCGAGTACTCCTACAAGTTAATGCACAAAACATTCCGTACAATCAGATTCCAGGAGTGGGAGATAGAGTAATACCAAACACTGATCGCAGTTTGGGGTTGATACTAGCTGCACACAAGGGTCTAGGTTCTGCTCACACAGGGATCAGCACACAGGGATCACTGCTACAGTTTCACTAAAGCAGCACTATTGGTGGTCAGGTCTTAGTAAACAGACCAAGGACTTTGGACATTGCAGATGAAGGGCTCCACCATAGCACATCACCACAAACACCTTTATTGAACTCAGGCAAACCCCTCACGTGTTTATATTTGGATCACTGCGGCCACTTAGACTCAGATGGGGCTTATAAGTACATCTTGGTGGCAGTGGATTCATGCTCCAGATTCCTGTAGGTTTGCCCCCAGCGCTCGACTAACGCTCAAACTATTATGAAGGATTTCCGAGTATTCATCAGTACATACACAATTGGCACACTTCATTCTGGTAAGGGCCCGGGATTTAGCTCTCTGGCATACAAAGAAGCCACGGGAAGTTTGGGTGTGGCCTTGCAGTACTCCTCTCCCTATCATCCAGAGGGAAATTTGGTAGTCAAGAGGAAAAACTCTGACTTGACCACTGCCTGCTCTTAAAAATAGTTTTACAAACATTCACAAAGGGGAAGGGGTCCCTTGGGGACCCCTTCCCATTTGCGAATGGGTTACCACCTACTTGAAGAAGGTGGTAAAATGCAAATGTAATTGCGGTCACAAAACATTCATACATACCGATGCGATTCGGTATTAGGAAGGGACACCCTAAACACGTCCCTTCCTAATACCGAATCCCAAACCCATTTTGCGATTCGGTAACAGGTTACCGAATTGCAAAATTAGGTTTGCTGCATCGGAAAAGCAATTTTTGCGTTCGCAAACGGAATCTGCCCTTTTGCGAACTCAAAAATGCTTGATACATCTGCCCCTATGAGACTTGTTACTGGTGAACATTACAGCGGTTCCAGTTCCTGAAGGAATTGTATGGGACAGGGTATTGTATGATGTATATGGTCCTACTGAACCTTTGAAAGTTCCTTATTTGTTCAAAATTTCTTTAAATGACATCATCATCTCTAGTACTTTCTCTGATGATTGGGACATTGACACTGTGCATGATTTGCTTTCTGATTTAGAGCAATCATCTGCATTTTCTAATGATGAATTGTATTATGGTACAAGTAATTTTGGAGACATGTTTTGTTACCAGCATTATGTTCACCATTTTTTACACAAAGCTAGTATCCCATGCACTGTTTATAATTACACACAATAGGAACACTGCCCAACACCGCCAAAAGGTAGTTCAAAGACTTTTGCACAGAAGTTTGTATATTGTTCAGGTTTTGAGAGATCAGACCCAACCTCTTATTACTATAGCTTGCATCTACACCTGCAAAGAAAAATATGCTAACAAACACAAAGCTGATACTCTGCTTCCTTTATTTCCCAACTGTCTATACAGGGTTTCGACTTTTGGAAAGACACTATAGAATCAAAATCTATTTGGGGGACAAAAGATTGGCAGGTTCAGGGAATGGAGGACTTATTTAGAGCATGCCTCATACCACATCAAATGATTTTCCTGAACAAGAGAGTGCAACAAACTTCATGTCTTGGTATAGCAAGAATAAAGGACTTGAACACACCACGTATTGCTGCATTTTCACGATTCAAGAATTTATTCAACATTGTGTCTTCCACAATTGACATCATACAGCAGTACATGTCTATTTTATAACATGGGCATTCACAATTACGGTCAATATTAATATTGAGCTAGACGTTGCAAATGTTATGGCCACGTGCCATGGCGTTACATCAACAGTACAAATCTGTTTTCAGCATATGATCTAACAGAAAGACACCTAACAATGGTGTGTAGAGATGCAAAATATACCATGCTGCACATTGAAAAAATAGACCAATTACCATTAATTGTGGCTGAGACACCATCCACTGACTGGATAATCCATGGTTACATCACCCTACCGGTCACGACTTTCCAATTCCAATATTGTCTCCAATACCAACAGGTGGACAGATATGAAGCACTAGGGGAAGGATATGTACACGAGTATTGGGAATTACCGTTCAGGTTTAGATGCAGGAATGGGGGACACATAAATGTTTCTAAGTGGCTCCGACTGTGAAGACGCCTTAAGTGGCTCCTTGGTTTTCAAAGACATTTCTCTCCACTGGGCATGCAATGCTTCAATGGCAAACTTGTCTTGTTATCTGAAGTATTCCCCAGCTACCATGATTCATCCTGTATTCAGGCTGCTCTTGAATGGGAGCTATTTGATGCTGATCGATCAAGATTGCACATATTTGCGTGCACAACAATGTTGGATTAGTTTCCCTGAAATTAAACTTGTTTACACATCTAGCTTCACACAACTTTATCACAATGCCCTGAACATCATGTATAAGGTCTTATTTTGCATGATGTACACATGTCATCCCTATCTTCATCCACGGGGCGACAGGGTTATCTACATAGTCATAACATCACTAATCTATACGCACATCGCAAGGCTGCTTTCTATTATAAAAGATGAGCATCCGATAGATTAGTAGAGGAGGCACTTCCGCTGACACAGAGGGTCCTTGCATGCTGAGAAATTAGCATGCAGCGGTCTGTCATCTCGTGAGGGGTGTGCAGTTCATGACCAAGACAGGGTCCTTCACTCTATCCAATCAGGTAATGGGGTTGGATGGTCCCTTGGGGGGATACTCGGCTCTGCACCCACACACACTCTAGGTCCACTTGCAGTAGGGTCTGCATTGTAGGAGTATGCCCGATTACTGCCTTGTTTTATATGCCTGCATATATACATTGTTTTCAGCACCATGGTAGTTCTCTACCTACTATTTACGCTTTTTGTGCTTGTAATCACGTTTGTCTGCTTCTGTCTTTTAATCATTGCAGCACTTGTATTTTATGCAAGAATAACGTTGGTTCAGTAAATTTATTGAAAACGTTCCACTGTATTCTCTGTATATTCCTCTGAGAATAAGTGAGCACGCGTGACTGAGTGAAAGGTTCTGTACTGTTTCCATGATCTCTGAGGGGACAGGGTTGTCATGTTCAGTGGTTGCCAGAAACCATTTGCTCCCTGATAGGTTAGGAGGACTTGCAGTGGCACTGTAAGAGCAAGACCTCTGACCTCCTGGTCAGGGACCTGCTCTCCCCCTGCAGCTCCGCTCCTAAGTGCCACCGCTCAGGGCACCGGGATCTGCTCAGGTAGGTGTGGAGGCCCTCCTCCACCTGCAGGCTCCTGCCTGCGCCTCATCCCTGGGGGTCCAGTGGGAGAGCCTTGCTCTTCTGCTGGCCGCTGTTGTCTGGTTCTGTCCTTGAGCCACTTTGTTGTTTCTGTCTCTTTTGTGCCTGTGTATGTCTCTGTGCCTTTTTCTGTCCCCCTCGTGCCTGATTTCTGCCTCCTCTCTGTCCTTCCCACCGCTGCTGCCTCCGTGGCCCCTCCCCCCTGCCGGTTCCTGCTTTCCGCCTCCCAGCTGTGCTTCCCTCCCCCCTCCCCTACTAAATGGCGGCCGCTGCGAGGGAGTGTGAGCAAGACCTCTGACCTCCTGGTCAGGGACCTGCTCTCCCCCTGCAGCTCCGCTCCTAAGTGCCACCGCTCAGGGCACCGGGATCTGCTCAGGTAGGTGTTGAGGCCCTCCACCCGCAGGCTCCTGCCTGCGCCTCATCCCTAGTGGTCCAGTGGGAGAGCCTTGCTCTTCTGCTGGCCGCTGTTTGTCTGGTTCTGTCCTTGTGCCACTTTGTTGTTTCTGTCTCTTTTGTGCCCGTGTCTGTCTCTGTGCCTTTTTCTGTCCCCCGCGTCCCCGTTCTCTGCCTCCTCTCTGTCCTTCCTGCCGCTGCTGCCCCCGGGGCCCCTCCCCCCTGCCGGTTCCCGCTTCCCGCATCCCAGCTGCGCTTCCCTCCCCCTCCCCTACTTAATGGTGCCCTCTGCGCGGCCACACGCAGTGGGCGCGCCAAGGCAAGCCCGTCTGCACCCGTGCGAGACCCGACCGTGGCCAGCACCAGGGACCCTGGATCTATGACCCCCCACCGCTACAACACCACTGCCCTCCTCGCACTCAACCTCGGAAGAAACAACTGCCAGAGATCCACGCCGAACTCCACCCACGGCCAGTTCTCCTGCCTACACTGCCGACAATCCTTCACCATCAACAGCCCCCCCACAACCGCTGAACCCACGCCAGACTCCTGCACCACCGAAGCCCTGACGTGCATCCTCCTCAACGTGCGCTCCCTCCACAGACACGCCGCGGTGATCTGGGACCTGCTCAACACCCTCTCCCCAGACGTCACCTTCTTCGCAGAAACGTGGACCAACACCACCTCCGCCCCCGACATCGCCACCGCCATCCCCCACGGATACAAGATCCAAAGAAAGGACTACCCCCACCACCCAGGTTGAGGACTCGCCATCGCACACAAGAGCTCCCTCTGACTCCCACCTCCAGCATGAGCGACCCACTCTCCAACACAGAGCACCTCCACTTCCAGATCCAAACCAGCCCCAGAACCACGCTGCACGGGACCCTCGTCTACAGACCCCTCGGACCTCGCGCCTCTTCCACCATCACCATTGCTAACCTCGTTGCACCCCATGCCATCGCCTCCACGGACTACATCGTCATCGCAGACCTGAACTTCCACCTCGACAACCGCAGGGACCCCAACTCCACCACCCTCCTTGACAACCTCGCCAACCTCGGACTGAAGCAGCCCGTCACCACCCCCACCCACAGAGCTGGACACACCCTCGACCCCATCTTCGCAGGAGGGACGAACATCCACTTCAGCCACACCACGCAGCCCCTCTGGACAGACCACCACTTCGTACACTTCACCTTCAACACCACCACCGCACCCAATCCCGTCCCACGCCCCCAACAAAGGAACTGGAGCAAGATCACAGAGGAACACCTCAACACCACCCTTCTCCACAACCCCCCTCCGCCATGACCGACGCCAACTCCGCAGCCAAAGAACTACACCACTGGATCTCCGACTGAGCTGGCAAGCCCGCACCCCACCGCCATCCCGTCAAACAACGCCCCCTGAAGGCCACCTGGTTCACCACCGACCTCCAAATAGCCAGGCGCTCCTGCAGACGCCTCGAGAAACTCTGGCGGAACAGGAAAACCACTGAAGACCAGAACAACTACAGGAACGCCATGAATGAATACTACCAGCACATAAGGACCACCAAGCGGACCTTTATCAAGAACAAAATCCACACCAACGCAAGTAATGCAAAAGAACTCTTCAACTTCATACAGCAGCTCACCAAACCCCCCAGCGAAGCCACGGGCGTCACACCATCTCAGGACCTCTGCAACAAGCTCAGCTCCTACTTCCACCTGAAAATCAAGGCCCTCTACGACAACTTCAGCGAACAGACTCCGGACACCACCCCCCTCTCCACCACCGACAACCAGCCGACCACCACCTGGAAACATGCCACCACTGAAGACACCACCGTGACCATGAAGAACACCCACTCAGGAGCCACCACGGACCCCTGCCCACCCCGCATCTACCAAAGAGCCGCCGCCATAGCACCCAAATTAGGCCGGAACATCAACGCCTCCCTCGAATCCGGTATCTTCCCCGACGACTGGAAGCGGGCAGAGGTCAAGCCCCTCCTCAAGAAACCCTCGGCCGACCCGACGGACCTGAAAAACTACCGGCCCATCTCTCTCCTTCCCTCCGCAGCCAATGTCACCGAGATTCATCAACACCGAGCTGACCACCTTCATCGAAGAGAATGCCATCCTCGACTCCTCCCAGTCCGGATTTCTCAGAGACCACAGCACCGAGACCGCCCTCCTCGCCGCCTCCGATGACATCCGCATGCTACTCGACCAGGGCCACACGGCGGCCCTCATCCTGCTAGACCTCTCCGCCGCCTTCGACACCGTCTCACACCAGACTCTCGCAGCCAGACTCCACAACGCCGGTATACAAGGAACCGCCCTCGACTGGAACCACTCCTTTCTCTCTGGCAGAACCCATAGGATCAGACTCCCTCCCTTCCTCTCTGAACCTACAAAGATCAACTGTGGAGTACCCCAAGGATCCTCGCTCTGCCCCACGCTCTTCAACATCTACATGTCTCCCCTTGCCGCCATCATCAGACAGCATGGGCTCAGCATAGTATCTTACGCCGACGACACCCAGCTCATCCTCTCTCTCACGAAGAACCCCGAAGACACCAGACTCGGTTTCCAAGAAGGAATGAAAGACTTCGCTGCCTTGATGAGCGACAGCTGCCTAAAACTGAACGCGGAGAAAACAGAGGTCCTCATCCTCGGACCCTCCCCTACCGCATGGGACAGCTCCTGATGGCCCCCTGCCCTCGGAAACCCACCCATGCCCAGAACCTCAGCATTATTCTAGACTCCTCCCTCAACTTGACCCGCCAGATCAATGCTGTCGCCTCCACCTGCTTCAACTCCCTCCGCATCCTCCGCAAGACCTTCAAGTGGATCCCCCCAGAATGCAGAAAGACCTTCACGTACTCATAACCAGCAGACTGGACTACGGTAACGCCCTCTACGCCGGAATCAACAAAACCCTGCTACACAAACTCCAAACCATCCAGAACACCGTAGCCAGACTCGTCCTCTGAACCCCACGACACGAGCACATGACCCAGCACCTGCGAGACCTCCACTGGCTCCCCATCAAGAAGAGAGTAACCTTCAAGCTACTCACCCACGCCTACAAATCCCTCCACAACATCGGACCCAAATACCTCAGCGAAAGAGTCTCCTTCCACGTACCAAAAAGGAACCTCTGTAACGCTGACCTTGCCCTGGCAGAGACCCCACGAATCCGCAGAACCAGAGCAGGCGGAAGAGCTTTCTCCTACATCGCAGCAAAGACCTGGAACGAGCTCCCAGTCAACATCAGACTCTCCCCCACGCTGCACACCTTCAGGAAGAGCCTCAAGACCTGGCTCTTTGACTGATCCGGAGCTGCACCCCCCCAGCCCCATGAGACCCTCACAGGTGAGTAGTGCGCTTTACAAACCCCTGATTGATTGATTGACTGTGAGCTAGCTGGTCTAAAGGCCAACATATCCTGCGGGGTGTCCATAATCAGTCTAGACACCAAGCCCTTAGTTCATGTTGTCCAAACAATGCGCAGGTCCTACGAATTTTGTAGGAACTACACGACAGTGGTGTTAGTGGTATGTGAGTGAAGGGAGCGTGGTATGTGAAGAGTGTAGGTGCAGTGTGAAGGATGAATGCGTGCAGGTTAACAAGTGTGCTATTACTTGGTGAGAGGTATATGAGCAGTGTATGAGTATAGGATGAGCATCTATATGCAGAGTGAGCGGTCTCTGTGAGCAGGGTGACCAATGTCTGTGCAGGATGCAGGTATAGGAGTGTGCATGGTGAGTCCAGGGTGAGCGGTGATTGAGTGTGTAGAGTGTGTGGCGTATGAGTGCTGGGTGAGTAGTCAGCATGAGTAGTGTGTTAGTGATGTGTGTGGAAGCTGAGAAGTATGTGAGCAGTGTGACTGCAGAGTGAGCATCGCACACTTTGCTTGCTAAGAGATATATATATATACGTATTTTACACTGTATTTTATGCACAGTACTTACATCTCTGTGTCTGATTTTTTTTTATAATGCTGCCCAAACCACTACGGTCTAACCTTAGCTGTGTTTTCCACCAACTGTGGAGATTAGCGGGCAATTTTGGGCATTTTCTCATCTAGACACAGAGATTACTCTCCTTTGACCTTTGGGTAGTATGTTCTCTCTTTCACTCTTTGTGTCTAAATGTTGGAATATAAATGGCCATTAACTTCCAATACTTTACTTTTCTTGTGCACTTCACCAGACGGATGTAAAGTCTTTTATATTTATTTTTATGTTATTAATTCACTGAACTCTATACTCATGTTGATTCTCTATGTCTATGATGCTCCTTGGTTGCTGTGACAACCATGGAGAGTGATGAAGCATAAAATGACTATTTTCAATGGCGCCCGATGTTGTGAGCAATTATCCACGGCGTCGGCGCCTGCTTCTTTGCTTAGGAGCGGAATTGGTTGTGTGTATATATATATATATATATTTTTTTTTCACTGAAAAAACCACAGGTTTGCGGATTTTTGGCAACTCTGCGTTCCGCGTAGAACTCGGAGTTACCAAAAACTCAGCGATCCGCAGCGTAGCAGAGTTTTTCCCTTGTTTGGGCTTTTAAAATGCATTTTCGCGTGCGCTGTAGCGACTTACCGGGATCCCTGCGTTCGCCGACGAGTTTTCCTATCCGTTCGCATGCGGCACGAGATTTTGGTAGCCGGCCTCGCGATCCCACGAGAGTGTGCGATTGCGAAAACGTCATTCGGACGCGCCATCGGACATCCGCGTTCGCGAACAGGAAATACGCACCGCGAACGGGCGGTACAAGTGAAAAACAAGATGGGCGAGCCAATTGGCGACCGCATGGGCAAGTTCGCGAGATATTTCCCCCCGAGCATGCAAACAGCGTCCCGAACACGCAATATGCGTTCCCGAACAAGAAAAACGCATCGCGAACGGTCGGAACAAGCAACTCCGCGTGCTCACGGAATTCTGCGTAGCTCGTGGAGTTTTTTTGCCACTTCGCGGAACTCAGCGTAGCGCGACTACACGAACTCCGCCCAGGGTTATACAAAACCAGAGAAATTCGGCCGTTATAGTTACTTGAGGTAACTATAACTCGCGCCACCACAACGCACTGCTGATGATGTCAAATGTTACATCACTCATGACATCTCAAATGACATCACTGATGACATCATCCAGTGACTGAGTGTTTCTGAAAAGTTTAAATATGTTTTATATATATATATGCCAAGGTGTATTGAAGAATGAGTGGGTGTATAAGTGTCTGGATGGAGGATTTAGTAGGTGCGTGACTGACTGATTAAACGTGTCTTACTGAATGCATGGGTTAGTGACTAAACTGTGTGAATGTCTGTATCAGTCTGTCAGTTGGTGTGTAAGCGGCTGCATGGGTTGGTGAGTAGCTACATGAGTGTCTATATGGGTTATTGATTGATTGTCCGAGTATCTGTATGGGTGCCTGAGTGTCTGTGTGGGTGGTGGGGGGGTGTGTTACTTTTTGCATAGGTGTGTGAGTAGGTGATTCACTGGGTGTATGGGTTCAAGAGTGCGTCTGTGAAGGGCTATATGGGTGGGTGAGTGTGTGTATGGGTGTGTTGGTGAGTGTTTAGATGTCTCAGTGGTACATGTGTGAGTAACTACATATGTGAAAGGCAGTATATGTGAGTGTTGGACTATATAAATGACTATATGTGAGAGTGAGTGATTGTGAGAGTGGCTGCATCGATGAGTGTGTGCTTGTGTCAGTGATTGTATAAGAGAGTAAGTATGTGTTAGTATCTGTATGAATAAGTGAGGTTGTGTATGTATAATTGTGTAAGTGAGTAAATGGGAGTGTGATTGATTCTTTGCATGACTGACTATGTGTGTGTGTAACTCTATGGGTGAGTGGTGGTGTGTGAGTGTCTGTATAGGTGTATGAGTGCATATGATAGTGCTGTATTGATGAGTGACTGCATGTATGAGTGACTGTATGGGTGAATGAGTAGATGTGTGTAGACCTAGGAATCAGTGAGTGGGTATGTAGTAACTGGTATTGGTGTGTCTTTGGTTTAGAAAATGGTAGTCTGTATTTTAGAGTGGGTGTATCAAAGGTTATATTAGGGTGTGAGGAGGTGCTTCAGATTATCACATGGATGATGTCATCAGTGATGTAATTTGAGATGTCATCAGTGATGTCACGGACCATGTCATGAGTGATATAATATGTGACGTCATCAGCAATGCATTGCGGGGGTGCGAGTTATAGTTACCTCAACTAACTATAACGGCCGAATTTCACTGGTTTTGTACGACTGAAATGTCCAACTAACTATAACGTCCCTGAAACCTGTGTTTTTTTCAGTGAATTTTTAAGGTTTTTAAATGCTCATTTCTAACTATAACATCCCTGAAACCTATGGTTTTTTTCAGTGAATTTCAAAGGTTTTTTGAATGCTAATTTCTAACTATAATGTCCCTGAAACCGATGGTTTTTTCAGTGAATTTCAAAGGTTTTTTAAATGCTCATTTCCAACTATAACGTCCCTGAAACCTATGGTATTTTCAGTGACTTTCTAAGGTTTTTTAAACGCTAATTTCTAACTATGCCTACATAGGTAGGACATATGCAGAAAGAGGAGCAAGAGAAATGCAGAAAGAGGCAACAGAAACCCAGAAAGATGAAGAAAGGTGCAGAAAGAAGCAAGAGATATGCAGAAAGAACCAACCGAGGTGCAGAAAGAGGCCTTGTTGCAAAGTCATCCTTTGCACCCAACATTTTGCTGACTGGTACTGGTGGTAACTGACTCTGACTAACCAGGCCTGGAGCCAGTGCTAAGCTAAAAGACACTTAGAATACAGTGAAAACACCTACATACACTAGGGTACACTATGGGTTGCGGTACTCCTGTGATTGGCATGACCTCCCCTGTAAGGCCCTAGTACATAATAGGGCAGGGGGATTAAAACTACCTCTAAGTCAGAGGTGCAGAAAGAAGCAAGAGCAGTGCAGAAAGAACCAACAGAGGTGCAGAAAGAGGCAAGAGGGGTACAGAAAGAGGCAAGAAAAGTACAGAAAGAAGCAAAAGAGGTACAGAAAGAGGCAAGAGAACTGCAGAAAACGGCGAGAGGTGCAGGAAGAGGGAACAGGGATGCAGAAAGAGGTAAGAGGGATACAGAAATTTGCAAGAGAGGTGCAGAAAGAAGCAAGAACAGTGCAGAAAGAAGCAAGAGCAGTGCAGAAAGAACTAACAGAGGTGCAAAAAAAGGCAAGAGGGGTGCAGAATGAGGTAGGAGCGATGCACAAATTGGCAAGAGAGGTACAGAAAGAGGCAGGAGGGGTGCAGAAAGAAGGAAGAGAAGGGCAGATAGAAGCAACAGAGGTACAGAAAGATGCAAGAGAGGTGCAGAAACAGGCAGGAGAGGTGGACAAAGAGTCAAAAGGGATACAGAAAGGGGCAAGAGGGGTGCAGAAAGAAGCAAGAAAAGTGCAGAAAGAAGCAACAGAGGTGCTTAAAGAGGCAAGATGGGTACAAAAAGAGGCAAGAGAAGTGCAGAAAGAAGCAAGAGAGGTGCAGAAACAGGCAGGAAAGGTGCAGAAAGAGGGAACAAGGGCACAAATAGAGGCAAGAGAGGTGCAGAAAGAGGAAAGAGGGGTTCAGAAAAAGGCAAGAGGGGTGCAGAAAGAAGCAAGTGAGGTGCAGAAAGAGGCAACAGAGGTGCAGAAAGACACGAGAAGTGTAGAAACAAGCAAAAGAAGTGCAAAAATAGGCAAGAGAATTGCTGAAAGAAGCAACAGAGATGTAGAAAGAAGCAAGAGAAGTGCAGAAAGAGGCAAGTGAGGTGCAGAAAGAAGCAAGAGCAGTGCAGAAAGAACCAACAGAGGTGCAAAAAGAGGCAAGAGGGGTGCAGAAAAAAGTAGGAGAGGTGCACAAAGAGGCAAGACAAGTACAGAAAGAGGCAGGAGGGGTGCAGAAAGAAGGAAGAGAAGTGCAGAAAGAAGCAACAGAGGTGCTGAAAGAGGCGCGAAGGGTGCAGAAAGAGCAAGAGAAGTGCAGAAAGAAGCAACAGAGGTACAGAAAGAGGCAAGAAAGGTGCAGAAAGAGGGAACAAGGGTGCAAAAAGAGGCAAGAGAGGTGCAGAAAGTAGGAAGAGGGGTTCAGAAAGAAGCAAGTGAGTTGCAGAAAGAGGCAAGAGGGGTGCAGAAAGAGGTAGGAGAGGTACACAAAGAGGCAAGAAAGGTACAGAAAGAGGCAGGAGGGGTACAGAAAGAAGGAAAAGAAGCGCAGAAAGAGGCAAGTAAGGTGCAGAAAGAAGCAAGAGCAGTGCAGCAAGTGGCAAGAGAACAGCATAAAGAGGCAAGAGGGAAGAAGGGTGCAGAAAGAAGCAAGAGAGGTGCAGAAAGAAGTAAGGGAAGTGCAGAAAGAAGCAAGAGAGGTGCAGAAAGAAGGAAGATGAGTGCAGAAAGACAACGGGTGCAGAAAGAGAACGGGTGCAGAAAGAAGCAAGAGAGGCACAGAAAGAGGCAATAGAAGTGCAGAAAGAGGCAAGAGAGTTATAGAAACAGGCAAAAGGGGTGCAGAAAGAGGGAAGAGGGGTACAGAAAGAGGCAAGAGAGATGCAGAAATATGCAAAAGAGGTGCAGAAAGAAGCAAGAGCAGTACAGAAAGAACCAACAGACGTGCAAAAAGAGGCAGGAGGGGTGCAGAAAGAAGGAAGAGAAGTGCAGAAAGAGGCAAGAGAACAGCAGAAAGGTGAGAGGGATGCAAGAAAGGGAAGAAGGGTGCAGAAAGAAGCAAGAGAGGTGCAGAAAGAAGCAAGGGAAGTGCAGGAAGAAGCAAGAGAGGTGCAGAAAGAGGCAATAGAAGTGCAGAAAGTCTAGTGAGGTGCAGAAGGAGGCAAGAGAACTGCAGAAAGAGGCAAGAGAGTTGCAGAAACAGTCAAAAGGGGTGCAGAAAGAGGGAACAGTTGTGCAAACAGAGGCAAGAGAGGTGCAGAAAGAGGGAAGAGGGGTACAGAAAGAGGCAAGAGGGATGCAGAAATTTGCAAAAGAGGCAAGATCAGTGCAGAAAGAACCAACAGAGGTGCAAAAAGAGGCAAGAGGGATGCAGAAAAAAGTAGGAGAGGTGCACAAAGAGGCAAGACAAGTACAGAAAGAGGCAGGAGGGGTGCAGAAAGAAGGAAGAGAAGTGCAGAAATAAGCAACAGAGGTGCTGAAAGATCACAAAGGGTGCAGAAAGAGCAAGAGAAGTGCAGAAAGAAGCAACATAGGTACAGAAAGAGGCAAGAGAGGTGCAGAAACAGGCAGTAAAGGTGCAGAAAGAAGGAACAAGGGTGCAAAAAGAGGCAAGAGAGGTGCAGAAAGAGGGAAGAGGGGTGCAGAAAGAGGCAAGAGGGGTGCAGAAGGAAGCGGGTGAGGTGCAGAAAGAGGCAACAGGTGCAGAAAGACACAATAGAAGTACAGAAACAAGCAAGAGAAGTGCAGAAAGAGGCAAGAGAATTGCTGAAAGAAGCAACAGGTATACAATGAAGCAAGAGAAGGGCAGAAAGAGGCAAGTGAGGTGCAGAAAGAAGCAAGAGCAGTGCAGAAAGAACCAACAGAGGTGCAAAAAGAGGCAAGAGGGGTGCAGAAAGAGGTAGGAGAGGTGCACAAAGAGGCAAGAAAGGTACAGAAAGAGGCAGGAGGGGTACAGAAAGAAGGAAGAGAAGTGCAGAAAGAGGCAAGAGAATTGCTGAAAGAAGCAACAGAGGTATAGAAAGAAGCAAGAGAAGTGCAGAAAGAGGCAAGTAAGGTGCAGAAACAGGCAAAAGGGGTGTAGAAAGAGGGAACAGGTGTGTAGACCGAGGCAAGAGAGGTGCAGAGAGGGAAGAGGGGTACAGAAAGAGGCAAGAGGGATGCAGACATTTGCATAAGAGGTGTAGAAAGAAGCAAGAGCAGTACAGAAAGAACCAACACAGGTGCAGAAAGAGGCAAGAGGGGTGCAGAAGGAGGTAAGAGAGGTGCACAAAGAGGCAAGAGGGGTACATAAAGAGGCAAGAGGGGTACATAAAGAAGGAAAAGAAGTGCAGAAGGAAGCAACAGAGGTGCTGAAAGAGACAAGAAGGGTGCAGAAAGATGCAAGAGACTTGCAGAAAGAGGCAATAGAGGTGTGGAAAGAGGCAAGAGAGGTGCAGAAAGAAGAGAGTGAGGTGCAGAAAGAGGAAAGAGAGGTGCAGAAAGAAGAGAGTGAGGTGCAGAAAGAGGCAAGAGAAAAGCAGAAAATGGCAAGTGAGGTGCAGAAAGAGGCAAGAGAGGTATAGAAAGAGGTAAGAAGTGTAGAAAGAGGCAAGATAAGTGTAGAAAGAGGCAAGAGAAGTGCAGAAAGAGGCACTTGAGGTGCAGAAAGAGGCAATAGAGGTACAGAAAGAGGCTCAAGAAGTGCAGAAAGAGGCAAGGGAGGTGCAGAAGGAAGAGAGTGAGGTGCAGAAAGAGGCAAGTGAGGTGTAGAAAGAAACAAGAGAAGTTCAGAAAGAGGCAAGTGAGGTACAGAAAGAGGCAAGAGAGGTGCAGAAAAAGGCAAGAGAGGTGCAAAAGGAGGCAAGAGAAGAGCAGAAAGAGGCAAGAGATCTTCAGAAAAAAGCAACAGAGGTGCTGAAAGAGGCAAGTGAAGTGCAGAAAGGGGCAAGAGAAGTGCAGAAAGAGGCAAGTGAAGTGCAGAAAGAAGACAGTGAGTTGCAGAAAGAGGAAGAAAGATGCAAAAGAAATGCAGAAAGAGGCAAAAGAGGCACAGAAACAAGAGAGGTTTGTGCACCATTAGTACCAATTTAACACCCACATTTAGCAATAAGTAACACATGACCATTCCAGCTTTGCAAAGGGCCTTCCACCACGCTGTAACACGTGAAGCTGCATTTTTGGGAACATTTGAGCCGTTTCAGCTAGAAACAAGGCTTTTTTTGTTCAAATCTGCAGATTAGGCAGCAGATGATGGAATATTTGGCAAATGCGGAAAATGTTTAATTATGTGATAATTGGTGCAGCCGAACAGTCACATAATTCCAGTGGCCCTGCTCATACCTTCGACTAGGTCCAGAAGTGCTCCTCAGTGGTTCCTTCTTTTTTTATGTCTCATTGAGTTTATAGTTTAGCTTCTATGGAAATGAGGAAGACTAAACCTGAGGTTACCACTCCACAACACACACTACAATACCACATAATTACTCTCCAAAACACATAATCCCACTCCACATAATTCCTATACACTAAATACCACATACTTTCTATTCACATAATTTCACTGCACAACATACCACATAAATCCACAACACACAACGTACATCCACTCTACACCAAAAAACATTAGTAAAAGACTTTTACATTTACAACGCCAATAGCTCTAACTCGCGCAAATGCGAAACCTATTACATTGCAAATGCTTCTTTAACTACTAGTCGTGTTTGCAGAGTGGTGGAGAAAGGGTGCTGGGCCTCCGACCAGCGCTCAGGAATTCCGCTGCGTAGGACTTACAGGAGGTACCTGGAGAGCTTGTTGGCCCCCAAAGTCCCTCAGGAGTAAAGTGGACTTAATCCCCCATCCCGTAGTCTGCCAGGAGGTGCGTTTGCAGGGTGGTGCAGAAGGGGGCATGGCCTCCGAAGATGTCTTAGCAATCCCACTGTGTGGCACTTACTGGAGGTAACGAGGGGTAGTTGGCCCCCAAGGACATCCTTGGGGGCCAACTACCCCTCCTATTACCTCCAGTAAGTCCCAGACAGAAGGATTGCTAAATTCTCGTAGCATGCCACGCCCCCTTTGCCCACCACTCTGCAAACGCACTCCCTGGCGCACTCTTGGATGGGGATTGAAGTCCCGTTCGCTGCTGAGGGTCCCTAGGGGCCAACTAGCCTACCTCTTACCTCCAGTAAGCCCCACACAGTGGGATTGCTGAGAGGTGGACACAGGCCACACCCCCTTTCTCCTTCCACTCTGCAAACGCACCTCCTGGCGCTCTGTTGGTTGAGGGATGAAGTCCCCTTTCCTCCTGAGGGTCCCTGGGGGCCAACTAGCCCTCCTGTTACCTCCAGTAAGCCCCATACAGCTGGTTTGCTGAGAGTGCTCAAAGGCCAAGCCCCCTTTTTCACTACTCTGCAAACGCGGCTCCTGGTGCACTGCTGCTCGGGGGATGAAGTCCACTTGTGTCCCGAGGTCCTCAGGACACAAGAGGACCTCATCACCCCACCAGCAGTGCGCCAAGAGGCACGTTTGCAGAGTGGTGAAAAAAGGGGCGTGGCCTCGGACCACCTCTCAGCAATCTCACTGTGTGGGGCTTACTGGAGGTACCTGGTGGGCTAGTTGGCCCCCAGGGACCCTCAGGAATGAAGGGGACTTAATCACCAAACTTAGAACGTGCCAGGGGGCGCATTTGCAGAGTGGTGCAGGGAGGGGGCGGGGCCTCCGGCGAGATGCCGGCTTTTCTTTTTAAAAATATTTTTAGAAGGGGAGCTGTGTGGCCCCCCTTCTTTTAGTATTTTTTGGGTCCTGCGGACCCCATCCCCCAGGGCCTTAACATTTTTTACAAAAACAATAAAAAAAACAGGAAGGGGGACGCGTGGCCTACCTTCCCTGAGCCGCTATTGGCTCAGGGACCCCATTCCCCGGGGCCTGGCCAGCATTTTTTTTTTGGGAGGGAGGGAGGCCGCGTGGCCCCCTCTCCTGAGGCCAATAATGGCCCCGGGGACCCCATCCCCCGGGGCATTGCCTCCTTTTTTATTTTAAAAAAAAAACTAAAGGGGAGGGGGCCAAGTGGCCTCCCTCCCGGGCCACTTCTGGCCCCGGGGACCCCACCCCCCGGGGGCCTGGCCTCAGCATTGGGGACCGTGGGGGGAGCCCCAATGCTCCCACGGTCCCTGCCGGCTCCCCGCCTCCTGCGGGAGCCGGCATTGCTTTTGGGCAAGGGGAGCTGCTAACCCCACGGGGCTGGGGATCCGCACCCCCACCCTTAATGTAAAGTTTTCTCCAGGAAGGTGCTGGTTCCTGGGGCAGTGTGGGGAGGAGCAGGAGCCCCCCACACTTACTTTACATAATTAAAGCCCCAGGGAGGTGCCGGTCCCCGGCACTTCATGATCAATGCCCTGGAGAGGTGGTGGTCCCTGGGGCAGGGTGGGGAGGGGCAGGAGCCCCCCCACACTTTATAATTTTAATTTAAGCCCCGGGGAGGTGGTGGTCCCCAGGGCAGCGTGGGGGGGCAGGAGCCCCCTCATGCATTTTTATTTAAGCCCCGGGGAGGTGGCGGTCCCCGGGGCTGCAGGGGTTCCTGCGTGCCTCCCGCACATAATGGATGAAGCCCGGGGGAGATGGCAGTCCCTGGGGCTGAGGTGGCCTCCTGGGACCCCCGCTAATTTATTGCACATTGCCCCCAGGACCTGGCCCACCCGGGGGCTTATAGAAAACGAAGCGCAAGAGCCTGCGCTTCATTTTATTTTTATTCTCGCAGCCGGATTCGTGCACCAAGCGCGAATTCGGCCAATATTTTGTTTTTAAAATAAATACTTTTTTGCCCTGAGCAGGCCTAGGGGGTCAGGGTGTTTCTACCCTGCCCCCTTTTCTTGTTTTAAATTTTTTTTTCTGGTGATATCTTGTGACTCGGTTACCGAGTCACAAGATGGCTACCAACAATTCCTGGTTTGGAGTGTTGACAGCCAATCAGAATGAAGCTCGTGCTTGGGAGGGTTCGCTAATCCTCCTCGGTGCTCAGATATCATATTATTATTTTTTGAATTTCTCAGGAACTACTGAACTGATTTACACCATTGAAAAAAAAAGGGCGCTTTCTGAACCGAGAGCTACCTTTCTGCCAAATTTGGTGTAATTCCATTCAGCAGTTCGGGCTGTAGCCGTGTCTAAAGTTCCTATGGAAATTAACATGGGGAAAACATGTTTGTTTTGGGACCCCCCTTTTATCTCGGCCCCCACTTGATGAATCACTCCAAAACTTTCAAGACAGGAGCTGACCGGAGCGTCCCATTAGTTTTGAAAATTTCGCGAAGATTCGTCAAATGGCGCCAAAGATATTGGCAAATCAAAAAACGCTTTTCCTATGGAAACTAGGTCCTAACTATAACTACCTACTGGCGACCGCCAGTAGGTAATATATATATATATTTTTTTTATTACTGGCGGTTGCCAGTAGGTAGTTATAGTCAGGACCAAAGTTTCCATAGGAAAAGCATTTTTTTGTTTTACCAATAACTTTGGCCCTGCTTGACGAAATTCTCATAAAATGTATTCTTTTCGGTTCAACTGCTGTGTTGAAAGTTTCAGGGTGATTTGTCAAGCGGGGGCCGAGAAAAGAGGGGGTGGTCCCAAAACACGTTTTCCCATGTTATATCTGTAGGGAGTTTTGATTGTTTTTAACATGACTACAGCCCGAACTGCCGAACGGAATTACACCAAATTTGGCAGAAAGCTAGATTTTGATCCAGAACGCGTGCTTTTTATGATTTGGTGTAAATCCGTTTAGTAGTTTCAGGGAAATGAAAGTTTAGAAAGTATAAATATCTGGGGACGCGAGTCCTTGCAGTGAACTCGCAGATGCTACTAAAATTTGATTGGCTGCCAACACTTTAACAAGTAAGTGTTGGCATCCATCTTGGGACTCGGCTTGAAGCCAAGTCCTAGAATTTTATATTTATGCAAACGCCACAACTAGTTAAATAAATCATAGAAATTCACTGAAAAAACCAAAGGTTACAGGGACGTTATAGTTAGGAATTAGCATTTTAAAAAAACCTTGGGAATTCACTGAAAAAACCAAAGGTTATAGGGACATTATAGTTAGGAAATGGAATTAAAAAAAACTTAGAAATTCACTGAAAATACCAAAGGTTACAGAGATGTTATAGTTAGACTCAGGTCATCCGTGATGTCACTGACCATGTCATGAGTGATGTAATATGTGACGTCATAAGCAGTGCTTTACTGGGCGCAACTTCTAGTTAGCTCACTAACTATAATGTCTGCATTTCTCTGGTTTTGTATGAGTGACACCTGAGCCTAACTATAACATCTCTGTAACCTTTAGTTTTTTCAGTGAATTTTGAAGGTTTGTTTATTCTATTTCCTAACTATAACATCCCTGTAACCTTTGTTTTTGTCAGTGAATATATATATATATATATATCAAGTTGCCACCTTAAGGCAGACTTGAGTTGTACCAACAGTGCGGCTGACTGAGAAATTGGTATATGAGACTTTTGGTGGGGTCCATTTTCCTGGCTTGCATTAGGGCCCATGTTGATCTTGCTAGGCCACTGGGAATTTATCCTTTTTGCCTTATACATGGGTTACTGTAATCCCTCTATAAAAGCCTGTCTTTAATTTCCTTTTTACAGGCATATTTGACATCCCTAGTTTCCTGTAAAATGAACGTAGCTGCTCAGCTGTAATAATGGATTACAGTTGAGCTCTGATGCCATATTGCATGCTGACAGATGTAGCAGCCAGGGAGAAAGACAGGGCATGGAGCATAATTAAAGCTGCAGTTTAATCTGTGAAAATCAACCCTGGCTTTTTCTTTGGCTTTGTTTTTCTGAACAGCGAGCAGCCAAAATGATATATTTGCAGCAACATGCTTATTTGTTTGCATGCCTTAAGTAGCAATAGGAATGATAGAATCTCTCTACATGTTTCTACACATTCTAAACTAATTCCTTTTTAAATCTGACTTGCAGTAAACTGATTCTAATACTTTCTTATAGAAACTGCTTCTTGGTGTGTTTAATTTTGAAGTGCAGATTCTATTTTTATTCATCCTGTCTTCAAACTTCCTATCTATTAAATATAAAAGAGCAACACAAAAAAGATTTAAGTGTTTTGTGAGAAGGGTGATGGTGATAGAAGGAATAAAGAACCCCATGATGAATATTATAAAAATATTGAAAGCCACCTGGGCATTCCATGACCTTATAAACGAGCTTGGCTTTCGGCATTGTGACTTGCAATAGCCTTTAAAATGTACAACAGATGCTACTTTCCTCCATATATATTTTTGACATATTATTTGCTGGTGGATGCAAAATTCAATGATAAGCTTATCAGAATGAGTAAGCAATCTATTTTTGTTCTTTCGTATTTTGAGAACAAGCAGGTAGTCTCTAGTAGATATATACTGTTAACAAGCATAATAGGTTTATGTTCAGGAAAACAAACAGAGAGACATTAGAGAAGTACAGCCTTTACTTAAAGCCAGAGTCTTGCATGATTCTCACTGTGACTCTCCTTTCATAAAAGCATCACTAAGCTGTGTGGTTTATTACTCAAAAGGTATAAACACTAAGAAACTGGACAATCACAATATTGTATGGCTTATTGATTATCATAATGTAAGTGTCAGTTAATAGTTTAAAAAGCAGTTTTCCCAATCTTGATGTGGATTTACAGCTACTTCAGCAAAATGGATGGTATTGAAGCACTGCTCAGACAAAATCATCAATGAATACATTGCCGCCTGATTCCAAGCCTGTGGGGCAACCGAACAACACTCATAGCACAGGTATGTACTTGCAGATTGTGGATTTATGTAACACTGAATTATATAAATTATTAATCATGTCGAGAATCAAACATCAGACCATAAATAGTGTTTTGGTCTGTTTTATGATTTTTGTAGTATTGAGCAGTTTGTTTATTTATGCCTAAGCAGGGATTCTTGTATCTTGTATCTTAATTGTTGGGTATAATCATTAAATAACCCACTCCATTAGTTTTATGGACCTTTGTTTGTCGACAAACACCATGAACAGTGAAGTCCATTTGGAGCTTCACAAGAATCAATAAAGAAAATTGGTTAAAGGATTGTATTAACAAATTAATTCAAATTGATTTATTTATTTAGTAAATAATAAAATGGAGTCAATAACATTACAGATTCAAATAATCTATTAGTCGGTATTTGAAAACAAGATAAAATACCACATTATAAGAATTGCAAATAAAATAGAGAAAATACAACAAGTGTGTTCGATAAAAGAAATAGGCATAAAAAGTAATTTTCTTCAATACGCAAGGTAAGGTGTCGGTCTCTGAAACCCAAATGAAGGGAGAATGAAAATGCATAGGCACTTAAGCAGAAACTGGAAAGTGTTCTCAGCTATAAATCAGCAGGTGCACTTAGTCTCTGAGTGAGAAAAGGAAGGGCTCTGATGGGTTTTCTCCTCTAGACCCACTTAAACTAAGGAAAACACACTATTATAATTCTGCCAAAACGTTATTTTCAGAAAATCTTTCAATTCCTGTTCCTATCAACCAGTCAATAGTCAGCAAATTCCAAGAGCAGGTAAACTTCCTAGTTTCTCACATCTCCACAATGGATTACAGAATCGAGTCCTTGAATTGTTACCCTGATCACATGTTGTGGTTAAGACCGTTCTTCCCATGAGTCATGATTCCAGCCATCTCCTCTCCTTCTGGTGAGAACTTCACTCTCAGTTGTCTAATACCTAGCAAACACCTAGTCACTAAATGACAGGAAAGTTATATCATCTGCAAAGAGAAGGAAAACATCTTGTGGAAGACAACAGTTTAATGCAAAAGCAAACCTCTTAACCCTAATGTGTAAAGTCAACATTTAATATGGCATCAGCAGTCAGGCTAACTTAAGTCAAAATAATATGTTAATTCGTTCATGTGCTTCTCATGTCTAAGTGTGATTACGTGCTACAAATTTGCAATCATTGTGCATGTGTTGTTCCGCATAGAAATTTGCACTTTACAGTTAAATGTGCTTAATTTGCAAAATGAGGAAATTTGCTCTATCAAATTTCCCCGTGATGGCAAGAATAGCCATCACACTTCATCACAAATTAATCTATAGTACACCCTGTTCCTTTGCTGTGTCATCTACCTTATTCTTTAAGGTTTGTACCTCCTTTAACTCTTTATAAGCCTTATGTTTTGTTTTTTCATTTCTATTTCTTTTCTCCTTTGCCTTTTCCTTTCTTCATTTTTCTTTCCTGTGAGAGAAAGTCTACATCATTTATATAAAACAAATAAGCATATTAAGCAAATGCCAATAACCAATATAGGTTTTAATATCACCCCTAAAAGTCCACTACCATTATTTCCAAGCCAGCTACTTCCAGCAAAATCTCCTTTACCAAAAGCTCCTAACACATTAATTGTTTCTAAGTTTTCTACTTCATGTTTTAAGTCAGAAATGTTCTTTACAAATTCTTCTATCTTTTTACTCTTGTTTGGTATGTATGAACAGCAATATTGTGCCTTCAACATCTTACAGACTCCACCTTTCCCTAAAATCAATATGTCTAATGCCAATTAATCTTGCAAAACCATTGATCTAATAGCTACTAATTATGTATTGTCTGCTACCAATGCACCAGTTGTATTAGTTGCTAACTTATCTACTACTGTAGAAAGAGTTCTTATTTTCTCGTCAATTAGGCTGGTTCCTACTGGGGGAATAATTGCACCACAAATATCTCCCACTAATAGTGTCCCATCATTGGCACTATGTCTATGTATGTGGGATGTATTCATTGTTAAAACATCTATACTAGTTACATGATAGATTTTAGGAAACAATAAAGCTAAAGAACAAACACCTTCCCAATCAGCAGGCAATTGGGAGGATGCATGTTGCCCACAAATAAAATACGCTCCAGGAATAACTGGTCTTACCCTCTTAATATTTGAACAGGCCCTCCAAGAACTTCAAATGTATGTTCAGAGCTACTTATACCATGTGTCTGGTTCTGATGTGGTTTCTTCTCTTTTAAAAGCATAGTTTCCTCTTCTGTCATCTGTCTGATTTCAGTCTGGGGCATATCATTTTATTTTATTTTATAATCATCTTCCTCCCCTTCCCATACACTCTTCAAAACATGTTCCTGTTTTGCTGCTTTATGAAACTTGAGCTCTCCCTTCCTGTAATGCTTGGATCAATTTCTTTTCTAAAGGTTTCATTGTTCATGTCAAATTTTGTTCATATGCCTTAAGTGTCTATCTTTTTAGGGGACCTGAAGAAAAAATAAGCGTTCTCCATCTCTTTAGCCTGTGAGTGTGGATTAATTCTTTTATGAAGAGTAACTCAGGAAAGGATAAAGTCATAATTGTAAAAATAATATTCAAAATGACTCCTTCTAGAAAATATACTAAGCAACATACTACATGTAACTGTGTAGGAAATTTGAATATGATGGTAGGTTGCATCTTCAGTAGCTGGTAGCGTGCACAAACATAGCAATCCGTAGTGTCTAAAGCATGTGTATATTCTTGAACTAATTATCAATAAGCATTCAATTTGAAATCCCCCCTTTGAAGCATCTATAAATGAAGCTTTTAATTGTCTCCTGTCCATTACATGTGTAGGTGGCGTAGGGGCAGTTGTAGATCTGACTGTTTCTGCCTCAGGGGTAATACTCATACCAGCCAAGAAAACTATGAATGCTAAAATAGTAACGGTTAGTGTAAAGGCAGTCACTATTCTACATCCAGCCTCAGGAACGAAACACTTGTTTGTCTAACAGTCAGACCTCCAGTAGAATTATTAGGCAGATTTAATATTCTGCGTGATTTCTGCTTGTGCAAAACAAGCAAACTTGTATTTGTTTTTCTGTGGTTATTTCATTCAGCTTATGTATAGCAATCTTCGTGAGGCATCCCTAGCCCTACTCAGTCTTCTTCTAAGACTGTCAACCCTGCTCTTCTACCACATCCTTGCCCCCAGGGAATTCTTCTTAATTCTTTTTATTTGTTTTATTTTCTTTACACAATAATTGTCATGTTCATTTATCAGTTGTGTTAAAAAATAGCCCTCTTTGAAGGGTCACCCCAAACGTTTTTCCTTCCTCCTCCTCTTCTTTGACGTTATTTTTGTTTGCGTTAGGACTCTGCACACTTTTCCACTGCTGACCAGTGCTAAAGTGCATGTGCTCTCTCCTCTAAACATGGTGTAACTTGTTTACACCTATTTGGCATATTTGATTTACTTGTAAGTCCCTTGTAAAGTAGTATACCATATACCCAGGGCCTGTAAATTAAATGCTACTAGTGGGACTGTAGCACTGATTGTTCTACCGACAGAAGTAGCCTTTCAAACCTGTCCCAGCCATGCCACAGCAGAGCCTGGGTGTGCAGGGTACTGCCCCTCTGACCTGGCATTTAAAACTACTTGCCAGGCCTTAATTTTTATTACATCGAAGAGACCCCTAAGGTAGGCCCCAGGGAGTCCTAAGGACAGGGTGCTATGTAAGTAAAAGGTAGGGCAGGTTCCTGTATGTTTTGCTTGTCCTAGTAGTGACAAACAGCCTATTTCATTTTTCACTACCGTGAGGCCTACTTGTCTCATAGGTTAGCATGGGGAATTCCTTAATACACATTTAAGATATAATTCCTGATCATGGAGTAAGCGTTCTCATGTTTCATATGTTTGGAATGGTAATGATAAATCCTCCTTACTGGTGAAGTTGGATTTCACATTACAGTTTTATAACTGCCACTTTTAGAATGTGGATATTTCTCTGTGCTTATAACTCTGTGTGCTTTGCAGCCTATCTCCAATACACATCTGGACTGGGGTGAATGTTTTTATTTGTTCTGCATTCTGTCCATCATTTGTGTGTCTTTTGCTTTCTCACCCTAAGTGCGCCAGGTATGCCCAGACATGGGTCCCGGGCTCACTCTGCCACTGGATTCAAGCTAGCCTGGCTGATGAGGGGGTGAAACCCCGAAACTGGTCCTAGGATGCTTGTTTCCGGGCCAGGGAGGACCTGGCTTGGCAGGGTCTAAACTGGGGTGGCATGGTGAGCAAAAGATGGATTTAACCAAGATCTCTTGACTGGGGGTGAATGTTTTAATTTTTTTCAGTATTCTGTCCATTTGTGTGTCTTTTACCCCCACATCAAAGGCACTTTTGGGTATAAGCATGGGATCTCTGACCCCTAAAATCAGACATTACTGGATTTGTAACTGAAGCTCTGCCAGAAGTACTGCTGCGCTGCTTAAAGGACTCAACTTGACTGCTGATCTGGAAGGCCTCCTTTTTTTTGTTTGTTGCCCTGCTGCCTTTTGTTGCTCTCTGACTCTGCTAAAGGAGAGCTGGACTCTGCCTTCCCTACAAGTGATCGCCAAGGTCTCGTTGGCTTGCCTCTTGTTGCTTGAGACTCAGGGATATCAAAGTCTGTACTCCTGCTCGGGTGCCTAGCTCACTAAAAGTGGCCCAGAAATTTGCAACATGGACTTTGATGCATATCCTGTCTTCATGTAGCAGAACTGGTGCTTTGACCCGGTTGCAGGAGTAAAATCCGGACATCGCCTCGGAACCAGTGCTTTGCCTCCGGATACCGACGCATCAGGCAATATGTCGCTGCTGCTGCAGCTGGTGAGATTGACACATTCCCTTGACTGCATGGCAGAGTCCGGCATGTCGCTCAACACCTATCAACTCCCGCACCCATCTTCCGAACTGACGTATTGCCTTCACTGCATGGAGAATTCTATTCTGTTCTCATTGATTTGCAAAGCACATGGTTACCCACATAGGGCTTCCCAGCGCTAGGCAGAGGAGGAGCGAAAAGGAGCCTACCTATTCAGAAAGGAAGGTCTTTAAATGTTTCCTAAAGGAAAGCTCAGTGTCTGCTTCCCTAATTTGAAGAGGAAGGGCATTCCATAGCCTGGGTACTAAGACAGTGAAGGACCGGCCTCCAGCTCTCGCTTTTTTAAACCTGGGAATACTTAGACGTTGCTGGGAGGTGGATTGCAGATGTCTTGCAACCTGATGGATTTTTAAAAGGTTTTGAATGAGCATGGAGCTTTCGTTATGTATTGCTTTGTATGCTAGGCAGAGCACTTTAAATTGTATCCTCTTATGTATCGGGAGCCAATGTAATGATATTCTTGCTGCATTGACTGACTGGATCTTCTGGATATTATGCACCATGCTGACTGTGGCATTATGTATCCTCTGAAGCCTGTTTATGACAAATTTGGGGCTGCCTAGATAAAGAGAGTTACAATAGTCTAAGCAGGACAGTATTAGGCCCTGAACTATGGTTCTGCAAGTGGATCTTGGCACCCACCTCAGTACTCTCCTAAGGGAGGGAAGGAGGCCAAAACAGGTGGCCACCAGTTTTTTTGCTTGAGCATCCATGGTGAGTTCCCGGTCAAGGCTAACACCAAGGCTTATTACTACTTCCTTGGGAGAGGGTTTGGTTCCCATAGATACTGGCCAATTCAGTTCTCCCCAAAGCGAAGAGTTTTTGCCTAGTACCTGTACTTTGGTTTTATTTCCGTTAAGCTTGGGACCTCTGGCTGCCACCCAGGTGACAACTTGATTTAGGCAATTGTCTGGAAGTGCGGAGGAGAGTTCTGCATGGTTTGAAAGACTTAAGATGACTTGCATATCATCTGCATAGGAAATGTCTGTGAGGCCATGTTCTTTTATAACCTCGGCAAAGGACTAATATATACATTGAAAAGTGTAAGACTAAGGGAGGATCCCTGTAAACTCCACATTTCAAGGAAAGGGCATTGGAGTATTTATTCTCTTCCTTTACTTGGATGGTTCTATTAATAAGGAAGGCCGGAAACCACTTGTGCATGGTTCTAGATATCCTTGCTTGTCCTAGTCTGTTAATAATGATTGGGTGAGAGACCGTGTCAAAAGCGACACTCGGGTCGAAGAGGATAAGGGCAACTGTTCCTCTATTATCTAGCGTGGCCTTGAGCTCTTTTGTAGCAGCGAGGAGGGTGGATTCCCTGCTATTACCTTTTCTGAAGCTGGTTTGTGAGGGGTGTAAAATATTGTTTTCCTCAAGAAAAGAGGTAAGAATGGAATTCATATATTTTTCCAGGACTTTACTGGGTCCTGGCAGCAAAGAAATAGGGCGATAGTTTTCATTCATTAAAGGGTTGGCATGGGCCTTTTTCAAGAGTGACTTCACTTTACTGTGTTTCCCTGCTGCTGGAACTAGGCCTAACTGAGAGAGTAGTTAAAGATGTTGATTAGGGTCCATAAGAGTATATTGCCACATCTCGTTGCTTGCGACCAGGAAAGGTACTTTGTTCACCAGGGCCTGCGTGGGTCCTGTAGCCGCCCTGTGCTTCCATGAGGTCAGCCTGAACATTGACTTTGCCCCGGTCCAGCACGACCTAAAGTAATCTTTTTAGAGCTAATTGCTTCTCAGTGCTTTACTGCATTTATTCATTTAAAAGTTAATATCTCAACTTCTACTGATTGGATTTTTGTTGTTTTGGTCTTATTTTGCTCAGATAAATATTCTCAATTTTTCTAAACATCTGAGGAGCCATTTTGTGGGGTATTTATCATGTTACTGTGCGTGAGTTGCACAAATACTTTACACATTGCCTTTTTAGATAAGCCTGAATGCTCTGCCCCAAGCTACCAGAGCGTGATCACAGGTTATCTTTTAGTTTGTATCTGCTTCCCCTGACTAGAGTGGTGGTTCCTGCCTGACCTGGTCTGGGTGCATACCTCAGCCAACTAGGAATCCCATTTCCAGCAGGTTGTCCCAGTCTTTTTCAATTGTTTGATTTAGACACAGTTCATAGTTCAGAGAATCAATTATTGTTGAATTGAAGAAGTCAGATATCAAATGAGTCAAGCTCAGTTATGATTTTGTTTCAAACGTTTGAATCATATGCTTTGATAATGTGCTATATCACAGTTCAAGTGGTTGTGTTCTCAATTCATTTAGTTCATGGGTTGTCGGACTAGGCACACTGTGTGTGTAATAACTCCATTCAGGTACAGAATACCTGCGACAAGGTACTCTTGCTCTCTTAGAACTTCTAGGTATCTGTTGATCTTCTGTATTAATCGCATCACAAGATGCTGTTTCTTCAGCAATGGTTTGTAGTATGCTTTCACTGACACATAAGATTTATTTGTCTCCTACTCCTTGACCATTCCTCTTTTCTTTGATGTTCTCACTCCACACTTATTCTTTTACCAGGGTAATTGTTTTGCCCCTGTGGTGATTCTGCAACTTCTCTTCTTTCAGGTCTCAGCTTTTTGCTTTCAGGGGATACTTCCACACCACTTTGCGAGATGTCATGAACCTGGAGGGGTGAGGAATTCTGATGAACATCACCCTCCACTGGACCTTCAGGATGTACAAACACTGGAGGTCCCAGACCTGGCTCGAATGTCACCACCTCATCAATTGGACACATCACCCTCTGGGTCTGTGAGGCTTGATTCTAATTGGGTATCCCACCACATTTCACAGCGATGTTGGTGGTCACGATCACATGATAGGGCCCCTTTCACTGTGGCTCCAGACAGGATTATTGAACATACTTTTTAATTAGGACCCAGTCACCGGGGCTAAGATTGTGGCACTACTTCTAACTTGGGATGGCAGTTGCACCTCCAACCCCTTGCAGTAGTTGAGAATTATGTAATCTGTGATATTCGGAAGCGCATTTGCAGGCACAGCAGGCTGTCGCATTGCACATCATATGAGTTTCTCATGTGGTGACAATCCTGTTCCTCTGTCAGGGGTGCTTTGGACACTCATCAGTAGTAATGGCAAAGCATCTGGCCATTTCAAAGAAGTAGATGCACTTACTTTGGCAAAATTAGATTTCAGAGTGCCATTAAGCTGTTCAACTATCCCTGAAACGTCTGGTCGGTAACTACAATGCAATCTTTTTTCCACTTGTAGTGCAACACACAGCATTCTAAGAATCTCATTATTGAAATGAGTCCCTCAGTCTGACTCCAGAGAAACTGGGAATCTGAACCTGGGTATGAGTTCTTGCAACAACAGTTTGGCTACAGTGATACTGTCAATTTTCCGTGTTGGGTACGCTCCCACCCACCATAGAAAATACACAGTATGACGAGGATATATCTCAACCCGTTGCAAACAGGTATTTCGATAAAATCCAACTGCATTCTGTTAAAGGGTCGTCCTGTTCTACCTATGTGACTCAAAATAACAGGGGTTTGTCTTCCGACATTCATTTGCTGACAAGTCACACATCTGTGACACAATTCCTCAGCTAAAGCTCTAAATCGATGATTGAACCAATTATGCCTGAATAACCTCACCATGGCATTCCTTAAAATATGCGCAGAGCCATGAAAATGTCTTGTCATTGGAACAACAGGCTATCAGGCAACACAGGTCTTCTTTCAGCTGTAATCCAAATATCATTTCCATTTTTAACTAGGCCTGGGCTGATTTTGAGCACTGGGGGCCTGATTCACAGAACTAACTTACATCAAAAACGTAAACGTAAAGTTAGTACTTTTTAGGTATTCACAGAATACACTTACTCATTTTGGTATTCACAGAATAGTACTAACTTTACGTTCACGTTTACGTTTTTGACGTAAGTTAGTTCTGTGAATCAGGCCCAGGGTGTTTATCCCGCACTGGAGAATCAGCATGAACTGCACCATGCACTGCGCAACAGGGTGTTGCTTCTTTCTGCCACTCGAGTAGATGCTCTACTCGAGTGGCAGCTTCCTCAACGCAAGGTTTCTCAACGTGAGCGGTAGCGACCATCCTGACAGCCCGCGTTGAGAAATCTCGGCAGGAGGTGATCTGGAGTAAGATTTTCCATGCTCCCGCTTACCAACTCAACGTTAGCACGCGCAAGTGAGGAAAAAACTGCGCTCGCGCAAGCGAGAAAGAACCGCTCTGCAGAGTGGAGTTTTTTGGAACCCCGCGCACTACGCAGAGCGGAAACAACTCTGCAAACTCTGCCAGCAGAGCAGAATTTTACGCCCAGGCCTATTTTTAAGACAGCCTGCTCCAATCAATCCCTTTTCTTCTGCCTCCGATACTTCTTCCTACAATCTCTTGTTTTCCTCCCAAGTATCTGCTACTGACAACAGCACTGAAAAGGTGGTATCCTCATCAGATTCATTTGCATATTCTCAGTTAAATGGGCATGCCAAAATTGCACAATACCGAACAATTTCATCTGCATATCAGTTTCCA
This sequence comes from Calotriton arnoldi, assembly GCA_963921515.1. Lineage (NCBI taxonomy): Eukaryota > Metazoa > Chordata > Amphibia > Caudata > Salamandridae > Calotriton > Calotriton arnoldi. Next base: position 1,003,613 of record CAWUFW010003657.1, on the reverse strand, counting down.
ACAGTCACATAATCATGTCGTCTACTGTGGGTTAAGCATTTAACAACTAACATTTCTTGTGGCAATTGTAATGCTTTTAACACTCTCATCACATATTCTCCGTTCTGGTTAGGTGATCCAGAAGAAGACATGAATCCCCTCTGTGACCATAACAGTCCAAAATCGTGGACCACACCAAACCATACTGACTATCTGTAAACATTGTCATCTGTACTTGTTCTGAAAGATAGCATGCTCTGGTAAGGTCGACTAATTCTGCCACTTGAGCAGAGGTAACGCCTTGAAGTCAGGAGGCTTCTACCACTTCCTGAAGTGTAAAGACCGCATACGCCACTTTTAAATTCCCCTCATTATCTTTTAGGCATGAGCCATCAACAAAGATTACATAATTGGGCTCATAAAGGGGTTCATCTTTAATGTCGGTTCTTGGCTTGGTGAATATATCTGTGACATCAAGACAGTCATGCTCAACCTACTCCATATCAGTCTCATTTTCAGGCAATTGTAACAATGCAGCTGGACTAAGAGTTTGACATCTCTTGAGAGTAACATTCTCGGCAGCAAGAATCAATTGTTCATATTTCATAAGTCTGCTGTTTGTTGGGTACTGAGTTTTTGTTTGAGTGAGCAGAATGTCCACAGAGTGACGGACCATCACTGTAAGAGGATGTCCCCTAACTATACTCTTGCTTCTCTCAATACTGACACCAACTTCTTTAAGGGCAGCCAGGCAGTGTTGCGACAACAGGGTCAAGGGTAGGTGAAAAATATGCCACAGGTCTTCAAAAGTCTTCATGCAATTGAGTAAGCACTGAGAGAGTGCAGCCTTCCCTCTCACTGCAAAACAAAGTGAACATATTACTGAAATCAGGGATTCCTAGTGCCAGTCATGACAGGAACTTTCTCTCAGCTCTAGGAACACTTTTAGCCAATCGTTGTCCCATGGAAGCAGATCAGGCACCTCTCTGTGCTTCAGTAAAGGCTTGGCTACCTTGGAAAAGGTGGGTACCCACTGTCTTCAGTAGCTCACCACTCCCAAAAACATTCTGACTTCTCTCTGCATTTTAGGTGGATTCATTTTCAGAATGTCAATAATTCTATCTTGTTTCACCTTCCATGTACCTTTCTCAATGAGTTGTCCTAAGTACAGGACCTCTTTGTGGAAGTATTGCAACTTACTTGGGGAAACTTTGTCCATTCTCACTCAAATGATTTAGCAGGGCAATCATATCGTGTTTACAGGCTTCTTGCATACTTGATGCCACAATTAGGTCATCAATGTACTGCACAAGAGCTGATTTGCAAGACATTTGCAAAGTCTCAAAATTCTTTTCAAGTTCTGATTAAAGATCGAAAGGCTTTCTGCATACCTTTGAGAGACTCAGCACTATGCCAAAACTTTGTTTTGAAATCTAAATGAGTACAGAAATTGGCTGTCCTCATGCAATGGGATGGAAAAGAAGGCCTAGCAGAGATCCACAAAGGTGAACCCAAATACATCACAGGGAATCTGGAACAATATTGTAGCTGGATTTACTACCATGGGACAACATGGAATTATTATGTTCTTCATTTTTCGTAAGTCCTACACAATTCTGTACTTGCAGTTAGGTTTCTGCAAGCCCATAATCAGAAATTTCAAGGACTTCTGAATATTTCTTTCAAACGTTCTTGTTTTAACATTGATTCAATCACCAGAGTGATTCCAGCCACACTGTCTCTGTTGTGAGATTGTATGGTGGCATTCTTGGGAATTCTGTATTTGCTTTAATCGTTATTCGGACAGGTTGTACACCTTTAATGAGTCCGATGACTTTCCTTGAAAAATCCCATACTTCAGGTTTTACAGTGTCTATAAAATTGAGAGGTAAATCTTCTACCGTTTTAACAGGGACCAATCCAACAGCTGGCCATTTCAAATGTAATATCTTCATTGTGCGTTTGAAACTCAAAACCTTCCAGGTGCACAAAAAATTCCTTCATAACCGATTTGAAAGACTTGAGTCAGACACAACATACTGGTGCTATTCTTCTAATAAGCCTATTTTTACAGGAACCTTCTTTGAGATGAATTAGTAATTTGCTTATTTGTGACACCTACAACTTCTTCTTTTCCGAGTGGGGTAGGTCAGGGACTTTTGCTGTTCACAACAGTGAAACGAAAAGCTCCGGCGTCATTTAAAAATGACACTTGGTGGCCATTTACCTTTCTTTCTACAAATGGACCACTCTGGTCTACCTCTAAGGCAGCGGCAAGTGCGCAATCTTCCTCCCTCCCCCCCCCTAGGCACCATCATTGTGAATTGTTGGAGTCATAGATCTCGTTCTCAAACATAGGGAATTGTTGGAAAAGATTCTGGTTCTGGAAAGAATTCAGATATGCTCTCGGTGCCTGGTTCATATTAAATTTGGGATTACCCATGTTCTGAGGGGCCATCGTAGCTTGTGGGACCTGCATCATAGTGGCTTGTGACTAATTAGGAATTTGCATTCGTTGGACTGGGACATTCTGCATTTGAGTTGGATTCACACTTTGCATTTGACCATCACCACTTACTCGATTAGAATTTTAACGGCACTCCCTCTTCCAATGACCTAGCTTGTCAAAATAATAACAAGGATTCGACCTCTTCAACGTCGCAATATCTACTCCTGAATTTGGATCCACCGGAACACCTCAAACTCTTCCTGGTGAAACACCAACTCCACCTTGCACCAATTGACTTTCAGTCGGATAACCAACTCCTTGTATTCTAATTACATTTTTGGCATATTACTGATTTCTAAACCTTTTCTGAGCCAGCTTTGTCTTTGCTACCTAGACTTCTCTTTAAGTATTTTCTACTTCATCCCTTGTTCTTCGCTAGAGTACTTCGCCTACCTCAGGATCTCATCTAAAGGTTTTGTGTGCCAGCAAATCCCATTCTGTCATGTGTGCATACTGAATTCTGGGCATAACCCAAGAAATAACTGTTACACAACGTTTTGGGATTTTCTTGTTTAAACATGTGTAGCAACTGTTCATTTAAGCGTGTATTGATTCTTTAGCCTACTGAGCAGTCCTGTTAATTTTCAACCAATCAATGTACTTTGCTGGTAACTTTTCCTTCGAAAAGGTAATCACCTTATCATACTTTGTTATCACTATAGGTGAAGATGCACAGGCACATGAATCTCTCTGGGGCTTAGTACGTGATCATTGCACAGCTACCTTACACTCAGCCCATATATCACTCGGTACCACAATGTCAAAAAAGTCATTCAAATCTGTTCACAGAACCCTTCAAAATGTTCACAAACTTGTCAACCTGTTTACCATTGGGCAGGATTCTCACTCAGTTTAGGGAAGCTGTTTGCGAATGTCGCAAGATCACCCTGACTACATGACACATGAACATGCCCTCCACCTGGCATCTCCCTCATAGGGAATGTTAAAGCCTCATTCTCATCTGGAGGTACTGGAGGTGGTTTACCATTTACTTCTACCACGACTGATTGTTTCTTTTTCTTTCCCTGCTTTTTCACCCCTTTGCTGTCTAATCTGTTAAAATTGCTCCACTTCTGAATGCATTTAACCAGTTTGCAATGAACAACTTCATTTCTGAAGATCGGATAGCCACAATCGCTTCATCATCTAGCTGTGCCCTGAAACGTTTCTGTAAAAGAATACTCTTCAAGAGATCTAGGTTAATTTCTCATGCATAGTAGCCACATGCCTGGTAATTTCCTTACTCAGATATATCAGTTACTTTTCTTGGTCCTGATTCAAATGTGAAAGGTTTAAACATCCCCATATTATTTCTTCCAGTTCCACCTTTAATTTTGGTACATTTAAGGGTCTCGCCCTTTCTTGATTCATGGATGGTCTGTCTGTATTTCCTGTTCACCCTATTCTCAAGAGTTTCCTCAAACTATGGGACAAAATCTCATTATCATATGGGCACTTTTCCCCCTGTGCAATTGGGGTTGGAAAAACAATCTTTCTCCTTTCTCTTAAAGTCAAAACATTCTGTAGTGGGGTCCAGGCAACAATTTGTGAGTTTTGCAATGTTGGAATAAACACTGTCACCTGTACTCCACTTACAGCTTCTGAAACAGCAGGATTCAGAGCAATGTTTGTTGACTCAGAAACAATGGCAATTGCCTATGTCCGAGGTGAAATGACTTGTGATGCTGGTGCAGGAAAAGTCACAATAGAAGCTGTAGCACCAGGAGCGGCTGCTTCAGTAGGTGTCGCTGCAATCAAAAGAGTTGGGAGTGGTCTACCAATCTGATCTATATTCGGGTCAATAGGGACTGTGGTGATTGTGCCACTAGATGTTGTAGCACTTTCTGAATCTGATGATGGAGCAACATAAGGCGGTGGACATGAGGGCAATAGAGCAGCCAAAATGCCATCCCTAGAATCACTATCAGTATTGGTTTTTCCAGCAGTATCATCATCTTCACTTCCCTGCTGTCAGTTATTTTTAGACTTTTCTGTTGTCAATGCAGGGTACATTCTAGGTCCTTCAACTACACATTTTCCTCCGCCTCTGCTGTTCTTCATCCCCTTTAGCATAAGCGTAATTACGCACCACTCTTTTTGCTCTATTCTATTACCTTTCTTTCTCTTTGGTATGAGCTGCATGCTCCTAAGCATTTAATGCTTCATATTGTGCAGGTCTAGTAGGTGGTTTCATCTCATATAATTTTTCCCTCAAATTATCAATGACCTTTAAATCAAATGTGTCATATTGTGGAAATCTTAATGCTCCCTCCTTTTCAGTGATGTTGTGCCACTGAGGCAGTTGCAAACATGTGTGGAGTCCTACTTTTGTCACCATATAATGACCTGGCGTACCTTCCGGTGACGGCTCCTCACCCTCACAGGTAGAGACTTGCAGATCACTCCTCATTAAATCTCTAAGCACTTGATGATTACAATTCAACAGTAAATGAGCAAATATGATTGAATTATTTTCAATGTTTTGTTCAAATCATAGTTCATTACAGATCAATATTCACACCCGATCCCATCGTAGTCCTTTCCTTCATAAACCTATCACAATGCAACACCTGATGACTCACCAACTAATCCCAGTGCAACACTTTGTACTAGTTAACCTGACGCAGCACAGTACCCTCTGACGCAATTCTCACACCTCACAACGGTTCACCCTCCATTACATTTTCATTGTACACTAAATACCACAACTTTAAGCAAGCACAATAAACAAACAAATCAATTCCTTTATTTGGTTGCCATGAAAGTAAATATATGTGCACAAGATGACCCAATTAAAAATACAGAGTTAAAACACAATTAGGCATAAGTGGTTAATATTTTGAGCTCCCTAAATACAACAGCAAAATAAATCAATTTCATAAAAATCTAAACAAAATCTGATATAGAGAAGCTAATAAAAAATACAATTTGATCAATATGTGCTATATGCAGAAGTTGTAGACAAACAAAAACCTCAAGGGTCCGCTATGTGAGTCCTAATCAATCCAATTGAATTCTTCATTGATGACTGGAGATGCTATATAACAAAGAACATTTAAAGAATTATGGGGGTCATTATGATGGCAGAAGGACCGCCACCGCCGGGCCGGTGATGGCGGTCCTTCCGCCATCACCAAGCATATTACCCACCGCCAAATTAGGATGGCGGTGGGTATCGCGGCTGACGCAAAGTCCGTCCGCCGCTTCACTGCCAAAGGCAATCGCACCGATTGCCTGGCGGACGGTGCAGGGCCCCTAAAATGGTGGCAATTCCTAGCAGGCACCGTCCACCAAATTAGGATGTGGGTTTAGGAAGGCCTTTCCATGGCGGCGATGCTGTCATGGAAAGGCTGGCGGGGATTGGGTTTGGGGGGGTGTCGCTGCACTGGGGGGGTACCCATGGTACACCCCTGCATTTCCATGCACCAAGTGGCAGGCACCACGTGGTGCCTGCCACGCAGTGCAGAGAAATGTAGTGCAAGCACTTTTGACATTGCGTACGGTGCTGCAGTCAGCAGCACCGCCCACAATATTAAAAGCCCAGAATGCGCCCGCCAGTATGGCGGGCGCATCCTAATATGTGCGGTGGGACCGCCGCACGTCTGGCGGGTGGTCCCAGCTCCTCAACGTTGGCGGGATGACTGATGTCCGCCCGCCATCGTAATGAGCCCCTATGATCCTTTAAAAAATGTTAAAAATGTTAAAAGTATTCACCACAGCAATGATCGGTCTGGTCACCATATAAAACACAAATGTTAAAACAGCATCAAAAAATGAATCAGCACAGGCCTACATCACATATTTAAGCAAATGAGAGTGGGACCAGGGCTGCATGTAGAATGTGCAAGAGGAGCATAAAGTGCGTTATGTGCTAGGAAGAAGAAATGATTGCACTTGCAAGAGGTGCCATATACCATCTAGGTAAAGAGTCAGAATATCGAGTTGGAAATGTCGACTTGCAATAATATTGAGTGCAAACTATTGAGATACATAAAAATCGACTGCAAGAATATCCTGGTCAAGAATATCGAGTTCAAGGTAAGAAATATCGTTTTCTAAAATATCGAAGTCATTAATATCGTTTTGCAAAAATATAGTTGTAAAAATATTGTTTTTTAGTTAGTGTTATGTATTTTAGTATGAATTTTAAATGTATGTGCTCTATTTTTTTGTCTAAGTATTGCATTTGTTTTTTAATATGTGTAAATTTTTAGAAGTTATTAATTTTATTTTGATTAAATTTTGCGTTTTAGTTCCGTAGCGGGTTGTGGGTTTATAGGGGAATAGGGTGGGAATTTAATTATAATAAATTGAATATTAAATTTTATTTATCAGTATTTATTTATTTTTGATTTTATAGTGTTAATTGTGGGAATTAATTATTAATTGGCTGTTAATTTTTATTGATGAATTAATTGTTAAATATGTTAATTGTGTAATTTTTTTAGGAGCGGGTTGTGGGTTTATAGGGGAATAGGGTGGGAAGTAATTTAAATCTAATTAATGTATTAATATTTTTTATTAATTAATATTTATTCATTTTATATTTTATATTAATTGTGGGGATTAATTTATTTTTAATTTATTAATTGGTTAATTATTAATTAATTTTTAATTGTGTCATTTTGTTTAAGAGCGGGATGTGGGTTGATAGGGGATTAGGGTGGGAAGTAATTTAATTATTAATTTATTATTTTTTATTAATTAATATTTATGTATTTAATATTTTATATTAACTGTGGGAATTAATTTATTATTAATTATTTATTAATTGGTTGTTAATTATTATTAATTATTTGGTAATTATGTTAATTGTGTCAATTTTTTAGGAGCAGGTTGTGGGTTGATAGGGGAGTAGGGTGGGAAGTAATTTTATTTTAATATATTTATTCATATTTTTAATACAATATTTAATTAATTATATTTTATAGTGTTAATTGTGTGAATTAATTTATTGATTATTTATATTTTGCTCGATAATTGTTAATTAATTATGGTAATTGTCATGTTTTACTGAAATTGGTGGTGGCATTTATAGGGGAATATGGTGGAAGGTAATTAATTTATAATTAATTATTTGTTAATTAATGCTAATTAATTAATTAAAATTTAAATATGCCAATTGTGTAATAATTTTGATGTGTGAGTTGTGGGGTTTATAGTGGTAAATGGTGGGAAGTAATTTTTTTTAAATTAATTGATTTGTTGTTAATTAATATTAATTTATTAATGTAAAATTAGTTATGGAAATTGTGTAAATATTTTTAGGTGTGTGTTTTGGTGTTTATTGGGGTAGAGGGTGGAAAGTAATTTAGTTTAAATTAATTAATCATTACTTGATCATTAATATCCATTTATTAATAAATATTTTTGGTAATTGTTTAGTTTTTATTTTGTTTGTGGATTTAGGTTAAATAGCTGTAACGTTTGGTTGGTACATTAATTTTTACATGTTTAAATATGTTTTTTAATTATTATTTGTTTAATTGATAATTAATTGTGTTAATTATGGAGGTACACTTTTGTTTAATTTAGATGTGTGTTGTAAATTTTGTGGTGTTATAGGGTAGGAAAATAAATATTACATTTATGTAATATTTATTTTTTTAGATTTAAATTAATTTTTATTAAATATTTGTTTGTACATGTTTTGTTAAATTAAAAAAATTATATTTTTATGTCAATTTTTGATTTGTGCTATATTATAATATTTTTCTATGTTTTGTTAATTTTTATGTTTTTTTATTTTTTTAATTATATTTTGTATTGTAGTTGATATTTTTTGTTTTTAAATTTGAATTTTGTTCTGTGGGAATAGTAATTTTTACCCCTCTGCTATCCAACATTTTCCCTACTGTTGCACTTGCTGGAGTGGGAATAGTAATTTTCACCCCTCCGCTATCCAACACTTTCCCTACTGTTGCACTCATTGGAGTGGGAATAGTAAATTAATAACCTCCGCTATCCAACACTTTCCCTACTGTTGCACTTATTGGGGTGGGAATAGTAATTTTTACTCCTACGCTATCCAACACTTTCCCTACTGTTGCACTCCCTGGAGTGGGAATAGTAATTTTATCCCCTCCGCTATCCAACACTTTCTCTACTGTGCACTCATTGGAGTAGGAATAGTAAATTATTCCCCTCCACTATCCAACACTTTCCCTACTGTTGCACTCGCTGGAGTGGGAATCGTAATTTTTACCCCTACGCCATCCAACACTTTCCCTACTGTTGCACTTGCTGGAGTGGGAATAGTAATTTTCACCCCTCCGCTATCCAACACTTTCCGTACTGTTGCACTCATTGGAGTGGGAATAGTAAATTAATAACCTCCGCTATCCAACACTTTCCCTACTGTTGCACTTATTGGGGTGGAAATAGTAATTTTTACTCCTACGCTATCCAACACTTTCCCTACTGTTGCACTCCCTGGAGTGGAAATAGTAATTTTATCCCCTCCGCTATCCAACACTTTCTCTACTGTGCACTCATTGGAGTAGGAATAGTAAATTATTCCCCTCCACTATCCAACACTTTCCCTACTGTTGCACTCGCTGGAGTGGGAATCGTAATTTTTACCCCTATGCTATCCAACACTTTTCCTACTGTTGCACTCGCTGGAGTGGGAATAGTAATTTTTATCCCTCCGCTAGCCAACACTTTCCCTACTGTTGCACTTGCTGGAGTGGGAAAAGTAAATTATTTTCCTCCGCTATCCAACACTTTCCCTACTGTTGCACTCACTGGAGTGAGAATAGTAATTTTTACCCCTACGCTATCCAACACTTTCCCTACTGTTGCACTCGCTGGAGTGGGAATAGTAATTTTTATCCCTCCGCTATCCAACACTTTCCCTACTGTTGCACTTGCTGGAGTAGGAATAGTAATTTTTTCCCCTCTGCTATCCAACACTTTCCCTACTGTTGCACTCGCTGGAGTGAGAATAGTAAATTATTCCCCTCCGCTATCCAACACTTTCCCTACTGTTGCTCTTGCTGGAGTGGGAATAGTAATTTTTTCCCCTCCGCTATCCAACGCTTTCCCTACTGTTGCACTAAGTGGAGTGGTAATAGTAAATTATTCCCCTCCGCTATCCAACACTTTCCCTACTGTTGCACTCGCTGGAGTGGGAATAGTAAATTATTCCCCTCCGCTATCCAACACTTTCCCTACTGTTGCACTCGCTGGAGTGGGAATAGTAATTTTTATCCCTCCGCTAGTCAACACTTTGCCTACTGTTGCACTAAATGTAGTGTAAAATGTAGGTTTCAAATTTTTTTATGTTACATGTGTATGTATATATATATATTCATTTTTATTTTCTAATATATTTCTAATGTTATATAATTAATTATTATTAATTAATTATTTTTAAGTAAATATATATATATATATATATATATTACATTTTATATATATATGTTTAATTTATTTTTAAATTACATTTAATACATTTAGGGCCCGATTCTGATGCGGGTTGGAAAAGCTTCCCGACCGAGGGCCTGATTCTGATGCGGTTAGGAAGGCCTCCTAACGGCATTTGCTCCTTCCAAATCGGATCGGGAACGTGTCTTCCCGACCGAGGGCCCAATTCTGATGCGGTTAGGAACAAATGTTCCCATTGAAGTCAATGGGAGTTCAACCAAATCGTATCTGGAAGCATCCGGATGCATCCTACTCCGCCGGTCGGACTTTCCCGATCCGAGTGGGTCGGACACCATTTCCCAACCGATTCAGTCGGGAAGCTTTTCCAACCCGCATCAGAATTGGCCCCTAAATTGTTAAAATTTACAAATCTAATTTTTTTTTAAGTTAAATATATTATTTTATTTATGTTACATTATTTTTTATACATATTAACAAAATGATATTTTGTACTTCGATATTTTTAACAATGATATATTTTTTCCGATATTTCTGTAGGTTGATATTAGTGTTGTCGATATTCTGTCAGTGATCCACCATCTATAATGGGGTTCCAACCTAGCAGATGGGAGCACACTGCCCTTCGATCCAAGCCCTAAAGTGCCATATGAGTATAAAGTGCCAGTGCATAAGTAACAAATATAGATGCTGCAGAATAGAAAATAATAAAAAGAACTTTTAAACCTTGCATCAAGAGAATACAGGCAGTTGTATGAAATATAGTACCTGCAGTATCCTTAAAGACCTGTCTCCCTAGAGATTTTCTTTGTCCTTCAGTACCATATAGCTGTCAAGATTTTACAAATGGAAAAAACAACTGGTCCACTCATGTCTGTGGTGCGTATTTTAAGTGCAGTAGTGCGGTCCTTGAAACCTAGCATTCTGCATAGTGGAACTATCCAACACTGCTTGCTTTTTATATGCAGGACAGAAAAATAAAACATGTTCGATAGACTCTGTGGCTTCGCAACTCATTGGGCACTCAGTTGGTGCACCCGGCCCCTTCTTCCAGTGGCAGATGAAGGGAGCTAACGGTAAAGTGCCCATCCTAAGCTTGATAAAAAGTGCTCTTGCATGCGGGTTTACGACAAAATCTAAGTAAGGTTCGAACTCAAAGCTGCACTTAAATGAGATAAAAGCATCTGTCAGAGTGCCCAAGCTAGATTTGGAGGTGATTTCTCCCAGGACATACGACCAATAGGCCATTTTAAGCTGGCCAATGGCATCACCTGGTATATCATTTGGGTTTGACCAAAAGTCCCCTAGACCCAACTTGTGCAACCATGACTTTATGTAGGTAAACCAAGGGATTCTGTCCTCTCAAGAAACCTCTAGAAAGTCCAGGAACCACTCTCTATAAGGTTCCAGTTCTCTTGTCGCCCAGACCTTGAGCCAGTAGAAAATTTGTCTCATTGCAGCAATATCCGAAATGGATCTCACATTTAGATCCATGTGGATAGGGAGTGTGGGGGTGCTGAGGGGATTTTTAACAGAGATTTCAAAAAATGGTTTTCTGCTATTTCTAATGTCTCCAAGTTGAAATGTCCCCAAATGTTTGCTACATAAAGGGCTGCCCCACATGCTTGCCTCCTGTAGATTTTCAAAGGGGGGTGATGGGAAAAGATGGAGCATTGTGAGCGAACCGCACAATAGACCCAGCTGATTGCCTTAGTAACATGGTGCTCTTCTTCAGCTGGGCCAGCCACCCATGTGAGTCTTCTAAGCAGATGCCCAAGTAGTCAAACCCGGACACTCACTCAACGGCTACCTCATCCAGTAGCATGGGTCTTCTCATTTTGCCCTTACGGTCCCCAAACACCATGTACTTAGTTTTGTTGTTGTTAATTTCTAACCCATAATCCCTACAATACGTGGAGAAGCTATCAAGCAAAATAAATAGGCCTGTGGACTTTTTGACAACAGCAAGGTGCCGTCAGCAAATAGCAGACTGTGTTTTTTTGTCTTTAGTCTTCGCCCTAAGTGGGAAGGGTATGCCCAGACGTGGGTCCCGTGCTCACTACACCACTGGATTCAAGCTAGCCTGGCTGATGAAGGGTGATGCCCTGAAACCAGTCCCAGGATGCTCGTTTCCGGTCCAGGGAGGACCTGGCTTGGCAGTTCGGGCTGGACTGTTCCCACAAGGAACAGGGTCAAGACTGATTTGCATATGGCTGGGTCCAAACTGGGGTGGTGTGGTGAGCAAAAGAATGATGGATTAAACCCAGATCCTTGTGAGTGGGGGTGAATGTTTGCATTGTCCAACATTCCGTCCAACAATTGTTTCTTTTGCACATGTCGCCCTAAGTGGGAAGGGTATGCCCAGACGTGGGTCCCGTGCTCACTACACCACTGGATTCAAGCTAATCTGGCTGATGAAGGGTGATGCCCTGAAACCGGTCCCAGGATGCTTGTTTCCGGTCCAGGGAGGACCTGGCTTGGCAGTTCGGGCTAGACTGTTCCCACAAGGGACGGGGTCAAGACTGATTTGCATATGGCTGGGTCCAAACACGGGTGGTGTGGTTAGCAAAAGAATGATGGATTAAACCCAGATCCTTGTGACTGAGGGTGAATTTTTGCATTGTCCAACATTCCGTCCATCAATTGTTTCTTTTGCACATGTCGCCCTAAGTGGGAAGGGTATGCCCAGACGTGGGTCCCGTGCTCACTACACCACTGGATTCAAGCTAGTCTGGCTGATGAAGGGTGATGCCCTGAAACCGGTCCCAGGATGCTTTTTCCGGTCCAGGGAGGACCTGGCTTGGCAGTTCGGGCTGGACTGTTCCCACAAGGAACAGGGTCAAGACTGATTTGCATATGGCTGGGTCCAAACGCGGGTGGTGTGGTTAGCAAAAGAATGATGGATTAAACCCAGATCCTTGTGACTGGGGGTGAATGTTTGCATTGTCCAACATTCTGTCCATCAATTGTTTCTTTTGCACATGTCGCCCTAAGTGGGAAGGGTATGCCCAGACGTGGGTCCCGTGCTCACTACACCACTGGATTCAAGCTAGTCTGGCTGATGAAGGGTGATGCCCTGAAACCGCTATCAGGATGCTTGTTTCCGGTCCAGGGAGGACCTGGCTTGGCATTTCAGGCTGGACTGTTCCCACAAGGAATAGGGTCAAGACTGATTTGCATATGGCTGGGTCCAAACTGGGGTGGTGTGGTGAGCACAAGAATGAGGGAATAAACCCAGATCCTTGTGACTGGGGGTGAATGTTTGCATTGTCCAACATTCCGTCCATCAATTGTTTCTTTTGCACATGTCGCCCTAAGTGGGAAAGGTATGCCCAGACGTGGGTCCCGTGCTCACTACACCACTGGATTCAAGCTAGTCTGGCTGATGAAGGGTGATGCCCTGAAACCGGTCCCAGGATGCTTGTTTCCGGTCCAGGGAGGACCTGGCTTGGCATTTCAGGCTGGACTGTTCCTACAAGGAACAGGGTCAAGACTGATTTGCATATGGCTGGGTCCAAACTGGGGTGGTGTGGTGAGCACAAGAATGAGGGAATAAACCCAGATCCTTGGGACTGGGGGTGAATGTTTGCATTGTCCAACATTCCGTCCATCAATTGTTTCTTTTGCACATGACGCCCTAAGTGGGAAGGGTATGCCCAGACGTGGGTCCCGTGCTGACTACACCACTGGTTTCAAGCTAGCCTGGCTGATGAAGGGTGATGCCCTGAAACCGGTCCCAGGATGCTTGTTTCCGGTCCAGGGAGGACCTGTCTTGGCAGTTCGGGCTGGACTGTTCCCACAAGGAACAGGGTCAAGACTGATTTGCATATGGCTTGGTCCAAACGCGGGTGGTGTGGTTAGCAAAAGAATGATGGATTAAACCCAGATCCTTGTGACTGGGGGTGAATGTTTGCATTGTCCAACATTCCGTCCATCAATTGTTTCTTTTGCACATGTCGCCCTTAGTGGTAAGGGTATGCCCAGACGTGGGTCCCGTGCTCACTACACCACTGGATTCAAGCTAGCTTGGCTGATGAAGGGTGATGCCCTGAAACCGGTCCCAGGATGCTTGTTTCCCGTCCAGGGAGGGCCTGGCTTGCTAGTTCGGGCTGGACTGTTCCCACAAGGAACAGGGTCAAGACTGATTTGCATATGGCTGGGTCCAAACTGGGGTGGTGTGGTGAGCAAAAGAATGATGGATTAAACCCAGATCCTTGTGACTGGGGGTGAATGTTTGCATTGTCCATCATTCCGTCCATCAATTGTTTCTTTTGCACATGTCGCCCTAAGTGGGAAAGGTATGCCCAGACGTGGGTCCCATGCTCACTACACCACTGGATTTAAGCTAGCCTGGCTGATGAAGGGTGATGCCCTGAAACCGGTCCCAGGATGCTTGTTTCCCGTCCAGGGAGGGCCTGGCTTGCTAGTTCGGGCTGGACTGTTCCCACAAGGAACAGGGTCAAGACTGATTTGCATATGGCTGGGTCCAAACTGGGGTGGTGTGGTGAGCAAAAGAATGATGGATTAAACCCAGATCCTTGTGACTGGGGGTGAATGTTTGCATTGTCCATCATTCCGTCCATCAATTGTTTCTTTTGCACATGTCGCCCTAAGTGGGAAAGGTATGCCCAGACGTGGGTCCCATGCTCACTACACCACTGGATTTAAGCTAGCCTGGCTGATGAAGGGTGATGCCCTGAAACCGGTCCCAGGATGCTTGTTTCCGGTCCAGGGAGGACCTGGCTTGGCAGTTCGGGCTGGACTGTTCCCACAAGGAACAGGGTCAAGACTGATTTGCATATGGCTGGGTCCAAACTGGGGTGGTGTGGTGAGCAAAAGAATGATGGATTAAACCCAGATCCTTGTGACTGGGGTGAATTTTTGCATTGTCTAACATTCCATCCATCAATTGTTTCTTTTGGTCTGCCGGAAAAGCACTCAGGATTTTTAGGGTATTGGATGTCTGTGAGAAAGGTGTGGTTCTATTGTAGATGTTAGTTATAAGGTAAGTTGATCTATTTGCGAGTGATAGGGTGATGGCTAGTATATCCGGGGAATCGACAAACAATCTTTTGGCACTGAAACCTGATGCTATCCATAGTCATATAATGAGTCCTCCCATTGCCCTACCAGCTGTAGTATCGAGAGCATGATTGCTAAAGGAGATACAGCCTTGTCTGTGGATGTCTAAAGTGGTCCAAGTCTCCTGCAGTATATACATGTAAAAATCTGCTATATATAATCCCCAATCAACATCATCCAATTTGGCCCTCAGTCTGACTATCTTCCATGAAATAATGTTTGGAGGATTTACGGCACAGCACCAGGAAGTGCGGCTGGTTAAGCTGATTAAAAGGAATAATTGTAGGCACACTGTGCTGAGTGGAGCCTACAATGGTCGTGGGGCTGCCAAAACAATGGGCCTAGAAGGAATGTACGTATAGAGCAATTCATTGGACTTAGTTACAGTTGGACTAGTTAAGAGGATAGCAGGGAAAGTGTTCATGTGATCAAAGTTGTTCAGCAGAGGTTCATCTACATTTGTTTGGTAGTACTATTCAGCTGTGGATCTATACTAATCCAAGTGCTCACTCGGGAGAGGCTGTAAGAGGGGGCTCCCTTATCTGTATTTCCCCCCAGGTACACCCCCATATTCTTGGAGAGCTGGGTATTATGCTGCTGTATTATAAATGTATTTTTCTAGAGATACCTCCATGATCTTTAAATTTCCTATATTTAAATTGAATGTTGGAGCAGTCTGGCGGGGTTGTCCTTGCATCTACGCAATCAGATTGTCTGCCAGTATTGGTGATGTCAAGATTAACTCAATCCTATCAAACCCTGTGCTATTATTTACTACTCTTTCTGCTCCAACAATGTTGTCACGAATTAGTGACCGGCAACACCGAACGTGGCTTATCCAGTGAATTGACTTATTCAATAGTGAGTCTTTGGTCTCTATGGCCGAGTTTTTGCTAAGTTTTGGGACGTTAACCATTGTAATGTGTCCAAGAGTAGCATTAACTTTTCTGCCCTGCTGGGAAGCAATATTCTTATATCTTTGTTGTAAGTTGCTGTTAGGCTGTGCACGGCCCATAGTAACAACTCTCATTCTGGTGTGTAGAGACTTAGGGGTCGATTAGGATGGCGGTCAGAAAACCATTCCGACCACCGTGGTAGCGGAAATTAACGGTCCGCATGTACCGCGGGAAAACCGGCGGTCAGATTAGGAGGAACCACCAGAAAAATCCGACTGCGGCGGACGGATTCCACAAAACTCCGCCGGGACCGTCCGGAACAGCTGAAAATCCGTCCGCGGTGGTCGGATTTGCTGCAGAAAGACCCAAAACCGCCGTTCGACCAGCGGAATGACCGCATGTGAAATTACGATACGATGGCGGTGCCAGCGGAACGATCAGTTGTTTCCGACCGCCGCGATCGCAACAAATGATGAATGGGAGAGCCGGCGGAAAGACTGTTGCATTCCGACCGCCGCGGTCACGCCGGGAGAGTGATGGCAGTCGAAAGCAACCACACAACAAGGCTACCAAGTGTGGCTATAAATCTGGCTCAGCCTCAAAAAACACCTAACACACCCCAATGACACATCCCCATGGCAAGTAAAAAATACAAATCCCAGGTCAACCCACACAACACACCTGACATGACTACTCCATTTTGACCCACCCACATAGCTCAGTATAAAACCAGCCCCTTCCCTGCCCAGAATTCTTTGCACAACTCCACAACTGAAGGGCCCAACCCCACAGCACAAAGGAGAGGCAAATCAGCACACATCACCCCATCACAACCACACACACATCACCACCACCACCTTCACACCTGCACTTTTCACCCATTTGCACATCACACACCATGTCACAGAAAAAGATGCCCAAATTCACTGACAATGAGTTATCAGTGATGGTAGATGAGGTAATCAGAGTAGAACCACATTTGTTTGGAAGCATGGTCCAACAGACACCAATAGCCACAAAAAATCAAATGTGGGTAAGGATAGTCAACAAAGTCAATGCAGTAGGGTCCACCCCGCGCACCCTGAAGGACATCCGGAGGAGGTGGCATGACCTGAAGACCAGGGTGAAAGAGCGTGCCAACAAGAACCATGAGCTGGCTCAGATGACTGGCGGTGGCCCTCCCATTCCACCACTAACATTCACTGAATGGGAGGAGAAGGTGCTTGCCACACTGCATCCAGAGAGTCTCACAGGAATACCCGGGGGAGTGGAGGCTGGTAAGTACCAACAAATGTCTCACATTACACTGCTATGTACTGTCTTGCACAACTAGAAAGCTACACTTCCTAGACCTAAATGCACCTACGTACAACACACTCTTCCCAGCACATGTCTCACAGATCTAACATTCCCTTCCTCTGACTCACCCCAAAGGTAGCTAGCAATATTTCCATGGGGGCATGTGTACAGGCAGCCAGCACTACAACTCCCACCAGGCACCCTTGCCCCACAGCTGAGCAAGATGGAGCACTCCCTCCACCCAGAAACATGTGGCAGCCATTCCATTGCTCACCTTCACCTAACAGGTAGGTAGCCATCTTAACAGGGAGGGGTGTTTGTGGGTGGGAAGCCAGCTCTACAACTCCCACCAGGCACCCTTGTCCCACAGCTGAGCAAGATGGAGCACACCCCCCACCCAGAACCATGTGGCAGCCATTCCATTGCTCACCTTCACCTAACAGGTAGGTAGCCATCTTAACAGGGAGGGGTGTTTGTGGGTGGGAAGACAGCACTACAACTCCTACCAGGCACCCTTGTCCCACAGCTGAGCAGGATGGAACACTCCCACACCCACAACCATGTGTCAACCATTGCATTGCCCTCCCCAAACTAACAGGTAGGTAGCCATCTTAATAAGGAGGGGTGTTTGTGGGTGGGGAAGCCAGCACTGCAACTCCCACCAGGCCCCCTTGTCCCACAGCTCAGCAGGATGGAGCACTCCTCAAACCCACAACCATGTGTCAGCCATTACATTGCTCTCCTCAAACTTACAGGTAGGTAGCCATTGTAACAGGGAGGGGTGTTTATGGGTGAGAAGCAAGCACTACAACTCCCACCAGGCCCCCTTGTCCCACAGCTCAGCAGGATGGAGCACCCCCAACCATGTGGCAGCCATTGCATTTCTCTCCTCAAACTTACAGGTAGGTAGCCATCTTAACAGGGAGGGGTGTTTGTGGGTAGGAAGCCAGCACTACAACTCCCACCAGGCCCCCTTGTCCCACAGCTCAGCAGGATGGCGCACCCCCCCAACCATGTGGCAGCCATTGCATTGCATGCCTCAAACTTACAGGTAGGTAGCCATCTTAACAGGGAGGGGTGTTTGTGGGTGGGAAGCCAGTACTACAACTCCCACCAGCCCCCTTGTCCCACAGCTCAGCAGGATGGAGCACTCCCCACACCCACAACCATGTGTCAACCATTGCATTGCTCTCCTCAAACTAACAGGTAGGTAGCCTTCTCATGCGCTCTTGTCTCACCCCTGAGCAGGATGGAACACTACCCCCACCCAGAACCGTGTGGCAGCCATTGCATTGCTCTCTTCAAACTTACAGGTAGGTAGCCATCTTAACAGGAAGGGGTGTTTGTGGGTGGGAAGCCAGCACTACAACTCCCACCAGGCACCCTTGTCCCACAGCTCAGCAGGATGGAGCACTCCCCACAACCATGTGTCAGCCATTGCATTGCTCTCCTCAAACTTACAGGTAGGTAGCCATTGTAACAGGGAGGGGTGTTTATGGGTGAGAAGCGAGCACTACAACTCCCACCAGGCCCCCTTGTCCCACAGCTCAGCAGGATGGAGCACCCCCAACCATGTGGCAGCCATTGCATTTCTCTCCTCAAACTTACAGGTAGGTAGCCATCTTAACAGGTAGGGGTGTTTGTGGGTAGGAAGCCAGCACTACAACTCCCACCAGGCCCCCTTGTCCCACAGCTCAGCAGGATGGAGCACCCCCCCAACCATGTGGCAGCCATTGCATTGCATGCCTCAAACTTACAGGTAGGTAGCCATCTTAACAGGGAGGGGTGTTTGTGGGTGGGAAGCCAGTACTACAACTCCCACCAGCCCCCTTGTCCCACAGCTCAGCAGGATGGAGCACTCCCCACACCCACAACCATGTGTCAGCCATTGCATTGCTCTCCTCAAACTAACAGGTAGGTAGCCTTCTCATGCTCTCTTGTCTCACCCCTGAGCAGGATGGAACACTACCCCCACCCAGAACCGTGTGGCAGCCATTGCATTGCTCTCTTCAAACTTACAGGTAGGTAGCCATCTTAACAGGAAGGGGTGTTTGTGGGTGGGAAGCCAGCACTACAACTCCCACCGGACACCCTTGTCCCACAGCTCAGCAGGATGGAGCACTCCCCACACCCACAACCATGTGTCAGCCATTGCATTGCTCTCCTCAAACTAACAGGTAGGTAGCCTTCTTATGCTCTCTTGTCTCACCCCTGAGCAGGATGGAACACTCCCACAATCCAAGAGCCATGTGTAACCTATTCCCTTCCTCTGCTCCACTTCACAGGTAGGTAGCCTTCCCAACAGGGAGGGGTGTGTTTGGGAAGGAAGCCAGCACTACAACTCCTACCAGGCCCCCTTCTCCCACAGCTGAGCAGGAAGGTACACTCCTCCCACCCACAACCATGTGGCAGCTATTTCCCTCCACTGTGTCACCGAGCAGGTAGATAGACAGTGCATGCACCCTGCCATCCTTCTGAAGATGCATGGAGCCATATGACCACACCAGCCCTCACATGTCATCCAACTTAGCATAGATCCAAAAGCCACATCCAGTGTGCAGACAGCTAAGCGTACGTAACTGTCACAGAATTTAAACTTTGAACCACCAAGTCACATGTTGAACAAATTCAGGGCCCAATCATGCACAGCACAGAATACAATGTGTGAGTGCCATGGTGTCTGAGCATGAAGGCCCATATGAACACAAAACATTCATGGTCAATCTAACAAACTAACTAAAGTAAATTATATGAAAAAGGTATGTATGACATTACAATGGCTACACCTTGCTTAGCTGAACGTGATTCCATGCAGAGCAAACCAAAAAGACGCATCACATAAAGTTGATGTGCCGCAAGTCGTTAGATGACGACATGTCCCTGTAATCACACAATCTGTACGTGGCAAATGGTTTCTATTTACATGTCACACCATGGACAAGTGTGTGGTGAATCATATGTAACATCCAAACGTTGAACACCAAGCTTGTGGAGTGCACTTCAATGACCATTTCACCTCTGTTCAACAGGAGATCCACAAGCAACTGCTGCAGAAGACAACACCAACCTGCAGAGCCAGTCTTCCCCCCCGGAACATGAACTCTCGGGTGCAGACTCCATACGTTTCTCGGATGAGGAGCAACAACCTGGCCCATCCGGACTGCCAGGGCGCACCACTTCTCAGGCCCTCATTTTCTCCACCACTACCACCGCCACCACCACAGCAACAACAACAGTGCTGACCCCTGCTGCAACGACCTGTGCGGCCTCAACCACCACCACCACCACCACTGCTGCCTGCAACACTCTCCCTGCCTCAGTGGTTACCAACACCACCACACAATCAGAGGAGGCCAGGGAGAGTTTGCGGGTGCGTCGAGTGCCAACACCACAGGTCCGGGTCAGCAGGGCAGGTGGGAGGGCAACTGGGGTACAAATACAGGAGGACACTGGGACCGAAGCCCTGGCCATCATCGCCGGAGTCCTTGGGGCATATGAGCAGATCCAGGGACTGATGGGCCAGGTTGTGGAAGAAGTGCGTGAGCTCCGCCTGCTGCTGAGGTCCATGGACATGCCTATGGGCCAACTTGTGGACCTCATGGGCCAGCTCTTGGGTGTTCTGAGGGACAGACATGCGGCCCAAATGACAGCTCAACCCCCCCTCCAGTGGCCCGCATTCTGATACCCAGCTGCGGCCACATAGAGGGGTGAGCTGCAACAAAATGCCTCCTCAGACACCGCTGAGCCCGCAGCAGAGGCCCCCCCTGTCAAACGCACAAGGGGCCGTCCGAGAAACACCAGGGGAGGATCACGTGGCAATGCACCATCCAAACGCTAGTTGCCGAGTTAGCCATGATGGCACCTCTGCTCCCCTTGACATTGACTTTCTTGACTATCCTTACCCACATTGCCATGTTGATGGCAGGAGTCTGTTGGACTGTGTGACTACATCAATGTGGTGACTACTCTATTTGTCTCATTTACCATCACTGACAACTCATACATTCACCATTTTGTAAATAATCACTTCTCTGTCACAAATACTTATTGTAAATAAACACTCTTCACACACCTATGTCTTTGTCTCAGCTCCATGATTATCACAGTATGTACAATGTCAACTCAGAATCCAATGTACCACAAGCTCTGATTGTGACGAGGCATTGAGAGGGTGAAGGGACCTAGAAAGACACAAGAGAATGACATTTACTTGTCAGGTGATGCCATTACAGGTAGAACACACCACTAGTCATCAAGATACACAAACCAGCACACAAAACAATGAGCAACAACATCAACATAGACATGAGGTACCTGGTTAAAAATACCCCGTGCCACACACATCAGCCATTAGCACAGAGCCAACAACAGCCAGCAGTCAAAAAGATCTTCTAGGCTTTGCTACTACCATCAAAGACAACAGACAATGTCACTGTTGTACAATGTCACTCACACTCAAGGGAAGTAGTTGTCGATGAGCTGTTGACGCAGGTCAACCCCTTCCTCTTCTCCACTATCGCCGTCACTTGGCATGTGTGGGTTTGCAGGGGGGGCATCTGCTGCTCATTATCGTCCAGGAGCAGGGGGATCTCTTTCCGCAAGGCCAGGTTGTGGAGCATGCAGCATGCAACTATGATCTGACACACCTTTTGGGGAGAGTAGAGTAGTGCACCTCCGCTCTTGACCAGACACCGGAATCTAGACTTCAGAAGCCCAAAAGTACGCTCCACCACAGGCCGTGTTCTCCCATGTGCATCATTGTAGCAGACTTCACCCGGGGTCCTTGGATTCCACAGTGGGCTCAGCAACCAAGGCCGGTTGGGATACGCAGAGTCTCCTAGGTGTGAGATTCAGAGAGCAATTTAGTAATATAATCAGTAGCTGAGGACAGCATGTCACACATACAGCACACTACTTGACTCTGCGTACTCACCAACAAGCCACGCACGCTCCGGATGTAGATTTGCCATCCATTGTGGGATGATGCTGTTATGCAGTATGTAGGAGTCATGTGCAGACCCGGGGAATTTGGCACAGACATGGGAGATAATCATATCCACTTGGCATACCACTTGCACATTTATGGAATGGAAATGTTTCCTGTTCCGGTAGATGTGCTCACGTGCCTGTGGTGGAACTAAGCCAACACGTGTGCAGTCAATGGCGCCAACAACATTAGGTATGTGTCCAAGATCATAGAAATCACCCTTCACACCTGCCAATTCATGTCTCCTTGGGAAGTGGATGTAGCAGTCCTTGTATGTCATCATGGCGGACAGGACATCACGTAGCATCATGCTGAACATAGTTTGAGACATCCCACCGGTGATGGCCACCGTGTACTGAAACGAACCAGTTGCAAAGAAATGCAGGGCCGCCATCACCTTACATGTTGGTGACACATCAGTTGGATATGTCCTGCGAGGCCTCAGATAGGGCTCCAACTGACCACATAGGTCTTGAAGGGTAAGGCGATCCAGACGGAATTTCCTTATGATGTCCTCATCCTCCATGTTCGCCAGCACTGGGAACGGACGATGCACATTTGGTCGTCTCCTACATATAATGAAAGGGGACACATGTCAATTTAATTTCCCTATGAGATGTGTCAAACATCTTACATCTTGACTGATGCAGCGCCAACAATAACTGGACTGTAACAACAGCTTAATGCACAAGTCACATGCACAGACACCTTGATCTCATGTAGTTGTACATGTGGTCAGTATGTACATACTGACTACCTCCAAAACAGATTCTGACTATGTGAATGGTAAATGGTACACTCGTACATCTTGTGTCACCAGCCCTGGGTGTAGGTGACACAGCACATGTTGGAAACAGCAACACTGCTGACTTCTACGTAGCTGCTGTACCTACCACACCTTCTTGCATAAGTCGCACAGAGCACAACTATTCTACACAATGAGCACAGTGTGTGCCATCTGATCAACTATCAAAATGAACACAGCAATGTACACAGTGAAATAGGCACATCATGTGGTCAGGCCATCATTACTGTGTGTTGATTAGCCATCTCACACATTGACGTGCACAAATATGAGACTCCATTACACACCAAATCTGTGTACATGCACACAAATATCATAGGTGAAATGTGAGTAAGTACATGCCAAAGCATGTAATCATGGGCACTGACATGGCATGTGCAGGCGTCAGTGAGTTGTCATGTCACACTAGCATTACATTTTGCAAACAGGTGCTGTGATACATTGTGAAGGTCTAGTGTTCAATTATGAAAATTGGCAATTGCCATTGCTAGAGCATAATGTATCCATAGGTGCGGTATGCGTGGGTCCTTGGTTACAATTGAAAGATGCCAAGTCGTGGTAGCAACCGCCTGGCCCCCGCGGTGTGCCACCGCCATTGCAGCCAATGGGAACCGCGATCGCGGTTGTGCAATACAATTTTGAAACTCGCGGTAGGCGTGCTCCGCTGCCGCGGGCCCGGTCATTGGGTACAATTGAAAGATGACAAATCGCGGTAGCGACCGCCTGGCCCCGTGGTGTGCCACCGCCAATGCACATGCCATTGCAGCCAATGGGAACCGCGATCGCGGTAGTGCAATACAGTTTTGAAACCCGCGGTAGGCGTGCGCCGCTACCGCGGGCCCGGTCATTGGTTACAATTGAAAGATGCAGGATTGCGGTAGCAACCGCCTGGCCCCCGCGGTGTGACACCGCCTCTGCCAATGCCATTGCAGCCAATGGGAATCGCGGTAGTTAATTACAAATTTGAAACTCGCGGTAGGCGTGCACTGCCACCGCAGTCCCAGTTATTGGTTACAATTGAAAAATGTTAACCAGGAACACCAATTGCAGCAGCTGAGTACCACTGAAACAACCCCAGGGGCCTATATATGTCTGGGAGAGAGCCACACATTTCAATTGCATTCAGACACTGCTGCCTGTCATTCTTCACCACCAACTGCTGCTGTTCCTGTCTCCTGGACCCAGTGATGGCGAGAACTGAGAACATCAGGGCCTGTCCCTTCACCACAGAGGAGCTGGAGGTCCTGGTGGGCGTGGTCCTTGCACAGTATGGGAGGCTATATGGTGTGCCAGATGTACTGGTAAGTGTTTCAGAGTTAAAGTTTGAGAGTGCTCAGAGTGCTCACATGATGTTGCTCTGCAGTAGTATGTGCCTGTGAGTGCAAGTTAATGTGCATGCATCCTCATTTTTCAGATTCAATGCTCCATACATGGCCTAGTAAGAATTGCACTTGAGTATTTGGGGAGGATGACAACATGGACATTTCTACAGCCCTTCTTCAGCAATAAAAATACAAACGTTGGTCTGAGACTGGGTAATGTAAATGTGTGATACACTGCCTAGCATGCTGACTTCATGTCAATGGGGTGTGTAGCCTTATTTCCACAGATCCATGGCTGCATTGAAGGATGGGAGGGACATGCAGTGTTTTTGCAGCCATACAGTTACACTGCTGGTTTGGATAGTCGAAGTCTGAAAAAACATTGCCTGTGCTATGTGATTTCATAGTCCATGAGGTTTTCACATGCTCATTTGTGACATTACAAATGTATTTTGTCCAGAGGGTACTGAAGAATGTGTGTACAGTTTTCATATTGCCCCTATGGATATGTGTGCATTATGCACAAGAGTAAAATGCCTGAGTGTAACACTCTTGGTGGTAATTCACCTATGACACATCAGATAAATGTAATTTGGAGATGTCATCCTTCCATTGTTTTCATTATGTGTTCTGTCTCGCATGTGTAGGCACGGTTTCCCCTCTCATATTGTACATGCATGTGAATTTTCTGATGGCCCTCGTTTAACCTCAGTGTGAGTCCCACTGGCCTGCACAGAAACTGCCCAATTTTAAAAGGACCCATCAGTAAATGGACTGAGTGAAACATATGTGTTGTCCGGCACCCTATTTCTCAATGAGCTATCTTAGGCCTGAGGATTGCACAAGACAGGACTACACCTTGTGTGAAGATTGTGAGAATGTAAGATCATGGCCCTAAATCTGACCACCATGACACAGGTAGCCATTCACTGGCCAAGGACATTGAGGGGTGTGTAGTGTTGGACACAGTGAGTCTGCCCCGACACATCATTTCAATTGTATTGTATGTATTGCTCACTCACATACTGCATCACAGATGAGGGTCTTCTTCACATTGGTTTCTGTGCTGGCACACTGCATGTGTATGAGATGGCCAGGTACTGTGTCCATCATATATGTATACATTTCTATGAGATTATTTGATGCAAGTGTACTACGTGTCATGCTGTATGGCCTCTGCTCAACATTTATGAATTGGTTTGCTATGTTTTTTCATGCTCCCGTACTGACACACAGTGGTACATAAAACAGTGTCACTGAAACTTCCTCTTCTTGTCTCCCATGCCTGCAGCTTAAGGTCCACCAGCGTAAGGCAATATGGAGGGCCATTGCATGCAAGGTGCGGGCTCTGGTTGTCTCCAACCGATGGCACACGCACTGTCACAAGAGGTGGGATGACCTCTGCCGGCGGAGCAAAAACGTGGCAGAGATGACACTGGGGGTGCTCCCTCGGAGTGGTAGGTTGGCGCGCAGGAGCATGACACCACTAATGGCCTGCATCTTGGCAGTGACACAGCCAGAGCTGGATGGATGCTTGAGGGCCCATCAGCAGCAAGTTGGGGGTGAGTATTCTGCGAAGTGTGACTTTGGGTGTGAGGGACTGCATGTATCCCAACCCTGAGCCAGTGGGAAGCTCTGTGATGTCTCTAGTGTGATGCAATGGCTTCTAAGTGGCCTCAGTGTTGAGTGCAGCTGATATGCATTTTTCCAACATGTGGTTTCTCATGTGTTTAAAACAATGTCCCTTGTCATTGACAGTTGAGATGTGGCCTTGTGACATATGCTGCAGTATGAGTGTCATAGACATCACCTGGCAGTGAACAGCAGTGGGCATCATGTTAGTGTGCATTTATAGATGTGTGCTGTGCACAACATAACATTTGTGACAACTACACAGAAGACACCAATATGCAACTGTAGTTGTGCTTCAAAGCACAACATGGTGGATAGCACGAGCTTGTGGCCATTGCAAAAGGACATTTGGGAGTCTGTATCTGTGGTGTTCCCTTAAAGTGACTCCATATGTGACAGAGACAACATGTTTAGATGTATATCTATCTCACCTACAGGCATGTAGGTAGGCTTACAGAGAATAGTATGTTAGGTTACAAGGAGGCACGGGCCAGCTATTTGGCTATGTCAACGTCACATGGGGCATTACTATCAACTATGCGTGTTTCCATGCATCTTCTGATGATTGCATAAATGTTGCACATGCTGACTGTACATGGAGGAGGCCAACATGGGAGTATTATTTTCAAGTTTTGTGCTTTGCTTGCATATGATGTTTGTGAGTATGGCACAATACTGAACCTATGTCTGTCTCTTACAGCATCTACCGAGGGCACGGAAGGACAGGGGACCGACACCAGTGGGGAAGCTTCTGGCACGACTGCTACACATGAGCTCACTGACACTGATGTGACCAGCGCCTCGGAGGGGGACAGGAGTGCCCTGGATGATTCACGCCCGGAAACACCAACCTCCACATCATCAGACTCCAGCGGTGACTCCTCGATGTTGGCGGGCACAGGAAGTTTGAAATCTTCCTCTTCTTCCACCACACATCGTCCAGTACCCCCTTCCCGGTTGCTACCACATGTGCAGTCCGTGCCCGCAGCCCTAGGAAGGGTAGTGTCTCTTTCCCCCCAGGCACTGCTGCCCCTGCCTCCCCTGCTGCCCTCAGTGTGGAGGCAGTGGACCTTTTGCACCAGCTGTGTGTGGGTCAGACTGCTCTCCTGAATGCCTTCCAGGATCATGACAAGAAGTTGGCACCGGTAGTTGCCTTCATGGAGGGGATTCATTCTGACGTGGGTGGCCTACACCGAAATGTCCAGTCTTTGTCCTCCACAGTGACGGCAGCCATTCAGCAGTCACAGGCTCCCAGTCCAGCTCCTGTCCCTTCAGCAACCACCCTGCCAGTGGCACCACCTGACGAGAGTGCCCACACGCCACAGCCTCAGGCACCAAGTCCTCCACATGCAGCACACAACAGCAGCACTCCAAGCGGACCAGACCACAGACACCATCCCCACAACACAAAACAGGCACACAGGAGCATAAAACCAAAAGCCCATCACGTGACACTCATGGGCATCAGGCCAAGAAGCAGGTATCAACATCACATTCATCAAAATCACCCCCATCCAAGGGCACTCCCATCCCCACACCTGCTCCCAAAGACAAACAAACACTTGCCCTGTCTGCTGTGAACCTGGTGCCTGCAACGACTAAGCACAAACACTTTTCTAAGGCAGATTCACCCACAACATCAACTCCCACCCACACCCCTGTGAAGCTGGGACAGGAGAGCAAACTGGGGGGTTTACCTGGACAACAGGGGATGCAGGGGAAAAGGCAAGGCCACCCCAAGCATACCACCAGATCCAGCAAATCCCCACAGGGAGAGCCACCTGCACCTGATACACCTTTGGTTGAGAGTGACGCTGTTGTGCCCACCCCGCTTACCACTCCGGCCAAGACACTTGTGGGCTATCGAATCCCCAAGAAGTTGAGACCCAGCCCTCAACATTCACCCTCACACACTGTGTCTCCCGGCAGCATGTCTCCACCTCCCCGTGCCACCACACCACCCGGCCCAAGCAGAACTCAGGCTCCCACAGCCACTGATGCCTCTACCTCAGCCGGTTCTCTCTCTCCCAGGTCCAGTCCTCCAACTGGCCCCGACAATCAGCCACCTCCCAGTTCAACTGAAAGCCAAAATTTGAAGCAAAGTCCCCCTTCCCACACCCTTTCTCCCACAGCGATGCCTGGACTGCACATTTGTAGCCCCTTTGCTGGGGTGATTCCCATGTCAGTGGACGGTGTTACCCATTCCCTGTGCAGTTTCTCATTCACACATGTGCGGACCAGAACTATGGACTGGCCAATGGCCTTGCTGTCTGTCACTTTTGATGCCCATTTCCTGTGCAGTTTCTCATGCACACATGTGCATATTTTGAATTTGTACTGGCCAATGACCTTGCTGTTTGTTACTTTTGATGCCCATTCCCTGTGCAGTTTCTCATGCACACATGTGCGGACCAGGACTATGGACTGGCCAATGGCCTTGCTGTTTGTCACTTTTGTGCCCATTCCCTGTGCAGTTTCTCATGCACACATGTGCGGACCAGAACTATGGACTGGCCAATGGCCTTGCTGTTTGTCACTTTTGATGCCCATTCCCTGTGCAGTTTCTCATGCACACATGTGCATACTTTGAATTTGTACTTCCCAATGGCCTTGTTGTTTGTTACTTTTGATGCCAATTCCCTGTGCAGTTTCTCATGCACACATGTGCATACTTTGAATTTGTACTGGCCAATGGCCTTGCTATTTGTCACTTTTGATGCCCATTCCCTGTGCAGTTTCTCATGCACACATGTGCATACTTTGAATTTGTACTGGCCAAATGGCCTTGCTGTTTTGTACTTTTGATGCCGATCTGGGTATTATGTAATAAAGAATGTTACTCCTGTTGTCTGCTTTGTCAATGTCCTTGCTAAATAAAAGGCTTTATGTATGGGTATCGGTTCATGTGACACATGCTCTGTATGCCACTTTAACATTTCCAATTGCTTGTTTTACTTTTTCAGAGGTTTCCAGGGGTAACAGGCACTTTTGTTCTTCTTCAGTCTGAGGCTGCAATGATTGTTGTTTGTGATGATCTACTCTTCTCCTAATCATTCTGTGCTCAGGTTTGCTAAATTGTACACGTCATGTTAGGATGCAAAACCAGAACAGAGGTGAATGCTATCTACAGGATTACTTGCGGGGTGGCCAGGGTCCGGCATTTCTGTGGGCTCTTTCTTGATGTGTGCACAGCAGTGTTGATGTATAGTCATCTTGTGTGGGCCTGTCTTCATAGTCACATGTGTACATTTGAATGTGTGCACTTGAGTAGTCATACAGTGTGATTAGCCTGTCATTGTCAGTAGAGTTGATGTGTATGTGCCCCTGCACATGCCAACTACACACTTGTATGATCCAGGTAATGAGTGCCTGTTTGTATACATTGTCAGACATGTGCTTCAGATTGTGGGCACATGTAGGAGTTGTAGGTTGAGCACTGTGCAGTGTGTCGGTGTGTCCTTGCACTCCTGGGGGACACCTACTTGTTGTCACTGTCAGTTGTGAGTATGCAGAGTGTGTCACTGCAAAGTGTGTGTTGTGTTTTGTTGATCAGCCATGTGTCTTGTTTAAGTTTGTGTTCACTGAGCTGACCTGCTCAGCCACACTGACATTATTTGTGAGTTTTCTCATGCATTGCTGTCACTTGACACATTTTTGGCTCCAGTATGGTATGTGGTATGAGGAGTCATACCATCCCCCATAGGTGCTTCTGATGCCTACACATTGTGAGTTACTCCTCTATGTGTTTGTGGACTGTACACTCCTCACCTGTCCACTACTGATGTACACACCACTTCAATCTCATGTCTTCCACCCCATGCCTTGCTAGTGTGTGACCCTCCCCACCACTTCATAGTGTGACACTATACTGTGGGAGGATGATCTGTGTACAGGACCAATGTGCCACTCAGGACAGTTTCACAATTAGTTATGTGTTATTTTCTTTAACTAGTTTGCACTCATGGTTGCTCATGTGCAGTGCATATGTTTGAGCAGCACCGTCCTCTAGTCATGTTGTTTGCATCTGGGTTTCCATGAGTTGTGCATCTGTGGGTGATGGCTAAGCTGTATGTGTGTTCGCTGAGGTACTGCTACCCTTCCTGAGTGTGATGTTATCTGTGTGCTGTGATGATTTGTGTTGTGGGAGTTCATGGTGGGGCACTCAGATATGTGTGCTACTGCTTTGGTTGGTGTGCACTCACTGCTTGGTGTGCATGCAGTGCTGTCAGTGTATATTGCCTTGTACTTTCCTGGTGTGCATCCCCCTGATGGCCAGCTGAGTTTGCTATGTGATGGATTGGTATGTGCATCTGTTGTGTTTTTGTTGTAGTTGGATGCAGTGTTTGGCCTGTGTTGGCTCTTTCTACTGACAGGTGCAATGTGTGTGTGATGTTATATTTGCATGACATTGTGTGTGAGTAGTTTGTGCATTGTGATACATTCAGATGTGTGTTGCATGTGTAGTGTGCATTTCTTGTGTGTATGTCACATGCAGCAAGGTGGATTCTTGTTCATGAGCTTGTTTTGAGTGCACAATAGTGGTTTGTCCTCCTATTTTTGACCTGTCACTTGTCAGGATTGTGCATGTGCATGCTTGTGGTACACTATGACACCATGTTCACTTGATGACTGGTGTGATGTCTGTGTTAGCTGATTTGTCCCATTGATCCCAGTTAGTGTTCATGATTGGCATTTGATGATGCAATTCTTGTTTGTGTTGGTGTATGGTGTCTGTGCATTGGTCCAGAGTGACAATATTGTGTATTCCTGTTCTGTCTAGGGTCACATTGCCTATCCACTGTTTGCCTGCACATGGCTGGGCTTGTTGGACTTCTGTGGATGTTGTTTGTGAGATTTGTGTTTGGCTATTGTTTTTGTGTCAGCATTAGTTCAGACATCCCTGAGTGTGAGTCTGACATTTGCAGATGCACACCAGGGTGTGTGATTGGTTGTCTGGAAACTCACAGGACCTTATTTGCACCTTTATGTGTGTTTCTCACAGGTGTTGAGTGTTGCAGGTGTGAGATGGGTAGATGAGGGGTATGTGTGAAGGTCCTACTTGGGTTTGACAGTCCCGGAGTGTGACAATGAGCCATGTGTGTTGTGCTGATGGCATACACATGTCAAGTGAGTTGACACAGATGTGTGGCTGGTCACTGTATGGGTTCTGACACTTCCTATCATTCCTGTGCCTATGCATAGCTTTCATTGCTGTATCCCAGAGATATTGCACAGATGTCACTTTGGTTTAATTGCAATCACTGTGCCACCCATGTCTGATTTGAGGGCCTAAGGGTAGTGTGATACGTTCCTCCTCTTGCATGTGATGTACGCATGCTTTGTGGCTTGCTCCATGGTTTTCCAGCACTGTGCAATTTAATTTCGGGCTAGCCCATTTATTGTCCTACATTGCTGCTGACCTATGGTATGTGTATGTGGCAGAGTGTCAGTGTGGGATCTTTCTGAGCGACTTGACAAGCAGTGTGAACAGTTCAGTGGTTGTTCATATGCAGTGTGAGTCTTCATTTCTTAATTATACTCAGTTTGATTCACATGAGTGGAAGGCAGGTGTGAGGAGGAGGGTTGTCCAGCCCCTGACCTTCTGTGCAGGGTGTTCATCTTCACCCCCACCTTCCCAGTCAATCTACCTTGCCCTTTGATGTGTGAGGTGCGAGGTCGAGCCACACCTGGCTGATAAATTGTGCATGGAGGGGGGGGGCACAGGAGGGGCACACAGCATGTGCAAAAATGGGTGTGGGAAGTGTACTGTGGGTAGGGTGAAGGTGGAGCCCTGGGAAGCTGCACAGACTGCCCATGCCTGGCGCTGGCCCTGCCTGCTACATTGTGCGCAGGTTTGCCCGCGTCTTCACCGCTTCGGTGACTTGCCCGGGACATTGCAGTGATTTCTCGGTTGATGGGTGACCCGGATGCGGAGGTGTGGATTTATAGCAGGCAGGACATGTGTGAGTACACTGGGGGATATGTTCCTGTCCCCACCAGAGTGTCTGATGTGGACAGGAACCGTATTCCAGCACAGGAGTTGTGTGTTGTGGTTGTATGCGGAGATGTGTTTTTACGTACCTGCGGTGTTGACTGCGGCGATGTCTTATTTGCTGGTATTGGATGAGGTACAGCAGCGGAAGGGCTTGAAGAGCTGGATCCAGAGCGGTCAGGAAAGCGTGGAGGTGACCGGGATTCAAGTTTCGCTCTCCGCAGTAGTGCTTCCGCCGTCTATGAGGGGCTGGTTTCTCCGCTGCGTTCTGATGGGCTGTTTGAGGCATCGTGATTTCTCCGGCAGTTGGGATGTCATTCCGCACGGCGGTCTTTCTCTATTGGCTCCCTCCGCCACCGTTGCGAAAGGAAATTACTGGCGGATCCTGAAACTCCACAGCGGACGGAAAATGGGCTATCTTTGCCATTGTAATATGGCGGACGCGAGGACCGCCGATGGAGTGCGGAAAAGGACATTTTCCGCCAGCACCGCGAATGTGCCTACGACCGCAATACTAATGAGCCCCTTAGCCTCTGGGGTGTCAGTTAGAGAATTAGGGGCCACTTTTTCCCTTGTGGCCTTGGCTCTTGCTCCAGAGATATCTATTGGGCACTGGTTGGAGAGTAAGGATGGAGGCTGGGATGGCTGAGGAGGTTTGGTCGCAGAGAAAGGCTCCAGCGCAATTGGGAATATAGGTGGCACAGGGTGTTTATTCTGGGCTACGAACTGGTTTAGTGAGATTGACAAAGATACTATCAAAGATTTTAGCTCCCCCGCCTCTTCTCTTAAAGATGTTACAAGAGCGGTTAAGGCAAGTTCTTTGGCGCAAGACCACCCCGACAATGTTGGTAAAGTGCAATTGGAGTGTTTGCAGGGAACCATGCTTTCCCAGGTCTGTGGCATGCTTAGGGGGGCAAAGCGGTTACTACAGGGAAATCCCCACACTCTATTTCCCAAATCAACAAGAGGCGGTACAGTTGAAGAGGGAACGAGTGGCGTAGGGCATGGAGTGATCTGTGCCTCAGTTAAAGACACAGGGCCCTGTGATCTGGGCTTCGTGAACATTCCTGGGCTTCTGTGCTTACTTATTGCACTTCGAGAATTAGGGGGAATTTAGGAGGTATAGACTTAGTGTGGATAGCATCAGTGGCTCCTGAGCCAGGATTTGCTCACATTCTTCGAGGGGATGGTCTACTACACAGTTGTGCCCTGCTGATTTGCCACTTTTTTTTTTTAGATTTTTGGGGTTTTTGTAGTTTCCACATCACCCTCCCTGGTTTTCCATTTTGCCATAGTGGCTGCCTCAGAGCGCCCAAGAGATGTAAGAGATGAATCGCACACAAGTGCTAGGTGTAAAGGCTCAATGTTCAAAATCCAAATGTTTCTTCAGCTGCCCCAGGTTCCCAGAGTCAAGAGTCTAATGTCAGTGTAAATATGAATTCCAGAAGAACACTGGTAAATGTAAAAAGTAACTTAGAAAGAAGATGTATGAGGGGTGGCCCAACCCGGTCACTGACAGGTGCAGACGGGCCCGCTCTTGGGCCCGGTCTACGCCCCTGCCACGCCCCGCAAGCATCCCACGCTGCAGGACACCCCACAGCCTTTTACGGTGCTCCAGCACCTTTTAGGAGCGTTGGGCATCAAGGCCAGGAAGAGGATGCCAAGAAATGCAGTCTCCCCCCCGCTGAGAAGAAACCTGTTGGGAGCAGTAAGTAGAGGGTCCCCAAATCACTCGTCTGCTCCACCAAAGAATTCAAAATAGTTCATTCAAACAAGTTTTGGCCAGAAATACGCTTTTAGCTTCCACCCACACAAACACAGATGAAATCTTGACTAGGGGTAATCACCCTGACTGATATAGTTTCACCTTTGTGCAATAGGTTCTACTAACATCAATCACTATTAGTACAAGCACAACAATCTGTTATGGCCCCTATATCAATTTTACCTCAGGATGGTACCTCATGATCTGTCACCACAAAACCATAGCAGACAAGTAATATCACAATATCTCTTATTTATCACTGGACCTTGGACTGCGCCGAGTCCAATAACTTCAACTGCTCAGTTTCAAACGCGTATGTGCATCTATACAGTTAAACCATAGACATCACAATAGCATAAGTTCACCATAGACCATTGCAAAGCGCAACCTTACTGATACTCACACCTCCACCATCGCAAAGCGCTTTCGGAACCGTTGAACTTCTTCAGTCTTCAAACTCTGGTTATGAACTTAAGGGATATGGGCAATTCTAAACTTGGGCAATTAAATATATTTTTGGCTCCTTTTCTTCTGTAACATCCACTGTTGCTCTGCTATCTCTCGCCAGAGCGGGGATTCCTGCATATTAATTATCGAGTATAATCATTAAATAACCCCTGAAATTGTTTTTAAGGACCTTTGCTCATCGACAAGGAGAGATAATATGGAGCAATCATTTACATCAAACACCATGAACAGTGAAGTCAACTTGAGGCTTCACAAGGTTCAGTAAAGAAAATGTGTGTCAATTAAAGGGTTTTATTAGCAAATTAATTCAAGTTGATTTATTTATTTAGTAAATATTAAAATTTAGACATAGTCATTACAGATTCAAATAATCCATTAGTTGATGTTTCAAAACAAGATAAAATACAACATTAGTAAGAATTACAAATAAAATAGAGAAAATACAGCAAGTGTGTTCCATAAAGGAAATCCCTAATCTAAATGAATCGAGGTTTAGGCATAAAAAAGGTGATTTCTGCAATAAGGAAGGTAAGGTGTCAGTTTCAGAAACCCAAATGAAGGGACTGAAAATGCATAGGCATAAAGCCTTAGCACTTAAGCAGTGGAAATTAGCAGAAGCTGGAAAGCATTCTCAGGTATAAATCAGCAGGTGTACCTAGTCTCTAAATGAGAAAGGGAAGGGCTCTGATTGGGTCTCTCCCTTAGACACAACTAAACTAAAGAACACACCGTAATATACTTCTGCTGAAATGTTATTTGCACAAATCTTGCATTCCCTGTTCCTCCTACCCAATCAATCCTCTGCAAATTCTGGGAGCAGGAATACTCCCTAGTGTATACAAATCACTACACGAGAACGACTAAAAACAGGGGGAAAGGAAAACAGGTCCCAAACCTTTGGGCCATATCTAACCAAGGAGATAAAGAGAAAGAGAGAGAAAAGAGAAAGGGGAAGAAAGAACCTTTCTGACGAACCCAAAAGGTTTTAAAAGCTGCCCTCACCCACTAAATAGTGGCATGCTTTAGCATAGGGCCGCTGACACACCCTGGCGCAGACCAACTTTTCTGGGTGAAGCTCATATTTTTTTTATGAAAGTAGAATTATTTAAGAAGAAGGATCCCTGTTGCAGAAAAGAAAAATGATTAAAACTGTCTGAGTAGGTACCCTTCTAAATTTTATTGTAGGTTCCACGTGGAAGGGTTAAAAAGTTTGAGGGTATATGGGAGAAACAACCTCTCCATTGCCCTATCTGCTGTACCAACAAGTTTCAGCCCTTATCTACCACCCAACAGAGTTGATGGCCTTTGTAAGGATACAGATCTCTTATAACATGTTTTGAAATTTCCTCCTAGTATAGTCACTATGTGGTAGAGAAAGGTAAATGGCAATACTTGCCCTTAGTAGACACACATCGTGAACGTACCAGAGTTTCATCAATAATGGTCCAAACCCAGCGATAGAGTGGGAACGTCGCCCTTTAGTCACACTTTCTTCAAGTTGCGACGTAGCCGTCTTGGCCACTCTACTCCCTCCGACGAAGACATAGTGACTATACTAGAAGGGAATATAAAAAAATGTTATAAGGGATATGTATTATGACGAAGGCCATCGGTCGGTGGCCTTCGTCATAATACAGATCCCTTATAACATGTTTGGCGGTAGATAATGGCTGAAAAATGTTGGTACAGCAGATAGGGTAATGGAGATGTTTTTTCTCCCATATACCCTCAAACTTTTTTAACCCTGCCAAGTGGGACCTACAATAAAATTTAGAAGGGTACCAACTTAGACATTATGAATCATTTTTCTTTTCTGCAACAGGGATCTCTCTACTTAAATAAATCTTCTTTTATAAAAAATATGCGCTCCACCCTGAACATTGGTCTGCTCCAGGGTGTGTCAGCGGCCCTATGATGAAGCATGCCACTATTTAGTGGGTGAGGGCAGTTTTTAAAACCTTTTGGGTTCCCCAGAAAGGTTCTTTCTTCCCCTTTTTTCTCTCTCTTCCTCTTTATCTCCTTGGTTAGATATGGCCCAAATGTTTGGGACCTATTTTCCTTTCCCTCTGCAATTAGTCCTTCTTGTGTAGTGATTTGTATCAGTTTTCCAGGAGAGTGAGGGGAGGTGGAATCTCTTGTCCCTTCTGTTTGTGTGAATTATATTAAACTCCCTAGTTTCTCATGTCTTCACAACGAAGTACAGAATTGAGTCCTTGAATTGTTACACTGATCACATCTTGTGGTTCAGACAGGTCTTCCCATGTGTTTCCTACCATCTCCTCTCCTCCAGGTGAAAACCTCAGTTGTCTAATAAATAACAAATGCCTATTTACTAAATAACAGAAATCTTCTGGAAAGTTACAGCATCTGCAGTGGAAGAGAAAAACATCTTGTGCGAGACAAAAGTTGACATTAATATGGCATCAGTAGTCAGGCTAGCTTAAGTCAAAACAATATGTTTATTTTTTCGTGTGCTTTTAATGTCTAAGTGTGAATACCTACTACAAATTTGCATTCATTATGCATGTATTATTCAGCATAGAAATTTGCAATTTCAGTTTAATGCATTTAATTTGCAAAGTGAGGAAATTCGCTCTATCATTTCTGAGGGCCTGGGGGCAGCTGCAGAGTGCTACTTGCAGAACAACTTTCTTTCTTGATGTTCAAGTGTACATTATTTACATCTGCCATGTTAAAAGGGTAAATTAAAATAATGAATTGCCCTCCATGCATCATCAGATGTCCTATTACAACATGCATGTGGGCATTAATTATGAAAAATAGAAAACCCATCACAAAGTTGCCAGCTATGTCTGCGCATATGTCATTGTGTATGCATTGTTCTGCAAATCGCATAACAAAAAATTGGCAAAGCAAATAGATCAGCCTTTAAGAGCCAAACCTAGTGGTTTTGGCAAAACATGCTCGTAATAGCTCGGTATACCAGAACCTTTCCACATACTGACCAGATGTTGGAACATAAACAGTTTTCAGTTATAACTGATAATACCAGACAAAGTACCATTGAAAGGAATATTCACTTTTAGTAGAAACCGTAAGACATGAGATGTTCCTGCTTTAGTGCCCTCTGGTGTCAAACAGCATAAAATACAGTGCCTACCTCTGCAGTGTT
This sequence comes from Calotriton arnoldi, assembly GCA_963921515.1. NCBI lineage: Eukaryota > Metazoa > Chordata > Amphibia > Caudata > Salamandridae > Calotriton > Calotriton arnoldi. The sequence goes on along the minus strand of CAWUFW010003657.1, from coordinate 966,358 downwards.
TTGTGATGGATGTCCTCTGCTTTAACCCACTTAGGCAATGCTATGCCCCTCAATTATTTGCCATTGTGGACATTTGGAAGAACCTTGGATCCCTATGACCTAATTTGTTCAAATAGGTTTAATACCGTTTTGAAAGGTATTCCCTGATTTGGCATTTGGGAACGCAATATCAGTGAATAATTGAAAGCAATCAAAACTTTGCTTATTTTAGGGACAACATGTTTATTTCCTGGGAGGAAGATATATATATATATATATATATATATATATATATTTATATATATATATATATATATTATTTATACATAAAATAAATGGAAGTGGGCCAATAGGGCATACTTGACAAAATCTCTGGCTATGATAATGTCACTCATTCTTTTCCAATCAGCTGTCAACTCGACTACAAGCACTATTTCTTTCATCCAATATAATTAGGCAATGTAATAATTCATTTCCCAATCCACAAATTGCCATGGTAAGAAATAGATTACTTATGGTGTTGAAAGCAGTTTTTCAGGTCAATAATTGTCAATTAAGTGTTTTAAGTGTTGGAATGAATAACTCCTGGTAGCAATGCATAAATATTCAAAGAGTGATCTGTTAATTTTTTTTCTTATTTTTATAGCTGTGTTGGTGACTGCTGTGGTGACTTTACCTCCTTATTCTCTACTCACTTTAGTACACTGTTTTATATTAATTTGACAAAAAGATTTGCCTTTATTATTAAAAGAGATGTGGTATAATAGTATGATGTGAGGTATCTTTCCCCATGTTAAGATTGGCATGATCTTGGAATCTTCTGCATAATAGTAACATCTGATTGTAGTAGAATTTGTGTTTTTTAATGCAGTTGCCCACAACAGTTGAACATTGTGTTAGGTCTGAAGCATAACAGTCACAACCTTTGGCCTTTCGCTTTTTTGTTTATTTATTGCACCTCTTATCTTTGAGTAAAAATATAGGTCACAATAAAGGAGTGTTATCAATAGTAACAGACCAAAATATGGCTTTCTTCTCTATAAAATGTTCCTACCATTCTTTTCATAATATGGTGCAAAGTATGCATAGCAGTATATAGATTAAATCACACTTTCTGACCATCTCTCTTGTTCAGATGATCCTCTGGTTATAAAACTTGAAAACATTCCTGAATCCTTCATTTGCATTGCATCCTATAATACTTCCCAATTCCTATGTAGGCTCCTTTCTCTTTCTTATTGTTTGTATTTATGTCTCAGTATTCTTTTCTGTTTCTCTATTTTTATCATTTCTACTCCTATTACCTCAAGCAAACTAGATTTTTTCCTACGACAAACTTTGTCGAACCATCTGTCTCTTGCTAGTACTCTTGTGAGTTTTATTTTAGTTGACCAGTTAGAAAAAGTATGTTCAAAACTTTGTATCATTAATTCAAGAAATAATGTTTTCTGACAGAATGACATTCAAAGTTGGGACTCTATTTCCACAAGTGATGGGATAACTTCTTTGTGGGCTGATTCTTCCCATGCAATGCTCTTCCTATTTTTTGCTAACATGGGTTAATGGCTCATTAGTCAAAACTACAGGCTTTATTATGTTCGTTAAGCTTCCTTTTATTTTAATGCCTAAGGGGTCATGGTCTCTCTATTACTCAAGTTCCATTTCAAAGTCTAATTCTAGCCACCTCGTTTCTACATTAAGAAAGATGTAGGCAATCAGAATATGCTTTCCTTGTCCATGATATGTGTACACTACAACAATGTCATCATGTGACTGGACCTACAGCCCACAACAGTAACAGGTCAAACAACAGGCCATAAAAATAACATATTAGCTTAGCACTTGGGTGGCTACCAAGCACGGGCCCACATACCACAGCTATTCCATTGCAGAATCGGATCATGCTTTTTGACAGGAAATGCTGAAGTCTCTATTTTGCATTTGGGGCCTGTTTTGTAATGGCTCTAGGCAAAGCAATACATTTGGGGCAGCGTTTTGTATCTGGAGAAATGTGGGAAATCTGAATAAACTGAATTTTGTGGATCCACGCTGATTCAGGAACTTTCCTCACATAAACATTAAAAAGATTCATGATTTAAGGCAAAGTTTGAGGTTTGCAGTGCACTGTGGGTAAGAAAACATTGAGGATTCTACACAAGGCACACCACAGTGGACTCCACTATGTGTCTAGTTTTCATAAATGTTCATGTTGGGTAGGTTTATCTGGTTACCGGTTGACTGTGTGCCCAAATACTTCAGCTAGTCAGTATGGCAAGTGAGAGAAAATTGGGATGTACCCCCATTGCGCTGCCCCATATGTAAAAACTACATCCAGAACACTCAAAAATATTTTTTTTTTACTATGTATTAATAATTTTTTTTAATGATGCATAAATGAATTAAAAGCAGTGTAATTACATTTTAACAAAATGTAATGTTACTCAAATTTAAAAAATCTAAAAAGTTTGTTAAAATAGTTTATAGTTATATAATTAAATATTCTTGTTTATGTACATTTTAACATTAAACTATATTTATATTTTAAATGGTTTCAAATATTTTAATTTAATTGAACATTATTCCTTATGGGGTTTTATTTGAAGTCCCTGTTCCCATTATTTTCTATTGGAAGGTGCTGCAGTATCAGTGGTTGGCCATGTGTGGTCATAATTCTGTTTCTTTTTGTCACTAGTAAATTACAGTTGAAAATATGCCTCCGCCCCCTTCTTTAGGGGGTGGAGACATTTGAGACCACACTTATGCTTAACTTCAAACTCAAATTTTGTGACTATCCAAAAGTAGTAAAGTTACAGAAAAGTGTAAGAGTAATATACATGTGCAAAAAACTGCTCACAAGTGTAAGTTACCTTTGTGAATAGCTCTGGTAATGTCGCTAAGCATGGTATTCTGCCTCCTGATTTAACTTTTTGTAACCATTTGTCATGCCAATTAGTTTGTATTGTCACATACAAGTCTTGGCTCCAATGGGGTTCTACTAGATAGTCACACCTTTTGTTTCATTTTAGAATGTTCTTTTTCTATGTTAATTGGTCTCTTACTACTCAACACATTATATAGTTCTCAAATATTATATTTCATTGTGTAAACATATATTTTTTTGTCAAAAGGTATCTACTGAAATGAAATACATCTAAACATTGATATTACATCCATGATGAATCTACTTGACCCTCTACCTGCAAATGCTGATGAATGGACAAAGGAGCATGTAAGAAAATGGATGACTGAGACACTGTCTATGGATGAAAAGTATAGTGAAATACTTTACAATGAAGATGTAAATGGTGAATCCTTAAAACTTATGGACAGCACTCTTTTGAAACAGATGGGCATACCATTTGGACCAGCCACACAAATTGCACACAAGTTTAAGTTACTATACTCTATAACAAGTAAAACTGTAAGTGCAGCAGGTGGACAAGGACCTGGTGAGGATTTTCCAAAAGTTAAAGAAGCAGAAGCAAAATCATCGAAAAATAAACAAAAAAAGGCTAAGCATTGTGAGACACCAGCTGACTCGTTCACAGACACTGCACAAGACAACATTGATACTACTGGGAAAACCGATGTAACAGAGTCCAACTTATGTAAAGTGAAAAATGAAACATCTGAGTCCAAAAGCCTTTTCAGTGATCAGCCTTTAATGCCAACGTGCATGCCATATCCCTTTGATGATTTTCATAGTAGCAAACGCTACATAGAGCATCACATACTATCTACACCAGAAACAGGAACACTAAACTTTATTGACCCTGTGCACGAGTTCAAACTTTTTAACAATACTGGTAATGCTACAGAAGATGATATCAAGATTAAATTTTGCAATGAAACCTTTAGGTTTGCTGCTGCTTGTATGAATTCACGTACTAATGGAACTATCCATTTTGGGGTTAGGGACAAACCACATGGGGAAATTGTCGGAGTGGCAATTGAGAACAAAGGGTTAATCATTGACTGGTTTAATCAGATGTTCATGCACTATTTTGATGTAAAAAGTGGTGATAATCAAAGCCAATTTGAGGATGCAAAAAAATGTATTCGTGCGCCAAGATTTGTAGATGTATTAAAAAAGAATGACATTACATCAAATAGGTTTGTTATAGAAGTAGATGTGGTTCCAAAATACTCGATAGTGCAAGGAAAAACATTCTTTACATGTCAACAGATCACAAAGGAATCAAAATCAGAATCAAAACGAGAGTCCAAAAAAGGTGAAGAAATGTGTTGTTTTCTTCGCGAGGGAGCTAGTTCGAAGGATATTTTTACAAATATCAGGCGAAAAGATTCAGACTACAAACGTTACTTTGCAAATCGAGAATCTTTAGATGAATGCCGGAAAAAAGCAGAAGATGAAATAAGACAAAGCCAAAAAAGAAAGGAAGAGGAAGGTCTTAAGCTTGTTAGAATGATTACAGGTAATAGAGACAAGCTGGATAACTCTTACTACAAGTGGTATATTTTAGTGTCAAATAAATGCCATCCAAATTTAATACCACACTTGAATTTTTTAAAAGAAATACAGTGGTTTGCTGTTTTTGAATTCGACCCGGAGTCTGAAATGAATGGTGTTTGTAAATCATACAGAGAAGAACGAGCAGCAAATCTTCATTTTCCTAGTCAGTTCCAGGATGTTGATGACTCCACTGCTGACAAAATAGAAAAACTGAAGCTTTATCAGCAGACCAGTTGGATCTTCTGCAATGGTAGAACAGACCTTGACTGTGAAGATTATAAACCTTTAGAACCAATGTTATGGCGAAAAGAACGAGCTTCAGAGGTGAAAAAGCTAATCTCTTTTTTCTCGCGCAAAGATATCATGGAAAGGGGGAGGTTTTTGGTTGTTTTCCTCTTTCTATCTGTAGTTAATGATCCCACGGATCCTATCGTCGACATCTTCCGTACCTTTTATGAAGAGCTCAATGGGACCAATGACATATTGTGCATTTGTGAAGGTGAACAAACTGGCCAGAGGTGGAAAGACCAGCAGTCCAGTTATGACATTTCAGAAAGATGTATTTGTAACTTAAGCCTTGATGAGATAAATGGCACAATCCTGAAATTAAAATCTGTCAGAAAATCATCTCTCCGTTTCTTGCCCTCTACTGGCAGTTCTTCTTCTCTCCTTCAAAGGAAGGATGAAGATTTCATGGCAGCTCTGGAAATTCTCTGTGAAAATGAATGTGAAGACACTGAAATTGAAAAAGATCAAGAACAGTTAAATGCATTTAAAAAAACACAGGAAGAACATTTCTACAAGGGTGGAAATGCCACCTGGTGGAACTTCTACTTTTCTTCAAAACATCATTCAGTCCCCTTCATAAAAAGGGACAGTTATGAGAGACTAGAAGAATTAATCATGTCGTGGTCTCGGTTTGAAAAACAAATATGTGTAAAAATCATTAATTTGTACCACCATCCTGGTTGTGGGGGCACCACTTTATGTATGCATATACTTTGGGATTTAAAAAAAAAATTCCGATGTGCTATCTTAAAAAACAAAACAGCTGACTTTTCTGAAATTGGAAGGCAGATCACACACTTAGCCACCTACAGCTTCAGCAAGCCCTCAGATTACTTTCCAGTGCTACTCCTTGTTGATGATTTGGAAGAGGAGGAGAATGTCTACATTTTGCAAAACTCCATTCATGCAGCTGTTGTAGACAAATACATCAGATATGAAAAGCCAGTGGTTATCATTCTAAACTGCATGCGATCGCAGAATCCTGACTCAAGCTCAAAGAACTATAGCACAAATAGTGTTGCTTTGACTAATGTATTGTCCCAGCAAGAACAACGTGCCTTTGCCAACAAATTGAAAGAAATTGAGCTGAATCATCAGTGTCCTGAATCTTTTTATTCTTTCATGATCATGAAAAGTAACTTTGATAAGCAGTACATACACAAGATGGTGCGAAACACACTTAAAGGTCTGAACAAAGAGAGCAAGGAAGCACAACTCATTTCTTACCTAGCACTATTGAATTCATATGTGAAGGATTCCACTATCTCATTATCACAATGTGAGGAGTTTCTAGGAATTAATGCTAATAAGAGTTTCTGGGGCCATGAAAGTGTAGAAGATAAAATGGATCCCTATTCTTGCATTCTGATATGTGTTGAGGTAGAGGAGTATGGCAGATACCAAGGTTTGCGTCTAATTCATCCGCTGATTGCTGATCAGTGTCTTGAAGAATTAAGATTAACATATCACCTAAATAAAAGTACAATTATGCTACAGTTGCTGGAAAGGGAATGCATGTTTCACAAAATAGGAATCGGAAGAGACCGATTCCTCCAAAATTTGCAGTCCATGCTAGTCACTAGACAGCGGAAGGAACATGGGGATGATGCAGACACTTTGTTCTCTCCCTTAATTGAAGCCATACAAGAAGAAGAAGGGAAGAGTGAGGTTGAACATGTTTTGATTAAGGGAACAGACATATTCCAGCAAAACCCTTTTATCACACAGGCCTTAGCAAGACACCTGTACATCAGAGAAAAAAACTTTTCAAAAGCAATAGGGTATGCTAAGAAAGCAAAAAAGATTGCACCAGATAACTCCTTCTTATCTGACACTCTAGGTCAGACTTATAAAGCTCAATTAAAGCACTGGATGGATGAAAATGTGAAAAAGAAGACTATAACAAGTGAGGAACTAAAGTATCTTCTTGATATTGCTTTGTCTGCCTCAGAAGCATTCAAGGAATCTCAAGAACAAACCGAAAAAAAAGGGAACATAAGGGATGAGTGGCAAAAGAATAAAAGGAAATATGAGGTGTATAATACAGCTGGTTTTCTTGGGCAGATAGAAGTGTGTCAGTACGCTCTATCTATTCTAGAGTTAGTGCCTTGTTTCCACAAAAGTGATCGTTTATCAAAAGCACACATGATACGGTATTTGTCAGGGAGCTGTGATCTGCCAAGAGACAGCAATGAGAGTGGTGACACTGCATATCTTGACGTACTCAAGGAATACCATCATTACCTAAATAACCTAAAACTTAATTTGAAAAAATCTTTTGACTTCTTTGATGACTATTTTGTTCATTTTAAACCAAGAAATATCTTAAGGGAAAGTGCTGAGATAAAAATACGTAAGAAGGTTTCAGACTTTTTCCGAAAATACACACATATGTTTTTAGATCCTTCCTTGTTAGGAAGTAGGCCAGTCAAACCAAAGAGCAGCACAGTCTTGCAAACTGTGCAATACAGGGCAGAACTGGAAGCATCTAAAGCCGACAGGTTTGCTGGATTATTGGAGTATCTCAATGGTCATGAAAAAGATAAAAACAAAATGGAAGACATTGTTAACAAATATGAATTTTTGCTTCAGCATACCACAGACAAAATAATTTTGAGAGATAAACAGAATTTCATTATTGCAAACATTATACTCAACTGCATTTATCCGAGATCAAATAAGGTGTGTAAAATCACAGTGCTGAAAAAACACCTTAGAGAAGTTCTTGGGCTAGTTGGGACTGATCATAGATATTCAGAGCCATACTTCCTTGCCTCGTTACTGTTCTGGCCCTCAGCACAGCAACACGAGTTAGATGGTGATTCTATGTTGCTGGAGAAATATGTTTATTCAATGAAGAATTTATTTAAAAAGCACTATGATCACATGTGCAGGTCTAAGCAGCCAGTTGCACATTTCTACCTCGGAAAGGGCAAAGAATTAAATAGGTTTATTCACAAAGGTAAGATTGATCAGAGTTTCAGCGCTATGCCTGCACGGGATGTATATTCCCTGTGGCAAACTGGTGAGATCTGGAGAGAAAAAGATGTTGAAACACGTTTGCTTCGGCTTACAGGCAGAACAGAAAACGATCTTGTCTATGTGGAATGTGGCAGGAGCGAAAAGGTCAAGATCCCTGTGCGGCCCGTTTATTTAGGCCAACTTAGAAGTGGTAGAAGTATTGAGAGAGTGTCTTTTTATTTAGGATTTTCCATTGAGGGCTTAATAGCTTATGACATACAAAGCATTTAGAAGCCTCATTCATAGGCACTTACTGGGCATTTGTGATACCTAAGCGCTCTTCCTCAGAGAAAGCAACCTCAAAGTTGGGAAATGAATGATGCACCACATATTCATTTTTTAATGTAAACTTCAGTAAACACAAAAGGCTTCGGACAATGAAGGAATAAAAGCTACCAATCACCCAGTTGAGGAAACTTCAATGCGCGTTTTTGCATACTACATTATGTCAACAGTTTCCTTTGTTTTTAAGGGCAGCCTTGCCTTAAAATGAAAAGTTTACAATGAATGCTTTTAAATACTCTATTTTTATTAGATATTTTTGCTAGATTATTTACATATTTTTGATAAACAAATGTTTTTAATTTTGGGCATAGATTACCCACCTTTCAGTGCTGTTTATATCAAGATTTCTAATTTATAGGAAATTAATTTCTATAACATCTTATACTTTTAGTAGTCTGGAGTTTTCTCACTTGTAAATATTTTTATCAAGAATAAAATGGTTGTTCTGTATTAGGAAGTATGCTTTTTTATCTAAACGTACCTCTTAATCAATGGAAACTGCGGTTTTTAATAGGTGTGTACCAAATGGCACCTTTCATAGATATTTGCCAAAAGTTGATAAGAATTCAGATATTCAGTGTGGGATGAAAACATGTTAATATAAATATCAAAAGTGGAACAAATAAAGCTAACTTTAAAGAAATCATGACTGAATTTAATATCAGTTTGGTTACGAAATTTCTTACACTGTGTCCCAGAAAAAAACCAAATTAAATATATGGGGGCTTATTTACAAGGCCCTTGCGCCACTTTTGCGTCATTTTTAACATGGGAAAAGTGACGCAAAAGTGGCGCAAGGGGCTTGTAAATCTGCCCCATGGCACTTATTGTATATGCTACACATGCTATACCTAGCGTCCAAGATCCCCAAACACTTCTAAGCTTTCTACGTGCCCTTCTGCCTTCCATTCGTTGTACCATTTTGTATTTCACCTTGTTTGATTCTTAGTGTTTCATGTTCGTTTGGCTCCAGGAAATTCTGGAACCTAGTTGATCAACCCACAAAGAAAAACAAAGAGTAAACATCTGCGTTAGTCCAGCTATCTGGTCACTATACATTACAGTACTACTTGTGTATAGTACTGTAATGAGATCTGATAGCAACACGCACTCCCATTGCTGAACACAACTTTAACAAAGGATGAAGAAGCTTTCTTAACCTTAAGGGGTGTAGAATATGCTATTAAATCAATATGCTGAAATTAAGCTTCCTACCCAAACGGACTACCCACAATTATTTTCAAAAGGCCAATGGGCCAAAATGCTTCTACTCATTTACAAAAATTGTCATGCTGCAAAAAACATACCTGACAGCTGGGGGGTTCCCTCCTGGTGCTGTTGTGAGGTTAGTAGGGCCTGTGCATATACGCTCCTATTTTGATATGTTCACGTTCAAGGGAACAGCTTCCCTCCCTGCGCAGCTCTGCCTCGTAGTTGCTGCCCCTGCAGGTCCACTGACCTTTGCTGGTTGGTGTTCGGGCCATCCTGCGCCTCATCCCTGGTGGGCTAGTGGGGAGCATCTTTTCTCTGCTGTTGGTCTGCCTTCTGTCCTTGTGCTGTCTGCCTCTGCACTCTTTTTGACTTTTTCTTGTTTTCCCCCTTTTTTGCTTACTTTTTCTCCACTCTTTCACTTTCTTCTGTTGCGCCGTGCCCCTGTCGCTGCTCGATCCCCGCTGCCCTGCCCCCTCCAGGGCTGTGTTTTCTGCCTCCCAGCCCCTACGTAATGGCGCTCGCTGCTCCTGTTAAGGAGCAATTTCACTGACAAGGTCAGTGAACAGCTTCCCTCCCTGTGCAGCTCCGCCTGGTAGCTGATGCCCCTGCAGGTCCACTGACCTCCCCACTATCCCTGGTGGGCTAGTGGGGAGCATATTTGCTCTGCTGCTGGTCTGCCTTCTGTCCTTGTGCTTTCTGCCTCTGCCTCTTTCTGCCTCTGCCCTCTTTTTGACTTTTTCTCACTTTCCTCCTTTTTTTGCTTACTTTTTCACTGTTTCTCCTCTCTCTCACTCTCTTCTTTTGCGCTGTGCCCCTGCCACTTCTCAACACTGTGGCCCGCCCCTTTCCAGCATTGTGTTTCCTGCCTTCTTAGCCACCACTTAATGGAGGCCGTTGTGCATCCGTGTGCAGCCGGCACGCCGCCGGCGTGCTGAAGGCACGCCAAAGGCAAGCCCGTTTGGCCAATCTGCATCTGGACTGCGCTCAGCGCCACTGACCCTGGTTCTTGGACCTTCCACCGATATGACGCGAGCACCCTCCTCGCCCATAACACGGGACACCACGCCGCCTGCTGAAGGACACCCAAGGGCCCGTCTCATGCTGAAACTGCAGCTGCACCCTCACCCACATCCACACTCCAGGTGCTCCCGCCACCCGTTCGAACCACAGCGCACCCGACTGGCTCAGCTGCATCCTCCTCAACACGTGCTCCCGCCACAAACACGCCACGGAAATCTGGGACCTCCTCGACTCCGTCGCCCCCAACAACCCTTTCCTCATAAAAACCTGGATGAACCCCAGCTCGGTCTGGACATCGCCACCGCCATCTCCGGCGGTTACAAGATCACCCGCAAGGACCCCACTGACTGACCAGGAGGAGCCATCGTCCCCAAGAACTCCCTTCGCCTGACCCCCCACTCGGACGACCCTACGACAACCACGGAACATCTCTACTTCCAGGTACAGACCAACCCCAACATCACCCTCCACGGCACACTCGTCTACAGACCTCCTGGCTGCTGCCCGCCCTTCACCAATGCCATCATCGATTTCATCGCACACCATGCACTCGCATCTACCATTTACATACTACTCTGCAACCTCAACTTCCACCTGGACAACCCCAAGGACCAGAACACTGCATCCCTTCTGGAGAACCTTGCCAACATCGGGCTCAAGCAGGTAGTCACTTCTCCAACCCATGCAACAGGACACACGCTCGACCCCCATCTTCTCCGCCTGTGAAAACATCTCCTACAGCCACATCTCCAATCTCCTCTGGACTGACCACCACTGTGTGCATTTCGCTTTCACCAAACCCACCGTACTCCACCTCACCCACCGCCCCCTTGCCTTAACTGGAACAAGATCACTGAAGAACATCTTACTGCCTCCCTCAGCACAACCACTCCAGCAACATCCACAGACGCCAACACCGTAGCACGCAACCTCCACAGATGGATCTCCAACTGTTCCAACGTGCTGGCACCCCTCAAGAAAGCACCTGGCAAGCAACACTCCAAGAAAGTCAGTTGGCTCACTGCCACCCTCCATGAGTCCAGACGCACCTGTATATGGCTCGAGAAGAGATGAACAAAACCCCAGAAGGCCACGCAGCCTTCAAAGCCGCCATCAGCGCACACCACCTCAACCTCAAAATCAAAAAAAGAAAACGGCCCTCCAAGACCGAATCAATGCCAACACACACAACTGAAAAGCACTCTTCACCATTGTCAAGGAGTTCAACAAACCCAACAGCGAGACCACAGAAGTCCCACCCTCCCAAGACCTCGGCAACAAACTCAGCACCTACTTCCACCACAAGATAAGCAGCTCTACGACAGCGCCAAAAGCCAATCACACCATCCACCATCACATGCAACGACGCCACCTCCCAACAGATCCTACTCAACTGGACCCCCTCACCATGGATGACACTTTCAAGACCAAGAAGAGCTTTCATTCTGGAGCACCCACGGACCCCTGCCCATACCACATCTTCCACAGAGCCGCCACCTCCATCACCCCTTTATTATGCAGCACCACATCCACTAGCAAATGTCAGACTGGGTCCCCTCAGCAATAACAGGGCAACATGTCAGTCTTAGCCAGCTACACGCCATATCCACAATTAGCAGCACTCACATCAGGAGAGCTGTGCACACTTTACACAGGTCTAGTTAGATTATTCAGATGTATGACAGTCCATTATGAGAACAATAGCATCAAACCAGCGAGGGCTGCTAAAGCTGCACATCTGCATTTATCAATGCCAGCAATTATTCCAGTCACTATTAATGCAAATATGGGTAAGGTTCCCACCAGACAGGAGGAGATTCCGTTCTGGATTGACCCAAAAACAAATCAGCTTGAAGCAGTGTTTCCACATATGGGACCCCAAGATAAACACAGATTTCTCACAATTTGCCTACCTTTAGGGATGGTTACCCCGGTAGAAGAATGTGCCACATGGGACACAGTATTTGCTGCAATCTATACCATCACACATGGTACACCATCTATAGCTGTTTTGCCCGGTGTGCTCCAACAGGTTTAAAATAAATAAGGGGTGGCCCCTGCACTGGATTTGGGGATGAAACTGAAAGGCAACTATGCCACAGTAGCCTCCATAATTGCAAGTAATATTAAAGGGGAAGCAGCAGCATTAGCAGTACGCCAATGCCTCGCGCAGGTCACATGGGTAGACCAAGAGCACAAACTACCTAAAATAATTGCTGAACCCTACACAGCTATAAGTCAAGATAATTTGGTGGCCAGACCTAACAAACCTCAATTAAAGGGCAATTCTGAAAAGGATGCACAGAGACAGGCACCAGAGCCTTCTAAAAATCCTGGGAAAATAAGAAAAAATTAACTCATGGGGTGGATCGCCTTCACAGGAATCCTCTGAAAAGCCCTGCAACATGCGTAACTGTGAAACTATAAAACAGATGGATAAGTATCAGTATACTGATACACAAACTTCTTGTTCCTTTCAGGAATCTGCCGAAAAACTCTGGGCAAGAGGAGAACGATCAGAGCGCAGGTCAAAGGAGTACATGAAACTGAAGAAGGACTCACAATGCTTTCATGACAGAAAAACCTCAACAACAAAAGCCTCAGTTCAAGAAGAAAGTGGCCGGTATTGCAATTAAATATGCCATACATATTGAAGATTCTGCTTCTAAACAAGGAGTGGGCTCTGACTCTGCTAGACAGCATGGCAGAGGTCACGATAGTTCACCAGAATCTTCCAGAGTTTCTGGTGGCAAGAGCAACTAATGAGTTTGTTCAGGTAGAAACACCGGAACAGGGAGTTAGTTCTCCAGGGAGATTTTATCATTTGCTACTCCAAATTGAGGGTGATATACCCCGTAACGTTAAAGTTTTCTTTTGGGAAAACTAAATATTTGGCTATGACATTTTATTGGACACAAAACATTGTCCACCTGAGTTTTTACGAAAAGTCCCACCAGAAGAAAATGTGATATTACCATCCTTCTCCATCCTTGTTCTTGAAGCAGTTAAAGAAGCGTATGCCAAGGAGTAGGCCCTTAAACATAACATGTATTTGTAAAGTGCACGTTCTCCCCCAACGGGGCATCTTGGTGCTGAATAACAGATGTTTATTGTTACCCAACTCAATGGTACTCATTTTATCGACCTCAGAAAGGATGAGAGGCTGAGTGGACCCACTGGGATTTGAAGCTGTGACCAATAGGTCGAACACAGGCCCCTGCTGTCATGGCAGCCCCACTCGCCGACGGATGTCGTCGGGCAGGGGCGGTGCTTAGGGCCAATAAAGAGGGCGGTCTGTGAATGGAGCGCGCTTTGCATTCCATCACGGATTCCCGCCGAGCGTTCCCGCACTCCAGTGTTCCCCGCACTTACCTGCAGTCTTGTTCTGATACGCGTCGGGTCGCAGAGACGTCTCTGGCGCGTTCTTGTTGCGACGGGACACAGTCTTTCTTCCGGGGCAGCAGCTGTGTCGGCGTTCCCTCGCCGGCTGCTTCTCTCTCCAACAGCCTCTCCTGGCCAGCGGCCACACTGCACAGTTTTTGCCTAAACCTGTAAGGAAAGAGAACAGAAGATTTTTTATTTAAAGAATCCTAGCCTCTGGTATCACGGTAGGATTGAGAAACATATGATCTATGTATTTTCACTTATCTGATTTTCTGCATTCTACGCAGTGTGGATCTTGAGCTTCTTCCTTGGTTTTTTCTGCATCTTCTCTTATGCTGTAAAATAAGAGAGTGGTATTCAGTTAATTTTTGTGAAACCTAAGGATAGCCTATCCTAATCTGACCCAGCACCTTCTTGTGTAGCATTTCTCTTATTTTTTATCCTGTTTAGGAAAATAACGTTTTATGTTTTCTTCCTAGTGTTTTCAGGATAGATATTAATTTTGGGTCTTAGTGGATACTTATGGTGGTCTTCGTTAAGGTTAGTACTGTTCACGCTTTTCATGATTGAATGCCTGGTTCTGCAGTCCTAATGTTAATGTTTAGTATTTTTATTTTCTTGTAGACAAAACAGTTCTAACTTTAATTCCTACACATCCATATCTACAATTGGATTGGAAGAGGGATGTCCATCAGGTATATCCCTCCTAAATATACATCATGTCATTATTAATATTACTGTCCAATGTATGCATGGACATTACTTACCACATGTCATTTTCACCTAGAATGTATATGCAATCAACCTCATAAGAACATTGCGCCAGACGTGCCATCGTGTTCAACTCTTTTTCCCTTTCCTTGTTTTGTTTCCCCTCTTCCCACTTCATCTCTTTGGCTTTGACTGTGTTGGGCTGAATTGGTGGGTGAGGGAAGTTGGGATCCGGCATCTGTTCATCCACCTCGTCTCTGCGGAAACACCAGGTGAGCTCCACACCTGCAGTGGATGCATTAGTCCACTGAGCCACCAGACCCTTGCACAAGCCCCGCCATTATATCACAACCATGTGGGCTGAGTTGAAGATTCACCTCAGCATATAATACCCAAAGGGTTCAGCCTGCAAGTGCAACCACAATATCCCATTAAACATGTAGCTAATCGTCCAGATAGAGAAATTCTAACAGAACTTGAATATCAAGGCATAATTGAGCCTTGCATCTCACCAATGAACAATCCTTTGCATCCAGTAGCAAAACCAGACAATTCTTATCACTTAGTCATAGACTACAGACAATTAAACAGTCACCCTTACACATTTGCAGTACAAAATTTACACAGCGCAGCACTAATTAACAATATTGTGCACACAATATAAAACAACTTTAGACATTTTGAATGGCTTTTTCTGCCACAACATAGCATTTGAAAGCAGGTATTTGACAGCATCCATTCTGTGGTCACAAAAACAATTTTGTCTATTGCCTCAATGGTATAAGACCAACCCAGGTTTCTTCTCTGCCCATGTAACAGGACTGTTACAAAATTTTGACCAAGAAGTAATGTCCTATGTGGGTGACATATAACTTACGTATGATGACTTAGAAACACACCTAGCCAGAGTATATTGCATTGTTGTGGGATTTGTTGAAATAGGCTACAAATTCAATTTCCACAAATTAAAAATTGCCTTTCTCAGTATCCTGCTGTTTGGATGCCCAGACGTGGGTCTCGTGCTCTCCATGCCACTGGAGTCAAGCTAGCCTGGCTGATACGGGGTGAAACCCCAAAACCGGTCCTAGGATGCTTGTTTCCAGTCCAGGGAGGAACTGACCTGTCAGTTCGGGCTGGACTGTTCCCAAAGGGAGCAGGGTCAAGACTGATTTGCATATGGCTGGGTTCAAACTGCAATGGCATGGGGAGCAAATAAATGATGGATTTAGGCCCAGATCTCTGTACTTGGATGAATGTAGGACATTGTTCTGCATTCTGTCCATCAGTCGTTCTTTTTGCATTTGTCACCCCGAGTGGGACGGGTATGTCCAGACGTGTGTGGCATGCTCTCCATGCCACTGGAGTCAAGCTAGCCTGGCTGATGAGTGAAACCCCGAAACCGGTCCTAGGATGCTTGTTTCCAGTCCAGGGCCTGGCAGTTCGGGCTGGACTGTTCCCATCGTTAGCAGGGTCTAGACTGATTTGCATATGGCTGGGTTCAAACTGGAATGGCATGGTGAGCAAAAATGTGACACGGGTGCCGTGCTCTCCATGCCACTGGATTCAAGCTAGCCTGGCTGATCTCTGTACTGGGGTGAATGTATGACATTGTTCTGCATTCTGTCCCTCAATTGTTCTTTTTGCATTTATCAAATGAAGGCAAAAGCTTAGCGCTGCATTTCCTAGAGAAATTGTCTCTCTTAACCCCTTCCATGCGTCGGACGCGCGGGAGCCGTCCGCGCATAAGTTCTCGTGTGCGTCGGACGGCTCCCACATGTCCAACGCCATTGCAGAAGAAATCCCTCTGGTGCCTGCCTACTCCCCAAAGCCTCGGGAGCTGGGGAAGCTCTTCCCCAGCTCCCGAGGCTCCCCACCCCGTTTCTGTGAAATGACGATCAGCACGCACGTCGCGCTGATGTCATTTCACAGAAACCGAAACTGAAATGAGCCTTTAGGCTCATTTCAGTTTCACATTCTACGTGCTCAGGGGCTATCTCAGCCCCTGAGCACATAGAAAGACGGGAGAGGTATCATTGGAAAGGGAGAATCTCCCCTTTCCAATGGTACCCCTCTCCAGTGGATCCCTGCTTGGGGATCGCCCCAGGAGGGCGATCCCCAAGCAGGGATCCACCCACTAGACACCAGGGAGGCGGGAGCGGCCCCTTGGGCAAGGGCCTTCGCTCCCCCCATAAAAAATTGTCAAGATTCAGTCTTTCTGCCCCCCCTGGGGGGCAGATGGGGGTAGTAGCCCCCAATCTGCCCCCCAGGAGGGGGCAGAAAGCCCACTAAATGCCAGGGATTATTTTTGCACATTTGTTTTTAGGGTGGGGGCTGCCCAAAACGGGCATTCCAATGCCCCCACCCCGCCACGATAACATCCTTTCTGCCCTCCCTGTGGGGAAGGTGGGGGATAGTAGCCCCCAATCTGCCCCCCCGGCGGGGCAGAAAGCCCACTAGATGCCAGGGATTTTTTTGGGGGCAATTTAATTAGGGTGGGGGCTGCCCAAAACGGGCATGCCAATGCCCACACCCCCCGCCACAATTACAGCCTTTCTGCCCTCCCCTGGTCGGCAGATGGGGGCAGTAGCCTCCAGTCTGCCCTCCCGGGGGCAAAAAGCCCACTAGACACCAGGGATTTTTTTGGGGGCAATTTGAATTTGGGTGGGGGCTGCCCAAAACGGGCATGCCAATGCCCCCATGCCCCCGCAACAATTACAGTCTTTCTTCCCCCCCTGGGGAGCAGATGGGGGCAGTAGCCCCCAATCTGCCCCCCGAGGGACAGAAAGCCCACTAAAAACCAGGGATTTTTTTTTATTCGTGTAGGGGCTGCCCAAAATGGGCATGACTATACCCCCCTAGAGAAATTCCAGTCTTTCTGCCCCCCAGGGTGCAGATGGGGGCAGTGGCCCCTGATCTGCCCCCCGGGGGGGGCAGAAAGCCCACAAGGCGCCAGCGATTACGCTGGCATTTTTTATGCGTGGGGTGGGGGCTGCCCAGAATGGGCATACCAATGCCCCCACCCCCACAAAAAATAGCCACAGTCTTTCTGCCCCCCTTGGGGGCATATCGGAGCAACCCCCCCCCGATTCCCCCCCAGGGCGGCAGAAAGCCCACTAGGCACCAACTTTATTTAGCAATGTGCCTACCTGTCGATTTTGGGCCCTAGCGCAGCTGGCACATATGGAAACCTAGCAAACCTGTACATTTTTGAAAACTAGACACCAAGGGGAATCCAGGATGGGGTGACTTGACTGGCTCTCACCAGGTTATGTTACCCAGAATCCCTTGCAAACCTAAAAATTTGTCCAAAAAAACACATTTTCCTCACATTTCTGTGGTGGAAAGTTCTGGAATCTTCGTGGATCCACAAAATTCCACACACCCCACGTTCCCCAAAGAGTTCTGAGAAAAATGGTACCTCACTTGTGTGGGTAGGCCTAGGGCCTGCGACAGGAAACGGCCCAAAATGCAACGTGGACACACCACATTTTCACAGTGAAAACGGACCCTTTTTTTGTGAAGTGCTTAGTTCTAGATTTTGAACCCTAACTCTGCCAGCACCTAGGGAAACCTAGAAAACCTATACATGTTTGAAAACTAGACACCCGGGGGAATCCAGGATGGTGTGACTTGACTGGCTCTCACTAGGTTCTGTAAACCCAGAATCCCTTGCAAACCTCAAAATGTGTCCAAAAAAACAAATTTTCCTCACATTTCTGTGGTGGAAAGTTCTGGAATCTGCATGGATCCACAAAATTCCACCCACCCCGCATTCCCCAAAGTCTTCCAAGAAAAATGGTACCTCACTTGTGTGGGTCGGTCAAGTACCCATGACAGACAAGGGCCCAAAACCTATTGAGGCGACTTCAAAATTACCTATCACAAAACAACCTGGTTTTGCAAAGTGGGGTCCCATGAGTTTTTGGCCCCGGGCTCGGCGGCCATCTAGGGAAACCTACCAAACCCAAGCATTTCTGATAACTAGACACCCTGGGGAGTCCAGCAAGGTATGGCTTGCGTGGGTCCCCCAACATTTCCCTACAGAGAATCCCCTGCAAACCTCAAATTTAGCTGAAAAATATCGCTTTTTTCTCACATTTCTGTGTGTGAAAGTTGTGGAATCTGCGTGGATCCACAAATTTGCTAATACACAGCATTCCCCCAGGTCTCCTGATAAAAATGGTACCTCACTCGCGTGGGTCGGTCAAGTACCCGCGACATGCAAGGGCCCAAAACCTATTGAGGCAACATCAAAATTACCTATCACAAAACAACCTGGTTTTGCAAGGGGGGTCCCATGAGTTTTTGGCCCCGGGCTCGGCGGCCACCTAGGGAAACCTACCAAACCCACACATTTCTGAAAAATAGACACTTGTGGGAGTCCAGCAAGGTATGGCTTACGTGGGTTCCCCAACATTTCCCTACCCAGAATCCCCTGCAAACCTCAAATTTTGTTGAAAACATTTATTTTTTCTCACATTTCTGTGTGGGAAAGTTGTAGGATCACCGGGCTGACACAAATTTGTGAGGTGAGGTATCATTTTACTCGGGAGACTGAGGGCAATGCTGTGGGGTAGGACATTTGTACCGGCACGGTGATTCCACCCAAAAATATGTGGAAAATGTGTTTTTTTCAGCTAAATTTGAGGTTTGCAGGGCATTCTGGGTAGGAAAACATTGGGGGATCCACGCAAGCCATACCTCGCTGGACACCCGGGTGTCTAGTTTTCAGAAATGTGTGGGTTTGGTAGTTTTCCAAGATGGCCGCCGAGCCCGGGGCAAAAAACCCAGGTGACCCCCCTTGCAAAACCAGGTTGTTTTGTCATAGGTCATTTAGATGTCTCCTTAATACGTTTTGGGCCCTTGCCTGTCTTGGGTACTTGACCCACCCATGCGAGTGAGGTATCATTTTTATCGGGAGACCTGGGGGAACGCTGGGTGGTAGGAAATTTCTGTATCCACGTAGATTCCAGAACTTTCCCACAGAAATATGAGAAAAAAGTAATTTTTTCAGCTAAATCTGAGATTTGCATGGCATTCTGGGTAGGAAAACGTTGAGGGACCCACGCAAGCCATACCTCGCTGGACTCCCCCGGGTGTCTAGTTTTCAGAAATGTGTGGGTTTGGTAGCTTTCCCAAGAAGGCCACCGAGCCCGGGGCCAAAAACCCAGGTGACTCCCCTTGCAAAACCAGGTTGTTTGTCATTTTGATGTCTCCTCAATACGTTTTGGGCCTTTGCCTGTCGAGGGGACTTGACCCACCCACACAAGTGAGGTATCATTTTTATCGGGAGACCTGAGGGAACGCTGGGTGGTAGGAAATTTGTGAATCCACGTAGATTCCAGAACTTTCCCACAGAGAAATTTGAGAAAAAAGTGATTTTTTCATCAAAATTTGAGGTTTGCATGGGATTCTGGATAGGAATACGTTGGGGGACCCACGCAAGCCATACTTCCCTGGACTCCCCTGGATCTCTAGTTTTCAGAAATGTGTGGGTTTGGTAGGTTTCTCTAGATGGCTGCCGACTCGGGACCACAAACTCAGATGCCCCCTATGTATCCGAAAATGACCTGGTTTTGCAAGAGGGGGGTCACCTGGAGTTTTGGCCCCGGGCTCGGAGGCCTTCTTGGGAAACCTACCAAACCCACACATTTCTGAAAACTAGACACCCGGGGGAGTCCAGCAAGGTATGGCTTGCGTGGGTCCCCCAACGTTTTCCTACCCAGAATGCCCTGCAAACCTCAAATTTAGCTGAAAAAATCACTTTTTTCTCAGATTTCTGTGTGGGAAAGTACTGGAATCTACGTGGATCCACAAATTTCCTGCCACCCAGGGTCCCCCAGGTCCCCCGATAAAAATGATACCTCACTCGCATGGGTGGGTCAAGTACCCGCGACAGGCAAGGGCCCATAACGTATTGAGGAGACATCCAAATGACCTATCACAAAACAACCTGGTTTTGCAAGGGGGGTCTCCTGGGTTTTTGGCCCCGGGCTCGGCGGCCATCTTGGAAAACTACTAAACCCACACATTTCTGAAAACTAAACACCCGGGGGAGTCCAGCGAGGTATGGCTTGCGTGGATCCCCCAATGTTTTCCTACCCAGAATGCCCTGCAAACCTCAAATTTAGTTGTAAAAAACCACATTTTCCACATATTTTTGGGTGGAATCACCGTGCCGGCACAAATGTCCTACCCCACAGCGTTGCCCTCAGTCTACCAAATAAAATGATACCTCACTTGTGTGGGTGGGGCAAGGGCCTGTGACTGGGAGGAGCCCAAAACATAGGGAATAAGGGTATAGCACAGAGAATTCTAAGCGCTACATTTTTTAATAAATACGTTTTTAGCCAATTCTGCATTGGACACCCACACAAGTGAGGTATCATTTTACTCTGGACACTAAGGAGAACGCTGTGGGGTAGGACATTTGTGCCGCCACGGTGATTCCACACAAAAATATGTGGGAAATGTGTTTTTTTCAGCTAAATCTGAGGTTTGCCGGGGATTCTGGGTAGGGAAACGATGGGGGATATATGCAAGCCATATTTCATTGGACTCCCCAGGGTGTCTAGTTTTCAGAAATGTGTGGGTTTGGTAGGTTTCCCTAGATGGCGAGCCATGGGCCAAAACCCCAGGTGCCCACTCCCCAAAACCAGGTAGTTTTGTTATAGGTAACTTTGAAGTCTCCGCAGTACGATGTGGGCCATTTCCTGTTGCAGCCACTATGCCTACCCACACAAGTGAGGTACCATTTTTATTGGGAGACCTGGGGGAACGCTGGGTGGTAGGAAATTTGTGTCAGCCCAGTGATCCTACAACTTTCCCACACAGAAATGTGAGAAAAAATTGATTTTTTCAACAAAATTTGAGGTTTGCAGGGGATTCTGGGTAGGGAAATGTTGGGGGACCCGCGCAAGCCATACCTTGCTGGACTCCCTCGGGTGTCTAGTTTTCAGAAATGTGTGGGTTTGGTATGTTTCCCTAGGTGGCCGCCGAGCCCGGGGCCAACAACTTATGGGACCCCCCTTGCAAAACCAGGTTGTTTTGTGATAAGTATTTTTGATGTTGCCTCAATAGGTTTTGGGCCCTTGCCTGTCGCGGGTACTTGACCGACCCACGCGAGTGAGGTACCATTTTTATCGGGAGACCTGGGGGTGTGTATCAGGAAATTTGTGGATCCACGCAGATTCCACAACTTTCCCATACAGAAATGTGAGAAAAAAGTGATTTTTCAGCTAAATTTGAGGTTTGCAGGGGATTCTCGGTAGGGAAATTTTGGGGGACCCACGCAAGCCATACCTTGCTGGACTCCCCATGGTGTCTAGTTTTCAGAAAAGCGTGGGTTTGATAGGTTTGCCTAGATGGCCGCCGAGCCCGGGGCCAAAAACTCATGGGACCCCCCCTTGCAAAACCAGGTTATTTTGTGATAGGTAATTCTGAAGTCGCCTCAATAGGTTTTGGGCCCTTGCCTGTTGAGAATACTTGACCGACCCACACAAGTGAGGTACCATTTTTTCTCGGAAGACTTTAGGGAATGCAGGGTGGGTGTAATTTCGTGGATCCACGCAGATTCCAGAACTTTCCACCACAGAAATGTGAGGAAAATTTGGTTTTTTGGACAAAGTTTGAGGTTTGCAAGGGATTCTGAGTAACAGAACCTGGTGAGAGCCAGTCAAGTCACCCCATACTGGATTCCCCTGCGTGTCTAGTTTTCAAAAATGTATAGGTTTGCTAGGTTTCTCTAGGTGCAGGCAGAGTTAGGGTTCAAAATCTACAGCTAGGCACGTTGCAAAAAAGGGTCCGTTTTCACTGTGAAAATGTGGTGTGTCCACGTTGTGTTTTGGGCCGTTTCCTGTCGCGGGCACTAGGCCTACCCACACAAGTGAGGTACCATTTTTCTCGTAAGACTTTGGGGAACGCGGGGTGGGTGGAATTTTGTGGATCCACACATATTCCAGACCTTTCCACCACAGAAATGTGAGGAAAATTTGTTTTTTTAGACACATTTTTAGGTTTGCAAGGGATTCTGGGTAACAGAACCTGGCGAGAGCCAGTCAAGTCTCCCCAGCCTGGATTCACCTGGGTGTCTAGTTTTCAAAAATGTATAGGTTTGCTAGGTTTCCCTAGGTGCTGGCAGAGTTAGGGTTCAAAATCTAGAGCTAGGCACTTTGCAAAAAAAGAGTCAGTTTTCACTGGGAAAATGTGGTGTGTCCACGTTGCATTTTGGGCCGTTTCCTGTCGCGGGCACTAGGCCTACCCACACAAGTGAGGTACCATTTTTCTCAGAACTCTTTGGGGAACGCGGGGTGGGTGGAATTTTGTGGATCCTCGCAGATTCCAGAACTTTCCACCACGGAAATGTGAGGAAAATTAGTTTTTTTGGACAAATGTTTAGGTTTGCAAGGGATTCTGGGTAACAGAACCTGGTGAGAGCCAGTCAAGTTACCCTAGCCTGGATTCCCCCGGGTGTCTAGTTTTCAAAAATGTATAGGTTTGCTAGGTTTCCCTAGGTGCCGGCAGAGCTGGGGTTCAAAATCTACAGCTAGGCACTTTACAAAAAAAGGGTCAGTTTTCACTGTAAAAATAAAGTGTGTCCACGTTGCGTTTTGAGGCGTTTCCTGTCGTAGGCACTAGGCCTACCCACACAAGTGAGGTACCATTTTTATCGGGAGACTTAGGGTAACACAGAATTGTAGAGCAACTGTTATTACCTATTGACTTTCGATGCATTTCTGCCTTCCAAATGAAAGACAATGGGGCCGATTCCGATCTCGGCCGGTAGGGCTCCGAATCGGATTCGGCTTAACCGGATCCGATTCGGAGCCCTATTTCCCGACCGATCCGTACGCGCGTCCGGGCGAGCGAGTACGATGCGAAATCGCCGACCGACTCGTCCGGGCGTCCCGACCGCTCCGACCGACTCGTTCCCGGGTCTCACCGCACCGACCGACTCGCTCGGACTCGACTCGCACCGCGCAATGGAGACGTTCCCCGGCCGGGTAAGTACGATGCGCGCCGCGAGCAGTCCGACCGAGCCGCGCACTCCGGCTCGAAAGAGCAGTCGGAGCCGTACTTTGGGGGTCCGTGTCGGACCCCCTGTATGCGTAGCCGCGCGAGTCGCACACAGGGGGACCCATGGGTCCCCCTACCTGTGCGTGTACGGCGCGAGTCGCTCGCCGCGTACACGCTGTAGGGGGCGCCCTAGTCCGCCTCGCACCCATTGAGTCAATGGGAGCCCGCGTACGCGTTGTGACGACCGGCTCCCATTGACTTCAATGGGAGTCCGACCGACTCGAGTCCGATGGCTTACGTGCGCATCGTACTCGTTCGGTCGGGCTGCACGTGTCCGATTCGGTCGGAAATCTCTCCGGGTCCGGCTCGGTCGGAGAGATTTCCGGCCCAAATCGGAATCGGCCCCAATGTGTAAAAAGAAGTCAGTTTGAAAAATGACCTATAATTCTCATGCTAGTATGGGTACTCACAATTTCGGAAATGTGCAAATATCTACTCTTTCTAAACTCTATATTTTGTTCCAATTTCAGAAATGCATAGGTGTCTTTCATACCGATTTTTCCATGTATATATTTTCCCAAATTAATTGCTATATACCCGGTATATAATAAAAAAACATTGCAAGACGCTGCTCATTTATTGGCTCTGGTTTTGTCTGGTTCTTGGTGAACCTACAAGTCCTATATATCCCCACAACCAGAAAGGTCAATCAGATGTAACGGTATATTGCTTTCAAACAGCTGTCATAATTAGAAGAAGTTACAGGTGAAAACGTTGACACAAATGGCTGTTTTTTTCAACTAATTTTCAATTTTTCCTATATTCAACGGTTAGTTTCTATAAAGAAACCTTGAAGGATCTACACAAATGACCCCTTGCTGAATTCAGAATTTTGTCTACGTTTCTAAAATGTATAGCTTTCCAGGATCCATCATTGCTTTCATACCCATTTCTACCATTAACTGGAAAGCGGTTTAAAGCACAAAAAATAGCAAAAATAGGCAATGTCCCAGAAAAATGCCAAAACTGTATAAATTTTTTTGGTTTTCTGACAAAAGTCTGCTTGTCCCTGAAAGCTGGGAAGATGGTGATTTCAGCACCACAACCCCTTTTTGATACCATTTGCAGGGAAAAAGCAGACGCTTTCATCTGTAACCCTTTTTTCCCATTTTTCAAAAAAAATTAAAAAAAATGCTGTATTTTGGCTAATATCTGGGTCCCCTTTAGGGGAATCCACAAATCCTGGGGACCTTTAGAATCCCCATGATGTTGGAAAAAAAGGACGCAAATTTGGCATGGATACCTTATGTGGTCAAAAAGTTACAGGGGCCTAAGCGCAAACTACCCCAAATAGCAAAAGAAATGCTTAGCACAGGGGGGGGAAAGGCCTAGCAGCGAAGGGGTTAAAACTACCCAACACAATCAAAAAGATACAATCACTTTTGGGTTTTCTTGATTTGGTAGAACACACATACCAGACTATGCACAATGAGTAAAACCGCTTTATGAGAATTGATATGTCTATAGTTTTCAAGCACACTTTGAGCAGCAGCACATACACAGATCTTGTGTTCAGTACATACTGGCATGCTAGCATCAAAACACTTACACACACATATTACCACCACAAATGTAGTAGCCCACATCATTGTGGGGGCCACTGGGTACACATATGTCACTTTCAACAAGGGTGACGCTGTACCAGTTGCATATAAATCACATTTGTATTCTAGTGCACCTACAGGAAAAATACTTACAGCAGTACAGACGGCTCTTGTGAAGGAAAGAGCATTGGCTTAGGGAAAACACATAATTGATGTGACTCCCATCCCAGCCTTAGAGGATGTTACAAAGGCCAGTGTTCCAAACGCGAAGGCCTTCCATCCTAGATGGATATAGTGGGCCACTTCCTTAACAGCTACTAATGTAGACTATGTTTTCGACTCTACATTACAAACACAAGCATACCTATAATATGAACACGAATACCCTGTGCCCAGTGAAGTTATGCCTCTAGGGGTAAAATGAGGGATGGAATTTTCCAGCACAGCTGGCTGACCTGAAAGCTATAATTCTGGCTCTAGAGAATATGGATCTTGAATTCCGTCACACTGATAGTGTGCTAATCGTATTATTGTGTCCAGTCATACAATGAGTACTTACACTATCGGAGCCAGAATGGATTCAGAGACTCTAAAGGGTATACTATCAAGCACAAGCTGCTTTGAGAAAAGGTGGCAAATCTTAAAGCAAGTTTGCCATTGGCCCATGTTATCCACACACTGAGACACCAATGAGTAGGAATGCACGTTGCAGGGAATTCACTGGTTGACAAAGGCTGCAGTGCAAACGGCTGTCGTAGCTGCAATAACTGATTCTCACATTAGGATAGCGGTGCGCAGTCAAAATATCGATTTTTATTTTTATATCGACCTACACTAATATTGAGTTTTTAATATCGTAGGGACAGAATATCGATGTCAAGAATATTGGTGACCAGAATATCGACCTTAAGGTAAGTAATATCGTTTTTTTTTATATCGAAGTAAGTAATATAGAAGTAAGTAAGATCGAAGTAAGTAATATCGTTAGCAAAAATATTGTTGTTAATAATATCGATATTTATATTAGTGTTATGTTTTTTAGTATGTATTTTATATGTATGTTTAACATTTTTTGTAATGTATTTTTATTATTTTTAAATATATGTATTAAATGTTTAGAAATTAGTAATTTTTTTAAGTATATTTTGCGTTTTAGTATCAGAGCGGGTTGTGGGTTTATAGGGAATAGGGTGGGAAGTAATCTAATTATAATTAATTAATTAATATGTTTTTATTTCTTGTTATTGATTATTAATTTATTGTTAATTATTAATTGCTATTTTTTTTTATTGATTAATTTATCATTATATTAGTTATAAATATCTTTTTATTTTATTTGTTATTGTTAATTAATTTATTGTTAATTATTAATTGGTAATTAATTTTTATTAATTGATTAATTGATAATTATGTTAATTTTTATGTGTAGCGGGTTGTGGGTTTATAGTGGAATACGGTGGGAAGTAATTTAATTATAATTATTAATTAATATTTTTTTATTTATTATTATTGGTAATTAATTTATTGTTAATTAATTAATTGGTGATTAATGTGTATTAATTGATTAATTTATAATTATATTAATTATAATTAATTTATTATTTTTTATTTATTGTTAATTAATTTATTAATTTATTAATTGGTAATTCATTTGTAATTGATTAATTGATAATTACATTAATTGTGTTCTTTTTCATGTGTAGCGGGTTGTGTGTTTATGGGGGAATAGGGTGGGAAGTAATTTAATGTTATTTAAGTAAATATTAATTTTATTTTATTGGTATTATTAATTTTTTAGTTAATTAATTATTAATGTTATTTATTTTACAAAAATTATTTAATTAATAAGAATGTTAATTTAACCCCTACGCTATCCTACTTTTTCCACACTGTTACACTCACTGGAGTTGAAATAGTAATTTTGACCCCTACGCTATCCAACACCTTCCCTACTGTTGCACTCACTGGAGTGGGAATAGTAATTTTTACCCCTACGCTATCCAACACTTTCCCTACTGTTGCACTCACTGGAGTGGGAATAGTAATTTTAACCCCTACGCTATCCAACACTTTCCCTACTGTTGCACTCACTGGAGTTGAAATAGTAATTTTTACCCCTACGCTATCCAACACTTTCCCTACTGTTGCACTCACTGGAGTGGGAATAGTAATTTTTACCCCTACGCTATCCAACACTTTCCCTACTGTTGCACTCACTGGAGTGGGAATAGTAATTTTAACCCCTACGCTATCCAACACTTTCCCTACTGTTGCACTCACTGGAGTTGAAATAGTAATTTTGACCCCTACGCTATCCAACACTTTCCCTACTGTTGCACTCACTGGAGTGGGAATAGTAATTTTTACCCCTACGCTATCCAACACTTTCCCTACTGTTGCACTCACTGGAGTGGGAATAGTAATTTTAACCCCTACGCTATCCAACACTTTCCCTACTGTTGCACTCACTGGAGTGGGAATAGTAATTTTTACCCCTACGCTATCCAACACTTTCCCTACTGTTGCACTCACTGGAGTGGGAATAGTAATTTTTACCCCAACGCTATCCAACACTTTCCCTACTGTTGCACTCCCTGGAGTGGGAATAGTTATTTTAACCCCTACGCTATCCAACACTTTCCCTACTGTTGCACTCACTGGAGTGGGAATAGTAATTTTTACTCCTACGCTATCCAACACTTTCCCTACTGTTGCACTCCCTGGAGTGGGAATAGTAATTTTAACTCCTACGCTATCTAACACTTTCCCTACTGTTGCACTCACTAGAGTGGGAATAGTAATTTTTACCCCTACGCTATCCAACACTTTCCCTACTGTTGCACTCCCTGGGGTGGGAATAGTAATTTTTACCCCTACGCTATCCAACATTTTCCCTACTGTTGCACTGTTTGGAGTTGGAATAGTAATTTTATTACCTCCACTATCTAATATTTTTTGTATTATTTTAAATAATGTAGTATATAATTAATTTTAAAAGATTAAACATAATTTTATTTTTTTAATTTGTCATATATATTTATTTAATTTTTATTTATATTATTGTTTTATGTGTATAGATGTATTTATAATTTATATATTTAAAAAAAAAAATTAAAATAATAATTAAAAATTATTAGTAAGTATATATATTATATATTATATGTATATGTTTAATTTATTTTTATATTACATATATATTACTTATAATTTTTAAATATTTTAAAATATTTTTAACTATATTTATTTTAATTATATGTATTATTTACTTTATTTTACATTATTTTTTTAACTTAAATAAAAAACAATATTTTTAACAATGATATTTTTGACATCAATATTTTTTTCTCTCGATATTTTTGTACTTAACATAATGTAGATAGGATGTCGATATTCTTGACTTCGATATTCTTGCGTCGATATTTCTGTAGGTCGATATTCTGACCTTCGATATTTTGTCAGTGATTCGAGGGTAGATGGAGACATCATGGTGGCTTAAACAGCTTTGCGCTGTGGCACTTCCTTACAAAATCATATCCAGCAAAATACTCCTACCTACTGAGTGTGCAAAACATTCTGTTTGCTCGTCTTCTCAGAGTGGGGTAAAAGAGTAATTCCAAATTCAGATCACAGACCAGAATTAATCATGGCAGCACATGAGGGGCTAGCTTCTGCCCATGCTGGTGTGGCAGCTACAGTTTCACTATTACAGCAATGCTATACGGGGCCAGGTCAATACAAGCAACCTAAACAGTATACCCTTAACTGTGAAATTTGCCAACAAATAAAAGTTTCCACCACAGCACGCCTAATGCAGACACCGGTCTTAATTTCAAATAAGCCTCTGGCATATGTGTATCTGGACCACTGCGGACCACTAAGGAGGGATGGCTCCTTTAAATATATTCTATTAGCGGTGGATTCATGTTTTAGATTCCTATGGGTGTGGCCACAACAATCGACTGACACTCGAACGGTTATAAAGGATCTGCAAGTCTCCATCAGAACATATGTAGTAGCTGCATTCCACTCAGATCAGGGACCAGCGTTTTGCCTCTAAGGCTTACCACTATACCACAGGTACCTTGGATGTGGCTGTTCACTATTCCTCCCCCTATCATCCTGAGGGAATTCCAATTCTGGAAAGGAAAAAACATGCCTTAAAGCTGTCTTTAACAGCTAGAGTATTAGGTTCAGGTCGTAGTTGGCTCCATCACCTGTATGTTACTGTTTGAAGTGTTGCACAAATACTTTACACATTGTCTCCTAAGTTAAGCCTCCCTGCTCTGTGCCACACTACTAGAGGGTGAGCACAAGTTAATTCAAATTGTGTTTCTGACTTACCCTGACTAGGATTGTGGTTCCTTCTTAGGGGGTCGATTACGATGCCGTTCGGAAAGGCTCCGAATCGGATTCCGAACGACCGATTATGATGTTAGTAAAGCGTTCGGACTTTCCAAGTCGGTTCCGGATGGCATTCGGAGGAACCAAGTCATTTGGAGCCGACTCATACAGGTCTATGGACCGCATTGCCGACTGAGCGATTACGATGTCAGATTCGGACAGCCTTTCCGAATCGGTTGTTCCGACTTGGATCGGCTGTCAGAATCTGACTTTCAGGGCCCGTAGCAGGCCCCCCTTCACCCAGAGCCTTACGAATCGCTCCAGTGGGGGTACCCAAGGGAGCCCCCTTTCAGACCATGCACAGTGTGGCAGGCTCCATGGGGGGCCGCCACAGGGTGCACGATTTTCCCCAACCATCCCTTTCTTCAATGGGAGCCTGTGTATTCAGTCGGAATACAGACTCCCATTGAAGTCAATGGGAGTCCGAACGAATCGTATCCGGAACCATCGTAATCAGTCGGTCGGACTCGGCATCGTAATCGACCCCTTAAACAGAGTGCATAGCTTTGTCAACCAGAAACCTGAATTCTAACATTGGTGATCAGTGGTGAGGATAGAACTTGTGTTTGTGCAGTGCCATACAGTGACTTTGTGCACACTACTACTCCATATCTATACCAATTCAAAACAATTCTCCCTAACTGACATCTTTTATTTTTCCAAAAGTCTTTTTGCCCAATTCCCATTTTTTCATCTTTGTCTATGACCGTGCCTGACAAGATGGAATTCGAGCTGACCAATCTGGAGAGCCACAGATTGGTCCAGCTCAAGGGCTTCTGCCAGGAGAAGAGGTTGTTCATTAAGGGGAGTGCCAAGAAGGCAGAGCTTCAAACACCCTTAAGAGCATGGGCTGAAGACCACCAGACCAATCCAGATGATAAGGAGGAAGGGTCAGAGTCTGAGGAGGAGTAGGAGCAGGACCTGTCTGGACGTCTTGTCATGCAGCCTACTGAGGAAGGGGGTAACATCTTCCCAGGACTGGAAGTCCATCCAAGAGCAGGTAGGAGTGTGTCTTCTAGAAACATGTCCCCCAAGGAGCTGGAGGACAGGAGGGATGCAAGGAAGTCAAAATTAGAGCTTGCCAAAATTGAAATGAGAGCAAAAACTTGCCAAGTTGGAGAAGAAGCAAGCTGTAGAGAAGAAAAGGCTGGCCCTGGATGAGAGGACCATGGTCCATGAGCTGAGCCTGAGAGAGCTTGACATCAGAGCCATGCAAGTGGGGTCCAGCAGTAGTGGTTGCAGCATACCTACAGTGTCTGCTGCAGAAGGGGGAGTTTGCATCCCAAAGGATTTGGTACCCAGTTTTGCTGTGAGGGATAACCTAGAAAAATAGTTTTTTGCCTATAAGGTGGCTCTACGGTGCACAAGGCTACTGAAGAGTCCTGGGGAGGGTAGTCTGTGGAGATACATGCCCACGGTAGGGAGGGACACACTCCTTACACTGGAGGTAGAGGATCAGACTCAGTACACCCCCATGAAGGCCATTTTGCTTAGTAAGTTTGGGCTGACCCCAGCGAGATATAGGCAGAAGTTCAAGGGCATCATCATAATTTCTTCACAAACATGGGTAGACTTCCTTGACTATGCAAGCAAGGCACTGAAGGGCTGGGTGAGGGTGCAGCAAGGTTGATGATTATTCTGGGCTGTACAACTTTATTTTGAAGGAGCACATTCTAGATACCTATGGGCTTATTTATGAGATTCCTGCCTCACTTTTGTACCACATAAAGTGGTATATGCATGACGCAGGGATCTCATAAAGATTTATTTGAGTGGCCTCATAAATCATGAGTAAGGCAACACAGCGCAAATTGCTGCGTCACCTTAGTCTGTGCTCGGGAGGCATTCCATGGACTTTGCTTTGGGTTTCCCAATGGAGTACCCATAGAATTTGATGCTCCCCCAGATGTGCAAAGTGATGTAAACCTGGGGAAGCGTCAGATCTGTACGCCTCCCGAGGTGAGGTGTAACAAGGCTAAATATGTTAATTTCTCCTAGTTTTATCCTTTTTCCATGTGTGCTGCATTCTGCAGCACACATGGATAGAGGAAACTGCCTAATAGGATTTTTTTTGTGCAGGAAGGTACTCCTTCCAGCACAAAAACAATCCTGCCTGCAATGGAGGCACCCTTGCACCATGGTGCAAGGGTGCCTATTTTGGCGCTAGGCTGCCACAATGGTGCCAGCGTAGTGTATTCCTGCCCTTTCACTTTGGTGTAGGGCAGCGCAGCAAGATGCCCTACGCCAAAATGCCATAAATAAGGCCCTTTTTCCAGAACTCCACTAGCACCCAGTGGACAGCAAGCTGACTGACCCCAGGAAGCTTGCATAGGAGGTGGACTTCTGGGTCAGCACCAGAGTGTCTAAGAAGTCATCTGGGGGACTCCCGAAAGTGTGGTCAGGGTTCACACAAGAAAAAGGGGGGGGGGGGGGTGTTCTCTCAAGGCACCCAAAACAACTCACAGGGGAAAGAGTACCATTCCCAATCTGGCCACCAGAAGAAGAGCTTCCCTGACAAGAGTCAGCCAAGGAATCCCAAATGCTATGAGTGTTTTGAGTATGGGCACTACATGGGTGATCCCAAATGCCCAGAAAGAGCACAACCTCCCACTGGAGGTAAGACACCAGGGGAGCAGTTTTCCCCAGTAGGTGGGGGTTGGAGTTCAGTGAGGTAACCCTAGTGTCCCTAGGTGACAGTGAGGTGGTTCCTAAAATTCATGCACCCACAAATACTGCAAAATGTAGGCTTGGGTTACCATCAATGGGCATGGTGTTGAGGCTCTAAGGGACACAGGTACCATCATGACTATGGTAAGGAGTCAGCTGGTGACCCCACAGCAAGTTATACCCAATGCATTCCACCTGGTTGTGGTGAGGCTCTAAGGGACACAGGTGCCATCATGACTATGGTAAGGAGTCAGCTGGTGACCCCACAGCAAGTTATACCCAATGCATTCCACCAGGTTGTGGTGGCTGACAACTGGGAAGGTCACTATCCAGTGATCCTTGTTCCACTTGAGGGGGGGACTCAGGTTTTCTGAAAGTTGTGGTGAGCCCTGCCATGCCTGTGGACTGTTTATTGGGTAATGACCTTGAGCACACTACCTTGAAGGAAGTGGAGCTTAAAGTCCACCTGGAAATTTTAGGGTTGCCTGAGTGGATATGTGCTATCACCAGGTCCATAGCTGCCCAAGAAGGAAGACAAGGAGGGCTGGGGCCTGGAGTAGGGCCCCAGCCAGCTGCCAAAAGAGGGAAGGACAAGGGCTGTGAAAAACCAGCCGCTGAATGTCTCCCAGTTAAGGAGGATGGGGCATCAAAGGTAGCCACCCTTGAGCCCACTGTGGAGGACATTGCCTCTCTTGGTGACATGCCCGAGTTTGCTGGATGGCAAGAGGAGGAGGTCACCAAAGAGGAGTTCTGCAAGGAAAAGAAAGGGTACCCAACCCAGACGGGCATGAGGCAGCAGGACGAAGCCCAGGCAGCATTTCTCTGCTCTTATGGCCCTGTGTGCCTGCAGTCTGTCTCCACTACACGCCTGGGGTAGGTGACAGCTGGACTTTGTGAATTCCCTATAGACAGTCACATACAAAGGAAGGGTAGATGTGACTGAGTGCCCATTTGAATCCTGATGGCTCATTCTGCACAGGATGGAAGGGAGGAGCTGACACACCTGAATGGGCAGTGTCCTGTCTCCACACAAAGGGCTGATTACCCCCCTGTAGTGAGTAAGGAGCCAGAGCTGGGATAGGGTGACCTCTGTACACTTCAAGACCCATCTTTGAAGTCACCCCCACATCAAACACACAACTGGATATAAGTACTGGGCCTCTGACCCCACCAAGTCAGACACTTCTTGACCTGTAAAGAAATTCTGCCAGGAAGGAGGACTGCTGTGCTGCTACAAGGGCTGCCACAGTGCTGGACTATTGATCTGGAAGAACTGCTTTTCTGCTGTGCTGCCCAGCTGCCTGCTACCCTCTGCTCCTGCCAAGAAAGAACTGGACTCTTGCTTGAGCCCAGAGTGATCTCCAAGGGCATGCTGGCTTGCCTTCTGTTTTGAGACTCAGGAATATCAAGGTCTCACGTCCTGCTCCTTTGCTTGGTCCATTGGAAGTGGATCCAGGTGCTTGCTCCAGTGGAACCAACACATCTTCTGCTGCACGAAGCTGAATCGCTGCATCGCCGCTGTTGTGGGAACAGTTCCGGGGCATCGCACTTCGAAGCAGCGCATCGCCTCAAGAAACGACGCATGGGAACCGCCACATTACCACTGCTGCAGTGTGAGGAGATCGACGCATCTCCTCAACTGCTTGGAGAAGCCCGGTACATCAGCTTCGGCACACCGCATCTCAGCTTCGGCGTTTCGTCTTTGTAAGCAGCGCATCACCATTGTTGCATGGAGAAAATCAACACATCACCTCAACTGCAGGGATTGACACCGATCTATCACTGGGCTGCACCTCGCATCTCGCTGTTGTTACCAGAATCAAGGTACTTTGTTCAGCAGGCTTTGCATGGCACCTGTCTCTGCCCACGCTCCATCGTGGTCGGCCTGAACTCTTGTCTTTGTCTTGGTCCAGCATGACCAGATAACCCCCATAGGCGCTTACTGATTCTAAGTGCTATTTTTACTTTTAATCTTTCAAAATTCATATCGCAACTTCTACTATTTGGATTTTTGTCATTATGATCTTCTTTTATTTATAAAATCATACTCTATTTTTCTAAGATGGTGTGAAGTATTTTTTTTGTGTTTTCACTGTGTTACTGTTTGAAGTGTTGCCCACATAGTTTACACATTGCCTCGTAAGTTAAGCCAGCCTGCTCTGTGCCACGCTATCAGACGGTGAGAACTGGTTGATTTAAAGTGTGTTTCCGTCTTACCCTGACTAGGATTGCTGTTCCTGATTGGACAGGGTGCATACCTCTGCCAACTAGAAACTCAATTTCTAACACACATGTACAAATCTGGTCACACTTCAAAGAGTTTGGCTTTGCCCAATATTCATAACATAATTTGATCTTGCAATAAAGCTGTGTATGGGTGCCTAATAAACAGGATCAAGCCCCTTCTTTGACCAGTTGATGAAGTATTTAGCTTTGGCAATTGATTAACTGAATAGAGCGGCATAGGATGAAGCAGTTGCATCAACATATTCTATATAGCTAAACAATCTCTGGCATATACATATTTAACCTAACTTTGCATTTGGCATTGTAGGAACACAAAAGTCGGACAGCATGTAGCAAAGGTGCTTTTTACAAGGAGAATATGTATACCAACCATGCCCTCTTTTGCACAGGGCCTAAAGGCCACTCTATACTGTGAACTTGCAATGATGAAAATATGATTATTCTAATATTAATAACTTTGTTTGTCTTGAACTACTGCAATTTTTTCCATAAGTACACTGTGATTTTGCACAAACGAACTCGAGCTGATTTGTCCACATTTTATTTTTTTTAAATAAGCTGAAAGCCAAGTAAAATGTTGTTTTGAATGTAACACCTAAAGGGCTAATGATCAGTGCGGATTGGACTTTTTAACTGTTTCTTATTTTTCCCCTTTCAACTATGCTTTTTTTCACTGAGAACATATAGTAGCGATGGCTTGAACTCCAGTTATACCGGCTCTCAAAAATCATGAATTTTGCACTCAATAATTCTCAGACGGACTCAAGTAAATTTTAAATTTGTAAATATTATCAATTGTTTTTAGATATAGTTTGTTTCGTTTTTTTGTTGTTTTTATAGCATTATTTTTATTTTTTAAATTATTTTATTTGATATTTTTACTTCCACCTCATCCTTTGAATTACAATTAGTCTAATTGCTATTAATCATTTTGACTTACCATTAGACTAATTGGTATTAACCATTGGTAACTAAAATAGAGATACACAATATGTACACAAAATATAAAGGGGCAGATTTACAAGAAACTGACGCATCTGTAGAGATGCGTCAGTTTCCCTGCGCCAGCCTGCGATACCCTTGCACCACCATGGATGCGCCATATTTACAATACAGCGCACCATGGCGCATGGATTGACAGATGCGTCAGAAATTCTGACGCATCTGTTGGCCCAACAGTCACGCATTGCTGGAGTCGTGTCGCAAGCATGATGCAACTCCAGCAATGCATGTTGCGGCCTATACATATTGTACTGCGCCACTCCTTACGCCTGCTTCAAGCAGGCATAAGATTTGATGCAGTGGCATCCTAGAAGTGCTGCAGTGAAATCTTGTAGATTTCACTGCATCACTTTTACGAGGCTTTCCTGCGTGGGAACGCCCACCCTGCATACATTATAGCTGACGCAGGTATAATGTGACTCAGGGCTTTACAACGTGACGCATCTCCCTAAATGCGTCACGTTGTAAATTGGCTGCATTGTTTACACCGCCACTGCATCACAAAAGTGACGCAACGGCGGTGCAAAAGTGTTGTAAGGGGCTTGTAAATCTGCCCCCTACTCTTTACATTTATTTGGGACTTACAGTTTATGCATTTCATCCACATATTTGCTCTTCTAATTTTAGTGTCTTTTTCAGAAGGTGATAGTCATGGTCTGTAAGTCCTATGAGTTCATACCTCTGAAGTGAGAACACTGAATATGAAACATCATAAATTGCATTAATAAGCTCATTCAGAGAAACCAAGTTCTTTTGATACTCAAGAAAAAAAGATGATGTCATGGTTTCACTTAAATAAATACACCTTAATCCTTAATACTTCTGAAGTGTGCACAGGTTTCCTGTCTTGGATTGGAAACTGAAGTTGCTTGTACTTTGAATCAGGAAAGGCACTCGTACATAAAAGAGGATCTTGTGAAATGGTTTCAAAAAAGTCAAAAAAGGAGGATGGTCCATAATCTCAATAAAACTGAATTGCAGCATTGCAAATGTTTATCTACCCAAAATCAACAACAATTATTGTTTTGTGATATGTGTAGCAAACGGTTATCCTCCAATCCAACTAAAGTGAGGTAGTAATTAGTGGAAACTTCAAATTTGCCCCTTAACATTACTTAGACAGAAATATTAATTTCAAGTCACCAGTACAACAAAGCAGTCTGCGCACATATTTTTAATCTAGGTCTCACAGAAATCTGAAATCTTTTACGTACCACTGAGTCTGTACTCATTGCTTACCTCCCCTTAACGTATACTCTCTTATAGGGTTCATTCTTATTAGTAAATCTCAATTCATCAATTCTATCTTATCTGATATAAGAAACTTCACCTTCTCTGACCATGCCCCTGTAAATATATGTGCACTTATCCTTTGCATCAGATGCTGCAAAATGTCGACAATTGAGGTTAAAGTGGTCACTTAGACCACAATGGGGGGTCTTCTAGGTCGCGAGGGGGCAACAACGATGCCCCTGCCTGCCACCAATCATATTTTAATCTCCCTGATGCATCTGTGGGAAATATTCAGATGAATGTGCTTCCACCAACATGACATATTCTGTGGTGGCCCTCACAGCATTGCTTTATTTCTGAGAAACAAACACCCTGAACTAGTATTTGTTTTATGGGAAACAGATAATTGATAATTGAATGTCATGCATGCTGTTTTCTTACTGTACATGGGGACCATTAATTTGTTTAATGCCTGGGACTGCGTTGTTTGGCATGAGGGTGCGTGAAGGAAACATGAATCAGAAGCAATATTAGCAGTCCTAGGCTGGATAATCCTTATGTGGATACCTTTCTGACTAGGGGGACATCTAAGGCTCTGCTTTTGGAAACCTAATGATGAAGTGGGTGAATTACAGGTACGGTGCAGCAGTAACCAAACTGATTTATTGCAAAGCGCAAGCTATGGCAAACCCAAAATGAACCTCTAAATCATTTTACTTTAAGACATGTGTTAGAAATGGGGGTCTCTAGTTGGAGGTGACTTACACCTTGTCCAAGTAGGGTCTCTTCCTTCTAGTCAGGGTAAGGGGATTACACACCCAAGATAACCCCTGCTCACTCCCTTGGTAGCCTGGCACAAGCATTCAGGCTTATCTCTGAAGCAATGTGTAAAGCATTTGTACATACACACACAGTAACACAGTGAAAACACTACAAACTGAGTCCACACCAGTTTAGAATAATAACCAATCTTTAGCTAAACAAAACAAGACCAAACACGTCAAAAATCCAACATACAAAAGCAAAGATATCACTTTTAAAAGGGTAGCAAGTAAAGTCTATAGAACTCTATGGATGCCTTGATTTTAGCACAAAGTACGTTTGATGCGACAGAATCAGAAATAAAAAACAGCCACAAAGGAGGGAATTGTCGGAAAACACACGTGGTGTGTCGATTCCTTTGTCCCAGGGGATTGGAGGCGTCGGTTCTTCTACACACAGGCGAAGTTTTGCATCAATTTCTTACTGGAAAAGGAAGTTAAGCTTCGATTTCTAGACATGCAGCCTCGAGTCTGCACCACGGGGCTCTGTTGATGGAGACTTGGCTCACAGGTACAATGCGTGGAAAATCTGGACACACTGGGTCGATACGCCTGTGGTGAAACAGACCCTCGTCGATTTCCCTGCTGCGATAGAGATGCTGCGTCGATTCTTCTGTCACACAACAGGGCCTGCATCGGAGCCGGAGCTAGTGCCTCGGACTTCGGAAACACGGTGCTTGGGACTCGAGCTGCAGTGATATTCTGGCGCTGCATGAATTCTTCAGCCTCACAGCAGTGCTGCATTGATTCTTCAACCGCACAGCAGTGCTGCGTCGGAAAAACAGGCGCTTTAGGGCAGTGCGTGGACTTTCTTCTATTCTTTGCAGCAAAGCCACCTCTAAGGGTCCACATCTAGAACTAGCACCACTTGGCAGGTCAGAACTCCCAGCAGAGGAGTTCAGGGACTGCAGGTGAAGTCTTTGATGGGCCTGAGCCTTCTTAACAGGAAGCAAACACACACAAGCCCTTGGAGAGCCTTGGCAAGCAGGATGCCAGAAAACAAATGCCCAGTCCTTTCCTTCTCCAAGACAGAAGCAGCAAGCAGCAGGCCAGCCCAACACAGCAACAAGCAGAGTGGCAATTCCCCTCCTACAGCTTCTCTAGCTCTACTTCTTGGTAGAATCTCCTTTTAGTCCAGAAGTGTTCTAAAAATGTGGGACCACAGCTCCAGTACTTTTACCAGTTTCTGCCTTTGAAGTAGGCATACTTCAATGAACAGTCTTTGCAGTCCACAAGATCCAGCCTGGCCCTGACCTGGCTCCAGACACACTACAGGGGGGTGGAGGCAGCATTGTGTGAGGATAGGCACAGCCTTATTTAAGGTGTCAGTGACAACTCCTCCCACCACTCTAGCTCAGGAAGACCCATCAGCCTGGTGATGGGCCATCAGGACATGCAGGGCGCACCTCAGTTCCCTTTGTGTGACTGTCTAAAGTGAATGCACAAACAGTCCCTGTCAGTATAAACCAGACTTTGATTCCAGAGGCAGGGACACATAATGGTAAAGCAAGAAAATGTCCAGTTTCTAAAAGTGGCATTTTCAAACACACATTTTAAAAACCAACTTCACTAAAAGATGTATTTTTAAATTCCGAGTTCAGGGAGCCCAAACTCCAAATCTCTATCTCTTCCCAATTGGAAGTTACACTTGTAAGATGTTACAAGGCAGCTCCAATAATAACCTGTGGGGGAGATAGTCCTTGCAATAGTGAAAAATGAAACTGCCAATATTTCACTATCAGGACATGTAAAACACACCAGCACATGTCCTACCTTTCTCATACACGGCACGTTGCCCATGTGGGTACCTTGAGCCTACCTTAGGGTTGCCTTACATTCAGTAAAAGGGAAGGCTAGGGCCTGGCAAGCAGGTGCACTTGCCAGGTCAACATGTCAGTTTAAAATTGCCCACACAGACTCTGCAGTGGCAGCCCTGAGACATGGTTGCAGCTCTACTCATGTGGGTGGCACTATCAGTGCTGCAGGCCAATAGTAGCATTTGATTTAGAGGCCCAGGGCACACACAGTGCACTTTACTAGGGACCTACCAGTAAATCAAATATGCCGATAATGGATACCCAATCATAATCAGAATTTACAAAGGGAGCACTTTCACTTTAACACCGATCAGCAGTGGTAAAGTGCCCAGAGACTCCAAACCAGCAAAAACAGAGTCAGGCAAAATACAGGAGGAAGGCATGAAATCTGGGGATAACCCTGCATAAAGGGCCAGGTCCAACAACAAGTTTAAAAAAAAAAGTCATTTATGCTGACATTTGAAAGTTATGGGCACTATTAAAGATAAAATACGGGAATCACCCCAAGCCTTGGCTAAAAGGAAAATCCTTATACTTATAAACAAAGAAAAGATAGACCAGATCCTCAAACATTTCAGCAAGTTAAAGTCACTGAAAAATATTACCCTAACTTTTCTTTTCCTGAATTGAATTGTAAAAGGATTATGAGAAACAACCTTTACTTTAAGAAAAACTGAACACACTATGGGGCATATTCTCAAGGACTTATCGCCGATTTATCTGCACTTTAGCGCCGCAAAAGTGGCGATAGATTCATCGCCCTATTCTCAAGCTGGTGCAAACTGCCCATATCGCCAGTTTTCCAGCGATAGCTGCTGCAAAAAACATCGCCACGGATGAGAGCGACAACTAACGCTAATGATATGCAGAGTAGGCGTTCCCGTGCAAAAACACACGAAAACACCACTTCGCGATATTCTCAACGATCAGCCAGATCAGTGAAGCGATCCAAAAACAGGCGATAAGGCGCGTTAGCAGCAGGGATTTAACACCTGCCTTTTACTGGTGTTAAGCAGGATAACAACCTGCAGTATGTAAGGGAGCCCAGCTCAGAGCCACATCTGAAGACCAACAGATGCCATGGAGCCAATGATCATGCAGCTCGGAGACCCAAGAGGGCCACAACACCCACCGCCACCACCCCCAGGCCCCCCCCACCCCCCGGACTACCACCTAGGCAGTGCAGAAGAAGACAGCAGACGTTCCTAAAATGCACCAGCCTCAGACACTCTACGCCAGAGGACGCTATTGCCCACTACAGGCTCAAAAGGACAACCATCCTCCGCATCCTGATCCACATTGCCCACAGGCTGACGGTACCAACACAGCGGACAACCAACATCCCTCCGCAGACAAAGCTGCTGGCTGTGCTACACACTGTTGGCCTCTGGTACCTTCCAACCAACAACTGCCAGAGTCGGAGGAGTCTCACAGCCAGCCCCATCAAACTTCCTCACACATGTCTTGGATGCATGTCCACAAAAGCAACGGCGGGCCTCTGTATCCGCACAACACGCTAGTCCCAATTCGTAGTGTTTCTGCGCAACCAACCCCAACGCCAGCCATTGCCTGACACCTCTGTGCTCCAGATCCAAGATTGTAGTTACTGAAATGGGGGTGCACCAGGTCATGAAGTCCAGTAGTCAACAGTAGTGTAAAAACAGTTCTTTAATACAAATACATAAATCAACAATACGAAAAGCTCTGCCAACGCGTTCCATTCCCAACGGGGAACTTCATCAGGGCAACGTGTGGATTCAATTAACTGCATATGCTGCGGGAACTCCCCAATACAATTCCATATTCCGAAAGTCAGTATTCAGAAACCTGTTGGATAAATGGTGACCATGGTCAAGCATCCGTATAGTCACAAACGTAATCTGGTAGACTGTATTGCACTTGGACAAACCGGAATGCTAACAGGAATGATAAATCCTGCATAAAAAGACTGTGACACAAGTTTGTGTGGGCATAACCTTCGTAGGAAAGAAAAGGAAGGTTACGACCACACGAACTTCTGTTACGGTCTTTTTATGCAGGATTTATCATACCTGTAAGCATCACGGTTTGTATCAGCTTGATACCCCTGCACCTTCACTTCCCCCACACTGCGCAGGAACAGCTGGAGACCAAGCAAGGGAACTACGCCATAGCTGGCTTCCCGCATGTGTTGGGGGCAATTGACTGCACACATGTACTACTTGTGCCCCCTGCCGACACTGTACACAATAACCGCAACAGAAACCACACGCATTCCATCAATGTGCAGGCAAAAGTGGACCACCGGCGCCTGTTCACAAATGTCGTCGCAAACTTCCAGGCAGTGTGCATGATTCCTACATCTTCCGCAAGTCCATCACCAACCAGCGCTTTGAGGATGGCACCTATGGAAATGCACTGCCCGTCGGTAAGTACCAACTGAACACACCACACACCTCAACTCCACAATCATACAACTCACAACTGTGGGAATGCACACATTACAAAATCACATACAACATGCCAATCAACATGCCCAACTACCAGACACGACAACACAAGTAACTGTGGTAACCGTGGCCAGCCATGTAGACAAACCATCCACGGCATGGCACCTCTGCCACACAATTGCAGAATGTGGGGAGAGGTGGGAACTAAGTATGTGCGAAGGAGGCAAGTGACCCATCTATAAGAATGTACACAATGCCAAGTGTGGCGGTGATGTGCTGGACAGACTTCAGAATGCAGAGCACAGACATGTCCATGTGGACATATACTGCTGGTGTTTGTAGTGTTGTGGACAGTGGACGCAAACATGTTACCTCAGGCAGTGTGGAAGACCTTGGACATGTAGCTTTGTCGTCCCCCCCTGTAAGCGTGAGCGGAGTGGCCTTGGCCGGCGTATGTCGTGAATAAATAGCCCGGGGCTCTGGGCGTGGTTCAG
This sequence comes from Calotriton arnoldi, assembly GCA_963921515.1. Taxonomy (NCBI): domain Eukaryota; kingdom Metazoa; phylum Chordata; class Amphibia; order Caudata; family Salamandridae; genus Calotriton; species Calotriton arnoldi. The sequence goes on along the minus strand of CAWUFW010003657.1, from coordinate 924,254 downwards.
TTCCGGGATGGCCACCAAAGTAACTACTGCGTGTGTCTCTGTGTCCGCCATATCCTGTCCATAGGCCTACACACACGTGGCCGACCACCTTCAATGGCCAGATTTACACTGGAGACGAGGTGGCTACGTCCCAAGCCAACCCGTGCACATCTCATCATCGCATGCAGGGTTGTGTCTGCCAGGGCGGTGCCCCCCACCCAGCCACAAGGTCGCCGCCGTGACCGGTGGTGCCTGCGCGGTCCTGTGCGCCTGCTGCACCACAGCCCTTGTCCCCAGACCAGTCGGCCGCCCAGCAATGACTGGCCGCCCCTGCGCACCCAGGCCTCAATGCTCACATGCCGCCACCGGCGTGTCTCCACAAAGGCCCACCACGTGCCGGTGCAACCTCCTCAGCCGATCGCTGGATTCCACGCAACAGGCCCCCAGCGCACCCGGCGGCACCGCACCGTGGAGTCATGTGTGTGCTGACTGCTGCCTTCAGCGTACACTGCGCTACAGCAGGGCCCTCAAATCAAATCGAATCTTGATTGGCAGGACGGCGTATCGAGGTCTACGCATCATCGCAGGCTGCATACCCACTCAGCACTTCATGTGCCCCTACCTCAGTGCACCACAAGTCACCGTCTCGTGGTGGTAGGCCCGTGCCAGCCTCAGTGCATCGGGTGCCCCCAACTCTGTGCACCGCAAGTCACCGTCCCGTGGTGGTAGGCCCATGCCGGCTGCAGTGCATCGGGTGCCACCAACTCTGTGCACCGCAAGTCACCGTCCCGTGGCAGTAGGCCCGTGCCGGCCACAGTGCATCGGGTGCCACTAACCCAGTGCGCCACAAGCCATGGCCCCTTTATGATTGAGTCTCGTGGTGCGGACGTCATCATGTCACCTCCGGCAGTGGGGAATGTGATGTGGTAGGCCCCTTTTATTGGCAGGGTCACATATCCTGTGATGCCTGTGCTGGATGGGTGGGGTGTGGGTGTAAACCAGCCCTCAGGGAGTGGCTGTGGCATGCTGACAACTAGACCAGTGATCAGCAGATCACTACAGGGAAGACCTGGGACATGTAGCTTTGTCGTCCCCCCTTGTAAGCGTAAGCGGAGTGGGCTGGGCTGGCGTATGCCAGTCCAGCGTAGGGGTGTGAACAATGAGCCCGGGGCTCTCTGCGTGGTTCAGTTCTGGGCTGGACTAGGAAGTAACTAATGCTTGTGTCTCTGTTGTAGTGTCGGTTCCACCCCGAACGCAATCGGCAATGTTGCACCCTGTGACTCAAGTTCCACAACATGAGCAACATGGATGTAAGGGGGAATCACAGACCCTACATTCATCCATACTTTCATACTTGATAGATCATAGACCTGACACATCTGTGTGAATTTGAATGTTTTATTCACATTGAGTGGAGTGTTGAAGCTGGAGCAATACAGGGCCATGCAAACCCCACTTTACATTGTTGCCCCGTGGAGGGCCAGCCAGAGTCCTTTAGGGAATGACAAGTTCATCAGAAGAGGAAGAGTTCAGTCCGCAGTCTGATTGCTGTGTCATTGGTAACCAAACAGAATATGGCAGGCCATGTCGAGGTCCAAAGTGAGTGTCGCAGAGTGTATCGAGGGACAGTGGAAGGTGATGATGCAGAGGGCAGAACCAAGCAGAAACAGGCCATATGGCGCAGATGAATGCTACCGCTTCCTTCTTACCACTAAGGCAGAATCGTCCGCATCTTCGTCCTCTGATGTTTCATGTGCCTCACATGTGGGTGGTGGTGTTTTGTCTGCCGCATTGTGAGGCGCTAACACATCAGGGGGTGGAGATGTGGATGTAGAAGCAGCAGCAGCATTCATCGGTGCCAGGCCTTGTGGCAGCAATGCCATGATGAGGGTCTGCAGAGCATGGAAGATCCCAGCTACATCTCGCTGATGTGCAGCCATGGCAGCCATTCTTTCCGCCTACATCCGCTCCCTGTTCTCCATGATCTTCCGCATGTGTTCCAACTCCCGGCTGACATCGCTGGAGCCACTCTGACCAGACAGTTGTTCTTGTCTCAAAGTCAGGACTCCAGCGATGTCAGCCACGGATCGTTGGAGAGCATGGAGCGGACTGTGGGTGTCCGTTAGGGACTGTAAGTGGTCCCTGATGGGACATAGACACCCACGTATGGCATCTAGTTTGGCTGCCATGAGGTCGAACCCCACCCGCACCTGATCAGCCATCTTCTCCTGGCACCCTAACACACGGCGTTGGAAGGCCATGTGTTGTTTGTGGGGGTCCTGGGAGTCAGCCGTGGTGGTGGGTGCTTCCTGCTGTGTGGTCTGTGCAGGGGGTGAGGTCTCCTCAATGCAGCTGGGCAGCCCTGCTCCTGGAGGTGAGGTACCGAAGCTGTCCATGAGCTCTTGGAGGGCGTCGGTGTCGAAGGTGTGGAGGTCCTCTTCGTCATCAGTGAAGAGCTGTTGGGTCTGCTCTGCAGGAGTTGTTGATTCTCCCTCTGCAATGTGAAGGGGAGATGCAGTTTGACATTGTGTTCACATGTATGTTGACGCATTGTACAAGTTTACATACAGACTGCATGACAATGTACATTGTGACTGTTTGGGAAGAGCTGCCTATTTGATGCGGGACAGTGGACATTTCGACAACATCACGGATGTGTGTTTGTACTTGTACATTGTCATCTCACATTTCCCTGCTATGCCAAATGTGATTGGCCAGTTTCTGCACACATGCGGCACCAGTTGTGTTCTCTGTTCTGTTGTGAACGTGTTGCAGTTTGTACCACATTGTTGTCAATGTTGATGTGCTCTGAATGTTATGTGTGTGTGCTGCATTTTGGGAGAGTCGCCTCTGCAGCTCTGATTTTGCTGCCCCTTGTCCCTTTCAGGCAGTGTGCCTTTGACTTCTGTGCTTATACAGTGCTGCAATGTTGCATACTTGGGTAAATTGGGCTCTTGGTGGGAGTTGGGACTCTGGGGCATGGTTTGTCCGCAGATGTGTTGTTGACGTCAGGGGTTGTTTGTGCACGTGGATGTGTCAGAGTGTGACCTGCTCCTTTACGGATGTGGTCCACACTCAGCCACCTCAGTGTCGTGGCGTGCAACATGTCATGATATATTGACTGCAGCCATAATATTCGTCATGCAGTGTCACTGGCATTGTCAGTGTGGCTCACAGACACGCCGCTTTGCTGGGTTTGACACATGTGCATGGGTTGGTTGTGAGATTGGTGATGTGTGGGAAGGGTCCCCTCTGGGCACATAGTCGACGGGGGCCTACTTGCTGTTTCTATGTGTGCTACAGTGTGCCAAGGGGATCAGGGACATGACCCAGAGTCATTGTGGGTGTGCACTGTGCTATACTTATTTGTGCATGTGTGCCATTGTGCCCATCTCGCCCCGTCCCCGCAGTCCCTGGTCGTTACTCACCCTGTTGCTGTTGTGTCAGGTCATATTGAGCAGTGTCCGGTCCCCCAACTCCTGCCACCGTCTCTCCACTGATGACTGTGGGCACCATTTCCTCCATCTCATCCAGCTCCTCCTGTGGCACTGGACTCCCACCTCCAGTCTGCATTGCTGCCTTCTGGTTGTTGCCGAGTTTCTGCTTGGTTTTGCGCTTCACATCATTCCAGTGCCTCTTGAGCTCTTCCATTGTCCTCCTCAGCACTCCAACTGCATTCACCTTGTCCAGGATGGACTGCCATATTCCATTTTTTGTTGCCAATGACACAGTGGAGGTGACGAACAGTTGTTGATGGTGTTCTACCACCTCTGTTATCAGGATCCTGTTTTCCTGCGGACTGAACCCCGTCTTCCTCTTCTTCTTCTCCTTGCCCTTCCCTGACCCCGAGGTCCCAGGCTGGTCCTCCGTGGGGTTTGTGGGGTTCTGGTTGTCCTCTGTACTTGCACCGGCTGCCTCCATTGTGCTTCGCAGTTGTTTTGGTTTTGTTTGTGGGTTTTTTTTCTGCTTTTATAGTGATTTTTCCCACCTGACGTGTGTGAATTGCAGGCCTGGCTCAGCTTATCGCTGATTTTTTTATCGCGGTTGGGTCCATCGCCACTTTTTTCACGTTCGGCTTTAGATTTTTATCGCCGTCCCGGTAATTTTATCACGGACATTTGACGCTTTATCGGGAAACTCTCGCATGTTACCGCTGTGTTGAGAATACGACGTTAACACAGAGTTATTTTCCCGCGATAGACGGCGATATGTAAAATTGCGTTAACCTATTTTGGCGATGATTATCGCACGTTCTTGAGAATATCCCCCTATATGTTTGCTCAAAAAATATACTGGAAAGATGCTGAAAATTGAGGCAACATATTGACATACAAGTTAAACAAAATGTTCCAACAGAAAATATTCACATCATTCTATTTACAATGAGAAATACAGCAACAATATTTTCTGTAAGTTCTACTCATCTTTATTTTGCTGTCAGCAGCTTTCAGAATAAATTGAAGAGACATTTTAAAATGAGGTAATATCATAATTTCCTCAACGAATTAAGACAAAGTAAGCCTCATCAAAGAGGTCTGTGATTAGTATTATCAAAGACTCACTGCTTTCAGGGAAAGCTCACAGTCCTGATGGATTTACAGAAACTTCCAACTGAACTTTCTCCTGTCTTATGCAAAATCTATCATACTAATATTAAGGTAAAATTCTCCCATCATTCTATGGAAGCAATATCTCAAATAATAGTGAAATGACCTAGCTCCTAGGCCTTTTGACAATATAGATACCAAACTCAAGCAGGTTCCCATGCCAGGTCCCCCTGCAACAGTTTTTCTGTCCACCTTGTCTGCAGTCCGCTACCCTCTGTTGCCTGTGTACCTGCTGCCCCCTGTTTGTGCCTCCTCTGCTCATTTCTTGTTCTATTTTGCTTTTTCTGCTAATTTTTCTGCCCTCTCTTTTGACTTTTCTGCTCATTTTTCTGCCCTCTGTTTTAGCTTTTTTTGCTCTTTTGCCTTTTTCTTCTAATTTTTCTGCCCTCTTTTGCTTTTTCTGCTCGTTTTTGTTATGTTACGTTATGTTAAAAATGCATATATAGCGCACGTATACCACACAGTTTCTTGGCGCTAGGGTCTAGGGCAGTGGTTCCCAAACTGTGCGCCGCGGCACCCTGGTGCGCCGTTAGGAGTAGCCAGGGGCGCCGCGCACGAAGTGGGAAAGATAGCGTGTGGCCGTGTGCTGAGCAAGCTTATAATCATGTTGTGAGAATGTGGGCCAGTAAAATAATGTGTCTTTTGACGCCTACCTGAATGCAGCAAGTGAAGCTTATTCCAGCCGCAGCGCAACTCACGGGGGAGTTACAAATGCCACCTGCATAATCCGGGAACATGGTTTGGCCCAGGAGCGCAATTCCGCCATACGTGCGTACGTGTTTTCGCAGACGTAGCCTCCGCATACGCAGCAATGACTGTCGAGCGTTATTGCTGCCCGCCGTGTTCTGCCGTGCCTCGGATGACCCTCTTCACAAGTTACAAGTAGGTAAGAGGGCTGAATCATTGCTCGCTCATTGACGGTTTTAATTTGAGAAGTCGAGTTTGAAAGGGACTAGTTAAATAAATGTGCAGTGGCCCACAGTCTCGTCGGAAAACAGGAGTGCATCTTAATGAACACGTAGGCTCCTCGCAGAACAAATTACACAAACAGGTGCATATGAATGAAATTTATGGTGCAGTAAAGCTTCCTGGGGAACAAGAGTTATGTAGGGGGGAAAACACAGACTCGTGACATTTTCACTCAAGTCAAGAAAAAGTTTCAAATATTGCTACTACTTCACAGCCCGTGTATTTATATGCTGGCTGCTGTTCCTGCACTTTGTTTGTGTGAACTTGAAGAAACACCGTGCCGGATTTTATAAACCAGAAATTCCAGTGGGAAAATTCGCTTTGGAAATAGGCCGCATTGCAGCCAGGATTAATTTCCCGACCCCAGTCTGACCCTCAGCCAAGGCCAGGCAGGAAGCATGTAATAACTGAAATAACCTGTTTCCCTTTTCAGCCTCAGTGAAAGCAGTTCATCATTGTTCCCTCCGTATATTTCTCCATGTTAGTGACAACATAAGAGGCCTCCCAAATTAAATAAGTATAAAACATTTTCTGGAACTGGTACTACCCGTCCCTATTTCTTACACTACTAGCCTAGCGCTTACCTCGGACGAGACATCGCAGCGCTGATATGCAAGTTCAGCTCAGACTGCAGCAACCTGGGCATCGGAGAGGCTGTTAAATCAACCTAGACTGGGCCACGTATGTTTTATTTCTGTGAAGAGTGTGGCAGAGGGATGGGAAATACAGGAAACTAAAAGTGACACCAAGACTTTCAGTCTGAGAAAACAAGGGTAAGCAGCAAGTGGAAGAAGGAATACACGGGGGTAAAACAAAGTGTGAAAGAATCAAAGGGGAAGAGAAGGAAAGCAGGACATAAAGGCAGAGAGAGGGGAAAAAAAATGTTGAAGAGCAAAGGCAGCAACAAGAGGTGGAGAAACGAAAAGGATGAGGGAATAGAAGAAGCTTTAGCAGGCTTTTTCATAATTTAAAGTTTCACAAAGCGTCATTAACTGACCAAAAACAGATACAGCAGAGGCTGCAACAATGCAAGCTTCCTTAAAGCACCGAACAGGCACACATATAGCTGCTCTTTTTTTTTTTTTAGCTTTTAGTAGTGCATTCTTGGGCTTGTAGTTTGCCTTTTTTACATTATTATGCTGAGTATTTCTCGCAACTCATGGCAAGCAAGAGCTTTTAGCTAAAATGCCTGGACTGCTCGGAGGTGTCATACTCACAGAAGGTGATGGCAGGAATGCTTCGATCTGTCTAATCATGGTACACTTGATAAAGCATATTTCACTTAATCCATTATTAAAGATTTTATTAAACAACTGCTATATTTTTATTTTGTTACAAATATGATTATAATACCTTCATCGTATCCCAATAAATTTCAGGGAGACAACTGGAAGTACTCCCGAGGTCGGGCTTACATTCCCCCACCGGTAAAAAAATGGTGGGGAGCCATGGCCAACTGCCAATTAGGTCAAGGGAGCCACAGGTCGAAAAAGTTTGGGAAACACTGGTCTAGGGGGTCCTGCCGCTAAGTGATTCATTCATAGGCCTGGCAGAATAACCAGGTTTTTAGAAGTTTCCTAAATTGTGGATAAGATGTTGTGGATCTGATGTTCAGAGGAAGAGAGTTTTTCTGCCCTCTGTATGGCCTTTTCTGCTTGTTTTACTGCCCTCTGTTTTGCCCTTTTCTGCTCTGTTTTGCCTTTTCTGCTTGTTTTCCTGCCCTCTGTTTTGCCTTTCCTGCTCGCTCGTTTTTCTGGCCTCTGTTGCATTTTTCTGCTCGTTTCTCCCCTCTTCCCGCCATTTCCTCAAGACCTGGCTTCTCAACGGAGCCATCGCACCCCAACACTCAGACACCCCCAGGGATGACAGTGCCATGCTCTACAAATGCTGATTGATTAATTGATTATTGGGCTCCATTTCCTGATTGAATGAAGATTACAACATCTTTATCAAAACATTTGGAAAGAAAGGTTGTGTTAGACCTGGCCCTTTCTGCAGGGTTATCCCCACACTTTTTGCCTTCTTCCATCTATTTTTCTGACATCATTTTTTTTTTTGCTTTCGGAGTCTGGGCACTTTACCACTTCTAATCAGTGCTAATCAGACCCCTAGGATATTGCGGCATAGATTTGTAAATTTTACGGCACAAAAATTGAAATTTAGCGGCACAAATATTGAAATTTAGCAGCATTATAGCGACACTTTATTTTACTCGTAATCATTCCTTTTCAGTCTTAAATCAATGGGAACTGTTTTAGCAGAGTATTCCACTTCCAAATAGGCATGTTTAAAGTGTCTGAGAGTATTTGTTTGCTAAGCTAAGTCCCTGAGTCATGTAATGGCTGGCAGCAACATTTTTCTCATGTTGCTGGCAGCCAATCAGAGAACTTGCGGGACTCTGACTTCCGCAGGAGCGAGATGGCCCGAGGGAAATAAACATCCCAGGGCTAATCATAACTCCCTACTTTTAAATTGGTGTGCCAGCGAGAGTCTAAGACACTCTTGAAAGCCTAAATAGACCCCTGCTGGGCCCCGAAACAAGAAGAGAGGGGATGCGTTGGTGCCCAATGTTGCTCCCTGCTTCCTGTCTACGCTCGTCCCAGAACAGGGTGCAGGCTCCCCTACCCTGGCCAGTGGCATCAACCCTTCCACTCTACATTACAGAACGGGAATCAGCTGTTTCAAACACGCATTGTGCACACCTGGCGTGTCAACGAAAACAAGGGGCACAAATTCTTTTAATGGTGACAGTCCGAAACGGGAATCACCTGTAGAGGGAATCAGCTGCTTCAAACACGCATTGTTCACACGGTGACACGCACACCTGGCGTGTCAACGAAAACAAGGGGCACAATTTTTTTTTAATGGTGACACGCACACCAGGCGTGTCAATTATTGTTAAGAAAGAAATATTAAGGAAAAGTTGAATTTAAACTGCTAAGTTAAATACGCATGTTAACATTATGGTGACACGCACACCAAGCGTGTCAACGAGCCGCATTTTGTCTACGCAAATGTGCATGCTATCCTCACGGTGACACGCACACCAAACGTGTTAACGTGCTGCATCTAGGACACGCTTAAATTAAAGAGTTAAACTCATCTTGAACTGCAGTGACACGCACACCAAGTGTGTCAACGAGCAACTATATCTCCCATCATTTACAACGGTGACACACACACCATTCGCTGATGAACATGTTATTCTTGATGCCAATTCTCGATGTTAACCCGTTCCTAATGTCACTTGGTTATCTTTAAGGAGGATTAGAAAGAAGAGTGTTATTATTACTTTATTTATTTTTGTGATTTTTTTTTTTTTTAAATGCAGTCAGTGTCTCCACCTCCACCTTTTCTTGAACTTCCAGGTAATCCGCCTATTTCATGGAAGAATTGGTATGACGCTTTTGTCACTTATCTTGGTGCCATTGTTGCATCACGTTACAGGGCGGAAAGGAAAAAATGCCTCCTTCATTCGTTGGGGTTTGAAGGTAGGTCAGAAGCAGTCAAGAAGTTGGAGTTACGTTTTGATGTTCAACCTAGCTTGGTAGTGATCAGACACAAGTTCTTCAAACGCGAACAAAGACATGGAGAGGACGTTGATGCCTTTATTTCTGCTCTGCGTAAACTCAGTGCTGATTGCCAATTTGAGGCCTTTACGGAACAGTTAATTAGAGACCAATACATTTGTAAATGTTCAGATAAGAATATTCAGCAAAAATTGCTGTCCATGGGCAATCCTTCCCTTGAGGAAACAATTCGTATTGCGAAAAGTATTGAACTGTCTGAAGTCTCTGTCAAGGAATTAGAAGAAAAAGTCACTACAAATGATAATGTGACAGTTGTTAGATCTAGGGATGTCAAGAACACTCCAGCACCTCGTCCTGATAAATTTTTCAAACAAACAAACGTTTGTTTCCGTTGTGGAAATATTTCGCATTTTAAGTCGGGAAGAGGGTGTCCGGCTAAAAATGTTGTTTGCAGGGTGTGTGGAAAATTAGGGCATTTTGCGAAAGTTTGTCAAAGTGGGAAGCGTGTGAGTCCAGCCACGCAAGATGTAAAACAACTTTCTTCACCCTCTTCTGTTGCGAATGTATCCATAGTGGAGTGTGCTGGTGACATGCAGCTACAGTAACATTCAGGATGACCTGAGAGACATGGTTGTGGTTGTTGGCGAGGCGAATGTTACCAAAGGTGACATCTCTGAATGTCTGGATCCTTACGTTGATATTTGTGTCGGAGGATAAAAAGTGTGCTTGTTAGTCGACTCGGGAGCAAGGATAACTATGATCACCCAAGAGTTGTTTAGTGAGGTTTGGGGCTCTCGACCTTTGGAACCTCCTGATAGGTCCCCAGTTTCATACGAAGGAAGGAGGATTTAACTAGCAGGTTATTTTGAAGACATCCTTGAATTTCAGAGGTAGGAAAATTCATGGTAAGGTGTATGTGGTGATTAAGGGCTTATCCATTCTTGGATGGTTTCATCAAGGTCTGTTCAAGATGGTGCTCAGACTGGGAACCAAGGATCAGGTATCTCTCGTTCATTCTGATGATTTTAAGGTTAATCTGTTTGAACACTATCCTTCATTTTTGGTGGGGACCTAGGTCAGATAAAGGGCTTCACACATGTCATCAGGGTTAAAGAGGGCACCATACCTATCAAGCACAGGCTTAGGAATGTTCCCTTCAGTGTTAGGATTCAATTGGAACTGGAACTTAATGATTTGTGTCAGAGAGGTATAATCGAGCCGATTGAATCTTCTCTTTGGCTTTCTCCTTTGGTGGTCGCAAAGAAGAAAAATGGTGAACTTCGCGTTTGCGTTGACTTGCGAAGTCTCAATAAGAACATTTGGATAGATTCTCATCCTCTCTCGAAAATCTCTGAAATGTTGTCCATGATCAGTGGCTCAAGGTGGTTTAGCAAGCTGGATCTCTCGTCAGCTTATCACCAGGTGGTTTTGGATCCTTCTTCTCGGCATCTTACTGCATTTGTGTCGCCCATTGGTTCATTTCAATACTGCAGTATGCCCTTTGTGTTGGCCTCTGCGGCGGCAGTGTTTCAGAGGATTATGTCTTCCATGCTCAAGGGGATAAAAGGTGTTGTCGTCTTCCAAGACGATGTTCTGATTTATGGTGAGTCGTGTGAATCCCACGATGATTCCCTGTATCGTGTCCTGGATGTTTTGCAAGAAAGGGGTGTTGTTTTAAAGAAGGAGAAGTGCGTATTTAAGGTACAGAAGGTGGAATACCTAGGCCATGTGCTTTCGGAACATGGTGTAGAACCCAGGCCTGGTCTTGTCAAAGCTATTGTCGATAGTCCTGCTCCAAAGGATGAGGTTGGGTTGAAATCATTTGTTGGTCTCTGTGAATTTGTACCTGATTATGCTACAAGGGTTCAACCTTTAACCAACATGTTGAAGAAGAGTGTGGCTTTTGCTTGGGATGACCGTTGTCAAGAGGTGTTTGAATGGATTAAAACTCAATTAGTCAGTCCCAAGATTCTTAAACCATTTGATCCCAATGCTATGTGCACAATCACTGTAGATGCCAGTGGCCTTGGACTAGGAGCTATTCTTACACAGTGTATTAACAGGACCGAACACATGTTGGGTTTTGCATCCAGGGTGTTGCGTGGGTCCGAGATGAACTTTGGTGTGATTGAAAGGGAACTTTTAGCGTGCTGGTGGGCTATTAGGAAGTTCAATGCCTACATTTGGGGCACACATTTTCAATTACGTACAGATCACAGTCCCCTTGTTTCTATACTCTCAGGGAATAAGCTTAAAGAACACACCCCAAGAATAGCTTGTTTGTCTACCAAGTTGCTTCAGTACGATTTTGAAGTTTCGTATATTCCTGGAAACAAAAATGGTAGGGCCAATTACTTTTCTAGGTTTCCCATTGTAGAAGATGGTGATGATGACGATGAAGACGACTGTTTCGTCGCCAGCTTGGTTTTGAATGACATGTGTGCTGTGAGTGAAGGGGAATGGATAGATGAACGGTCTAAAGATGCCTTGCTCTGCCAAGTTGTTAACTGTGTCAAGAATGGTTGGCCACTACGACGCTATTCTGGCTGCTCTGACACCGCAGCGGCGGTGAAGGTGTTATTTTCCTGCCCTGGTGGGACTGGTGTCCCAGGGTCCACCTGCTAATCCGGCTCTCCTTGCCCCACAGCGTTCATCATCTGCGAGGGGACTACAAGCCCCAGAGATCAGAGCGCCATACACACCTGCTGCCTGCGAGAGGGAGGCGCTCAACATCGCGCATAAAGCGCTGCCTCTCCCCCCGCGGCGCGGGACGCTATTCTGGCTGCTCTGACACCGCAGCGGCGGTGAAGGTCTTTGTTTCCTGCCCTGGTGGGACTGGTGTCCCAGGGTCCACCTGCTAATCCGGCTCTCCTTGCCCCACAGCGTTCATCATCTGCGAGGGGACTACAAGCCCCAGAGATCAGAGTGCCATACACACCTGCTGCCTGCGAGAGGGAGGCGCTCAACATCGCGCATAAAGCGCTGCCTCTCCCCCCGCAGCGCGGGACGCTATTCTGGCTGCTCTGACACCGCAGCAGCGGTGAAGGTCTTTGTTTCCTGCCCTGGTGGGACTGGTGTCCCAGGGTCCACCTGCTAATCCGGCTCTCCTTGCCCCACAGCGTTCATCATCTGCGAGGGGACTACAAGCCCCAGAGATCAGAGTGCCATACACACCTGCTGCCTGCGAGAGGGAGGCGCTCAACATCGCGCATAAAGCGCTGCCTCTCCCCCCGCGGCGCGGGATGCTATTCTGGCTGCTCTGACACCGCAGCGGCGGTGAAGGTGTTTGTTTCCTGCCCTGGTGGGACTGGTGTCCCAGGGTCCACCTGCTAATCCGGCTCTCCTTGCCCCACAGCGTTCATCATCTGCGAGGGGACTACAAGCCCCAGAGATCAGAGCGCCATACACACCTGCTGCCTGCGAGAGGGAGGCGCTCAACATCGCGCATAAAGCGCTGCCTCTCCCCCCGCGGCGCGGGACGCTATTCTGGCTGCTCTGACACCGCAGCGGCGGTGAAGGTGTTTGTTTCCTGCCCTGGTGGGACTGGTGTCCCAGGGTCCACCTGCTAATCCGGCTCTCCTTGCCCCACAGCGTTCATCATCTGCGAGGGGACTACAAGCCCCAGAGATCAGAGCGCCATACACACCTGCTGCCTGCGAGAGGGAGGAGCTCAACATCGCGCATAAAGCGCTGCCTCTCCCCCCGCGGCGCGGGACGCTATTCTGGCTGCTCTGACACCGCAGCGGCGGTGAAGGTGTTTGTTTCCTGCCCTGGTGGGACTGGTGTCCCAGGGTCCACATGCTAATCCGGCTCTCCTTGCCCCACAGCGTTCATCATCTGCGAGGGGACTACAAGCCCCAGAGATCAGAGCGCCATACACACCTGCTGCCTGCGAGAGGGAGGCGCTCAACATCGCGCATAAAGCGCTGCCTCTCCCCGCGGCGCGGACGCTATTCTGGCTGCTCTGACACCGCAGCGGCGGTGAAGGTGTTTGTTTCCTGCCCTGGTGGGACTGGTGTCCCAGGGTCCACCTGCTAATCCGGCTCTCCTTGCCCCACAGCGTTCATCATCTGCGAGGGACTACAAGCCCCAGAGATCAGAGCGCCATACACACCTGCTGCCTGCGAGAGGGAGGCGCTCAACATCGCGCATAAAGCGCTGCCTCTCCCCCCGCGGCACGGGACGCTATTCTGGCTGCTCTGACACGGCAGCGGCGGTGAAGGTGTTTGTTTCCTGCCTTGGTGGGACTGGTGTCCCAGGGTCCACCTGCTAATCCGGCTCCCCTTGCCCCACAGCGTTCATCATCTGCGAGGGGACTACAAGCCCCAGAGATCAGAGTGCCATACACACCTGCTGCCTGCGAGAGGGAGGCGCTCAACATCGCGCATAAAGCGCTGCCTCTCCCCCTGCGGCGCGGGACGCTATTCTGGCTGCTCTGACACCGCAGCGGCGGTGAAGGTGTTTGTTTCCTGCCCTGGTGGGACTGGTGTCCCAGGGTCCACCTGCTAATCCGGCTCTCCTTGCCCCACAGCGTTCATCATCTGCGAGGGACTACAAGCCCCAGAGATCAGAGCGCCATACACACCTGCTGCCTGCGAGAGGGAGGCGCTCAACATCGCGCATAAAGCGCTGCCTCTCCCCTGCGGCGCGGGACGCTATTCTGGTTGCTCTGACACCGCAGCGGCGGTGAAGGTGTTTGTTTCCTGCCCTGGTGGGACTGGTGTCCCAGGGTCCACCTGCTAATCCGGCTCTCCTTGCCCCACAGCGTTCATCATCTGCGAGGGGACTACAAGCCCCAGAGATCAGAGCGCCATACACACCTGCTGCCTGCGAGAGGGAGGCGCTCAACATCGCGCATAAAGCGCTGCTCTCTCCCCGCGGTGCGGGACGCTATTCTGGTTGCTCTGACACCGCAGCGGCGGTGAAGGTGTTTGTTTCCTGCCCTGGTGGGACTGGTGTCCCAGGGTCCACCTGCTAATCCGGCTCTCCTTGCCCCACAGCGTTCATCATCTGCGAGGGGACTACAAGCCCCAGAGATCAGAGCGCCATACACACCTGCTGCCTGCGAGAGGGAGGCGCTCAACATCGCGCATAAAGTGCTGCTCTCCCCGCGGCGCGGGACGCTATTCTGGTTGCTCTGACACCGCAGCGGCGGTGAAGGTGTTTGTTTCCTGCCCTGGTGGGACTGGTGTCCCAGGGTCCACCTGCTAATCCGGCTCTCCTTGCCCCACAGCGTTCATCATCTGCGAGGGACTACAAGCCCCAGAGATCAGAGCGCCATACACACCTGCTGCCTGCGAGAGGGAGGCGCTCAACATCGCGCATAAAGCGCTGCCTCTCCCGCGGCGCGGACGCCATTCTGGCTGCTCTGACACCGCAGCGGCGGTGAAGGTGTTTGTTTCCTGCCCTGGTGGGACTGGTGTCCCAGGGTCCACATGCTAATCCGGCTCTCCTTGCCCCACAGCGTTCATCATCTGCGAGGGGACTACAAGCCCCAGAGATCAGAGCGCCATACACACCTGCTGCCTGCGAGAGGGAGGCGCTCAACATCGCGCATAAAGCGCTGCCTCTCCCCCCGCGGCGCGGGATGCTATTCTGGCTGCTCTGACACCGCAGCGGCAATGAAGGTGTTTGTTTCTTGCCCTGGTGGGACTGGTGTCCCAGGGTCCACTTGCTAATCCGTCTCTCCTTGCCCCACAGCGTTCATCATCTGCGAGGGGACTACAAGCCCCAGAGATCAGAGCGCCATACACACCTGCTGCCTGCGAGAGGGAGGCGCTCAACATCGCGCATAAAGCGCTGCCTCTCCCCCCACGGCGTGGGACGCTATTCTGGCTGCTCTGACACCGCAGCGGCGGTGAAGGTGTTTGTTTCCTGCCCTGGTGGGACTGGTGTCCCAGGGTCCACCTGCTAATCCGGCTCTCCTTGCCCCACAGCGTTCATCATCTGCGAGGGGACTACAAGCCCCAGAGATCAGAGCGCCATACACACCTGCTGCCTGCGAGAGGGAGGCGCTCAACATCGCGCATAAAGCGCTGCCTCTCCCCCCACGGCGCGGGACGCGTACGGGCCGCGCCCGGGCGAAGCCCGGGCCAAGGGCGGGCCCATCCTTGCCCGTCATTACCAGGAAGAGGCAGGGCAGGGCCAGACCTCTTTTATCTGCTGTTTGGGACATGAACTAGAAAACTCCAAAGGTACTGCGTGTCGCCTTAAATATTGGGCTTTGCTATATAGTTGTGACTTACTTGCTCCAGGGATTTATAAAGCTGTTGGAACTAGTGGAAATGTTGTAACGTTTTGAAGTTCGCTATTCCTTGTTTGGCATAGGATACTTTTGTCTATTTTATCTTTTTGCTACCTATTTGGCCTGGCACTAAAATGGGCAAAAGAAAAACTACAGAAGGGGCAGGGAGGACAAGTGTATCTGCTGATGAGAAAGATAAAGGGAGAAAGGTCAGGAAAATAGCAAAATAAAGCAGATCTGACCGATAGTTGTGTTATGAACAGAATAGATAACCTCATTACTGAGTGCGAAGGGCTTTTGGGAGTTGATCCACCAGCTGACTCACTAATCCCTTCCGACCCCGCTAACTCCCTATCAGCAAGACAACCTACTGACCCGCGCCCAACTACTATCCCACCAATGTTTCAGAAAATCTACCGCAAGGATCCAGTGGCTTCTAAGGAGTTCGCACGATCAGGCCCCGAATTGCATCTAGTGACCGATGCATCTTTCCAACTACCTATTTCCCCTGCCCGGGGTGTGAGTTGTCATATTGAACCCATAGTCATCTGTGCCAATCGCTTCTCAGCATTGGCAGGGGAATATGAAACTTGTGAAGAAGCTCAACCCTCTGCTCTCATGACAACCTTGGAGAAAAGCCCAAACGTGACGGATGACACTTGTCCCTTCTCATTAAAGACCCTCTTGCAAGTTATTAAATTACTTCAGAAAGAGGTCGGATCTATGAAAGTGATGATCACGGAGCTTGTGGCCACTGTTAAACTCCTAACTCTTAATAATATTTCACAAACATCAGACATTTGTGTACCATCTAATCTGTGTCAGTCACTAATATCGGGAGGTCTAGTAGATAGTGGCCAGCAATCAGCTACTATAATCTCCATGGGACGAGCCGCTAAGGCTCCGCCTACTAACCCAGCAGGTCCATTAGGAACTCGCTTTTCAAAGGCATTGCATAAAGATCCTTATCTTAAGGCTGTCGAGAATGACAGAGGGTCGGTTGAAGCTTTACCGGCTCCATCTTTGGCTAGAAATATACCTCCCCAGCAAAGTAAGCAATTATCTCGCTTTCCTACTAAAGCGTAGATAGTTTTTATGGTTAATGTTCCCAAAATAGGTTCAAGGTATGAGAACTCCGATTCCTTAATAAACAAGTCCATACATTGGATACGTCATGTCAGGGGTTGTCGCTCATTGATCAGGGAAGATATAGTCAGAGCACGGAGATGTATGTCAAACGATCAGTTCACTGACTGTATCGAACTTACTCTCTCCAACCCAGATTTAGCAGAGAACCTCCTGGCCTTAGAGTATAGAACTTGCTCCCCAGATTCTTCGTCTATTCAGATCAGGCGCTTTTCGACAACTGGTGGGGCTAGGGCTCAGGATAGTTTAAAGCCATTACCCATACCAGGAGGCTCTACTTTAGAGGCGGTTGATTGACTATGTCATGCTTATCAATCCCGACAGAATTTAGATCTTACCCCAACCATTAACAAACAGAGTGCCCCTAATACTGTTTGCCCGAGTAGGTCTCTTGGTGATCCGCTGATTCTGATACAATCAAATAGCCATATTGGTGATCAAAGTTGTAGTCCAACGAAACAGGGGGATGCTATATTTTTGAATATTTCTGCTTCGCCTCCTGTTCCACCTTTTTCGACAAGACAGCCTTTAGCTTGTGATGGGTCTTTAGCACCACAACTCAAAATCTTGTCTTGGAATATTGCAGGTCTCCAAAGTAAAATGTCTCTCCCTGATTGGAATGACCTGATTGAAGAACACCACATCTGCATATTCCAAGAGACATGGAGCTTGACACCATTATATAAATCTGGTTATACTTGCTTTTTTAGATCCGCTATTTCTAAGGGGAGAGGGCGGCCCTCTGGAGGCCTCATTATTTGGATAAAGATCGATTTGGACTGTAAAATCCTAGAACATTATTGTGACAGCCCAGATATAATGTGGCTTTCGATTAAAGGAGCCAGGGGTGGTAAAACTATCGAGCTGTTCAATGTTTACATAAGGGGTACACCAGGGGGTAAAATGTCGAATATTGTTTCTTCCCTGGAACATGAGCTTGCTGGACGTCCATCAGATTCGTTTGTTATGATAGCAGGAGATTTTAATTGCACTTTTGAGCCACTAGACTCTGAAGACCTGTTGGGGAATGAGGAAGAAGACACGAAGTGGGGTGTCCCTTTGCTAAATATACCTCCGATTAAGAAATGGTCCCAAATCGTAATTCAGATTAATGCACTTGCCCTAGAAATTGGATTGAGGGCAGTGAATGGTAGAACAGCTTCCGATGCTCTAGGAGCGAACACTTTTAACAGAGTAAACTGTCCCTCACGCATTGACTACATATTGGTAGATTTGAGACTTTGGAATCTGATAATAGATATGGAAGTGCTAATTTCTTCTGACAGTGATCACAATACGCTTAGTTTAAGTATGGAAACCCCTTCTGCCTTTCTCTGTTCCCCAAATCAGACCCAAGGGCCCTTCATGATTACGAAGGAATTGATTCCCTCAGGATGTATAAGGTTCCTAAAATGGCCTAGAATCGTGACACACGAACCGTCGATGACGGGCATCAGTCACGTATTGAGTATAAACACCGTTTTATTGCTGGAAGCTCTTGGTGAAGTAGATGGTCTGGCTAAGATTTCGAATTTATACAGTAGATTGGTAGATCAGATTGGTATGTATTTTATAGTGAATAATACACCTAGACTGAGCGGTGGTGTTAAAAAGCCCAATTCTTGGTATAATGGGGATTGTAGAGCGAAAAAGAAGGCCTTGGTCATAGCAATTAAAAATAAAGATTGCTCCTTAGTGAAGGAATCTAGAAAGAACTACAAAACTGCTACCCACCGTGCTAAGCTGGAGTGGGACGAGTCCCATTGGCAGAATTTAAAAGAGGCAAGTGTAGTTAGAGACGCCAATCTCTTCTGGAATATGGTTAGGTGCTCAGGAAACAAGGATGCAAGACTTATTCCTAACCATATTACAAGTCAGGATTGGTTTAAACATTTTGGAAAGCTCTACTCTGGGACTGATTTATCCCCTCAAGAGGGTTTACATATTTATTTGAGTCCCCATTTTACCTTGAATACTGTTGATCTCTTCACTCTTGAGGAAGTGGAGGCTGCCATAAAGAAAATAGTTCCAGCAAAAGCCCCGGGTCCTGATGGTCTCCCAGGAGATCTCTTTCTTGCTGACTCCACTAACTGGGCAAACTATGTTATGCTTTTAATTAATTCTATTGCGAGGGGTTGTGCAGTACCGGAGTCTTGGAAGGGTGCAGAGGTGGTCCCTATTTTTAAAAAGGTGCCAGGGACGACCCTGCTAATTATCGCCCGATCAGTCTGATCGATGCTATGCAGAAAATAGTTGGCAGAGTGCTACTGCAGAGAATCCACCAATGGGTGGATGAAGAGAATATTCTCTCCCAATATCAAGCGGGATTTAGGGCCTGCACAGGGACGGTGGACCAAGCATTTAGGCTGCTTTTAATCTACTGGAAGGTGGTTTTAATAGGCAAGGGCAGTCTTTATTTGGCGTTTATCGACCTAAAGACTGCCTTTGACCTAGTTCCCCGTGAGCGGCTATGGCACCTGTTAGATGAAATGGGTATGCCACCATTGTTACTTAACCTGCTGGTTCGCCTACACGAGGGCACTTATGCCCAAGTGAGATGGGGGTCCCAAGGACAAAAAACGGATAGGATCCCTGTGAACAGAGGGGTTCGTCAGGGATGCGTCCTGGCTCCCACCCTGTTCTCTTTATATATGAACGGGGTGGTTAGCTTTCTTCAAGAGTTTCCATCTGACGCCCCTGCCCTGGCTGGTGATAGGGTCCCTACCCTTCTCTTCGCAGATGATACTCTGCTTAATTCTAAGACACCAGTAGGGCTACAAAAACTTCTAGATAGATTCTACCTTTTTTGCGAGTCCCGGGGGCTGATTATTAATACTACAAAAACCAAACTAATGGTGTTCAATCCCTACAGGTCACATAGATGCAATTTTACTCTAGATGGAATTAGCTTGGAGAAAGTAACAACATTTGACTACTTAGGATTAAGGTTAGCTGAGACAATGCAGTGGAAATACCACATTGATAAAATGCTCTTAAACCATAAACGCGTGGCAGGAGCATTAATAAGAGAACATCGCTCCTCACAGAGCAGACCTGTGGCCCCTGCCTTAACAATTTATGCAGCCAAAGCACTTAGTTCAGCACTTTATGGTGCCGAATTATGGGGCTTCGAGAATGTGGATAGCATCAGCAGATCTGAACACAAATTTTTTAGAGATCTGGTGATGCTTCCCCGCAACGTTCCTCTCAAGCCACTAATGAGTGATATGGGTAGGCACTCCTTCAAAGATATAGCCAGGCTGCGGCCATTGTTATTCTGGGCTCATTTGTGCCGAACCCCAGAGCTAACTAGTTATGCCTCCGCGCTCAATGAAGTGATGGCCTTGGATGGCAACCAGAGAATTGGCTGGGTGCTTAAGCTTAAAAAAACTCTTCTTGCTCTTGGGTTTAATGAGTCATGGGACACGCAAACTCCACCTTCCAAGGCTGATCTTAAAAGGTCTAATTGGGCTTGGGTTAATGCCCAGGAACTCAGTAGTCAAAGGGTAGGAAGACTCACAGAAGAATTTTATCTCCACAAGCAATATATTTTTTTGGAACCATATTTAGATTTTATTCAGTCACCACGGGATAGAGCACTCTTTATACAGTTCAGGGTAGGTTCGCTCCCGGTTCGGGAGCTAACTGCAAAATGGGGTGCACCATATCAGACACCAGCAGGGTGTCCCTGTTGTAGAGCACCAACCGAGAGCTTAGCTCATTTTATGTTTGCCTGCCCTGCTTATAAGAACGCCAGAACGAGATGGCTTAAACCTATCTGCAGACAATTGGGTACACAAGAGCATCGCACTGCATTACGCATCCTAAAATCAGATGCACGCACCCTCTTTGCTTGTGGTGTTGCAAAATATCTCAGTTGTGCCTGGATTATAAGGTTAAAATTTTTGCGTTTAGCACCCCAATGAATTATCATGTTTTTACGATGCTTTTTAGCCTTGTTTTGCACAGATGTATATTGTATTGTAATTTATAACATAGCTATTTTTCTTGTTAGACAAAAACTAACATCGTATCCATCTAATGAAAATGCGTTAGAATGAATTTATTTTTATGATGAATTGCACTAGAATGAAATTATTTTTATGATGTTTTAAACTCTTTTTATATTCTGCTCCTAATTTTTTATTAGGTATTGTGATGTACAAAATGATTTTATTGGGTTTTTGTTACTAATTGATGTCTTTTTGGTAATTTCTAACGTCCTCGTCGAATAATGTAAAATAGTTAATGCTTTTAAGATACATGTTTATCGAAATAAAGCTATTTGACTGACTGACTGGTTGGCCAAGAGAGAAAAATGTGCTGTACTCCTTACAAACGTTTGTGAAAGTTTCGATGGAGCTGTCTGTGGAGGATGGTTTGTTGGTGCATGGCGACAGATTGGTTCCTCCAGATGTGTTGAGATCAATATTGGTCAAGGGTGCTCATAAGGGGCATTTGGGCAAAACGCTCACCAAGAGAAGGTTGCGTGAATATTTTTGGTGGCCTCAAATGGACAAAGATGTTGACGTGTTCGTTGGTGAGTGTGTGGTATGTTCCAATGCTGAGAAAAGTTTTCATTTGAGAACTCCCCCTCTTCAACCCATTGGTCTACCCGCAAGGCCTTGGGAAAAGATTGGCATTGATCTCATTGGTCCTTTCAATGTACCCCCAGCTTCTTCAAGGTTTGCAATTGTTGCCATTGACTATTATTCGAAATGGCCGGAGGTACGTTTCATTGGCGAACCGAACTCAACCAATGTTATTGACTTTCTAAAAGATGTTTTTCTGCGTGAGGGGTTTCCCTCCACCATTGTATCTGACAACGGTGTGCAATTTGTTAGTCAAGAATTTGAATGTTTTTTGCGGGAAGGTGGAGTAACTCATTCTAGAAGTTCACTTTACTACCCACAAACGAACGGTCTTGTGGAACGCATAAATAGGGTTCTGAACAACTGTGTGCAGTGGGCGTTAGCTGGTAAGTGCAATATTCAGAATGCTGTTCGGTCTATGTTATGGTTCTACCGCACCACACCCCATTGACCTACTAAAGTGTTTCCCTATGAACTTTTACGTGGAAGAAAACTGTGTTCCAAGGTGTGTCCTGGATGGATGTCAAAGTGGGTGGAAATGGACTCTGTGATTGATGTGGATGGTCTCGTAAAGGGATAATGTTTCACAAGCGCAATCCCGTCAAAAATCTTATTTTGATGCTAGGAAAAGATCTGTTCCCCACTCGTTGGTTGTTGGTGATGTGGTACGTGTGAAGATCCCTGTACACAGCAAGAAGGGGTACTTAAAGTTCTCTGATCCCTTGGTTGTGGATAAAGATTGTGGAAATGCTGTCAGGGTGGACAACAAACATTAGTGGAATGTGTCCAGAATTGTCAAACTGTCTGGGAATTGTAACAGTGATAATTTGCATTGTAGACGGTCTGAAGTAACTGAAGATGTGTCTTCCAATGTTCCTCCTCTGGTTTGTTTACGCAGGAGTAATAGACCACGTGTTGTTCCTAGCAGATACCGTTAATCTCTTTTCATTTCTCTCATTGCTCCTCCATCTGTTTCCTTTATTTTTCTATTTTTTAATCTTTCTGTTTCCTTTTGACCTATTCCTCTTTTTTTTCTTTTCTTTCATTTTTGTTCGTTTATGAGAAGGAGGATAATGTAGTGGTCTGTTCATTACTTCTTGTTGTTTGGAATACTCACACCACGATGTTCTGGTTGTGAGTACTCCACTTTAGATTATAGAACCTTGTGTTTTAAAATGTTGATGTCAGTTGCTGCCTGAAGGTTGCCCGAGCCGGCTGCTGCACAGCACCTGATTATAATAAAGCTTTTCTTCTACAACTACGCTTCGCGTCAAACTTACTACACATTTTTTGGAGAGATCTGAGTTTTGTGTAGTCCCAGATTTGCATCAATGTAGTACAGAAGGTTAATGTGTCTGTGTATGTTATGTAAAGCGCTCTGACACCCTGCATTGGGATGAGTAGCTCTATAAAAGAAATAAAATAGTACGATTTAAATTGTTATTTTTGTAAATACTTGGACAGACCAACACATCTGACATTTTTACAGTGCGTGCACTTACTTACATAAAGGGACTGAACAAAGTCGAAAGCATGCATCTCCTATGTACCTGTGAAGAGATAGCAAGCTGTGTTCTTTTGTTTCTCCTCCATTGTATTTGCATTTAAGTGAGGTTCCAGGCCAAGTCAAGTCAGGATTCTCGATCAAAAGGAGCCTCCTGATCAGTGCTTAATTTCAGCCGGTGGTTTCTGGTGCTCGGCACCGGCACTTAATTAGTTTTCCAGTACTCGGCACAGCACTTAATTTTCAACACCGCACTTATGACAGTCTGCCACATAGTGGAGCTACTCATCTAATTTAGAGATGAGCAGAACAACGGCTGTTTATGAATACAATGTACATTAGAAATTACTAATTCCTGCCTCCCCAGCCATTCCTTTAGCTTTGGGGACCTGGAATGATCTGAACTGTCGCACTTGTAGGCGAGAGAGATGGTTAGTACTTCTTTTGTCTGCGATGGCAGGGGCGATGGGTGGTGCAAGTTGCAGTGGCCTCCTGATCAGGACCCTGGCACTTATTATTTTACAAATTAAGCACTGCACCTGATGGCCCCTAAACTTGGCCTTTATCTTCGACACAGCTGTAGGTGAAAATAAAAAAGCCCCCCTTGCTGCCTGCACGTTGTTGCTGAGACACTGCACTGGAGGAGCTGAAGTGAGACCTAGTGAAGGAACACTGGATCACTGCACTGGAGGAGCTGGAGTGAGACCTAGTGAAAGCACACGTG
The DNA here is from genome assembly GCA_963921515.1 of Calotriton arnoldi. NCBI lineage: Eukaryota > Metazoa > Chordata > Amphibia > Caudata > Salamandridae > Calotriton > Calotriton arnoldi. The sequence goes on along the minus strand of CAWUFW010003657.1, from coordinate 900,959 downwards.
GCTGCACTGGAAGAACTGAAGTCAGTTTTAGTGAAGGCACACTGGATCACTGCATTGGAGACTACAGTTGAGCTGAAGCGAGCTGGCACACTGGATCAATGCACTGGAGGAGCTGGAGTGAGACCTAGTGAAGGCACACGTGGCTGCACGGGACGAGCTGGAGTCAGACCTAGTGAAGGCACACTGGATCACTGCACTGGAGGAGCTGGGTGAGACCTAGGGAAGACACACGTGGCTGCACGGGAAGAGCTGAAGTCAGACCTAGTGAAGGCACACTGGATCACTGCATTGGAGACTACAGTTGAGCTGAAGCGAGCTGGCACACTGGATCAATGCACTGGAGTCTACAGTTAAGCTGAAGAGAGCCCTACTGAATGCACACTGGATCACTGAACTGGAGCCTACAGATTAGCTGAAGCCAGTCCTAGTGAGAGCACACTTGGATCCCTGCACTGGAGGGGCTGAAGTGAGACCTAAGGAAGGCACATGAGATTCTCCTGCTCAGTCTTAATGAAGAAAATTGTCACAACTGGAAATCTCAACTTTCAGTTAGGAAGAGATTCATGAGTGCTGTTGAGGGTCAGGGTTAGCGAAGCAGAATGAGGGGAGAACTGCTGCCAGTTTAGCTTCAGCTACCACTAAGAAAGGCACACAACATTGGGGTCTGCAAGTCTGTACTGCCTCCAAGCACAGACAGCGAAAACAATGAGGGCTGCTGGACTATTTCTTAGAGTAATGAAGCGCTCGCCTGAACTTGCTGTTTTTCAAATTGTGCACACAAGTTCCAGACGATAAAAATACAAATCAGCAATTGGTACAAGTGCGCAATTAAACAAAAGCATCCCATATATAGCACATTATTCAGGGAAAAAGAAATAATAGGAGGGGGGGAGCAAACTAATGTTTTGATATATTAAGGTATTAACCCAGGTTGTTTTCCTTATTTAGTATTCGGTATACTGTGCACATTCTTGCATATGTTTTTTGCTTCCCACGAATTCACATATTTTCTTTTATTGTGTGTGGATAACAATATTCACCTGCTCGTTCTGTCCTCAGATCCACGCCCTCAATCCTAATTTGATTTTCCAGCTTTTCATAAATCTGTGGTTTTTAAATTCAGCTTCGTCGAAAGGAAGGGTTTCCATTTTCTAGAATTTTACATCAATTCGAGGCTCTCTGCAGTGTCAAATGGGCCATCCATCCATTCTCTGACTTTGATGGATTTGGGGAGGCACTAGAAGGCAAACGCGCGTGACATCTGGTTTCACCGGCTCTGTGGGGAAGTCAGACCTTTAACACACAGAGGGACATAAACACTACCCGAGTAGAAAAACACATTTTTTATGTAATATATGTATTTTAACACCTTAATTTCTTTGCTGAATTCAGAGCTTCCTCCTCCCTGGGATAACATATCAAAAGCATCAGCGTTTTGTTTACATCTAAGGAAGAGCCAGCGTTCTATTTTTGAGCACCACATTCACATTCTGACACAGAATGGCTATTTTATGGCTGTAAGGCGGCACAGCACGTAGTGACATGTGCACACAGCCAATAAGAAGGCACAATCTTTTGCTGTCTGCCTGGAGACCTAATTTTGTGGCCAAAATAGTAAATATTGCGGCCATCGCGGCAGTCAGCTGATTTCGCGATTTTTTCGTGAATTGCGAAATGCTGGAGGGTCTGGCTAATGTGCATGTGCTCTCTCCTCTAAACAAGGTGGTATTGGTTTACACCTGATTGATATATTTGATTTACTTGTAAGTCTGTTGTAAAGTGCTATCCAATATACCAAGTGCCTGTACATTAATTGCGAGTCGCAATTTGCAACTGAGACTGCGACTTTTTGTGACCGCAATTGCGGTCGCAAAACAGTCTTACATAGGGCTCAGACTCGCTATTAGAAAGGGGCGCCCTGAGAACGCCCCTTCCTAATAGCAAGTCGCTAATCCTATTTAGTGAGTTGCAAAACAATTGCGACTCGCTAAATAGGATTAGTACATGGCCCATATGTATTTTGCATGCGCAAACGGGTCGCAAACCCATTTGCGCATGCAAAATAGGGTCATACATCTGGCCCTAAATGCTACTAGGGGGCCTGCAGCACTGCTTGTGCCACCTACAGAGTAGCCTTTCAAACCTGTCACAGGCCTGCCACTACAGGGACTGTGTGTGCAGGTCATTGCCACTTCACCTTGGCATTTAAAACTACTTGGCAAGCTGTAAACTGCCTTTTTCTTACACAACAGCCACCCCTAAGGTAGGCATTAGGTAGCACTTTGGGCAGGGTGCTGTATAAGTGAAAGGTAGTACATGTGCCTTTATGTGTGGCATGTCCTGGTAGTGACAAACAGCATATTTCATTTATTTACTGCTGTGAGGCCTACTCCTCTCATAGACTAGGATTGGGAATTCCCTTAAATATTTTTGAGTGGTAATTCCTTATTGGAAAGGATCAGCTTTGCCATGTTTGGTATGTTTAAAATAGTGGTGATAAATCCTGCTTACTGGTGTAGTTGGATATTACATTACTATTTTAGAAATGTCACTTTTAAAAAGTGTGCCTTTCTCTGTGCTTATGACTATTTGTGCTTTTCTGCCTGACTCCAATACACTTCTGAGCTAGGTGACAGCTACACTTGGTGCATACTTTCCAGACCGCTACAACACAGGAAGGGCTGGGAGTGACAGGGGTTACATCTGCATTCATCTTCATACTGGTAGTCTTCTTCGCCTGGGAGAGGTAGAGGTGGTTCACACTTTACATTTGTTTAGGTTGTGTCCTACCCTCAAACAAAGTGCTGATTTACCCCCCATTTATCGTCTGGAGCCAGGGCTAGGTTGAAAGGGATTGTTCTTCACTTCAGACCTTTTTCAGTATAAGTACTGGGGCCCTGTCCCCATGTTTTTAGACACTGCATGGGACTTGTAACCAGGATTGCCTCTAAGTGCCTCTTGGTGGGACTTGGTGGCTCACGGGTCCGTTAGCAGTGTGCTACTTAAAGACCATCTTTTCTCCTTGTCTTTGCCAGGCCGCTGTAGGAACCCCAAAGGACAAGGCAACTTGGTGATCTTCACACTGCAATAGAGAAGGGCTGGGTATCTCTTCAGGAGTGGAGGGTAGCTCTTCCTGCAGCACTAAAGAAGAGCAGGCTTGTGTTTTGGAGATGGGCATGCCCCTTTCCTGAGTCGCGCTGCCCTGGTCGGGTGTACGGACCTTGCGAGCTGACTTTTAGTGAGGACGTGTTGTCTTGGCAGCCGAACGGCATCCGCACCCCATTTTCAGCCCGCCAGCCTCTCCCCTACAAAGAGGGGTTCCACATCTGAGGAGCCCCCTTACAGGCTGTCGCCTGAGTTGGAGGAGACATCAGTGGTGCTCTGTGGCAGTACCACCACACATTCGCAGACAGCTGTGTTGGGGGATACTATAGGGTGTGCCCCCCTCCCTTTTGAGACATACCTTGAGGCCACTGAATCTGTGGTAGCATTATGGGGAGAAAACCTCCACAGAGTTCCTCGAGTGCAGCATGGTCCAAGGAAACTGTGAATTACCATATTATAGATAGTAGGCACAAAGGTGCTTCTGTGCCCTACATTTTATTCTTAAGTGCACTTGTTTCAGGTGGGCCCATAGATATATCGTACGCCTGCTTGGTGCAGTGCAGGTGTTCCTGTGCCTATGTATACCTACTGTTACTGATGTGTTTTTCTGCTGCATGCCCTAAGTATTTACTGATGTATGATGTTTTTGCTTTGCATTGCCCAGGATAACAAGTACAATCTGAGTAATACCATTGGATGCACAGTAATTATGATTCATGTAATTTTGGTCTTGTTTATGTACAATATACTAAATATATTTCTATATAATCCTGTTTGGAGTCTCTTTTATGGTGTATTCATTGTGTTGCTGTGTAAGTATGTTGCACAAACACTTTACACATTGCCTCTAATGATAAGCCTGCCTGCTCTGCGCCAAGTTACCAGAGGTTGAGCATAGCCTATCCTTGGTGTATCCTTTAATTTGTGTGATACCACAGTAACCGTTTGTTGCACTACAACTCTGCACTTAGATCATTAGTAGGCCCAGGCAAAGTTCACGGAGTCGCACTACGTGGAATTCCTTAAAGTGACCAAAAAATTCCTGTGCGCTGAGGTCTGTACACAGATGGAGCTGCTCGCCACGCCTGTCGCATGACATTTTAAGTTGTACGCAGCATGAAGTGCGTTTTCGCGTCTGAAACTGCACGAGAACGGCATTACGCGGTTCACATGGGCGCAACCATCTTATTTTCCGTTCTGTTCATTGCGCTAGCCTGTTTTTGCAATCCTGCCTAATCTTTTCAATCCTCCCCCTATCAAACTTATCTACCCCTCATTTTAATTTATTGTGTTAGTGTGTGTCTTTGTGTTGGTGTATTTTATGTTCTTTGTCATTTTTTTTTTTTTTGTCACTTTTTTAAATTTTTACAATTTTTCCCTTTGCTACCTCATTTCTTCCTTTCTTCCTTCCTTTTCCTTTTCCTGTTTCTTTTCTTTTACTCCCCCCACCCACGTCATTGCAGAGCAGGGCGAGGAGGGGAGCGGTGGTGCCAGGCCCACCCGTATGACCAGCACCTGCATATATTGCGGTTGTCAGCGCAGCGAAGGGGTGCATTCTGCACAATTTCTTTTGAGGCATTGGTGGCAGCACTAGTTTTTTGGGCCAGCGCCAACTCCCCTCCATGCTGGCAGCTGGTGGCAGGCCTGGAAGCAGCTACCCCCTCATGGAGCGTCCACTACATTGGGGGAGGGTGCACCGGTTTGTGCGCCATACCAACCACGTCCAGCGCACCCAACAGCTGCTGACACACCGTTGGGCAGACACCACAGACCACAAGCAGGACCTGCTAGGTGTGGTGATTGTGGGGCTCGGTGAGTAATTATTTCTTGTGTTTGTATTCTACAATGCGAAAAACAAATTCTGAATAGTAGTTTCTGTTAAGAATATTATGTGATCCAGTTTGAGCTAGCCAGGTGCTTGGCGCTACCTAAGCTTACTCATTGGCGCTCATTCTGGCTGATTATTTAAGCAGCCATTGCAAACTGCTCTGCCCTCCTGCCACCATAGTGAATTAGTGATATCAGTGAGTTAGCATTCTCTGTGACTTTATTTATGTAGCTCGTACAGTCCCAAGCAATCTCACAGTGATGTGTAGTATGCATCTATGCATTGCAAAAAAGAGAGACTGAGTTGGTCCATCAAGGGGGTTGAGAAATGTGAAAAGAATCAAAGATCATTCATTGCAATGAATTAGTTACAAATGTAGTTTTTGTTAAGGAAATTTGGAATAGGGATTTTGGATTAGTATGACCAACTCGATACTAGTACTACAGGCAATCTGATTTAGAAAAGTACAATGTTACTGCATTATTTTTGTTCAAATTAATTGTACCACTAATCTATTTTTTTATCCTCTGTATTTCTTTCATCAGCAACCAAGAGCAAGAAGAAGAGGGACATCTCGGAATTGGGTCCAGCGCTATTGCCAAGGGCTCTGCTCATCCCAGTACGTCCTATTATTTATTATTAATATTTGCCTCTGCCCACTATTATACTACTTTTAATTTTGCCTTGTTTATTTGTTTTATACTGTCTCCTTTTTTCTTACTCCCATATCCAATTTTTGTTTTTATTTTTGTTATCCATGCATTATCCTGCTTTTCCATATTTCATGTTTTTTTTGCAGCTGACTTTCTCCTGTCGATACTAGTCTATAGTTTTCTTCTGCCTTGTTAGTAAGCTTTCTCTCTCCCCTATATAAATTGTGGTACTGTAAGAGTAAGAGCAGATTTTTGGTACTCTACTGCCTGTTGTGAAGATTGCAGTAAGCTAATAATATTCACCACGCATGTTTGTTGAGAAGGCTTTCTTTTTTTTTGCTCATGCTTGAACAGTTAATAAGAGAGTGGCCATGGTCATGGACCCCTCCCCAATGTTGTGCTGTAATTCATTTATACAGTATACCAGCAGTTTCCATAACAGTGCAGCATGGCTGGAAAGTATGAGGTCCCATTGCATTTGTCAACCAACACCATATGATATGTCCCTGATTTATCATTATTCCACCCCTTCATTGTGCTTCAATGACTCAAAGTCATCATCATAGGTTAAAGCTCGGCACCTCCATTATGAAAAGTTGTTGGTTTACTTGACTTCCTGGCTTTTCTAACATTGTCAACCAAAAAAATACCCATAGTGATATTTGTGATAGAAGATACTGCTAACCGAACTGTAGTGATGTATTGTGGTTGTATTTTTTTTCTAAAAAGTAAATTAGGGGTGGCGTATCTGGCATCTAAAAAATGTATAATGTTTGTTTCTAGCCAATCAGACCACCTGTGCCGGGGCCGGATCTGCTGCAGAGGCAGTTGGAGGGGGAATTACAGTGGCGGCAGGGACTGGCGGTGGTAAGTCTCATTGCTTGCTTATTGGCGATTACTTTAATACGCACTAGCTACAGGGTCGTCATGACTCATGATCATGAACCCCCACTTTAGCAGCTAGAGCAGCAATTGAGTTCTTATGGCCTTTTCTATCTGCAACTCAGCAAAATCTCACATAATGAACGCTAAAAATTATGGGAAAGAACATAAGGTTAAAACAAATGATTGTTGAAATGGTATATGACTGAAAGGATGCATGGTTGGGTATTGGGTAAATGGATAGATGGGTAAAAACATGCTTGAAAGGGTGGATACTGAATGGATGGATATATGGATGGATAATATGGATTGGAAATTTTGGTGAAAGACTGGATGAGAGAAAGTAAAGCTTAAATCATGGTGGCTATCAATAGGTGAATGTATAAGAATTAAAGGATGAATGAATAATTGCTTGGCTGAAGAAACAAGGGAGCTTTTCTGGAGAGGGGCATGCTCACCAACTTTGCGTACTTGGTTTTATGATTATCAAAGCTATGGTTCAAAATGGGGGTATTTTAATTTTTGGTCTACTCCCTTCAACCATCTTCATTCATCACCCCCCTCCCTGCCCATGGCATCTCGCCACCCATGATGTAAGTGCAGTATGGTTCAATTCATGACTGCAGTGTTGGCGGTGCAATGAGCGTCTGCTTCAGTTAATGCAGCATTTACAAATTTTTCAATGCACTGCAAGCCGAATACAAGGTAGGTTTCCCTTTGCCCACTCAGTCACCTCTTAGTACTTCATTCCATTATTCTTTCCTAAGTTCATCCGTCCCAGCCTACCAAAAAATTGAGAAATCCATTTATGGCATGTGCCACATTTTTATGGCCGTGTGAAGTGATTCATAAATATATTTCATGGTTTCCCATAACAGATTTATGCCTGTTCAAATTTTTCCCTTTCGACTTTCGTTTACTTCAGAGACTCAAAAAGTAAGCCTGGGCAAAGCACTATGCTACGCTCGCGTAGTTTGTGAAGTTTGCGCTACTTCGCACTACGCAAATTGCACGTAGCACTACGCGAATTGCTTGCTCGCGGTCCTCAACGTCAAGTTGGCGACCGCGAGCAAGCAAAATGACATCCCGGCGAGATTTTTTCCTCGTTCGCGATCAGCAACATCAAGTTGCCGATCGCGAGCGTGGAAAATAAACCTCCCGGCGAGATTCTCAACGCGGGGAGGTCAGGTCTCTCATTGCGAGTGGTCGCGTATTCTCGCGACCGCTCGCGATGAGAAACTACCAGTCCGCATTGAGAAAGCTGCAGCTCGAGTAAAAATCTACTCGAGCGGCAGTAAAAGACAGCTCGCACTGTGCAAGATGCTGTTTTCAATGATTGCACAGTGCGGACAAGCATCCGGCACTGTTCAATCATCGCGAACAGCGCACTACGCAGTTCGCGTAGTGCTATGCGTAGCTTGCGTAGTGCGAAGTGCACTTCGCGTAGCTTCGCGTAGCGCTACTTCGCGAACTACGCCCAGGGTTATCAAAAAGTCAAAGCTTAGACAAATTATGATGATCCGCCCACTATTCTATAGCAAAATTTCACCCTACCCGGTCTAATCCCTCTAACTTACCCTGTAGTAGAGTAAGTCAAGTTTCCTTTCCTTACTGGCAAGCAAATAAATTTGTTGGAATTAATTTGTGGTGGAGGGCAAGGCCAGGGAGTAAAGTGGGACTAGGGGCCTGATTACGATACCGGTCAGACTCTCGTCTGACCGGCACCGTGGCGGGCGGAGGACCACCCGACTAGAAGTCCGCCTTCTCACTGCGCACATTACGATGCGACCGCCTTCATTGCAGTCGCAATGTGTTTATTCTGTATTGCACCATGTGCTGTGGGCTGCAGCAGGCAACGCAATACAAAATATAGACACTTAAATCATCCTTGCACTATGTGGCAGGCACCATGCGGTGCCTGCCACATGTTGCAAGGATGTTTAGGGGGCACCATTGGTGCCCCCAGGCCCCATAGCGGATGGCCAGAGGGGAAGGGGGCCCTGCTAGCGGCCCTCAAAGTCACTTTCAACCTGCCTTTTCATGGCAGGTGAACTGCCATGAAAGGGCAGGGGGAAAGGGACATTGTAATCCCTAGGGCGGTGCCTGAGCAGGCACCATCCTCATTGCAAGGATGTTTAGGGGGCACCATTGGTGCCCCCAGGCCCCATAGCGGATGGCCAGAGGGGAAGGGGGCCCTGCTAGCGGCCCTCAAAGTCACTTTCAACCTGCCTTTTCATGGCAGGTGAACTGCCATGAAAGGGCAGGGGGAAAGGGACATTGTAATCCCTAGGGCGGTGCCTGAGCAGGCACCATCCTCATTGCAGGGAATGGGAGTCTGACCACCGCACTGACGGTATCCTTGATCCTGTCGGATGCGGCGGTCTTACCCCCGACAGCCAAGCTGTCCGCCTGCATTCTAATGCGGCGGTCAGACCAATGGGCTGGATGGTGGTGGGACCGCCACCGATGGCCTGATGGTGACGGTCCCACTGCCATCATAATCAGGCCCTTAGCGCCTGATTTCAAGTTTGGAGGATGGGATACTCTGTGACAAACGTGTCAAATACAATCTATGTATCCCGTTCCTTTCCCTGTAGTGCAGGGCATCGTTTTTCCCATCGTCTACTTACAGCAGACAGGATATACACATTTTATTTTATATGTGACTTGTATGACGTGGTATCTTGTTTGTTATTCATCTGCCTATTTGGAGTCGGTAGAATTTGAAAGGCATTTGGAGAAGAGGAGGGACATTGGATTTAAAGAGTAAGATAATTGTCCATCACAGCTGCCCCAGCTGCAGACTGCAGAGTAGGAAAGTACCCCACGTGCTGGCTAGCATGCCTCCATTAATTTAGCACAACGACTTGTACTCCATAGTGCATAATGACTTATTCATTATGAGAGGTAATTTATTTGTATTTCTCCACACAAAATGTCTGTTTAGTTTTTTACTAGGAAAGACTTAAAAGAAAAAAATTAAATCCCTCTGTTTATTTGAGCTGGTGCTATTCTGCCTTAATTCTTTTCAGCCAGACAGACAGTGCTTTTTGTTTGTTCCCGGAGAGCTGGAAGCACGCCGAGCTTACCGCCCTCCTGAAGAAACCAACGGCGGACCCCACCGACCTCAAGAACTACCGTCCCATCTCGCTCCTTCCGTTTCCGGCCAAAGTCATCGAGAAGACCGTCAACAGACAGCTTGCCGCCTTCCTCGAGACGAATGGATCCTCGACCCCTCGCAGTCCGGGTTTCGGGCCAACCACAGCACCGAGACCGCCCTTATCGCAGCCACCGACGACATCAGAACCCTAACCGACAACGGGAAACAGCTGCCCTCATCCTCTTGGACCTCTCCGCGGCGGTTCGACACCGTCTGCCACCGCACCCTAGTGAAGCGCCTCAGCAACATCGGAATCCGAGAGAAAGCACTGGAATGGATCATCTCGTTCCTCGCCGGAAGAACCCAGAGAGTCCGCCTCCCCCGTTCAGATCCGAAGCCACCGAAGTCATCTGCGGCGTTCCACAAGGATCCTCACTCAGCCCAACCCTCTTCAACGTCTACATGAGCCCCTCGCAGCCATCGCACGCCGACACAACCTCAACATCATCTCCTACGCCGACGACACCCAGCTGATCCTCTCCCTCACCAACGACCCCACCACCGCCAGAGCCAACCTACACGACGGGATGAGAGACGTCGCCGACTGGATGAGGAACAGCCGCCTTAAACTGAACTCAGACAAGACGGAAGTCCTCATCCTGGGCTCATCACCCTCCGCCTGGGACGACTCCTGGTGGCCCCCGGCCCTAGGCACCGCGCCCAAGCCAACGGACCACGCACGCAACCTGGGCTTCATCCTGGACTCCTCCCTGTCGATGACCAGACAAGTCAACGCCGTCTCATCTTCATGCTTCAACACCCTGCGCATGCTCCGCAAGATCTTCAGATGGATCCCCACTGAAACCAGGAAGACCGTCACCCAGGCACTCGTCACCAGCCGACTGGACTATGGGAACACCCTCTACGCCGGAACCACAGCCAAACTTCAAAAGAGACTCCAGCGCATCCAGAACGCCTCCGCACGACTCATCCTGGACATCCCCGACACAGCCACATCACCGGACACCTGAAAGACCTGCACTGGCTCCCCGTCAGCAAGAGAATCACGTTCAGACTCCTCACCCACGCACACAAGGCCCTCCACGACCTGGGCCCAAAGTACCTCAACGACCGCATGACCTTCTACACGCCCACACGCCAGCTACGATCAACCAGCCACGCCCTCGCCACCGTACCACGCATCCGCAGAACCACCGCCGGAGGAAGATCCTTCTCCTACCTGGCAGCCAAGACCTGGAACTCCCTCCCCACTCACCTTCGGCGAACCCAGGACCATCTCTCCTTCAGGAAGCAGCTCAAGACCTGGCTGTTCGAGCAGTAACTTACCCCCTCCCCCAGCGCCTTGAGACCCTCCCGGGTGAGTAGCGCGCTCTATAAATGCCGTGATTGATTGATTGATTGGTTTGAGGCATGTGTGGGTATAAAAATGGCCCTGTGGCTGTCCTAATCACATCAAATTCCAAAGGCCCTCAGGGACTAGCAATGTCCTGCTGCTGTTGCTGCTGCTTATTTAATTTTAAACAAGTATTTGCACAAAGCATTGTTTACAATGTGACTTTTTTTTTCTTGATATAGCTACTTCTGCTGGTCCACTACTGACATCGCAGGAGATAGCGGCCTGGCTGCAGTGGTAGAGGCTGGAAAGCATCCAGGCCAAAAACCAGCAGCTGGTGGCCCTAGAGGATGAGGAGGCGAAAGCATCTGCCTCTGGCCCAAGTTCATCCAGCTAGCCGCACCCTCCAGCCTCCCGGCCAGTACATTGCTGCTGGCGCCAGCTGTTAGGGGCCCTAACCGCCACTGCTGCCTTCCTCCCACTCAAACCGCGTATACCAGCACTGCCTCCTGCAGCATATGGACTGTTTCGAGAGTACGTTGGTAAGGATAGAGCAGAGCCTGGATCAATTCTGGACCCGCATTGTTATTGTTTTGGTGAGAGGGACTTTTGTTGTGGGTGGAGAGGGAAGGAAGGGAGTTGGGTCTGGGTGTTTGTGGACTTTTTTTTAACAGTTTTCTTCTTTGTTGGACATTGTTAGGGATGAGGCAATTTTTGGGGGGAGAGGGGGGGTCCTGTTGTGAGTGGAGAGGGTGTGTTTATTGTTTTTAAATATTAAAGGGAAAAATTAATTTATCATACTTTATGCCTGAAGTAGTTTTTTTGTGTTTTACTTTGCATTGCTGCCTTTATGCGCATCCTGTTGTTTATCAAAATGTATACCGGTTAGTTATAGTTAGTTATATACCCTTGTCTTACTATCCTCTGTAACCATCTTGACCATTAGCAGGGTATGCTACCATGACCTATATTGCCTACAACAACCTAGATAAACAATTGCTTATCTGCATGGACTCTTGGAAAACCACTGGGCCCAGACGGCCTCGTGGCTTAATTTTATAAGGCCTACATGGATCTTTTGGCTCCCCGGCTTCAACTTGTATATGATGAAATGCTCTTGTCCTCCCACCTTCCTGACTTCCGGTCACACTTGTCTCCCTTCCAAAGCCCGGCAGGGATCCCATGTTGCCAGACTCCCATCGTTCGTTGGTGCTGTTAAATACAGACTATAAGATACTGGCTAAGATATTGGCGGAGAGGCTGGTGTTGTGTAGATCCTAAAAATACATAGGGGTCGATTCCGATTCGGGCCGGAAATAGCACCGACCGACTCGGAGCCGGAAATTATACCGACCGACACGTACCTGTGGCGCCCGACACGCCAAGTACGATGCAAAGCGTGCAAAATCCGACCGACACGTACAGAACCCAAGCCGAACGACCGAGCCGCACGGAAAACAGCAATCCGGCCGGAAAAGACGCGAATCGAACCGACCGACACGCACCCGGAACAAATCCGACCGAAACGTACACGCGAACTCCAAACCGCAAAGTACGATGCAAGGCGCGAAACCACGACCGAGTCGGACGGAGGACAAGCCGCACGACCGACACGCATACAAAACCGAGCCGAAGCAACACAAAACACCGCGACCGACGCGTACGCAGCATAGAAAACAGCACAAACACAGTGCGAACGAAACGGAGAACACCGTACGAGACAAATGCAGGGTCCGACTCGGTCACAAGAACGTTTCCAACATGCACAGACAGTACAAAGGAAAAATCACACAAAAAAAGGCCAAACAAGCAATTAAAAAGCCAATAAATACTGGGGGGTGGGGACAGAGAACAAAGACACACCCACAACTCCACCCATATAAAGGACACAAATCCCAACCATGATCCTTTGCAAATGCCATTCCACTGCCAGCACCCAAGAGACAGCAACCACACACCCACAGCTCATCCCCCACACAAGCCACACACCATCAGCACACCAACAAATACCTACCTCACATACACCCAGCAAAACACACACTCACACACCCTCACCTGCACACCAACACACACATCACTCACCATCACCACCCATCACCATGCCCCCCAAGAAGAATCACAAGTTCCTAGATTGTGAATTGGAAGTCCTGGTAGACGAGATCCTCAGGGTAGAGCCACAGCTGTTTGGCGCACTGGTCCAACAGCCCCCATCTCCCAGAAAACCAAGATGTGGGAGAGGATCATCAACAGGGTGAACGCACAATCACCATGTCTGCGCACAAAGACCGACATCCAGAACAGGTGGTATGACGTGCGCAGGAGGGTCCGGGAGCTGCTCAAGAAAGACTACCTCCTGAGCCAATACACCGGCAGTGGCCCTCCTGCCAAGCCAGTATACCTCAGGCCCTGGGAGGAGAAGGTGCGGGCCATCCTTCCGCCAGTGAGCGTATATGGACTAGAGAACATCCCAGAGCCTGGTGAGTACACAACAAATGTACACAATATTCTGCCACAAAACACACACACATCACTGTCAAGGGGAGAGTCAAACCATGCACTCATAGCAATTACACAGCAACCAGAACAGAATCATCCCAAAATGTGTATGTCAGTCAGATAAACACAACACATGCCATCAAAAAAGTTACATCCAACCGTGCCATCACATGTACAAACACAACTACAACTACAGCTAGGCAGTGGCACAAATAGAACTAACAAACACATCCAGACATGTAGCCACCACGACAACACCAACACACAGTGAAGACCACTCAAAGGAAGGAATTCTGTGTATGCTGGCCAAGTCAGTGTAGCCAATAGCATCATGGGAGTCGCAGTCACACATATTGCCCCCCCCACAACTGTCCCATCAATACCACCATGAACCATGCGCACATCACAGGGAGTGGAGAAGGACTCACAAGATGGCTGACACTGGCAACTGCTGTGGGGAGCACAAGGCCCTGCTGGCAACTGTGCACCAACAAACAGCAGGACACCACTGACTGACATCCTGAGAGACAACTTCCACTCCCTGCAATGCAAGCACGTTCCATGGTGGGATATCTGGCTGGCTGGGTGGGAAGGAGGACTTGCAGCACTGACCATAGTCACAAGCACCTCCCCTCACACATACCCTCAACACAAACTCCACAGAACCCACCTGGTAGAATGCAATGCCTCCCATCCTAACTCAAGATCCCACAAAGAACCACCACCCTGGGTTATGTTGTGTGAAGCACAGGGACACTCTTGGGACTTTTAGCCAAACAACTGCCAGGACAACACTCCCAGCCATCCTGTCAGCACAGCCAGCCCACCCCACAGGGAAGCAGAGTCAAAAGGAAGGAAGCATGGGCATGCTGGGAAGGGGGGTGGAGGCAATAGCATGATGGGAGTCGTAGTCACAGCTCTACATCCCCCACCACATAGCCCAGCAAGCTCACACTCACGCATGCACAACCCACAGAGAGTGGAAAGGCCCATCAAAGATGTCTGACACTGTTGCTGTGTCGTGGGGAGCACAAGGGCATGCTGGGAGCTGCACACCAACCAACAGCAGGACACCACTGTCAGCCATCTTGCCATTGCTCTCACACCCACACATACTGAACTCCCCACAAAAGCAAGTAAGTATGGGAATGCTGGCAAGTGGGGTGGAGGCAATAGCATGATGGGAGTGGCAGTCACAGATATTGGTCACCCTCACAACTGGCCCATCAACACCACCCTGAACCATGCTCACATCACAGGGAGTGGAGAAGGACTCACAAGATGGCTGACACTGGCTACTGCTGTGGGGAGCACAAGGGCATGCTGGGAACTGCACACCAACCAACAGCAGGACACCACTGTCAGCCATCTTGCCATTGCCCTCACACCCACACACACTGAACTCCCCACAAAAGCAAGTAAGTATGGGAATGCTGGCAAGTGGGGTGGAGGCAATAGCATGATGGGAGTGGCAGTCACAGATATTGGTCACCCCCACAACTGTCCCATCAACACCACCCTGAACCATGCTCACATCACAAGGAGTGGAGAAGGACTCACAAGATGGCTGACACTGGCTACTGCTGTGGGGAGCACAAGGGCATGCTGGGAACTGCACACCAACCAACAGCAGGACACCACTGTCAGCCATCTTGCCATTGCCCTCACACCCACACACACTGAACTCCCCACAAAAGCAAGTAAGTATGGGAATGCTGGCAAGTGGGGTGGAGGCAATAGCATGATGGGAGTGGCAGTCACAGATATCGGTCACCCCCACAACTGTCCCATCAACACCACCCTGAACCATGCTCACATCACAGGGAGTGGAGAAGGACTCACAAGATGGCTGACACTGGCTACTGCTGTGGGGAGCACAAGGGCATGCTGGGAACTGCACACCAACCAACAGCAGGACACCACTGTCAGCCATCTTGCCATTGCCCTCACACCCACACACACTGAACTCCCCACAAAAGCAAGTAAGTATGGGAATGCTGGCAAGTGGGGTGGAGGCAATAGCATGATGGGAGTGGCAGTCACAGATATTGGTCACCCCCACAACTGTCCCATCAACACCACCCTGAACCATGCTCACATCACAGGGAGTGGAGAAGGACTCACAAGATGGCTGACACTGGCTACTGCTGCGGGGAGCACAAGGCCCTGCTGGGAACTGTGCACCAACAAACAGCAGGACCCCACTGACTGACATCCTGAGAGACAACTTCCACTCCCTGCAATGCAAGCACAGTCCATGGTGGGATAACTGACTGGCTGGGTGGGTGGGAAGGAGGGCCGGCCGTCAACCAAATACAACCAATGCAGACCATGTGCACACCCCAACAAATACATAGAAATGCCCAAATAATGCAGGACAATGTGCCACACCAAAATCAACCCCTGACTGTGACGACTTAGGACAATGCAATGTACAGGCCCGCACCCAGAGGCACAGTCACAACTGTCAGGTGTGTCAACCATTGATGCCTGCAGAAAGATAACATACATTGTGTGTGTCTCCCAAAAACAGGTGATGATGGTGACACAGCAGCAGACACTGAGGAGTCCCAGTCCCAGGCTCAAGAGGATGCGGAGCTCACTGGTGTCGTACAGCCTCTGCCCTCCTCGGACGAAGAAGACCAACCTGGCACATCCGGTGCAAGTCTACATGCAGCACCAGCAGGACCACCAGCTGCAGCACCAGCAGGACCACCAGCTGCACCCCCTGCACCCACCCCTCCAACGACTGTCACCACAAATACCATCCCTGCCGACATGGACAGAACAAGGAGCAACACCAGCACAGGGACCCTGGACCAACCTGGGGCCATGGACACCACCACCACCACCAACTCCCAAGGTGGACCAGGGTCATCTGTGCGTGCCAATGCACGCACTGCACATGTCAGCAGGGGTGGTGGGAGGGGTGGGAGACAGAGGTCGCTGCTTGCAGAGGTTGCTGGTGTGCATGATGACCCACAACTGGTACGCATAGCTGATGCGTACCAGTCCAGCACCGGAGACCTCAGCCAGGTAGTGGGGCTCCTCAGAGACATGAAACAGCAGCAGGCTGCCCATCATGCCCGCTTGGACTCTCACATGTCCCACCTGGACTCACACATGTCCCGCGTGGACTCACACATGTCCCGCGTGGAGTCCAAGTGGGATGCACTGCATGAGATGACGGCGGTGCACAGGGACATTTTACAATGCCTCCGCCAGATGAACAGCAACCAGTCCACACCTCCCTGTGTGCCAACAACATCTGGTGCTGCCCAAACTGCAACTGCCACAGGGAGGGAGGATGACTCTGGCGGAGAGTCCCCTGCACCGCAGCAGCCTGTACTTGAGGGCCCCCCCCAAGAAGAGGGGTCGTCCGAAGAGGGGCAAGTGAGAGGCCGATGGCCAAGCGCAACTCCCAGGAAGCCTGAACCTGTTCTGGATGTTCACCTTTGTGCACAGACTGTTCACCCTGTTGACGGCAACTCTACTCCCACACATTGCATGGGGAGTACAAGTTGGACCAATGTCTCAGACAACTGTGGCCGCGATACTGGGGATTTTGTCTACCAGGACTTTCAATTCACCTAGGAACTTCTGATTGCAAGATTTATGTACAGCACTACCCATCCTATGCACTATTCACACAAATGTATCACAATAAACACACTAATACACCATACTTGCCTCTGTTGTGATTCCAACGTGGGTGCTGTTATGGGGATGATGAACTGCAAAATTACACTGTGTATGCGAACTGCAACAGCAAGTACAACACAGGCATGTGAGTAAAGGCAACGTGACACATATGAGGGAGACACACCACCAGGGCTACACAACACATACACACCCAGGCCATCTGACTCATTGCCTACACTGATGTTGCCAGGGAAGACGGTGCAATGCACAGACACCACACCCATTCCCAGTTGTAGTCAAGTAGCCCACAGGTGCAGTAAGCAAATGGCAGTCAAATGTGTGACCACAGACAACGCACATCACAAAGTGAAGCACAGGTTTATTACACAGTTGCAACATGTCGTAACCACTACAGATGCAAGGTAATCCCACCTGGCAGCGGGCACACAGTCAACAACTGTAGACAGAAGGAAGTCCATGGGTGTGGCGCACATCACCTGTAGGGACACAACAGCTACCACCCTGGAAGTGCAATCACGTCGTCGGTGGACACAGTTGACCAAACGAATCTGAAAGTACCCTGTGAAGGACAGAAATGACACACAGTCAAAAGCAATGGAGAACAGGACAGAACAGCAAAACTCATGCACAATACATGTTACAAGATACCCACCCAGAACCAAGTTAGCATGTCAACACTGTTGGGGAGTACAGCCCACCTGTAAGCACACATCGCAACACACATCCAGTCAAGTAGCCCATGGACACACTCCAACAGCACCAGAGCACCACCTACACATATCATGCCAACTCACATCATTGACATGACACCTCAGGATACTCACATTCAGCTAAAGAAGTTGGTGATGAGCTGTGTGCGGACATCACCCTCATCATCATCATCGTCACTGGCATCGTGGTCCAGGCCAGGATCCTCCACACGTGGCGGATGTTGGTCATTGTCATCCTGGATGAGAGGCAACTCCTTCCGCACTGCCAGGTTGTGGAGCATGCAGCAGACGATGATAATCTTGCACACTTTCGCATGGGCATATGGGAGGGACCCGCCGGTCTTGTCCAGGCAGCGGAAGCGGCTCTTCAGGAGACCAAATGTCCGCTCAATCACTCTCCTGGTCCGACCATGTGCCTCATTGTAGCGCATCTGCGCTAGTGTCACAGGGTTCCTGAGGGGTGTCAGCAACCACGTCATGTTGGGGTATCCCGAGTCACCTACGGACAGACAAGTGCACATTAGCTGACTTGGAAAAGTGGGCGGAATACTACAGATCAGATCACACACAATGGCACAAAGTCAGTACACACCGACAAGCCAGGCACGCTGGTTCTGCATCTGTGCCATCATCCTGGGGATGTGACTACTACTCATCACAAAGGCATTGTGTGCTGAACCAGGGAAACGGGCACACACGTGTGTGATGGTCATATCTGCAAGACACACCACCAGTGCATTGACTGAGTGGTAGTGCTTGCGGTTCCTGTAGGCCTGCTCCTGGGCCTGTGGTGGTACCAAAGCCACATGTGTCCCATCAATGGAGCCAATGACATGCGGCATCCTCCCCAGGGCATAAAAGTCACTCTTCACGTCAGTGAGTCATCGCAGTCTAGGGAAATAGATGTACCGGTTCAGGAATAGCAACATTGCCGCCAAAACATCGCGGAGCACACGGCTCAACATGGTCTGTGACATCCCACCAGCAGTCGCCACAGTATGTTGGAAGGTACCGGTGGCAAAGAAGTGTAGGGCTGCCATCACCTTCACCTTGGGGGTCAGCGCTGTAGGATACGGCCGGCCAGGCTGCAAATGTGGGGCCAACTGCACTGCCAAATCCTCAATCAGCTGCCTGGTGAAGCGGTACCGTCGGATGCTGTCCCGTTCCACCATCGTTGCCAGGTCTGGGAATGGTCGATGGACAGCAGGAGCCCTGCAGTGCAGAGGAGAAGTAAGCAAGATTGTCAGTCAGCCCACATATGCGGCATTGAACACACTCAATATCCCAACATACATCATTATGAGGCACAACTACATGAAGTGTGCAGTTCCGTAAGGACATGTATGGTACATACATGGCCAACATCTGTCATCACGGTCCAACAATTGGCATCAATTAGTCCCAGGTTGGCCCATTGGATATCATGAGGCCGTGTCACAGTTCCCATCTCCTGCTGCTGTGTCACAATCACCCCCACAGTGACATGTGAGGACAGATGTGCCCCAGGCATCACAGCTCAACGACAGGTACATTCCCAGGGACCCTGTATTGCCACATGGACACTGGCATTACATGGAGTATCATGTATACACCACAGCAAAACAACTATGACCCCCACAGGTAGTGGTCCCACTTGCCACTGCAGGACAGACATGGACGTCTGTGACACACACACGCACAACATCAAAGTCCATGCACACACAACGTGGATGTGGAGACTGTCTCCCATTGTGCACATGAAATCAGAGACATTGTAAACACTACATGCACACAGACTGTGGAGGACCATCACTATTGTGCCACTGGGACACCCTGGCTCAAACATACCGTCCCACATGGGACTCACGGGGTATGTGACATGACATACACATACACCACCGTGAAATGTGACCATGGCACATGCACAGATATGAACAGTTGCACATCACAGTGGTCATGTACACGTAACACCCAGGATCCTGTCCCAATGAACACGTGCACAGCCTGGGGGTGGCTGCCCCCAGGTGACACCCACAGGACAACATGTACACCAACATACACACAATAGGAAATGCAGCCTTACATGCCTTATCATACAGTTTGGACAGGCTGTCGTGTTGTAGGTGTGCCCCTCACTCCATGGGAGCTATCTGTGGCTGGCATATGTCCATCTGAGACAGGCATGGTGACATATGCCAGTCACTTGTAGAGGGATGCGTTGAACAGCAATGGACCGATCGGTGCCCCCGGCCGGCCCATTGCATTCAATGTGTGCAGGTACGCATTGTGCCCCTGTACGCGTTGGTACGCGTTGTACCCCTGTACGCGTTGTAACGCAATGGACCGACCGGTGCCCCGGCCGGCCCATTGCATTCAATGTGTGCAGGTACGCGTTGTACCCCTGTACGCGCTGTACTGCAATGGACCGATCGGTGCCCCCGGCCGGCCCATTGCATTCAATGTGTGCGGGTACGCGTTGTACCCCTGTACACGTTGTACTGCAATGGACCGATCGGTGCCCCCGGCCCATTGCATTCAATGTGTGCGGGTACGCGTTGTACCCCTGTACGCGTTGAACAGCAATGGACCGATCGGTGCCCCCGGCCGGCCCATTGCATTCAATGTGTGCGGGTACGCGTTGTACCCTGTACGCTGTTGAACAGCAATGGACCGATCGGTGCCCCCGGCCGGCCCATTGCATTCAATGTGTGCGGGTACGCGTTGTACCCCTGTACGCGTTGTACTGCAATGGACCGATCGGTGCCCCCGGCCGGCCCATTGCATTCAATGTGTGCGGGTACGCGTTGTACCCCTGTACGCGTTGTACCGCAATGGACCGATCTGTGCGCACCCATTGACAATGTCCTTGCCTGGCAACGGACGCGTTTTCGAATTTCGAACAAGTCGGTTGCTGGAAATTCAGTTGGTCACCCACAACAATGTTGCAAAATCATGTATGTCATGAAGTTGAAGATTTGAAAGATGCTGTGGGCGTGTATTGGTGCTGCTATTCCATGGATTGGCCAGATTCAGAAGATGCAAACGACTTGGACCTCTCACTTTGGACACAAGGGACAGTATCTGCCTCTCCAGCACATATATATTGCTGGCTGTTCCCCTGAGAGCTCACTTGCCTGCACTACATGCTCCAGGATGACATCTGCCACTGCACTGCTGCTGTCTCTGCCCCTCTGGACCCTGCAATGGCACGTACTGGGGAGAGAGCCCCAGCCTTCAGCCTTGAGGAGAACCAGGCCCTGCTGGACAGCCTACTTCCACAGTACAGCAAGCTGTATGGGACACCAGGGGAGCAGGTGAGTGTTCTGTGCACTGCCTTTCTGAATGTGCATTTTGTCTGACTAGCAAGGCTGGAAGTCTGCACACCACTGGCTAGCAGGCTCACTGAGTAGTTGTCACCCCCATAGTGTGTAGTGACATGCACTGGACAGGTATGGTGCAGTGACAGTGCATTTGAACAAGGTTTTACTTCCCATGCAATGATACCATGTAGTGACGTCTGGCAAACTGTCCATGGGCAGCTTTGCACTGCCTGTGTACATCATGTGCCCCTGTGATTGAGACATGTATATACAACTGTGTCATGCACGGATATGTTGCATGTGTAGTAATGGCCTTTTCACTTTGTCATCCTGACAGGTTAATGCCCATCGGAAGCAGGAGATCTGGAAGGACATCGTCCGGGCTGTCCGGTCCGTGGGGGTCTACAAGCGCCGGATCTGCAACTGCCAGAAGAGGTGGCAGGACCTTCAGGGCTGGACCCGGAGGATTGCACGGGTCCAGCTGAAGCTGTCGCCTCCTCGCAGGAGGGGCGGAACACGGACCCTGACCCCCCACATGCTCCAGATCCTGGCGGTGGTGTTTCCAGACCTGGATGGGCAGCTGAAGGCCAGACAGCAGCAAGGAGGGGGTGAGTCAAAGACTGCACTGTGAACTCTGTATTACATGCTTTGTGCCCTCCTCTGGCCTGGTTAAACTGCCACAGTGCAGCAGTCATGTTGTCCAGGAGCCATGTCCCTCTATTGTGCACTGCCCACTCCTCATCTGATACCCAGGTGTGGCCCTTACATTCAGGGAATTGTGTCACTTGGGACTGTGTCCTTGCAGTTTGCTTCACTAAAGGTGGGGGACAGCATCTGTTTCCCTAACTCTGTTGTGGGCATCATGGGTGGGTCCATTGTTCACACAACGCCTGTGTTCGGACATGTAATCTGCGTGTTGCTTTGATATGCGGTCCACTTGCTGAGCTGAGCCACCACATGTGCCTGGGGTATGTGGCACACGCCCATGCAGCGGGTGGGAACAATGTTTGGGCCCCAGGAGTGTACAGATTACGTGTGTCACACATACATAGCCAGCTATCCACTGTCCAGGGCTCATCCCTCATTCATGTGGGGCAGGACAGTCATGCCTACTCCAGGCCATGCAATGCACTCTGTACTCCCACTCCCGTGTATCAGCTGACACATTGTGCGCAGTGATTTGACCCCTCAGGTGTCTGCCTCTGTGTCAGTGTGCTGTGGATTAGTTGCCAGGACTGCTGGGGTGTTTCTTGGTAGGGGCTCAGCATGCCACTGAAGATGTGACCATAGGAGACGATACTTGTGTGTCACATAGGTGTTTGATCAGCTGCCCGTGCAGACTGGGGTATGCGAATGTGAAGTTCAGGCAGCTGTTCCCCATTCACAGCAGATTGTGAGGGGCTCAGGTTCAGAGGGTAGTGTCACAGGTCTCCCATATGTCCAATCGGTATGACCTGGACAGATGAGGGTTAAGATGATGTGTTGTGTGGGGGATGTACATGTGCACTTGTGCAGCTCCAGGACTTGCATTCCTCATGACCTACTATTGTGACACAGTGCAGAGTGTTGTTGTCTGGCTGCCAAGTCATACATCACTGAGACAGTGATGTATGACTTAGCAGTCATGCCTCCGCCATGGCATGTGTCTACTTATTGGTGATCCTGCAGGGGAGTGACATGTGCTACATGCACACCATTGTGGCGATGGCTATCAGGACATGGGTGCATCATGGTGTCTGTCGCTGGTATGCATCACATGCATTTCCTATTTGACTCTGGGCATCCCTTTCATCCGGAAACCTGTACTGACTCAGTGGCAAGAGTTGTGATGTGTGCATGTCCACATGCTACACCGTGTCCTCTGCACTGTCAACTACTGTGTAGTTGGTGCATGTGTCCACACTGGGGTGTTGCAATCCAACAGACACCAGACAGATGGGTGCAAGGCCATGTGGGATGTGAGTGCCATGGTTGGCATCAGACTGACAATTGGCTTCTCCTGTTCAGTTAGGGCACTTTTAGCAATGTACAACTAATGATGCCAGGGCTTGCTCTGTAATGTGCGGTGCTCACAGTGGTGTGTGCGTTTGGTGCAGGTGACTGATGTCTGTCTGTTTCCCCATTGTTTGCAGATACATCCACGGCCACGGAAGGGGACAGCTCCACGGACCAGGAGGAGCCGGAGAGCCAGACTGGGTCAGCAGCCGAGGAGTGGTCGGAGGGACCCAGTGGCACGGAGGGCGAGGGGAGCCACACCGAGGAGTCCTCAGCACCATCCACCTCAGCTGAGGACCAGAGCAACTCGGAGGATGACTCCCTTATGGAGGCGGGTGTCAGCAGCCACCACACCCCAGCTAGTGTTGCTGTCCCCGCCACCACCAGCACCACCACCGCCCTCCCATCGGCTCCCATTCCCCAGGTCCGTGGAGGCTCCCATGTTCGGGAGCGTGTCTCCTTTGGGCCAGGCACCGCACCCCCTGCCCCTGTGTCCCCTGCTGCCCTGAGTGAGGAGTCTGTGTACCTCCTTCGCCAGCTCCATGTAGGGCAGACAGCCATGCTGAGTGTCCTCCATGCGCACACCGCTCTGTTGACTCAGCTGGTGTCGTTCATGGAGGGCATCTCATCGGGCATGTCTGACCTACAGAGGGGCAATAGGTCCATGGACTCCTCCCTTACGGCAGCAGTGTCCCTCCTCAGACAGTCCCTCACCCCTCCTGCCTCTGCTCCATCCACACTCCCCAGCACCTTACCCGTCCCAAGCACACACACACCGGCACAGGCACACACCAGCACACACACATCCAGCACACAGACACACACGCCACAAACAAAATGCACACGCACGCACAGTCAGGGGACTGAAACCAGACTCACAGGGGATGGGGCCCTGGAACACACACACGCATCCACGAGCACTGCGCAGTCCTCAGTTGCCTCTCCCTCCAAAACACCCTCCCTTGCCTCAACTGCAACCCCAAAGACCCAGCGCCTCTTCCTCAGTGACCTCGGCCTCTTCCCTCCGATCCAGCTGCTCCAGCATCCAGGGGGAAGAGGAAGCCCACCCACATGGAGCAGAGTGCCCCTCGCCCCCGGACACCCTCCCCCAGGCGCAGACAGACTGAGGCCCCCACCCGCAAGTCCCCCGGAGTCGTAAGAGCAAGACCCCGCCGCCGCCCTGCAGCTCAGGCACCAGGTCTCCTTCCTCCATCCCTCAGGCCCCCACTCCACAGGTGCCCCCACCACACCCTGCCCCAGGTTCCCCCACCCACAGATATACCATCCCCAAGAGGATCCGGCCTTCTCCCCCTGCCACTTGCTCTCCCGGCACCACACCCCCCGCTGCGCTTGTCTGTGCCACTGATGTGGTGAGGGTGTCCTCCCCCTCTGTCCAGCCCACCTTGCCTGTTCCCCATTCTCCTCCCCTGGTGGTAGGCACTGCAGTGGAGTCCACTACCACCCTGTCTGACTTGGGCACTGCAGTGGCGGACCTGTCCACTCCATCTGCAGGGTCCACTGCAGTCGTGCCGGCACCCACAACATCTGAGTCATGCCCCCAGTTGTGCCGGCACACACCATGTCAGACACCTCCACTGCAGTTGTCAGTGGCTCTCCAGCACCCACCACCCCTTCCCTGCTGCCTCCTGGTGAGCCCTGATCCTGTCCCTGCGGTGCCTGGCCTGCCCCCCGGTTGCCCCTCCTAGTGGATTGTCCCTGGTTTTGTGCAGGCATGCGTAGGGTGACATCTGCCACTGTCACCAAGTTTGGACTTTGACAATGGACTGGCCATTGGCCTTTGTGTTTTTCCTGGACTTTGTTTTCATTCCACACATATGCTGAATAAAGCAACTTTCTGTTCTCTAGTGCTTATGCTTCTGATGTACATGTTGTTGATGATGCTAACCATGCCCTTGCTGCAGTGATGGTGATATTTGGTCTCATGATAATGAAGTGTTACTGTGCAGGAACCCATGTGGTCCAGGGGGAATGTGTCCTATCCTGTGGTGTATCCATGTCATCCATAGCAGCATCTGAGGGTGTCACGTGTTCAGTATTTGGCAATGGGATTTCCTACTTAGATTTGCTATTTCACATCTGTGGCTCCACCCCTGCACATCTGTTGTGCCTGCCATTGTTCAATTCGTCTACTTCCCTGACCGTGTGGCCATCTCCACTGGACATGCAGGTTTGGGCATCAATGGGGAAGGACTCATCCGTGTAGTCAGTGCAACATTGCTATACAAGTGTGTTGGATCTGAGCTGATGATTCCGTTGGCACTTCCATGACCAGGCTGATGTGACGGGAGCCCTCATTTGGTGCTAATTGTTGATTGTGTGACCAAGTGCTCAGCTGACATGATGGGGCCCTACTGAGGCAACATATGGCACAGCTTTCCTCACACAGGAGTGGAGTCCCCTCATGGCAGTGTGTACTCCTGTGACATTGCCTGCGCCCAAGGTGTGTGTTGTATGTGCATGTCTGTGTGTTCACTTCCGTTTAGCTGTGCATGCTGTGTTCCCTAGTGTTGTACCTGTTTGTGATGCTTGCTGAGTTGACCTATGTTCCCCCAAAGTCTTCTCCCTGGGTTCTCTGTGATGTGGGTGCATGGCACATTACTGGTCATCAGGGTGTCACCCATAGGTGTGTTTGCTGTCAGGGCTGAGTTTGTGTGCAGACACAGATGGGTCACAGTCAGGTTTCCCCTTGGCACTTGTTGTTTGCCCCTGTCATGTGATTTCCAGTTTGTGTTATCTTTCAGTGATTGTGACACGTTGTGTGTGTGACTGCTGGCACTCCTCAGGGTCCGGGCTGCAATGTTGGTTGTTGTCTATGTGTGTTCTTTGTGGGTGACCTTGGCTTCTTCATTGGTGTGTGACTGTGGCTGGGATCCCATTGGTTGGTGTGGTATTGCCGTCATGTCCATGTACAGCGTAGTGTGCAGTGTGTCAGACATTCAGGAGTCTTGTTGAGTGGCCATGTGTGATGTGTTTCTGCACCTTGGTTCCCACCCACCACCCTGGAATAGTCATGGGTGCATGTGCAATGTCACCAGTGCATGTGTGCTTCACTGCTGCACATTGTTGGAGGTCGAGGGGTGTGGTGTTGAGTGTGTGCAGATGAGAGTTGTTGCCCGGCTAGGCCCCTACCTCCATGTTGGCCTTGGCTTACTGGCCATGCTGATTGATTTGTGCTTGTGTAGGTGTGATGGTAGTTTGTTGCTCTGGACACATGACTGTGGTTCACAGTGTGAACCACATTTAGCTTTGTCATCACAGTGGGATTGTAATGCAGCCCAGGGTCACCACATTGTGGGGGCCCTGGGGGTGGTGCTGTGGTGTGTCTGTGTCTTGCTGTGTCAGTTGCTGTTCCTACGTGCCTGTGTGACATGTGTGATTTGTGCTCCCTCTCATCTGACAATGCCTGCTTGCCCACATAGGGGATTTGGATCCATGAGTTACCTTTGTGTGGCACTGTATGCACATCTGTATGATTGGTTTTCAGGTCTCCTCATGTGTTGTGTGGTTGCCTGGGGACACTGGCACCCCCCCTCACCTGTTGTGTATGATGTGCAGTGTGGGTCTGCCTGTTTGTGTTTGTGCATCTGCACCACTGCATTGGCATATCTTGGGTGTGCCATTGGCTGTATGTAGTTTGGTGGGTTTCCCCTGCTGTCCCTGGGACTCCTAGGTCATCGGTCAGCACAATGATCATGGTTTGTGTGTCCCATTGCTGCCATGGTATGGTATCTGTTCACCTCACATCTGCATTCTCCACGGGGTATCTGCATTTGTGTGCCCATTGGTGCGAATATGTGGGTCTGCATTCTGATGGTCACTTCTGTCATTGTGTCATTGATGAATGTTGACAGTGTCAGCCCCCATGGGTGTTGTTTGTCTGCACATGGCCAAAGGTATGTCTTATTTGCACTGCAGTATTTGCCTCCCCCAATCTATGTTGCAATGGGACACATACACTACTTTGCCACTGATGTGTTTTTTGTTCTGTGACCAGGAATCATCCATGCAGTTTGGCAGTTGCAGCTCTTTCTTTGTCAACACTTACCTTTTGGTCACTGTGATGATGGGGGTTTGGACCCCATTGCCACACTGTTCAAAATGTGCTTCAGCTATGGACCCCACACTTACATTTTGGTCACTGTGATGATGGGGGTTTAGACCCCATTGCCACACTGTTCAAAAGGTGCTTCAGCTATGGACCCCACACTTACCTTTTGGTCACTGTGATGATGGGGGTTTGGACCCCATTGCCACACTGTTCAAAATGTGCTTCAGCTATGGACCCCACATTTACATTTTGGTCACTGTGATGATGGGGGTTTGGACCCAATTGCCACACTGTTCAAAATGTGCTTCAGCTATGGACCCCACACTTACCTTTTGGTCACTGTGATGATGGGGGTTTGGACCCCATTGCCACACTGTTCAAAATGTGCTTCAGCTATGGACCCCACACTTACCTTTTGGTCACTGTGATGATGGGGGTTTGGACCCCATTGCCACAATGGTCATGGCCTGCTTGCATTGTGGGGGCCACACACATATATGTGTGGCACATGTGCTAGGGGGTCACATTGTATGTTCAAAGTCATGTTCGGTGTTGTAGGCATTGACACAGTCTACACACGCTTGTCATGGTGTTGGGGGGATGCCTTTTTCTTGCATTCCCTAGGATGTGGTGTGCTGGTTGTGTCATGCATTGTCCACCCTATGAGTGGGGGTGGTAGTGGTGGTAGGCATCCAGCCCCCCCTGGCTAAGGGTGGTAGTAGTGGTAGGCATCCAGCCCCCCTGGGTAAGGGTGGTGGTAGGCATCCAGCCCCCTGGCTAAGGGTGGTAGTAGTGGTAGGCATCCAGCCCCCCTGGGTGAGGGTGGTAGTAGTGGTAGGCATCCAGCCCCCTGGGTAAGGGTGGTGGTAGGCATCCAGCCCCCCTGGCTAAGGGTGGTAGTAGTGGTAGGCATCCAGCCCCCTGGGTGAGGGTGGTAGTAGTGGTAGGCATCCAGCCCCCCTGGGTGAGGGTGGTAGTAGTGGTAGGCATCCAGCCCCCTGGCTAAGGGTGGTAGTAGTGGTAGGCATCCAGCCCCCCTGGGTGAGGGTGGTAGTAGTGGTAGGCATCCAGCCCCCCTGGGTGAGGGTGGTAGTAGTGGTAGGCATCCAGCCCCCCCTGGGTGAGGGTGGTAGTAGTGGTAGGCATCCAGCCCCCCCTGGCTAAGGGTGGTGGTAGTGGTAGGCATCCAGCCCCCCCTGGCTAAGGTGGTGGTAGGCATCCAGCCCCCCTGGCTAAGGGTGGTAGTAGTGGTAGGCATCCAGCCGCCCCTGGGTGAGGGTGGTAGTAGTGGTAGACATCCAACCCCCCCTGGGTAAGGGTGGTGGTAGGCATCCAGCACCCCCTGGCTAAGGGTGGTAGTAGTGGTAGGCATCCAGCCCCCCCTGGGTGAGGGTGGTAGTAGTGGTAGGAATCCAGCCCCCCCTGGGTAATGGTGGTGGTAAGCATCCAGCCCCCCCTGGCTAAGGGTGGTAGTAGTGGTAGGCATCCAGCCCCCCTGGGTGAGGGTGGTAGTAGTGGTAGGCATCCAGCCCCCCTGGGTGAGGGTTGTAGTAGTGGTAGGCATCCAGCCCCCCTGGCTAAGGGTGGTAGTAGTGGTAGGCATCCAGCCCCCCTGGGTGAGGGTGGTAGTAGTGGTAGGCATCCAGCCCCCTGGCTAAGGGTGGTAGTAGTGGTAGGTATCCAGCCCCCTGGGTGAGGGTGGTAGTAGTGGTAGGCATCCAGCCCCCTGGGTAAGGGTGGTGGTAGGCATCCAGCCCCCCTGGCTAAGGGTGGTAGTAGTGGTAGGCATCCAGCCCCCTGGGTGAGGGTGGTAGTAGTGGTAGGCATCCAGCCCCCTGGGTGAGGGTGGTAGTAGTGGTAGGCATCCAGCCCCCCTGGCTAAGGGTGGTAGTAGTGGTAGGCATCCAGCCCCCCTGGGTGAGGGTGGTAGTAGTGGTAGGCATCCAGCCCCCCTGGGTGAGGGTGGTAGTAGTGGTAGGCATCCAGCCCCCTGGCTAAGGGTGGTAGTAGTGGTAGGCATCCAGCCCCCCTGGGTGAGGGTGGTAGTAGTGGTAGGCATCCAGCCCCCCTGGGTGAGGGTGGTAGTAGTGGTAGGCATCCAGCCCCCCTGGCTAAGGGTGGTAGTAGTGGTAGGCATCCAGCCCCCCTGGGTGAGGGTGGTAGTAGTGGTAGGCATCCAGCCCCCTGGGTGAGGGTGGTAGTAGTGGTAGGCATCCAGCCCCCCTGGGTGAGGGTGGTAATAGTGGTAGGCATCCAGCCCCCCCTGGCTAAGGGTGGTAGTAGTGGTAGGCATCCAGCCCCCTGGGTGAGGGTGGTAGTAGTGGTAGGCATCCAGCCCCCCTGGCTAAGGGTGGTAGTAGTGGTAGGTATCCAGCCCCCCCTGGGTGAGGGTGGTAGTAGTGGTAGGCATCCAGCCCCCCCTGGGTGAGGGTGGTAGTAGTGGTAGGCATCCAGCCCCCCCTGGGTGGTGGTGGTGGTGCGCATTCAGGCCCCTGTGTGCATATGTGGCATTGGTGATGGGCATCCCGCCCCTATGGTGCTGCTGTTGCTGGTGTAAGTATATTCTGCATCCCTCTGTGTCTGTGTGATGTGTCGTGTACGTGTTGTATGTGTTTTGTGGTTGGTGTCTGACTTACCTTCTGCGCCGTACGTGTCCGTGCCTGTTCCGGTCCGAACCCCACTGGACTGACCACCACTGCATCCACTTCACCTACAGGAAGCCCACCACGCACCACCGCACCGAACAAATGCCTCGCCGCTGCTGGAGCAGAGTCACGGAAGACCAGCTAACCACAACCCTCGCCCTGAGCCCACCCGCCGAACCCTCCGACCCCGACACCGCCGCCCGCAACCTCAGACAGTGGATCGACGACTGCGCCAACACCCTCGCCCCGCTCAAGAATCCGCCCAACAGCCACACCAGCAAGAAAGCCACCTAGTTCACCGAAGACCTCCAGGCCTCCAAACGAACATGCCGAAAACTGGAGAAGATCTGGCTCCACGAACGGACAGCGGACAGCTACGCCGCCCACAAGAGCGCCACCCGCAGTCACCATCACCTCATCAGATCCGCCAAAAGGGCCTCACTCAAAGACCGCCTAGACAACAACGCACACAACAGCAAAGAGCTCTTCAACATCGTGAAGGAACTCTCCAACCCCAGCTCCAACACCAACGACATCCAGCCGTCGCGAGACCTGTGCGACTCACTGGCCACCTTCTTCCACCGCAAAATCGCCGACATCCATGACAGCTTCAACACCACGACCGCCCCGGCAACCACCGAGACCACTGCCCCCACAACCACCAACCGCCTGCTCTCCTGGACCAACATCAACGACGAGGACACCAGCGAGATCATGAACACCATCCACTCCGGTTCACCGCTAGACCCGTGCCCTCTCCACATCTTCAACAAAGCCAGTACAGCCATCGCGCCCCATCTCCGGAAAATAATCAACATCTCCTTCGAGACAGCAACCTTCCCGGAAAGCTGGAAGCACGCCGAGATCACCGCCTTACTCAAGAAACCCAAGGCAGACCCCAAGGACCTCAAGAACTTCCGACCCATCTCTCTGCTCCCGTTCCCCGCGAAGGTCACTGAGAAAATCGTCAACAAACAACTGACCCGCTACCTCGAGGAGAACAACATCCTTGACCCTTCCCAGTCCGGCTTCCGCAGCAACCACAGCACCGAAACCGCCCTCATCGCCGCCACCGATGACATCAGGACCCTGCTAGACAAAGGAGAAACAGCAGCCCTCATCCTCCTGGACCTATCAGCCGCCTTCGACACGGTCTGCCACCACACACTACGAACACGCCTTCACGACGCCGGGATCCAAGAGAAGGCCCTGGACTGGACCACATCCTTCCTTTCCGGCAGAACACAAAGCGTCCGCCTCGCCCCCTTCCGATCCAAGGCCACCAAGATCATCTGCGGCGTACCCCAAGGCTCCTCCCTCAGCCCAACGCTGTTCAACATCTACATGGTACCCCTCGCGAAACGTCGCCCGACAGCACAACCTCAACATCATCTCCTATGCCGACGACACCCAGCTGATCCTCTCCCTCACCAAAGACCCTCACACCGCCAAAGCCCACTTCCACGAAGGAATGAAGGCCGTCGCCGAATGGATGAGGACCAGCCGCCTGAAGCTGAACTCGGACAAGATGGAGGTCCTCATCCTTGGTTCCAACCCTTCAGCCTGGGACGACTCCTGGTGGCCAACATCACTGGGAACAGCCTCGCCACCCACCGACCACGTACGCAACCTAGGGGTCATCCTCGACCCCACCCTCTCCATGACTAAGCAGGTCAACGCCGTTTCCTCATCCTGCTTCAACATCCTCCGAATGCTCCGCAGGATCTTCAAGTGGATCCCCACCGAAACAAGAAAAACAGTCACCCAGGCCCTCGTCACCAGCAGGCTGGACTACGGAAACGCCCTCTACGCAGGAACGACGGCTAAGCTCCTGGAGACGGCTGCAACGCATCCAGAACGCCTCTGCACGTCTTATCCTCGACATCCCCCGACGCAGCCACATCACACCCCACCTGAGAGACCTGCACTGGCTCCCTGTCAACAAGAGGATAACCTTCAAGCTCCTCACCCACGCACACAAAGCACTCCACAACTCCGGACCAGCCTACCTCAACAGACGACTCAGCTTCTACACCCCCACCCGCCAGCTCCGCTCGACCAGCCTCGCCCTCGCCACAGTCCCCCACATCCGGGAAAATGACCGCCGGCGGCAGATCCTTCTCCCACCTCGCCGCCAAGACCTGGAACACCCTCCCCACCAACCTCCGACAGACCCAAGACCTACTGGCCTTCAGAAGACTCCTCAAGACCTGGCTCTTCGATCAGTAGCAGCACCACCCCCTCTTCCCCCAGCGCCTTGAGACCCTCGCGGGTATGTAGTGCGCTTTATAAGTGACATGATTGATTGATTGATTGATTCCGGTAGTAAATGTAGAATTTTGGTATGATCGGGACGAAGGGATTCATGGTTGGTTCGTGTCGTTCGTCCTTCTCGTTGCTTCGCGTCGTCCTCGTCGCTTCGCGTCGTCCTCGTCGCTGGCGTGTTCGCCTCGTAGCCGTGGATTGTGTTGTGGCGCGAATCGGAGCTTATGTGCACCTCTCCCGGATGCTTTGACGTGCCGTGCGTAGCGACGGGTTCGGCGCGTACGGGAAGCGCATCGTACTTGTTCGGCCGGACGGAGCTGCATTTTCCCTTCCGTGCGACTCGATTCTGCGTTTCCGGATTCGCCTCGGTCGGAGTACAGGACCTGGATTGGGTGAGTACGGCTCGGCCGGATTCTTTGCTGTTGTGCGCATTGTACTTACTCGTTCGGTGTGCTGTACGGATCGGTCGGGAAACAGGCATTCGCATGGCTTTTTTCCCGACCGAATGGTATTGGGTGCGCCTCCGACCGAGATCGGAATTGGCCCCATAGTATTTGTGCGTGTAGACAACATAAACTAAGGGATCGGTGTCCAGACTGATTCCAGACACCCCCAAAGGATATGTTAGCCTTTAGACCAGCTAGCTCACAGTGCCACAATAAGCCCCCTAACCTTACCAAGGAGCAAATAGTTTCTGACAACTATCAAACATGACAACCCTTGATCCTTCAGGGATCGTGGAAACAGTGCAGTACTTTTCACTCAGTCAATCATGCTCACTTAGTCTCAGAGAGATACACAGAATAAACGATGGGGACTTTTCAATAAGCATTTATTGACCCAGCGTCATTCTAGTATAAAACATGCTTTCTGCGACAATCATTAAGCAGAAACAGATGTATATGATTACCAGCACCAACAGAGTAAATAAAAGGTAGAATTCTACCATGGTTCTAAAACAGTGAATATATGCAGGCATATATATATACATGACGGTAATCAAGAGTACTCCTATGATGCAAAACCTACCTAAGTGTACCTAAGTGTACTTAGCATATATGTAGGTGTAAATCCAAGAATCCCCTAGGAAAGAGCCAACCCCATTACCTGATGGGAGAGAACGAAGGTCCCCGTCTGGACCTCGAGTTGGACACCCCGCAAGGGTGGTCAGACCACTGCGTGCTGGAGCTTCTGGGTGCAGGGACCTCAGCGACTAGTGTCAGCGTGGAAGTTTCTCCTCTGCCTATCTAGTGGTGGTATGGTTCTTTTATACCATAAAGATAGCCTCGGGTTCCTTACAGAATCGATATGTTGTGAGTACGATTATGTAAATGAACCTAAATCAATTCCTGCAATTATGCAAAGTAGTTATTTCACCCTAGGATGAAGATGACCATGACTTTTGTACGGAGTATGTTAATCCTGTTATGTACGTCATGTGCATGGACTTTTCTAAGAATCCTTATGCATAATAAATTAGGCTAGTTTTAAGGAACTGATCGACATTTATTCAGCACATAACTGGGTAAAATGTCAGTGCTAGAACCGTTATGCAGAGCAAGGTAGGACAAATGTAGGTAAAATGTGGTGTAGCTACTTAGGCCTAGATTGGGGTACATTGGGGTACATAACACTGGCACCTCTAGTGCCCTCTCTGGTACATGCAGACTAAGGGGTCGATTCCGATTCGGGCCGGAAATTTCTCCGACCGAGCCGGACCCGGAGAGATTTCCGACCGAATCGGACCCGTGCAGTCCGACCGAACGAGTACGATGCGCACGTATGCCATCGGACCCGAGTCGGTCGGACTCCCATTGAAGTCAATGGGAGCCGGTCGTACAACGCGTACGCGGGCTCCCATTGACTCAATGGGTGCGAGTCGGACAAGTGCGCCCCTACAGCGGGTACGCGGCGAAGCGATTCGCGCCGTACACGCACAGGTAGGGGGACCCATGGGTCCCCCTGTGTGCGACTCGCGCGGCTACGCGTACAGGGGGTCCGACACGGACCCCCAAAGTACGGCTCCGACAGCTCTTTCGAGCCGGAGTGCGCGGCTCGGTCGGACTGCTCGCGGTGCGCATCGTACTTACCCGGCCGGGGAACGTCTCCATTGCGCGGTGCGAGTCGAGTCCGAGCGTGTCGGTCGGTGCGGTTCGAGCCGGGAACGAGTCGGTCGGAGCGGTCGGGACGCCCGGACGAGTCGGTCGGCGACTCGCATCGTACTCGCTCGGCCGGACCCGCGTACGATTCGGTCGGGAAACAGGGCTCCGAATCGGATCCGGTAAAGCCGAATCCGATTCGGAGCCCTACCGGCCGAGATCGGAATCGGCCTCTAAAAGGGGTTTGTCCTGGCGCACACCACCTCATTTAATATACAATGCCTTTTCTACTCTTATGCTATGCCCCCACACCTGGCCACATTTGGGATGTCTAGTACTGGACCTTAAAAAGGCATTCAACACTCTTGAGTGGGCCTACGTATTCAAGGCCCTCCTGTGATATGGTATTGAGCCCCGATGCCACCGATTGACGAAACTCCTTTATGACAGACCGACCTCGAGGGTTAAAACGGGGAGCCTTATATCTGAGCAGATACATTTATGCAAGGCCACAAGGCAGGCTTGTCCCTCTCCCCCCTACTTTTCTCTCTGGCAATAGAGACACTGGCCCTAGCTATGCGATCACTGGTGGGGACCTGGGGTATACCAGTGATTGATGGCGTACATGCTATATTGCTGTATGCAGATGACTTGTTATTATATATTAGGGATGTCTGTTCTGTCCCGAAGGAAATGCCTCACCTCCATGACAAATTGGCACTCTCGAAATTGCATTTGCCAACTGATCAGGGACACTATTACCTAGCATCCCAGCTTCAGTGGGTGGCTCATTGGCTGGTAGGCTTGCACCTTAATGACACAGCAGCAGATGCCCCTACTTGGAGTTTGGAAACCCTCCTCCATCTATTCAACCCATGTACCAAGATGCCTCTGCCTTGTCCCATGTTACTACAGGTTGTGTATCAATGCTTGTGCCGCAGCCTATATCTCACTAAACATGTCATGCCCTTTGCCCCTGCAATCCAATTGCAGAGCATGCCCAGGGGCCAAAGGATTACCCTGATGGCCCAATTGGCGGCTTGGCATACTGTGGGCCTCCACACACTTGGTGATTCATACCATGAAAGCACACTCCTCCCATACGAGACACTAATGCAGGAAGAGGGGCTGCCCCCAGAGCATTTTATTAGTCACACTTCCTGGATCGATACACTACGACAACATTGGGGAAGCATCTCACATGAGCCGCAACTACATCTTACAATTTGATATCTTCACGTCATGGGTATGGGATGGCATCTCACCCAATGGTTTGCCTACTTGCTTTGGGTGCAGGCCACTATACAACTGACATCATTGCAAAAGCGCTGGGATAATGACTTAGCTCGATCATGCACCACAAAGGAGTGGAACAAGATCCTAGCAAGCCCTACATACATCCCCGGAAATGCCAGTTTTCAATTGATACAGCCTGCCCTGTTGTGCTCAGCTGGATGCTGTCATTCTACACGTGTTGTGATCATGTCCCTCACTGCAACTTTACTGGAGCGAGGTGACGCGCCATCTGTTCACAAGCACAGATAGGCCACTTACATCCACGGGAGGTCTTCCTGTTGGGCCTTTACCCTTGGGTTAAGAACCACAGAGCCACCACGTGTTTTCTAAATCTAGGCTTACTGGTTGCCAAGCGCCTAATTATCAGGTGTTGGAAATCCCACGAACCACCGTCAGTGGAGGTTTGGTCACGTTCTATTATTATTTGGGCTGGGGCAGAGGGTGTCTTCCTCCAAAGGGAAGATAACCTAGGCCTCCGCAAATACCCCATTTCCTCTAACTGGAGTGCCATCCTGACTGACCTTCAGGCTTCCCTGTGGGCTGATGAGACATGTGCACCAGTTGTCCCACTTCTTACATCTGAATAGGAACACCTGCATACTACCGGAAGCTGTGACCTGCACTGTAATCTTCTATATTGCGTACTGTACTCTGAGTTGCTTGTCATCCCTTGTAACAATTGAGGAACATTACTGGGACTTTCTGGAGTTGTGGCACATCCCTCATTTCGTTTTCCTTTTTCCCCTTTTGTTTATTATCTTGTGGTTGATAGTTATGGAAGGTTGTCAGGTTATGAATCAGGTTGGTACCATTACCATGCAGTGCCATGGCCAGGACTGTAATGTACCACGGAGACACACTGGATGTATCATTGCACTTCACATGCAGAACCACTGCTTGAAATTACCTCCGCTTGATACAGTCAGATCTTTGTGAGATGTGTACTCATAATTGGTATTTAGACAAAATATCGAGTTGGAAATGTCGACCTACACAAATATCGAGTTGTAAATATCGTGACACAAAAATATCGAAAGCAAGAATATCGTGGTCAAGAATATTGAGTTTAAGGTAAGAAATATTGTTTTTAAAAATATAGACGTTACTAATATCGTTTGCAAATATATAGTTAATGAAAATATCGATTTTTAAAAAATTAGTGTTATATATTTTAGTATATATTTTAAATGTATGTGATGTATTTTTTTGTATAAGTATTGTTTATGTATTTTAATATATAGGTTAAAGTTTTAGTAGTTATCAATTTTATTTTAATAAAATTTTGCGTTTTTTAGTTCCTTAGCGGGTTGTGGGTTTAAAGGGGTATAGGGTGGGAAGTAATTTAATTATAATAAATCAATGATTATTTTCTATTTATTAATATTTATTTAACTGAGATTTCATAGTGTTAGTTGTGTTTTTATACTTTTTTGGGAAATTTTAGGTGTTGGTTGTTAATTAATATAAATTATTTAATTGGTAATTAATTTTGGTAATTGTGTAATTATTTTTAGGTGCCGGTTGTGGGGTAAAGGGTGGGAAGTAATTTATTTTTAATTACTTAATAATTTGTTGTAAATTAATATTAATTAATTAATTGAAAATTAAATATGGAAATTGTGTAATTAATTTTAGGAGTGGGTTGTGGGGTTTATAGGGGTAAAGGGTGGGAAGTTAATTAATTTATATGTGTTTTAATTTATTTTTTAATTAATAATATTTCTTTAATTGATAATTAACTATGTTAATTATGGAAGTACATTTTTGTTTTTAATTTAGATGTGGGTTGTGAATTGTGTGGTGTTATAGGGTAGGAAGAAAATAATCTTAATTTATGTAATAATTCATGTTTTTTTAATAATAATTTTTCACTAAAAATATTTATTTGTTTGAAATGTTTTTATTTTTTTTATTTAATATAATATCTGTAGGTATAATAATATGTTTTTAGTTTATTTAATTTTTTTATATTAAATATATTTGTATTTTAATTTTTAACATATTTATATATTTTTGTATTTGTTTTTTTTTAAATTTTGTTGTTGTTGATATTGTTTGTTTTTAATTTTGAACTGACTGGAGTGGGAATAGTACATTTTAACCCTCCGTTATCCAACACTTTCCCTACCGTTGCACTCATTGGAGTGGGACTAGTAATTTTTACCCCTCCGCTATCCAACACTTTCCCTACTGTTGCACTCACTGGAGTGGGAATAATAATTTTTACCCCTCCACTATCCAGCACTTTCCCTATTGTTTCACTCATTGGAGTGGGAATAGTAATTGTTACCCCTCCACTATGCAACACTTTTCCTACTGTTGCACTTACTGGAGTGGGAATAGTACATTTTAACCCTCCGCTATCCAACACTCTTCCTACTGTTGCACTCACTGGAGTGGGACTAGTAATTTTTACCCATCCGCTATCCAACACTTTCCCTACTGTTGCAATGACTGGAGTGAGAATAGTAATTTTTATCCCTCCGCTATCCAACACTTTCCCTACTGTTGCACTGACTGGAGTGGGAAATTTAGGTTAAAAGATTTTTACATTGTTTAATGTTTTAATTGATAACAGAATGTTTTTTTAATAGATTTTATGTTATTGCTATACATATATATATATTTATTTGCATAGAGGGTGGATGAGAGGCAATACGAATGAGTAACAGGTAAAGTGATGCAACGTATAAAAGT
Source organism: Calotriton arnoldi (assembly GCA_963921515.1). Lineage (NCBI taxonomy): Eukaryota > Metazoa > Chordata > Amphibia > Caudata > Salamandridae > Calotriton > Calotriton arnoldi. Next base: position 862,803 of record CAWUFW010003657.1, on the reverse strand, counting down.
TGAAAAACAATCGAAAGTCGTTTGGTTTGCATTCTTTGGAAACAGCCAACGCATTTCGCCCAAACAAGGGCTTCTTCAGGGCGATTAGTGATGCCGTGTGTGTTTGGCCAAGGTGGCGGGCATCACAGGAAATAGTAGGCGTAGTAGGTACGTTGGGTTGGAAGTGAAGAGACCTCAAACCCTAAGGACCGCCTGTGTCTTACTCAATGTGGTCTAGTAATATCCAGTCCGTAGAGTTAAGCAAACAGTTTTCTCTCAGTGGATGTGTTAATTTGTGTGAAGATTAAAGTGTAGTGTAGAAGGAGCCGTGTCCGGATGCCGTCCTGTGCTCAGCGGGATGAGAGGCGAATTCACTTCCAACCCAACGTACCTACTACGCCTACTATTTCCTGTGATGCCCGCCACCTTGGCCAAACACACACAGCATCACTAATCGCCCTGAAGAAGCCCTTATTTGGGCAAAACGCGGTGGCTGTTTCCAAAGAATGCAAACCAAGTGTGCCTGAAATAAAGCTACACAAAGATTTCAACCAACGACTTTCGATTGTTTTTCAACTTTTATACGTTGCATCACTTTACCTGTTACTCATTCGTATTGCCTCTCATCCACCCTCTATGCATGTTACTAGTTATGATCAAGGGGCAGCTGATCATTTGAGGTGGGCAATAACAGCATACCACGTGACAGATCCAGGTAGTGCAGTCTCCTATAACCCGCTGCTTTCCTTTTTTGTAGAGAATATATCTTTATTTGTTAAATTTTTATACAATTTTAAAATTATAAAATAAATTTAAATTAATAGTTTATTAATTGTTTTAAAGTAAATATATTACCTACTGGTGGTCGCCAGTAGGTAGTTATAGTTACAACCTAGTTTCCATAGGAAAAGCATTTTGTGATTTGCTAATAACTTTGGCGTCGTTTGACGAATATTTATGAAATTTGCAAAAAGTTGCACTGTTTAGGTTAGCTCCTATCTTGAAAGTTTGGGGGTGATTTGTCAAGCAGGGGCTGAGAAAAAAGGGGGGTCCCAAAACGCGTTTTCTCCTTGTTAATTTCCATAGGAAATTTTGCGACGAGCTACAGCCCGAACTGCTGAACCGAATTTCCTCAAATTTGGCAGAAAGGTAGAGCTTGGTTCAGAAAGCGACCTTTTTTTTAAATGGGGTAAATCCGTTCAGTGGTTGCTGAGAAATAAGAAAAATAAAAGTTTTGTTATCTGGGCGGAGCCTAAGTCCCATGCACGAGCTTCACTGTGATTGGCTGCGAACACTCCAAACCAGGAAGTGTTGGCAGCCATCTTGTGGCTTGTTAGAAGCGAGTCACTAGAAAACAGAGAAACAAAGGTATAAAACAAGAGAAGGGGGCAGGGTAGAAACACTGTGACCCCCTAGGCCTGCTCAGGGGGTCCCAGAAGGACCCCAGGGCCAAAAAAAGCATTTTTTATAAAATAAAAAAAAATCGGCGCAATTGGCGCTGGGGTCGAGGGTTCCCGCGTTTTATTTTAATGAGGTCCCCGGGTGGGCTAGGTCCTGCGGGCATTTCTTAAAAAATAATAGCTGGGGGTCGCTGGGGCTGCGGGGACCTGCTGGGGTCCCCGCAGCCCCGGGACTTCACTCATGTTGGAAGGGGGTTGCGCGGCCCCTCTCCTGGAGCCCTCCATGTGCTTATAACTTTGGCGTCGTTTGACGAATCTTTACGAAATTTTCAAAAAAGTTTCTCTTTTTTGATCGGCTCCTATCTTGAAAGTTTGGGGGTGTTTGGTCAAGGGGGGGCTGAGAAAAAGGGGGAGTCCCAAAATGTGTTTTCTCAATGCATTTTCCATAGGAAACTTTAGACAAGGCTACAGGTCAAACTGCTGAACGGAATTACGCCAAATTTGTGAGGGATAAAGGTTGTGGTCGAGAAAGTGCGCTTTTGCTGAAATGGTGTAAATCCGTTCAGTAGTTTTTGAGAAATATCAAATTTTACAGATATCGATATATGAGAATTCTGACATCTGATTGGCTGAGGATTACGAGCACGAGTTCGCGGCTCATTGGCTGTGAACGGTTGAAACTAGGAAGTGTTGGCAGCCATTTTGTGACTTAGTCCGTCAGCTCGCATCTCTCCGTGTAGAAGCCATCGGGTGTGTAGTTTTACCTCTGCGAGGCAACACTGGCATCTGTGTCTGTGTAAGATACTCCTTTTACGCTGCCTCTCCCCACATCACGAGGTCGCGTCTATGCCTTTAGAAGCCAGTCCGTTGGCTCGGAGCTCTGTGAGTCAGTCTGTCGGCATGACCCTCTACACAACCCAAACACCACTGCACTACCTAACTAAACACTAAACCACTACTGCCAGCACGACCCCCTACACTACAGAAACACCACTGCACTACCTTAAACCCTAAAACACTACCCCCAGCACGACCCCCTACACTACAGAAACACCACTGCACTACCCTAAACCCTAAAACATTACCCCAGCATGACCCCCTACACTACCCAAACACCACTGCACTACGTAACTAAACACTAAACCACTACTGCCAGCATGACCCCCTACACTACAGAAACGCCACTGCACTACCTTAAACCCTAAAACACTACCCCCAGCATGACCCCTAAACTACAGAAACACCACTGCACTACCCTAAACCGTAAAACGCTACCCCCAGCACGACCCTCTACACTACCCAAACACCACTGCACTACCCTAAACCCTAAAACACTACTCACAGCAGGTCCCCCTACACTACGTAAAGACCACTGCCCTACCCTAAACCCTAAATGTACCCCCAGCACCACCCTCTACACTACACAAACACCACTGCACTACCGTAAACCCTAAAACACTACCCACAGCAGGACCCCCTACACTACACAAACACCACTGCACTACCCTAAACCATAAAACACTACCAGTCCATTGGCTCACAGCTCTGCGTTTGCGAGCCGACGGCCCGTAGCTCTCTCTGTGCGAGCCGAGCCCACGGGCCATAGCTCTCCCTTTGGGAGGCTGCCCGACGGCCCGCAGGTCTCCCTGTGCTAGCCGGATCGCAGTTATCAGTCTGCGAACCAATATTGGGAATATAAGGCGGCTCTAAAAAGAGTCTTTGTGTTTATTAGTTGGAGCTACATATAAGTGCGGATGCACAGCTTCAGGTTATTCAGAAAAACTCAATTTCCCTGATCTGTGAAGTGTACTCCATCACTTCTGTAGATATCAGCCATATCATAACGTATGTTGTTGTTGTAGATCGACCCCATTCTATGGTCTCTGAGGTATGCAGACACAGCTTTGTTGACATTCTTCCTAGATTTTTCAATCTGAGGACAAAATTTGTTTTACCATTTCTACTTCTGTCTTTGGCATATATTGGAATATACAAAGACAGTTTGAGTCAAAAGCAACATCAATTGTCTAAAGGTGTCCTTCATTAGCATTTCCAAACCTACCCCAGTCAATGTGCCTAGGTCATTTCCACCACAGTGCACAATCATGAGGTCAGGGAGTTGGAGATGCAAACAGGTTTTAACCAAAGGGAGTAATTGGTGCCACTTCAATCCTCTCTGTCCAAACCATTTAGGGCCCCATGCATCATCCGAAAATCGGGTCGCAAACGGGCAGATTCGCAGAATCTGCCCCTTTGCGACCTGTATTTTGCATTTGGGATGCATCATCCCAAATGCAAAAATCGCAATTTAAGGAATCGCAAAATTGCGATTACTTAAATATGATTGCATTTAAGGAATCACAAATTGAGATTCCTTAAATGCAATGCAACAAAGTACAAAAATTAGCAATTTCGCTACTACTTCATGGTAAATTGCAAAAACTTTGAGAAATGCACTAAAGTGCATTTTTCAAAGTTGAAGGTTACACACACACATGTCCTTGGGACATGTGTGTGCGCAACATATGTGCACGGATCAATTTCAGGTGTGCAACAGGGTGTCCTTTTGACACCCCTGCACCCTTGAAATTGCATGCGCAATTTGCGAGTACCTATTGGTATTCGCAAATAGCGCTCGCAATTTCCCATTCATTCCTATGGGCCTGTAGGCCCATAGGAATGAATGGGAAGCCATTCCTTATTTGCGACACGCAATTTGTGAGTCGCAAATAAGGAATGTGAAGGAATCGCTATTATTATAGCGATTCCTACATGCATAGGATTTTGCGAATCCTTAATTGCAAATCCTTAATATTCGCTAGTAAGGACTCGCAAAATCCTAGCTTGATGCATGTGCCAGTTAATGTCCACATTTTGTAAACCTAGGTCTAAGTCAATACGTCCCTGTTCTGCATACCTCTTGCACCAGAAAACATAGCTATGTCCTACGATCCACACTAGCATTTTGAAGGTGTAGCTGGAAGATATGGATAGATGTCTGTAGCTCATGCAGTCCGTTCGTAGAATAAGAGATATGTTTAAAGATGGGGAACTACTTTTTTTTTCTCATACAAAACGATAACTGTTTGGGAGATGAAAAACATTGTTTACTAAAATGTAGGGTGCATATTAGTTTGTCGAAAAGCATCTTTGTCATTGGTTAATAAAAAGCAGTTTCAACGTAGAGTTCATATGATAGAATAAAATTTGGTCAGTTCAACCACACCTGCTACTTGCATTTGGAAGGCACTGTTCGAACTTAAAACAATGGTGAATTTTAACCTGCACGTGCCCTTAAATGTTCGAGAAAATGTTGCAAAAAAATATCGTTAGGTTTGAAAAAATGATGAACTTTTAACCTGCACGTGTCGTAGAATGTTCTAGAAAGTTTGTTGATAGAATACGTTGCACTTCTCACCTGTATGTGTTCTTAAATTTTTAAAAAACTGTTTATATGGAAAGTTCAAAAATAACCAATAGAGAGAAGTTTTGCAATTTGAAAAAATAAAGGAACTATTCTGATTTCTTATGTATTTATGTGTGGACCAACAGGGAAATTGTGCCATTACTTGTTCCATTCTTGATGAGTGCGGTGCATTACATGTACTGTGTGACAAAGAAAGAATTGCAAATTTGGCAGGGAGAAAGGTCTTGGTGCAGAAAGCGCGGTTTTGTGGAAATGGTGTAGTTTTTGAGATATTAAAGGAAAAAAAGATATATATATCTGGACTGTGCCTAACTCCCGATCACGAGCTTGCCTCTGATTGGCTGCTAACAATTCAAACCAGGAAGTGTTAGCAGCCATCTTGTGCCTCGCATCGAGTGAAAATATAAAAGAAAGGTCCCTGGGGCAATTTAATATACCGGAGCTCTGTCTTTGTGAGATACCGCTTTCACGCTGTGTCTCCCTACATCAGCAGGTAACGCACCCTTTTCCACCATTAACAGCATACCTCCAACAACATACTTGGGCCCGCAAGTCTGCCTCTGCGAACCACTTGTCGGCTCACAGCTCTTCGGGTGCGAGTTCTCGGGCCCACAGTTGTATCTGTGAAGCCAATACTGGAAATATACCGGAGGTGTCTCTCTGCGAGATACGCTCTTCACGCTCCCTCTCCCCACATCAGTGTTCCACAGCTATCCCTTTGGAAGCCGATGGCCCGCACCTTTCCCTATACTAGTCGGCCCACAGGTGTTCCTCTGCGAGCTGGCCCGCAGCTCTTCCTCTGTGAACTGACGGGCCGCGGTTCTCCCTCTATGAGCCTGCTAGTCGGCTCGCAGTTCTTCATCTACGAGCCAGACCACCGGCTCTTAAGTCTCTGAGAACAGATGTAATGGAGGCAACGATCATGCAGGTCGGACACCCAAACTGCTTCGACATCCCCCAGTAGGAGCTCCTTGTCCGCCATCTCCCCTCACCCCCACCCCCCACAAACAAATGTGACAGTCACGTTAGGTTGGACAAATAAGAATCTTAGTCATGTATGGATTTACATATAAAACATTTTATTAAAACAAAACAACAACAAATAAAACTATGTACAGCCATATCGTGTCATCACTGGACCATTTGTGAATCACAGCCTGTAAGACAAAAAGAAAGATAAGATGGTGCGTCATGCATCCAGCAAAGGAGAAAGAGAGAAAGAGTGAGGGAGAAAGAGAGAAACAAAGAAAGAGTGAGAGAGAGAGGAAGACAAAGAAATAGAGAAAGAGTGAGAGAGAGAAAGAGAGAAATAGTGTGAGAGAGGAAGAGAGAGAGAGAAAGAGTGAGTGAGGAAGAGAGAGAGAAAGAGTGAGAGAGAGGAAGAGAGAGAGGAAGAGTGAGAGAGAGGAAGACAGACAAAGACAGAGAAAGTGAAAGAGTGAGAGAGAGAAAGAGTAAGATACAAGGAAAAGAGAGAGAGAGAGAAACAGTGTGAGAGAGAGGTAGAGAAAAAGAGAGAAAGAGAGAGGAAGAGAGAGAAAGAAAGAATGAGAGAGAGGAACAGAGAAAGTGTGAGAGAGAGAAAGGAAGAGATGGCGAGGGAGTGTTGACACTGGAGAAAATCTTCACAGCTTACCTTTGTGCCTCTGGTGTGTCTCCAACCACGTGCCGGGACATAGTGCACCCTTAAGTTTAGTGATCTGAAAGATAGTATAGAATTAGTAATTGCAGAGTACATACAACTGCACACGCCTAATTATCTGTTTCGGCAATGCGCACTCAGGCTGCTGCAGCCCATCCACTCCCACTGCTCGGAGGTGTCTGTGCGCTCTTGTGCGCCCAGGCTGCTGCACACTATCCACTCCCACCGCCCAGAGGTGACTGCCCGCTGCTGCGGAAAGAAGTATCTCTGCTCACCTTCCGCCACCGGCGTGTGTGTGAGAGGGTGCACCACGTGCTGAAGCAACTTTGTCAGGCGTTGTCAGGATGGCCACGCATCATCGCAGTTTGTACACGCGTTCAGCTGTGGTGGTGTGGGGGGGGGACGTTGATTCGTGAATCACAGCCTGTTAGATAAAAAGCAAGATAGGATTTTGCGTCATTCGTCCATCAAAGAGAGAGAGAGAAAGAAAGAGTGAGAGGAAGACAGAGAGAAAAAGAAAGAAGGAGTGAGAGGAAGACAGAGAGAAAGAGAGAAACAATGGGAGTGACAGGAAGAGAGAGAGAAAAAGAAAGAAAGAGTGAGAGGAAGACAGAGAGAAACAGTGAGAGAGACGAAGAGAGAGAAACAGTGAGAGACAGAAAGAGAGAGAAAGAGTGAGAGAGAGGAAGAGAGAGAGAGAGTGAGAGAGAGGAAGAGAGAGAGAGAAAGAGTGAGAGAAAGGAAGAGAGAGGGAGAAAGAGTGAGAGTGAGGAAGAGAGAAAGTGTGAGAGAGAGGAAGACAGAGAAAGAGAGAGAGTGAGATACAAGGAAGAGAGAAAGAGAGAAACAGTGTGAGAGAGAGGAAGAGAGAGAGAAACAGTGTGAGAGAGAGGAAGAGAGAGAGAAAGAGTGAGAGAGGAAGAGAGAGAAAGAAGAGGGTCCACCACGTGCCGAAGAAACCTCCTCACCCGTTGTGTACACGCGGAGAGCGGAGCTCACAATTTAGGTTGAGTGTTGATTGCAGGATGGCTACGCTTCATCACAGGCCTGCAAGACAAAAAGCAAGATAAGATTGTGCGTCATGCGTCCATCAAAGGAGAGAGAAAGAGAGATAGAGAGAGAAAGAAAGAGTGAGAGGAAGACAGAGAAAAAGAAAGAAAGAGTCAGAGGAATACAGAGAGAAAGAGAGAAACAGTGAGAGTGAGAGGAAGAGAGAGAGAAAAAGAGAGAGTGAGAGAGACAAAGAGAGAGAGAAACAGAGAGAGAGAGGAAGAGACAAAGAAAGAGAGAAAGAGTGTGAGAGAGAGAAAGGAAGAGATAGAGAGTGAGAGAGAGAGAAATAGTGTGAGTGACAGAAAGGAAGAGATGGAGAGGGAGAGTGAGTGTTGACAATGTGGAGAAAATCCTCACAGCTCACCTTTCTGTCACCGGTGTGTCTCCAACCACGTGCCGGGATATAGGGCAGCCCTCAAGCTTAGTCATCTGAAACATAAAAATGGAATCAGTAATGGATGAGTACATACAACTGCGTATGCCTAAATCGCTGTACCGCCTTTGTGTATCCAGGCTAGTGTACCCTATCCACTTCCACTGCCCAGAGGTGTCTACCCGCTGCTGTACACCCAGGCTGCTGCACTCCATCCACTCCCACTGCCCAGAGGTGTATGACAGCCGCTGCGCACCCAGGCTGCTGCACCCCATGCACTGCCACTGCCCGGAGGTGACTGCGTGCCGCTGCGCACCCAGGCTGCTGCACCCCATCCACTCCCACTGCCCGGAGGTGACTGCCCGCCGCTGCGCAAACAAGCCTCTCTGCTCACCTTACACCACCGGCGTGTGTCAAAGAGGGTCCACCACGTGCCGAAGAAACCTCCTCACCTGTTGTGTACACGCGGAGAGCGGAGCTCACAATTTAGGTTGAGTGTTGATTGCAGGATGGCTACGCTTCATCACAGGCCTGCAAGACAAAAAGCAAGATAAGATTGTGCGTCATGCGTCCATCAAAGGAGAGACAAAAGAGAGATAGAGAGAGAAAGAAAGAGTGAGAGGAAGACAGAGAGAAAAAGAAAGAAAGAGTCAGAGGAATACAGAGAGAAAGAGAGAAACAGTGAGAGTGACAGGAAGAGAGAGAGAAAAAGAAAGAAAGAGTGAGAGGAAGACAAAGAGGAAGAGAGAAAGAGTGAGAGAAGAAGAGAGAGAGAAACAGTGTGAAGGAGAGACAGGAAGAGATGAAGAGGGACAGTGAGTGCTGTGTCTCCAACCACGTGCCGGGACCTAGTGGAGCCCTCAAGCTCCCACATCTAAACATACTACAGAATTAGTAATAGGAGAGTATATATGACTGCGTACGCCTAAATCGCTGTGCCGCCTTTGTGTATCCACTCCCGCCGCCCAGACGTATTTGCCCACCGCTGCGCACCCAGGCCTCACTGCTCACCTTTTCGCGGACAGGGCACCCTCCGCATCATGCAGTCCCGCTCCGCAGGCCAACAGGTCTGACAGTTGGTGCTGCGTCTTGATTTTGCCATGGCAGAGGACATACTAGTGCACCTATCATCATCGCAGGTTGCACACCCGCTCAGTCCTTGCGGTGCCACTAACTCAGTGAACAGTGAGGCCACGCATGTGGTGGTAGGCCTCCCTGTTCGGTGGCTCAGGCCTACACTGCGGTCCAGCAGAGCACACAAAATCTGAGCTGTCCAGACCGCCTGTACGGGCCATCACTCCAGGCTGTACACCCGCTCAGCAGTTACGGTACCCGTACCTCAGTGGACCGAAAGTCACCGTCCCGTGCCGGTGTCCCTGTGCCGGCCGCAGTGCATCCGGTGCGAGCAACTCTGAAATGGCGTCGAGCACGTGCGCCCGGTCTTTTTTATTGGCAGGGTCACGTGTCCTGTGACGCCTGTGCTGGATGGGTGTGGTGTGGGTGTATACTAGCCGCGAGGGAGTGGCTGTGGCGTACTGACAACTAGGGTGTGACCAGCACATCACTGCAATGAAAATCTGGGCCATGTAGCGTTGTTGTCCTTCCCTGTAAGCGTAAGCGGAGTGGGCTGGCCTGGCGTATGCCAGTCCTGCGTGAGGCTGTGAAGAATGACTCCGGAGCTATGGGCGTGGCTCCATCGTGAGCTGTATGAGGAATCTACTGATGCATGCCGGTGTTCTTGTTGTAGTGCTGCCGTCACCCGGGTCGCAAGCGTCAATGTGTCTCTCTGTGAGCCAAGTCCATGAACATGGCCGACATGGAAGGTATGGGGAATCACTGACCCTACATTTATCCATAGTTCCACACAAGAAAGATGGTGGACATGACACATCTGTGTGGGTGTGAATGTTTATTGCACATTCAGTGGAGTATTGCAGCTGTAGCCATACTGGGCCATGCAAAATCCAAATTTCGGTTTTTGGGACATGGAGGCAGCCAATTAGAGACAGGCTCGTTGTCGGAGTTAGGGTGCGCCAACATATGTACTTATACAATCACTCCGCCAATCCCCACGCACTTATAAATTCACTATACACTCTCCTTGCAGTACTCTAATCATCCAGTCTCTACGTACGTACTTGTACAATGACCGAGACAAAGTTGCATAACCAAAGTTTTCTCCCACTGTCAAAGGTAAGTTGGTTGCATACGCTGTCCAGAGCACAATGTAATGTGGTAGGGCCCAGGGGCAGCATGTTGCATACATAATGAACACACGGACACAGATAGATAGTGGAACTGGATACAAGCACGTGCACTCGACTCCTTTTATTACCAGGGTCACATGTCCAGTGACGTCTGTGCTGGATGCGTGTGGGGTGAGTGTAAGCCAGCCCTCCGGGAATGGTTGGTGCTGGTAACAAGTACAACAGTAATCATCAGATCACACACAGAGATTCAATCATAAAGGGTCCATGACTTGTGCTACACTAAGTTAGGGGCACCAGATCTGATATCATACACAAAATATTCTGTCATAAAGGGTCCATCAGTTGTGGTGGACTGAGGTAGGAGCATCAGAAGCATTCCGCGTGTGCACAGCTAGCGATGATGCGTGGTCCGGGAGGGCCACACTGGTAGCAATGTCTGTTGCCTACTGGACTGCGTCATCTGCAATCGCAACTCCATCTGAATTGTGAGCCCTGCTGTCCGCAGTGTAGATCGAAGGCAGTAGTCCGCACAGACATCGAGGAAAGCTTTTTGTCACTTCCTCTCGAGAAAATTCAACGACATAGAGTACAATTCTGTCTGCAATTAATAAATCAAGACTGAATTCAAATTGTGAGCTCTGCTGTCCGCAGTGTAGACTGCCATTCAGTGTTCCTTTGGACTTGCAAGATGAATTTGGTCATTGTACTAAAGCTATAATTGATATCAAAAAAGTTCTTGAAGCAAGGATACTAAAAGGATATTATGTAGGTTTAAGGGTACGTGGCGATGACTTATGGTGCAGTGAGCTAGTGGCACCTGAAGCACTCAGCGTGTGCGCATCCTGCGATGATGCATGGTCCGTGTGGGCCGCACTGGTAGCAATGTCTTTTGTTTAATGAATTCTGCCTTAATGAGGCCACGTGGCGTTTATTGGTGGTGCACTGAGTTAGTGGTACCTCTGGCGCTCAGTGTGTACGCAGCCTGCGATGATGCGTGGTCCGGGCTGGCCGCACTGGGAGCAATGTGTCATGCCTACTGGACTGCGTCATCTGGAATCGTGACTCAATCTGAATTGTGAGCCCTGCTGTCCGCAGTGTAAATCGAAGGCAGTAGTCTGTACAGACATAACTGTGCAGTGCTGTGCCTCTGTGTTCGCAGGGGGCTTGTGTCGAGGAGGCCCGCGGTCATGGCGGCAGCCACGTGGCAGGGTGAGGGTCGCCGCTCTGGCAGACGCGTTGGCTTTCACACAAGTGAACCACGCCCAGAACCCCGGCCTATTTATTCACACTTCTACGCTGGAGTGGCGTACGTTGGACCAGCCCACTGCGCTTCCGCTTACAGGGGGTGACGACACAGGTTCATGACCGAGATCTTCCCCACTGCCTGAGGTAATATGGTTGCGGCCACTGTCCACAACACTACAAGCACCAGCTTGTTTTTGGATCGCACAGCAGATAGGTTTAATGAACATTATAATTTGTAATTAGCATTTAAAAAACCTTTGAAATTCACTGAAAAAACTATAGGTTTCAGGGACGTTATAGTTACAAATTATCATGTTAAAAATCTTTGAAATTCACTGAAAAAAACATAGGTTTCAGGGACTTTATAGTTACTTGCACATTTCACTTGTACAAAACCATTGAAATTCGGCCGTTATAGTTAGTTGAGCTAACTATAACTCACGCCCTCACAATGCACTGCTGATGACGTCACATATTACATCATTCATGACATGGTCAGTGACATCACTGATGACATCTCAAATGACAAATTGAAAGTACGTGCACAACCTTTATGTTATATCTCACGTTGCAGTAAGGTGTCCCGTGCCTCCTGGGTGTCACTCACTGAACTCGAGTGAACATTTAAACGAGCTTGCTGCACCCCCACCGTCGTGGGGTATGTCCCCAGGGCACTGGAGTAGTGGCCTCTTATAGAGGTTAATATTTTATCCCAAATTTTTCCACGTGTTTGTAAATAATAACATTCATTACTCAAGTTGATTATTCATCAGTTCTTTGTATTGTTTCTTTGTAACGCAATTACAGAGCCTGACCCCTTTTTTTAATAAAATAAAATAAAAAAATGAACGGGAAGGGGGCCGCGTGGCCCCCCTCCCGTGGCCAATTCAGGCCACGGGGACCCCATCCCCCGGGGCATGGCCACATTTTTAATTTTTTTTTAAAGAGGTGACCTAATACCCCAACTTTAAACGCGCCACAGGGCGCGTTTGCACAGTGGTGAAGGGAGGGGGTGGGGCCTCGGGTGACATGTGTGCAAACACGCCCTGTGGCGCGTTTTAAGTTGGGGAATTAATTCCCCTTGAATCCTGAGGGACCCTGGGGGCCAACTAGCCCACCAGGCACCTCCAGTGCGCCCCACAGGGCTGCGTTGCAGAGAGGTGGTCCAGGCCACGCCCCTTTTTACACCTCTGTGCAATGCAGCTGTGTGGCGCTTACTGGAGGTACCTAGTGGGCTAGTTGGACCCCAGGGACCCTCAGGATTCAAGGGGACTTAATCTCCCAACTTAAAACGGCCACAGGGCTTGTTTGCACACATCTCACCTCAGGCCCCTCCTCCCTTCACCACTGTACAAACGCGCCCCGGGGCGCGTTTTAAGAGGAAGTTTTAATCCCCCTGCCCTATTATGTACTAGGGCCTTACAGAGGAGGTCATGCTAATGACAGGGGTACCCCAACGCATAGTGTTCCCTAGTGTATGTAGGTGTTTTCACTGTATTCTAAGTGTCTTTTAACATAGCACTGGCTCTAGGCCTGGTTAGTCCGAGTCAGTTACCACCAGTACCCGTCTGAAAAAGTTGTGGGCACAGGATGATTTTGCAACAAGGCCTCTTTCTGCTCCTCTGTTGGTTCTTTCTGCACATGTCTTGCTTCTTCCTGCTCTTTTCTTCGTCTTTGTGGACTTCTGTTGCTTCTTTCTGCATTTCTTTTACTTCTTTCTGTGCGTTTTTTCTTCTTTCTTCACATGTCCTACCTCTGTAGGCATAGTTAGAAACGAGCATTTAAAAAACCTTTGAAATTCACTTAAAAACCATAGGTTTCAGGCACGTTATAGTTAGAAATTAGCATTTAAAAACCTTTGAAATTCACTGAAAAAACCATAAGTTTCAGACACGTTATAGTTAGAAATTAGCATTTAAAAAACCTTTGAAATTCACTGAAAAAACCATAGGTTTCAGGCACGTTATAGTTAGAAATTAGCATTTAAAAAACCTTAGAAATTCACTGAAAAAACCATAGGTTTTAGGGACAGTTATAGTTAGTTGGACATTTCACTCGTACAAAACCATAGAAATTCCCCCGTTATAGTTAGTTCAGCTAACTATAACTCGCGCCCCGCAATGCACTGCTGATGACGTCACATATTACATCACTCATGACATGGTCAGTGACATCACTGATGACATCACTGATGACATCTCAAATGACATCACTGATGACATCATCCATGGGATAATTTGATGCATCTTCTCACACCCTAATATAACCTTTGATACACCCACTCTAAATTACAGACTGCCATTCTCAAAACCATAGACACTCCAACACCAATAACTACATACCCACTCACTGATTCTTAGGTCTACACACACATCCACTCACTCACCCATACAGTCACTCATACTTACGGTCACTCAGTACAGGACTATCATATGCACTCATACACCTACATAGACACTCACACACCGCCACTCATCCATAGTGGTTCTCACACACCTAGTCAGTCATGCAAATAATTAATCACACCGCCATTTATTCACCTATACAGTTATACACACACCAGCTCACTTACTCATACAAATACTAGCACATTCTTACGCTCTTATACAATCACTGATACAAGTACACACTCATCCATACAGCCACTCTCACAATCACACACTCTCACTTATAGCCATTTATTTACTCCAACACACATATATACTGCCTTTCACATATGTAGTTACTCACACATGTACCACTGAGATATACATTCACTCACTAACACACCCATACACACACTCACCCACCCATACAGTCCATCACAGATGCACTCTTGAAACCATGCACCCAGTGAATCACCCACTCACACATCTATGCACAGAGTCACACACACCCCACCCACACAAACACTCAGGCACCCATACAGATACTCAGACAACCAATCAATAACCCATGTAGACACTCAAGTAGCTATTCACAAACCCATGCAGCCGCTTACACACCAACAGACAGACGGATAAGACATTCACACAGTTTAGTCACTAACCCATGCATTCAGTAAGATACGTTTAATCACTCACTTATAGAGTCAGTCACGCACCTACTAAATCATCCATTTAGACACTTATACACCCACTCATTCTTCAATATGCCTTTCCCTATATATATTAAACATATTTAAACTTTACAGAAACACACAGTCACTGGATGATGTCATCAGTGATGTCATTTGAGATGTCATCAGTGATGTCATCAGTGATGTCACTGACCATGTCATGAGTGATGTAACATGTGACGTCATCAGCAGTGCATTGCGGTGGCGCGAGTTATAGTTAGCTGAACTAACTATAACGGGGGAATTTCTATGGTTTTGTACGAGTTATATGTCCAACTAACTATAACTGTCCCTAAAACCTATGGTTTTTTCAGTGAATTTCTAAGGTTTTTTAAATGCTAATTTCTAACTATAACGTGCCTGAAACCTATGGTTTTTTCAGTGAATATATATATATATATATATATATATATATATATATATATATAACAATATTTTGTACAACTATATTTATGACATCGATATTTTTTTTCAATATTTTTGTACATACCATTATAAGTATAGGATGTCGATATTTTTGACATCGAGAATTATAACTCAATATTGTGGTATGGGGATACTTTAGGTGTCGATATTCTGTCAGTGAACCCTCATAATTATGTCAAATTGTATCATAACACTGTCCGATTTCATCTCCTAACAGGATTGTGATTACTATATGATTTATTGTGCCCTGCCACTGTAATATTAATGCATAAAATCTCAATAAACATATCAAACAAAAAAACAATTACTTATCTGCAATAGAAGTTAGTTGCTTACGTACTAACTAAACTAGTTCACTTCACTCCATAGTTCTCTTACCTGAATAGATGAAGCGATGGCTGCTACCTCTCTCAATCTTCCAGACCCTTAGTTACTCCAGAGTTTCTCAAGGTGTTGTTCTTATTCCTAATGGTGGCGGTAGTAGAGCAGGCTAGTGTGCTAACAGGGAAGGCATCACAAGCGAGGTCCCACTCGCACCTAGGTGAGCTCCAACTGTAGGGTTAATCAAAAGGATTATCTATCACAGGCAACTAAACTGAAAGAAAAACAGAATTAGTGGGTTATATTTATATCATAGCTTTACAAAGATTAAGACCGTCACCAGACTACTACCACCATGACACAACAAAGAATACCTGATAAGAATATAACAAAAAATAGCAATAGTAACTTCTTCTGAGCAATGGGGAGCTAGTATTTAATTAAAATTAGAGTTACGAAATACTCGAGTCAGGAAAAGTGGACTCAAAGTCTTGAGTGGACAAGGTTAAGAGTTAACGCAACACAAGGCCTGAATGAGGATGCTGACAAATGATGTTCTTCAATATCTAAAATATGGATCACTTTTATGTGGGTATGTAAATGGAGCCAGTGTGGGCTATTCTCAGATAATAGAAGATCCTGCAATGAGTTTGTGTGGCTTTCACCACATCCTCCTCACCAAGTTTGTGATTCATTTATGGTGTAAATTAAGTCACACCTCAATAAATCACAAAGCCCGGTAGAAGAGGGTTAGGGGTTTGATAAATGGATGGGAATGGAGATTTGGGGAAAAGGTGTGACAAAGACAAACAGTTCACAGTGACAACATTCATCTGGTAGATGATGAGCAGCACACAATTAATCTGTTGTGGGAGGAAATGAAGGAATGAATAAGACATAGTTCAGTTAAATACATGGAAAACAGTCCTTCCACCAAAGAGACAAAAGAGGAGTGAAGTGAACCCACACAGTTCTAAAAAAATGATTCATTAAAAAAGAAAAATTACACTGTATTGACAAATTAGGCATCTGCATTCTTCTTGGATTGTCCGTTAATCTTGGGTGCCTGGCTGTAGCAGTCTGGTAAGGTAAGCAGGAGTCTTATGGAGCTTTCCCCTTTTGTGCAGGAGAAGAGGAGGCCTGTGGATTGTAAAACAGAAACAATATTGTAGTGTCAAGAAGAAGGACAGAACATAAGGTAAGCTTCATGAGGAGTGTACCAAGAAGACTCAAGAGGCAGAACAAGAGCACAGTCTGCTGCAAACATGAATGTTATCGATTAAGTGAGAAGTGAGAGCAAATGTCAATCAATCACAGACATGTGGCTGCATGTAGAGGGCTGATCAACCTCACAACTGTCATTCAAATGTTTAGCCAAGCGCCTGCATAATGTGATGATGTGATATCACATGTCTGTCTCCAGTTACTTGCAACAACAGGCCCCCAACCTGACCCGACCACATAAGAGGAGTTTCAAATTTGAGCCAGCACACACACAGCAGCATTGCATTTTTCAAACACATCTCTCACCAGTCCACAGAGCTGAGTAGGCATCTTAGAGCCATCATCATGTTGATTTCGCTGAAGTTGAAAACTTCCTTCTTCTGGCTGTTGTTGAGGTAGTCCTGCCCTGAGTCCTTCCAACATCTTCCTGACTACAAGCAACAAATCTCTCAAACTCAGTTCTGACTCCTGACCCAAATGAGAGAGTTCGACCAGTAGTGCATTGCTGTTGATGAACAAGAGCAACATTTACATTTTTTTGGGGTAGATTTGTGTTTGATAACTAAACAGACTGGTCTGGTCTTTAAAGATTAATTTGTGAACCAAAAAAAAAAGGAGTGGACCCGGCAAGTAAATCTCACCAAGTGTGAAAGGGGAAGGGCCAATCATCTTCAGGAAAAATGTTCACCCATCAGGCAACAAACATTGCAAATCATCACAATCAAGCTTACAAATTATAGTTGAACACCCTCCCTCACGGTCTACCACAACATGAATCATCACTCACAATCCCTCATAAAGCACTAATTGGTGCAATATATTTACCTGTCCCAATCCAAGCTCGATGGTACACAAAAGTTCTCGAGCAGTCCTGCTAGGGGATGAAAAAAAGGATAGGCACGGGACGGAGGTAAGCATTGTCTTCCCAATATCCTTCAAGGGAATTGGGGGAGACTTCTTTGCTGCACATTGGTCCAACTCCAATCCGGCCATACATGTACCTAAAACGGTGGGGCTGCAAAAGTCAGTCAGACACAAAGAAACAAACTATTATAATGCTCCCCTAGCTATATCCATTTTTTTGGCAAAGCAATTCGGTGATAAAAGTTCTATTGTGGCCTACTCAGTCAGAGAAGTAGAGTTTGTCCTCAAACTCATGTGGTTTTCCCAGCCGTTGGTCAGCTAACACACTCTGATCTGAGTCTGACCAATCACCCTCGTGCTCCTTCTGTGGTGTTTCAGGAACAGGGTAATTCAGTGGTATAAAATATTGGATCATTTTTATCCTGGTCAATCTCTCCACGTTTTGAGGTGAGAGACTGGTCCTTCTTACTTTGATGACTGCACAAGCTACATTGAACACACACTCAGCAGACACAATGGCTATCGAACAAATCAGATACTTTATTGCCAGCCTGCTGAGCCTGTTGCCATTGGTTCATCTTCGCATACCAATGCACCAATGGGTTTTGATCCACATAGACCTCTCTTGGGTCATCCAGATACTCATGGAACATCCTCTCAATAGTCATTGATGCTGCCACTTGCTCGACCTGTTTTGACTTCACCTCTGCACTGAACCTAATCGCGCCATTTGATACCAATTCAATGCAGAGGTTGTGGACAATTATTGTGCTCCTGTTGTTGTTGCCATTGAGTTCTTGTTGCTGGTGTTGGCTGGTGTGAGACAACAGGACTGCCATGTCTGCATGTTGAAGGCGGCACCCCAGGACTTCTTTCCATGAATGTGACACTATGCTCCAGCCGCTCTTCTTCCAGGACTCTGGCTCACTCAACAATCCACTTCTTGTACTCTGAAACATCCCAATCTGAAAAAGGAATGAAAGTAGTCAGTATTTTTTGTAACGTGGATCCAGTATTGTGCCACTGATGTACTTTTTTGGATGACATGATGTCTCTTTGCAGCCTTGTATTCTCAGTCAAGCGAAGTATTAAGCTCTGAACCAAGGTATATGCATCTTCGTATTCATTTCCCACAGCAGTGAGCCGGTCAGATACGTTTTTAACTGCTCCTTTAGCAGATACAACAGCTGGATAGCTTGGCCCATAGCACTGTCCTCTGTTATGTTCATTCTAGGAACTGCATGTGCCAGATGTTCTATCTCCATGGTAGCGTCTCGTGGAGACGGTTACTACCAGGGGATTCAAGCAGGCTGGCAGCTGGAGTTGGTGGTCCTGGATCACAAGAAATAAAGGTCAAGAAAACCTACCAGTGTGTCTCTTTTTAACACTGGCGACGAGTGCAGCTTGCGGGGGACAAGCCCGCCACCAACTCTCCCCATTTTCAGCAACCCACGAATCGCTATCTTCTCCTCATTCCTAGAGGTGGTGAGACCAGTGAAGAAGCAACCTTCTCGACCTCCTTCGGATTCTCCCGTTTTTCCGGACTTTCCACAACGCTTCTGGCTGAAATCAGACATTTTTGTTGATTTTGTTTCTTTTTGGCCGTTACTGCTCCTCGAGACATCTCTTGCGACCATCACTCATGCGCACAACGTCTATGTGCATCATAACGTCACGCACGTTACGCACGTCACGTTACGCTACGTGCGTACCGCCATCTTTGTTGTCGCATCTCCTTGACAACGAGCAATTGACCACGGACGCACGGAAGGATACCACGGACGCACGGAAGGATACGCTTCGTGCGTGCCGCCTTCCTTGGAGTGGCGTCTCCTGTATATTAAGCATTTTGCGCATGGAGATCGAGTTACAGGTATTTAATGCGTTCCTGACTGCAGCGCTTGTACTTTCAAATACTTGTTTTTCTTGAATTGACATTGCCATTCGTTTGGGTGACTTTCAGAATTGTTTATCGCTACGCCTATTATTTTTCAGAGACTTCCTCGATTAACACTTTCCTGTATTTCATTGCACATGTTTTTATTGCTTTTCACATTGCTCCTTCTTCATTTGACTTCTGCAATTGACTTCCAAGCTGCCTGTTGCCTGTTCCTCACACATTAGTTATCAAAAGCACTGCTGGTCAGATTTAACTTATCCTTTATTAATCAAAAGACTTTAACCTCACCATGGCTGCCACAACGATGAGCCAACCACCTCCATTTCTTTGTGAAAAAGGTGAACCACTGCTGCCATGGAAAAGGTGGAAACTGCTCCTTGATTCGTATTTAGTAGCCATAGGTGGAGAAAAGTTCTCGGCTCACAGAAGACAAGCTATTCTTCTTCATAATCTAGGAGTGGAAGGGCGCAACATTTACGAGAGCATTGATGCGATACCTGTTGGGGAAGGAGATGGTGAACCGTCTGATGTGTTTGAGGTGTCCATAAAAATGCTGGAAATGTATTTTGGACCACGCATCAATGTTGTGCTAGAAAGGCACACATTTTTCATGAGGACCCAAGAACCTAATGAAAAGATTGGAAATTATATAGCTTCGCTGAAAACGCTTGCCCGTACCTGTGAGTTTGGGGAACTCACTGACTCATTGATACGTGATCAATTGGTCAGGTGTACTAACAATCCTAGAGTACAAGAAAAGCTTTTATCCAAAAACCCATCTCTCAAGGATGCTATAGCAATTGTTGAAGGCATGGAAAATACCTCTGGTTGGGTTAAAGAGATGAAAACCCATAAGGCAATAAATGATTGTAATCCTACTCCCAGCTGTATTCATGACCTGACTCAAAGGGAACTCCCTCATGAATCCGTTGACAATGTTTCTAGAAATATGCGTGGAACCAAGACCAAACCTTCCACAGATTTTTCAAAGATGAAATGCTACAGATGTGGTAGCACCAATCACTCCTCTAACTATCCCCAGTGTTATGCAAGAAGCACAACCTGCCACAAATGTGGGGTCAAGGGTCACTATGCCAGAGTATGCAGGTCCAGTAGCAACGGTGGTGGCAGAGTGCGCACTGTGGAGAATGCTGAAACTTGTGAGGTCTCAAGGACAGTCATGCTAAGTGTACGAAGTGATGGCATGGTTGATGCCGACCTCATCACTATGCCAGAATGTGAGATGGTGATTGGTGACAAGTTAATAGTGGTTTTGGCAGACTCTGGTTCTCCTTTTACGATGCTTGACATTGAGCTGTGGGACAAGACCTTTCCTGAGCTCCACCTTTCAGCCCCCGATATTAGTCCTGTCAGTTATGGTGGCTTGCATATTGATGTTATTGGCTTTGCCATTATGAAAATTAATTTCAAAGGAAGAGAGACCATTGGGAAGGTTTATGTCGCAAAAAAGGCGATAATCTTCTGGGCTGGAGACATCAGAGAGACTTGGGGATAATTCTTAACCCAAATGCAAGGTTTCCATCGGAGCAAGTCATGCTGGTTGATCAATCAGCAATCTCTAGCGTGTTTTTCGAAGAGTTCCCACAAGTTTTCTCTGACAACCTTGGTCTTCTCAAGAACTTTGAACACCGCATTGTGCTCAAACAGAACGCAACACCCGTGGTGCACAAGGTTAGGAAAGTTCCCAACATGATGCTTGAGCCGCTCAAAGATGAACTTAAGAAACTGGTACTTCTTGGTGTGATAGAGGAAATTGAATCCTCTGAATGGTTGGCCCCAGTGGTTTTAGCCCCCAAGGATGGGGGGAGAAGTATTAGAATGTGTGTGGACTTGAGGAGTCTGAATAAGTGGATATGGGTTGACCGTCAACCCCTGCCAAACATCTCTGAGTCAATTAACATGCTTGATGGTGCTAAGGTTTTCAGCGTATTAGACTTGTCCTCAGCCTATCACCAAGTGCCCCTCCATCCTGAGTCCATGCACTTAACATCTTTTGTGACACCACTGGGGGCTTTCCGTTTTGTCAGAATGCCTTTTGGATTAGCCTCTGCGGCTGCCTGTTTTCAACGCATCATGAAGGCGATCCTGGGTGATATTTCCTATGTCATGTTCTTCCAGGATGACATCTTGGTCTATGGGAAGAATGATTTAGAACATGACAGAGTTTTAAGGACTGTTCTACAAAGACTGAGTGACAATGGTTTGACTGTGAACAGAGCTAAATGCAAAATTGGGGTATCTTCTGTCACGTACCTGGGTCATGTTATTTCTGGGGAGGGTGTCCGACCTAAACTCGAGTTGGCCAAGAGTATTGTTGACGCTCCCTCTCCGACAGACAAAGAGCAGGTTAGATCTTTCCTTGGCCTTGCTGAATTTTACTCCAAGTTTGTTCCAAGTTTTGCCTCTACTGTTGAGTCCATCAGAGCCCTCCTTAGGAAAGGCACACATTTTGATTGGTCACCAGAATGTATTTCGGCTTTTAGCTCTGTAAAGCAGGCAATAGGTAAGATGCCTACGCTTGGTCACTTTGATTCCAAGAAAAAAACGTTCTTGACTACTGATGCCAGTTCGTGTGGCCTTGGAGCAGTACTTTCCCAAGTTGAAGGGGGGGTGGAAAAGGTTATTGCATTTGCCTCGAGAGCTTTGAAGAAACCTGAGCAGCAGTATTCGTGTATCGAGAGGGAAGCTTTGGCTATTGTCTGGGCTGTTAAGGACTTTAAGTTTTATCTTTGGGTCATTCCCTTTTTAGTTAGATCTGATCACCGTCCCTTAGTTCAGGTTTTCTCATGTATGGAGAGTGAAAGACTCACCCCTAGACTTAAGCGTTGGAGTGAGGGTTTGGAAGAGTACAATTTTCAGGTTCAGTACCTTCCGGGCTCTGCCAACAAAGCAGCTGATTGTTTATCCAGACTCCCCATCGATTCCTGCAGTGATGCCTGGGACTGTGACACTGTCAGTGTTTGCTGGGTAAGAGAACCTGCCATCCAAGAGCTAGAATGGGAACAAGCTTTGTCGGGAGATGTGTTGCTTCCGGTCATTAAAGATTTTATTGTTAAAGGGTGGCCTGACAACAACAAACGAGTCGATTCCGACCTATTACCCTTTTGGGCCATTAGAAATGAACTTACTCTTTGTCAAGGTCAGATTATGCGTGGAGAGAGAGTAGTACCTCCTGATGCCTTAAGACCTAAGCTAGTAAATATCGCTCATGAGGGACACTTAGGGAGAAATCTCACGAAGTCTCGACTACGTGAAAGGTATTGGTGGCCCAGAATGGATAGTCATGTTGAGAAGATTGTCAAAGAATGCTATCAGTGTGCCTCCAGTGATAAGTCCCAGGTCACCAATACTGCTCCTTTGTCACCTGTAGAGGTTCCGCGTGAACCTTGGATAAAGCTTGGGTTGGATCTTATGGGTCCCTTTGAACTTTTGGGTCCTTCTGAGAGGTTTGTCATTCTTTTGGTTGATTACTCTTCCAAGTGGGTGTCCACCAGGTGTGTGAGTTCTATCAGCACGAGGGTTGTTATTGATTTCTTGAAGGATGAATTTGCGTGTGAGGGCATACCTAGATTCCTTGTCACAGATAATGGGGTACAGTTCATCTCGCAAGAGATGCAAGAGTTTTGAGGGATTATGGGATCACTCATCAGAAAACTGCACTTTATGCACCACAAGCCAATGGGCTTGCGGAACGCATGAACAGGGTGGTGAAGGCATGCGTGCAGAGGGCTGTTGAGAAGAAGGTTTCTCTCAAGAGTGCCTTGAGAGATACTTGGTGGGCCCACCGCACTGCTCTCAACGCTGTATTACAGAAGTCTCCTTTCCAAATATTGAGAGGAAGAGTTGCCTTGTCCAAACTCAATCCTGCTTGGTTACCTCTCATTGAGGGTCCAGCTCTGGATAAGGAGGAGGTGGAGGCTAAAGTAAAATCTTATCAAGCGAGGTACAAAGAGAGGTTTGACTTTAAGTATTCTACCAAAGCCAGAACATGGAAGGTGGGCGATTGGGTTCTTATCAAAAAACCACGCTGACATAAGAAAGGTATCACTGAATTTATGGGCCCTTTTGTCATCACGTCTGTTTACAAGAATGTAGTTACTGTTCATAATGGTAACAAATGGAGTATGTCTCGCTTAGTAAGGTTTGAGGGTGACAAGTCCTTGTTTCCATCATGTTCGGATAACTTACCGGGTCCGGGTTCTAATTCAAGAAGCCTTCCTCCAAGGTTACGTTGCCCCCCAAAACGTTATGAAGAGTATGAAATGTATTGATTCCATATGTGATGTGTTGAACTATCTGTGTTATGTATTTACTTGCACTCTTCCTTATTCATGCCTACTTTCTTTCCTTCTTTTCTTTCTTTTCCTATTGTTTTCAGTAAGGGGGATGTGTGTTATGTTCATTCTAGGAACTGCATGTGCCAGATGTTCTATCTCCATGGTAGCGTCTCGTGGAGACGGTTACTACCAGGGGATTCAAGCAGGCTGGCAGCTGGAGTTGGTGGTCCTGGATCACAAGAAATAAAGGTCAAGAAAACCTACCAGTGTGTCTCTTTTTAACATCCTCCTTGCTGACTTCCTGTGTGAAAACGTCAAAAGGAAGTAGCATCTCTGTCAGGCATTTGACTGGCTTACATTTGTCCTTCCCAATGGTCATGCTTTTAGCTAAATCCCGTCCTCTTGGCATGACATACTCATTTATCAGTTTGTACTCCGCAAACAGACATTGTAACATATTGGGGTCAATTACGATCTCGGTCGGAAAGCATTCCAACCGAATTGATCTCGGAATGCTTTCCGACCAACTCGGATCCGGGGAGTATGAGCGACTGACTACGATGCATCCGTAATCTTCCAGATGTGAGTCGGTCGGAATCCCATTGAATTCAATGGGAGCCTGTATTCCGAACAAATACACAGGCTCCCATTGAAGAATGGGATGGCTGGGGAAAACCTTGCGCCCTGTGGCAGGCACCCCTTGGTGCCTGCCACACTGTACATGGTTGAAAAGAGGGGTCTCTTGGGTACCCCCACGGGACTGATTCAGAAGGCCGTGTGTGAAGGGGGGCCTGCTACAGGCCCCCAAAGTCGGATCCCGACAGCCGATTCCGAACAACCAGTTCGGAAGGGCTGTCCGAATCTGCCATCGTAATCGCTCGTTCTGAAGGCTTCTGAGTCGTCCGGAAACACGGCCCATAAAAAATACATGTTTCGGCTCCAAACGACTCGGACTTTCCGAATGCTGTCCGGTTCGAATTCAGAACTGATTCGGAAACTCCGAACATCATAATTGCTCGTTCGGAATGGTTTCCGAGTCAGTCGGAAACAAGCCTTCCGAAACCAATTTGGAAATCCTGAATCCGATTCAGAGGCCTTCTGAACGGCATCGTAATCGACCCCATAAAAGGGTGAGTTCCAAAGTGTTGGCACCCCCTGTATGAGAGCTTTTACTAGTACTCTATTAGCATGCTGCATGATCCTCAACTGCTTCTGGGCTTTAAAAGAATGGCTAAAAAGAGTGTAGATTCTTTAGCAGATGTCAGTAAGTTGCTGACTAGGTCTTTTTTTTAGAAAGTCCTGCACAATGATGTTGATGCAATGCACCAAACACAGGAACCTGAAATAGCCACCATCTTCTATGGCCTCAAATATATTACTGCCATTATCCATGTCAACAAACCCAATTCTTAGACCTCTGGATCACAGTCATTCAAAGACCTTGCTGTTAAAGTCATCCAAGATGTTTTTAGCTGTATGAGATTTCTCCATGGAAAACATTGCTACTATTGCATGCCGCCGAACGCCCTAAAAGGTTTTTTCAGTGCTGAGACCTGTAGATAGCTGTTGCCTAACCCCCACAAAAGAGATCCAGTGTGCAGTGATACACATGTGATCAGTGGCTTGACAACTGGTCCACATGTCTATCGTCAGGTGGATACTCTGAACAGCACCCTGCTACAAAGCTTTTCCAACCAATTCCAGCACATAGTGATGGAGCATTGGCACTGCCACTCTGGCAATGTAGGTCCTGCTGGGAACCTTCCATTTCAGGAAGACGGCCACCACAAACTTTAAAAAACACCCACTCCTTCGACAAAAAAAAAAGGGAGGAGGTCCAGCGCTAACAATTTAGCCAGCTTCCAGTTGTACAAATGTGCCATTTGGTGGTTGCGTTCGTAGGGCCCCTCCTGCCTAAACATGCTTGTAATAGTAGCCTGGATTTTTTTTTTGTTGGTGGCACTGATGCATGCGACTTCTGGAAAGGACCAGGATGTGGTAGACTCAATGTGTGTCTTGGGGCAGTCACTGTATGCTGTTGCTGTGCTTTTTCCATCTGACTCTTAAGCCATTGCGAGGTTGCTGAGGTGGGTGATACTGGTGCACTGCTGGGGAGAGGGCTGCTTTGCTTTGTTCTT
The DNA here is from genome assembly GCA_963921515.1 of Calotriton arnoldi. Taxonomy (NCBI): domain Eukaryota; kingdom Metazoa; phylum Chordata; class Amphibia; order Caudata; family Salamandridae; genus Calotriton; species Calotriton arnoldi. The sequence continues at coordinate 837,206 of CAWUFW010003657.1, read as the reverse complement.
CCTCATCACCACCTACACCTCCTACTCTGATCGGAGGCTCCGGAGCCAATACCCCTTCCACACCACCTTTACCACCACCACGTGCGGAAAGTTGATTAAGGTGCGCCTCCCAGCAGAGTGTGTGATTTTTTTTTCTTTAAATGGGTTGCTTGGCCTCTAGTACCATATTGTGTACCAAGCTTACCTTGATGAACACTAGCTTTGCAAATAGGTCATATTACAATGTTGTTATCTTGTTTGCTAACTGTAATGAAGTCCCAAACTGGGGAAGAGTACCCTTCCAGTGAGCCACTGGTGCCAATGCCCAAAGAACTGGAGGTAGGCTGGTGTATTGATGACGATTGGCTCTCATCAGTGTGTACTACTACAGAGCTAGTGGTGGATGCAGGTCTCTGTGTGGCCCTTACAAATATGGGAGCTGGGGCAGACGGTGGTGCCACATTTCTTGGAGCAGGTTGAATAAAAGGGGTAATGTCGGTCTCCTCTGTGCCAGCTTCCACAATGACTGGCTCGTTTTCGTCCTCACCCCCTTCCATAATTGTAAGGCTTTCAGGAACTTTCCTTTTCCTGAACCTCTCCAGGCATGTCTTGCACTCAGCCGGGGTACAATCCGTGTCTACATCACCAGAAAGGTGGCTTGGAGAAGATTGTGGACTACCCTTCCTTTTTCTTGCTGGAGATCTGGAAGGCAATGGTTGGAAAAAAGGAGGTTCTTGCTCAGCAGGAAGCTCAATCTCTTGTTCTGCTCCTACTTCAGTAACATCCATTGTTGGCTGTGGCTGTTATCCACTTTCCTGCAATGATTGGTTACTATTTTGTGAAAGAAACAAATCCAATTCAATGTCACTGCTCTTCAGCGTTGACATGATTGCAGAGGCTGACTTGCTAAGAGACAAGGGCTTGGGCTTAGGTTGGAGTGGTGCCATTGGTGCGGGGTCGCTGCACCCGGCTTGCTCCCTAGAGGCCGGTGCGGTAGGCACAAGTTTGGCGTAAAAGGTTCGGGCCATCACAGCAGTAGCAGAAATCTGCTTCTTCTACTCCACACTGGTTACTTTCTTGGCAGCACCTTTCTGTGGGGCCATCTTGAAGCTGTGGCAGTGGCACTTAACTGCACAAGCAGAAGAGATTGGAGACTCCTGTGACTGTCTGGCAGTACTATGCGTGATGTCTCTTGTGCACCTAAAAGGAAACAAGCGAGAAAAACATTTAGTGAACTGTGGCATTGTTGCAGTTTGAATTGGTAAACACAATATAATTTAGTGTGTTTACTTAAATTACCATTATTACCTAAATAATTAACAACAGCGCATTTCAAAGTCAAACTACACCACCAGAGCATAAAATTTAATTTCCAGTCAGGATAATGACATACAGATGTAACTGTTTGCTTTGTGTGCATCTAAGGGAGAAACCTGTGGCAGTCGGGGAGGTGCAGGGAAAAATGGTATAAAGCTTAAATAAATGAATGCTGATGTGCGTCTACTCTGTGGCAGACAGGGGGTCCAGGTGAACATGGAATAATCTTTAAAAAATTAATGCTGGTGTGTGTTGTGCACCTATTGCAGGCAGGAGTTCAGGGGAAAATGGAAAAATCCTTTAAAAAAGAATGCTGGTGTGTGTTGTGCACATATGGCAGGCAGGGGGTCCAGGGGAAAACTTGAATAATCCTTAAAAAATTAATGCTGGTGTGTGGCTGTGTGCCTGTAGTGGATGGATGGTGGAGAAATGTAAAAAAAAAAAAAAAAAGAAGAAAATGAATGAAAAGAATTGAAATAAAACAGCTAAAGTAAAATAAAAATAACAACAATATTAATTGCTGGTGTATGAGGCGTTACTAGGGGACCATGAGAAACCTATTGGAAGATAAGGGGGCGCAGGTGAAAAAGCATATAATATAAAAATGTTAATAAATATACAAATACTACAATGATCCTCAAGCATAATAATAAACTGATAGCAGGGAATTTTTTAAAAAAATGAACAAATACAAAAAGGCATAGACCTCTCCTATCAATCTCTCTTTGAAAATTGGAAAAAAGGGTGGCTGCACATAATGGCTGCCGGCCACATGTTCAACCAAAAGCAGCAAGCAAGGAGGCATTGCCACAACAAAGAGCACATGCAGGCCTATGGCAAAACAAAAACATACTGGCTGGCTACACAAAATGGCCACAGACCACATGGTCATACAGCAAGCAAGGAAGCATGGCCACAACAAAGAACACATGCAGGCATAAGTCAAAGGCACACTGGCTGGCTACACAAAATGGCCACCAACCACATGGTCAAACAACAACAGCAAGCAAGGAGGCAAGGCCACCACAAAGAACACATGCAGGCCCATGGCAAAAGCACACTGGCTGGCTACACAAAATGGCCGCTGACCACATGGTCAAATAACAACAGCAAGCAAGGAGGCAAGGCCAGCACAAAGAACACATGCAGGCAAATGACAAAAGCCCACTGGCTCGCTACACAAAATGACAGCCAGCCACATGGTCAAACAACAACAACTAGCAAGGAGGCATGGCCACAACAAAGAATACATGCAGGCGTATGGCACAAGCACACTGGCTGGCTGCACAAAATGGCCACATGGTCAAACAGCAAGCAAGGAGGCATGAAAAACAAAGAACACATGCAGGCCTATGGACACTCGATATACAAAATGCCCCCTGGCCACATGGCATGGTGAACAAAGATAAATGGTGGCCTATGGCAAACACACTCACATACTAGCCAGACAAAGGTGGCATAGTAACACTGAAAAAACAGTATAGTTAGATTTAATAATTTTTATTAGTTTCATTAAATGGACCATAGTGCAATAGTGAGAGGCATATAATACAGATCATAAATGATGTGTACACATATAATTATAGTAAATACATTAAAATAAAGATTAAAAAGGAGAAATACCCAGATAACTATAATTTACAGAATAAAAGTGATGATCAATATATTTCATGACATGCATCCACAGACATTCAAGCGTATTCCAGCTACTGTAAATTTCATACATATCTTAGGTCTGCTAAAATTAGTATAATAAAACTACAACACCAAAAAAAAGTACTAATTCAGCAAAGCCAAAAATGAAAATTAACTGAGCTGTCAGATTTTACAACATGCTCCTAAGGCATACAATATACATTACACGTTTTGCAGAAAAAAAGGTGAAATACCCCAAAAAACACATATTTTTTAATTTAACCCAATGCCATCCCTGGCCTAAATGATGTTTCATTTCAACAGACACCACAGAAACAGTTGTTGCATGCACCCATGACTAGTACTGGGACTACTGGTTGGGTGACCGATTGGCAGACTAGGCCACAAATGTAAAATAAATAAATATTGCAAATTTATGAAAACACATGGAGAAAAAATAACTAGAGCCCTGCTAAAACTGCAGTCCACCTACCACAATAAATTTTAAAAAATCGAATAAAAGTACAAATAAATCATGGTGATTCTCTCTATCAGACAAACATGACCCTTATGCAACAGTTTTTTTTTAACTTACTTGTGATATCACACAAAACAAAGGGGCATATTATCAAGAACGGCGTTAAAATTATCGCCGCTTTAGCGGCAGAAAACTGCCGCTAAAGCGGCGATAATGGGCTTGATAATATGCCCTTGAGAATTCCAATAGAAGCCCATGTTGACACCAGAACATGGGCTTCTATTGGAATTCTCAAGGGCATAAAGCGGCGATAATTTTAACGCTGTTTCTTGATAATATACCCCCTAGTCCTTAAATTCAACGGTATATATGCAGCAAGCAAAGAAAGTGATTCTTCCAGCTCCAAATCCAAAGAAAAAGTGACCAGGAAATTGACAAAGCACTGGAAGGAGCCAGCTGGACAGGAACAGGAAGTTGGAGTCTATGAGGCACTTCCTCCTTGTTGAAAAAAAAGTAAATAAACAAAGGCTCTTCACACCAAAAAACAACTTGAATGGTCAGTTGAAGAAGAATATTAACTCAAAGATGTCTTTTTGAATAGATTTAGTGGCGTCTCAAGGAGGAAATGTGCTCAAGGATGCAACCTTGGTCGCTGGCACTCTCTCCCTGTCATCAGAAAAAAGGCACCAGATGTCGCCAGCGCAGCATGAAGCTGCGCTAGCTGGCGGCAAGTCTTGAAGGTGCTCGCAGGCGGCCGGCAAATCTCACACAGCAAGACTTGTCACACTCACAAGTGCGCAAAAACCTGGCTCAAGCACACCAACCAAAAGAAATTCCACCATGAAAGCGGAAATTATCTGGAATACTGCGATTTCCACATAGCGCGGAGATCCTGAATTCCGCAGATTCCACGAGCGAAGAGAAAGTTTATGTCCAGGGCTAACCAATACGCGTTTTGTTTTCTCCTGTTCCCTCACATTGGTCATTTTTTTGTTACTCCTGCTTCATCTCTGATGCCTGAAAATCTTGATGTTTGCACTAGTAGTACCTTGCTGACCAGAATGGAATCTACCTTTGATCTCAACTAAGGGGTCCTGCAGGGAGAAGGGACTAGGTGTGAGTGGGGAATCCGCTAGGTAGGGCCTTCAGCTGCCCCTGTATCATTTTGTAATGGCACACTGGGAAAAGTGCCAACAGAAAACCAGGAGGGTGGTGGTTCTGGGGAAGACCCTGAGATCAGTGTGGACTCTGAGTGGGAGGGTTCCCAATCCACACCCCAAGAGGGCAGTGACACTGAGGAGTTTGAGGAGGATGGAGAAAATGACTGAGAAGGTACGCCATAAGTGAGAGAGGACCCCATAGATATGGAGTCTTTTGCTGGATCTAGTGCCAGGATCTGTGTGACCTCCCACACCATGTCCACTGGGGAACTCAAGGATAGACAGGCTGAGAGGGACCTGAGCTTATGGCTGGTCCAGCTGGCTGTAGAGGAGAGAAGCGCAGAGGCTGAAAGGTCCTTAGCTGCGAAGAGAATGGCAAAGGCTGAAAGGGCCGTCGCCAGAGAAAAACTTGCTCTTGAGGAAATGAAACTGGCCCACGAGTGTAGCTTGAGAGTTCTGGACTTACCAGCACTGCAGTTAGAGTCCACTAGTGGCAGCAATATTGAGTTTAGTGTTAGAAATACCACCCACATACCCACATACTTGGTGCCTAGCTTCAAGGAGGGGGATGACATACATCAGTGTTTGCTGGAGTATGACAGAGCTCTGACAGGATCCCTGCGGAGGATTTGGGAACTGGCTTGGGAAGTTTAATTCCTGAGGATGGGGGTGATGGCCTACTGGACCTAGAAGGGAGTGACAAGCAGACATACACCCCTTGAAAGAAACCCTGATAAGAATGTATGGATTAACTACTGAAGAGTATAGGTTGAGATTCAGGGGCAGCAGGAAGCTGTCTCACCAGTCTTGGGAGACATGTGTGGAGAATTTTTGCAAAGCACTGGATGGAAGGGTGAAGTGTAGCACAGCAAACAATTTTGAAGTGCTGTACAATCAGATTGTCAGAAAGCACATGCTCTGATGTTGATTTCCAGGGCTACGTCAACACCTGTTAGAGTGTGAGTTCTCTGACCCCAGTGAACTTGCAAAGGAGGAAGACCTCTGCGTGAGTACCAAATGGTCTAGAAAGGCATTTGGGAGTGATCCTAAAGGGAATGGCTCAGGTTCCCCCCGACCGAGGGTGGGGGAGGTTCACAGTAGCCCAGACAGTTTCCAGTGTAGTGGGGTGGGTAAAGGGTTCCATGCCCCTTCTCAGATTAGTAGGAGAGGTCAGGGTGGGCAAAGTCCCAGGGTGCCCTATGCCCAGTCCCAGCTCCTAGATAGTACACCAAGGGGACACTAAGAGGGAAATCTGGTCCATACCGGGAGACCATCCACTGAAGAGGACCCCATAGTGTCAGGAGAACTGGGGGGTGACTGATATGAGCATCCATCCAGTTAAGGTTTCTAGCAGTACCACTCCACAGAGGAGGGCGCGGAAGCTCAGAGAGAGTAATAGGGGGAAAAAAGACTCACCCCTAATTCCTGTTCAGCCTAAGGGTACAGATGGGTTGGAAGATCAGTTGCTAGACAGAAACCCTGAACTGATGGGAGAATTAGGCAGGACGGCTGCCACAAGCGCCCTGACAGACCTGGGTTCTGGCGGTACCACTCCCATAAGCAAGGTATGAAACCCCAGAAAGAGGGGCAGGGGGAGGAAGAACTCACCCCTGGCTCATTTCCAGCCTAAGGGGACAGAACCTGGGCTGGAGAGCCAGTCTCAGGATTCCACCCCTGAACTGGTGGGAGGTGGAGTAGAGAAAGGATGGGATGCACCTGGAGCTGACGCCCCCACTCTTAGAAACCACTGAGGAAAGGGACCCCTTTTTGACCTGGCACTGGATGCTGACAGCTGTCAGTGGCCTCTGTTGGTTTCTGTCCTTGTGGACAGAGTTTTCCTTGGGGCCAGAAGTCAGACCCATGTGTGGAATTAGCCACATCACTTTGTTGGCCATGGTGGTACTGTCAGCATCTGTGAACAACTTAAAGTTAAGCGCTTCACAGATGAGGAGTCCTTGTCTTTGCCAACCTGCTGCAGGAGCCCATCCTAGTGTGTCACCAGTGATATGGTCTACCAGAGGACAGGGCTTTGTGGTGAGCGAGCAGTGCCACATGCTGCAAGTGAGAAGGGCTGGTGTGTGTGCCTTAGGGATCAGAGGACAGCGCTTCACTCTGCACTAGAGAAGGGCTGGCATGTGTTTTAGGGAACAGTGTTCCCCTTTCCTGTGTTGCCCTGCCGCGGTTGGTCACATGGACCCTGCGAGCTGCCTTTCAGTGAGGACATATTGTCTTGGCAGCTGAACGGCATCAGCACTGCCCTGCCCCCCAGAGAAATGCCAGGATTTGGTTTATATTGTGGGCCTGCTTCTGAGGCCCACCAACACTGAAGAGGGACGAGTGGCTGGTGTTCCCTGTGTTTGGCCAGAGTTCTATGTCACAAATGAGACCTGTGGGGTCCCTGGGATTGTTGGTCTCTGTGCAGTGACTCCTGACATGGTGGGAGGCACCTAGAGATCCTTGGAGTCTCATCCCCTTTTGAGCCCGCCAGCCTCTCCCCTACACAGTGGGGTTCCCCATCTGAAAAGCCCCCTTCCCGGCCATCACCTGAGTCGAAGGACACATCAGTGAAGCCGGTTCAGCCAGGTATTGCACTGTGGCAGTGGCACCGCGCACTCACGGGCAGCTGTTTTGGGGAGACTTGTGAGAAACTGGGTGTCTGTTGCAGTACCTCCCTTTTTTTGCGTGGCTTTTGATGCAATTTTGACTAAAATGTACTGGGTCCCTGCTAACCAGGTTCCCAGTACTAGTATTCTTTCCCTAAAATTATACCATGATTGGCACAACTTCAGCCACCCATGTCAGTCTAAAGTAAAAGGCACCCTGGTACCTAGGGCATGGGTTCTGAAGAGGGTCCACTGGGGCTGCAGCACGAATTGTGCCACCCCAGAGACTCCTCACCAAACTATATAAACTGCCATGGCAGGCTGCTTGTTTCTGATCTCATAGGGTGAGAGCCTGCGCTCTCATAGGCAAGTAACAAAGCCTGCTCTGGCTGGAGACACTTCACAACTCCCCCAGACTGGAATGGTCTTCCAGAGCGGAAAGCTTCGAAGGCGAGGCCACCATTGAAGTGCAGCCCAGGATTCCCCAGATAGTGAGGGGTGCCAACCCCCCTGTCCTGCTCCACATTTGGTGGGAGGACAGGTGGAAAAATTAGTTCGATGAGGAGGAGTGTCCACATTCAGCCAGCACCACCCCTAAGGTATGGCAGGCGGTGTGAACCCCTCTCCTGAAAATTCACCATCTTGATATGGTGGGTAAATGACCTATCATGGCTAGGATAGTGCCCCTTTCCACAGGAAGTGCTCACTTAGTGGGTGTGGGTGCCCTAAAGGTAGGCAGCCCATTGGCTACTACCTGTCACTCCCTTTAATGCTGATACCTTCACTATTTAGGTGGCACCCGTGGGCCCTAAAACTTTAGAACCTGCCGACCTAAGAAGAAATGACTCGAAGAGCTGCAAAGAGCAAGGAGAAGAGGATGTGTGACTAATCTGGTGCCAAAACTGCCGGCCTGCCTGCTGACTCTGATCCCTGCACCAAAGTCGTCTTGTCCTGTGGATGTACTCCAAGAACCCGGCAGGCCTGCCTGCCTTTAACAAAGAACCAAGAACTCTGCCCCCAGCAGGTCAAAATGATATCCGAAACAATGACCAAAGTGCTCGACGCTGGGACCGTTGAGGTGGCAGTCCCCCAGCAAAGTGGCTAGAGCCCCCCAAAAGTGATAACTGGCTCTCACCGAATTTCTGAGTCCCTACTACACTCATGACGACCTCCAGCTTGTGACGTCTACAGGCCCAACCTTTGCCACAGCCAAGGATTGTTGGTAGCCACTGACCCCTTCAGTCTTCACTCCTGGAAGAGGGCACTTTACAGCACCTCCGACCGATGTCGGAAACGACTCTGCTCCTCTGTTTTTGCATCTCCTGTTTGGTGCCATCGTCTGTGTGGCAGAAACCGTCTTGGCACGACTGCCCCTCCACTGACGGATTGACCAAGGTGAATCTTTGGTGCACCTGCCGCCGGTGATGGACATTTCCATGTGTCTCTGCATCCAGCGTCCCTGGACAAGTTAATCGAGCACTGCCTGCATCACTCAGGTCCTGGGACCCCAAAGACTTCTGCTCTGGAAGAGTAGAGACCAAAACTAACTCAATTGCCCATGGGGCATATTCTCAAGAACGTGCGATAATCATCGCCAAAATAGGTTAACGCAACTTCTCATATCGCCGTCCATCGCGGGAAAATAACTCTGTGTTAACGTCTCATTCTCAACACGGCGGTAACATGCGATAGTGTCCCGATAACGTGTCAAATGTCCGCGATATAAATACCGCGACGGCGATAAAAAAGGAAACCCGAACATGAAAAAAGTTGCGATGGGCCCAACCGCGATAGAAAAATCAGCGACAAGCAGCGCCAGGCTTGCAATTCCCACGTCAGGCGGGAAAAATCACCATAAAAGCCGCAAAAAAAACAAAAAATAAAAACATAACAACTGCGAAGCACAATGGAGGTAGCCGGAGCAAGTACAGAGGACAACCCGAACCCCACAAGCCCCATGGAGACCAGCCTGGAACCTCGGGGTCAGGGAAGAGCAAGGAGAAGAAGAAGAGGAAGACACGCTTCAGTCCGCAGGAAAACAGGATCCTGATAACGGAGGTGGTAGAACACCAACAACTACTGTTCGTCACCTCCACTGTGTCATTGGCAACAAAAAACGGAATATGGCAGTCCATCCTGGACAACGTGAATGCAGTGCTGAGGAGGACAATGGAAGAGCTCAAGAGGCACTGGAATGATGTGAAGCGCAAAACCAAGCTGAAACTCGCAAACAACCGCAAAGCAGCAATGCAGACTGGGGGTGGGAGTCCTGCGCCACAGGAGGAGCTGGATGAGATGGAGGAAATGGTGTGCACAGTCATCAGTGTGGAGACGGTGGCAGGAGTCGGGGGACCGGACACTGCTCAACATGACCTGACACAACAGCAACAGGGTGAGTAACCACCAGGGACTGGGGGGACGGGGGAGATGGGCACAATGGCACACATGCACAATGAAGAATAGCACACTGCACAACCACAATGACTCTGGATCATGTCCCTGATCTCCTTGCCATACTGCAGCACACATAGAAACAGCAAGTAGTCCCCCATCCACAATGTGCCCAGAGGGGGCCCACCCCACACATCACCAATCTCACAACAAACCCATGCACATGTGCTGAACCCAGCAAAGCTGCAGATCTGTGAGCCCCACTGACAATGCAAGTAACACTGCATGACGATGAGCATACCCCAGGGCTCATCCCTCAGCCCCACGCTGTTCAACGTCTACATGGCCCCGCTCGCCCGCATCGCCCGACTGCACAACCTCAACATCATCTCCTACGCCGACGACACCCAGCTGATCCTCTCCCTCACCAGAGACCCTCACCAGCCAAAACCAACCTCCACGAGGGAATGACGGCCGTCGCCGACTGGATGAGAAACAGCCGGCTGAAGCTGAACTCAGACAAAACGGAGGTCCTCATCCTCGGGTCCACCCCCTCGGCTTGGGACGACTCCTGGTGGCCCTCCTCGCTAGGAACGGCCCCCACACCCACCGACCACGCACGCAAGCTAGGGGTCATCCTCGATTCCACCCTCTCCATGACGAAGCAGGTCAACGCCGTCTCCTCCTCCTGCTTCAACACCCTCCGTATGCTTCGCAGGATCTACAAGTGGATCCCCACCGAAACCAGAAGGACGGTCACCCAGGCTCTCGTCAGCAGCAGACTGGATTACGGAAACGCCCTCTACGCCGGAGCCTCGGCGAAACTCCTCAAACGGCTCCAATGCATCCAGAACGCTTCAGCACGTCTGATCCTCGACATCCCGCGCTACAGCCACATCACACCCCGCCTGAAAGACCTGCACTGGCTCCCCGTCAACAAGAGGATAACCTTCAAGCTCCTCACCCACGCACACAAAGCACTCCACAACACCGGACCAGCGTACCTCAACTGCCGCCTCAACTTCTACACCCCCACCCGCCAGCTCCGCTCCGCCGACCATGCCCTCGCCACCGTCCCCCGCATCTGAAGAGCAACCACCGGCGGCAGATCCTTCTCCCACCTCGCTGCCAAGACATGGAACACCCTCCCCCTCCACCTACGGCAGACACAGGACCTACTGACCTTCAGGAGACTCCTCAAGACCTGGCTATTCGAACAGTAGCAGCTCCCCCCCCCTCCCCTCAGCACCTTGAAACCCTCACGGGTAAGTAGCGCGCTTTACAAATATAATGATTGATTGATTGATGTCTGCAGGCCATTCATCATGACATGTTGCACGCCACGACACCGAGGTGGCTGAGTGTGGTCCACATCCGGAAAGGAGCAGGTCACACACTGACACATCCACGTGCACAAACACCCCTGACGGCAACAAGACATCTGCGGACAAACCATGCCCAAGAGTCCCAACTCCCACCAAGAGCCCAATTTACCCAAGTAGGCAACATCTCAGCACTACATAAGCACAGAAGTCAAAGGCACACCGCCTGGAAGGGAGAAGGCCAAGCAAAGTCTGAGCTGCATGGGCGACTCTCCCACAATGCAGCACACAAACAAGAATCAGAGCACATCAACATTGACAACAATGTGGTACAAACTGCAACACATTCACAACAGAACAGTGGACACAACTGCTGCTGCTTGTGTGTAGAAACTGGCCAATCACTTTTGGCATAGCAGGAAACTGTGACATGATAATGGACAAGTACAACCCCACATCCCTGATGGTGCACAAATGTCCACTGTCCCGCTTCAAATAGGCAGTTCATCCTAAACAGTCACAATGTACATTGTCATGCAGTCTGTTTGGAAACTTGGCCAATGCGTGAACATACATGGAACACACTGTTAAACTGCATCTCCCCTTTACATTGCAGAGGGAGAATCATCACCTCCTGCAGAGCAGACCAAACACCTCCTCACTGATGATGAGGAGGACCTCCCCACCTTCGACACTGACACCCTCCAAGAGCTCATGGACAGCTTCTGCACCCCACCCCCAGGAGCAGGGCAGCCCCGCTGCATTGAGGAGACCCTACCCCCTGCACAGACCACACAGCAGGAAGTACCTACCACCCTGGCTGTTTCCCTGGATCCCCACGACCGACACATGGCATTTCAAAGCCGTGTGTTGGAGGGCCAGTAGGAGATGGCTGAGCAGGTGCGGGTGGGGTTCGACCTCATGGCAGCCAAACTAGATGCCATCCATGGGTGTCTATGTCCCATCAGGGACCACTTACAGTCCCTAACGGACACCCACAGTCCGCTCCATGGTCTCCAACGAGCCATGGCTGACATCGCTGGAGTCATGACTCGGTGACAAGAACACCTGTCTAGTCAGAGTGGCTCCAGCGATCTCAGCCGGGAGTTGGGACACATGCGGAGGCTCATGGAGGACATGGTGCGGATAGAGGCGGAAAGGTTGGCTGCCATGGCTGCACATCAGCGAGATGTAGCTGGGATCTTCCATGCCATGCAGATCCTCATCATGGCATTGCTGCCACAAGGCCTGACGCAGATGAATGCTGCTGCTCCTACACCATCCACATCTCCTCCCCCGATGTGTCAGTGCCACACAGTGCTGCAGCCGGAACACCACCACCCACAGGTGAGGCACATCACACATCAGAGGCCGATGATGTGGATGAGACTGCCGTTGTGGTAATGAGGAAGTGGTAGCATTCATCTCCGCCATATGGCCTGTTTCAGCTTGGTTCGGCCCTTTGCATCATCACCTTCCACTGTCCCCCGATACACTCTGCGGCACTCACCTTGGACCTTGACATGGACTGCCATATTCTGTTTGGTTACCAATGACACAGCAATCAGACTGGGACTGAACTCTTCCTCTTCCGATGAATTTGTCCTTCCCTAATGGTCTCTGGCTGGCCCTCCACGGGGCAACAATGTCAAGTGGGGTGTGCATGGCCCTGTACTGCTCCACCTGCAACACTCCACTTAATGTGAATAGAACATTCAAATTCACACAGATGTGTCATGTCTATGATCCTTCAAGTATGACAGTATGGATGAATGTAGGGTCACTGATTCCCCCTCACGTCCATTTTGCACATGTTGTGGGGCTTGGGTCACAGGGTGCAACACTGCCGATTGCGGTCCGGGTGGCGCAGACACTACAACGGAGACACACGCATTGGTTACTTCCTTGTCCAGGCCAGAACTGAACCACGCCCAGAGCCCCGGGCTCATTGTTCACACCCCTACGCTGGACTGGCATACGCCAGCCCATCCCAGCCCACTCCGCTTACGCTCACAGGGGGTGACGACACAGCTACATGTCCCAGGTCTTCCCTGAAGTGATCTGCTGGTCACTGGTCTAGTTGTCAGCATGCCACAGCCACTCCCTGAGGGCTGGTTTACACCCACACCACACCCATCCAGCACAGGCATCACGGGACATGTGACCCTGCCAATAAAATGGGCCCACCACAGCACATCCCCCACTGCCAGAGGTGACATGATGGCGTCCGCATCCACGGAACTCAATCATAGAGGGTTAGTGGCACCCGATGGCCTGCGTCTGGCACGGGCCTACCGCCACGTGGCGTTGACTTGCGTTGCACTGAGTTAGTGGCACCCAATGGCCTGCGTCCGGCATGGGCCTACCGCCACGTGGTGATGACTTGCGGTGCACAGAGTTAGGCCCACCTGAAGAGCTGAGCGGGTGTGCAGCCTGCGATGATGCATTGACCTCGATACGGCATCCAGCAAATCAAGATTCGATTTGAATTGAGAGCCCTGCTGGACCGCAGTGTACGCGCAGGCAGCAGTCAGCACACACATGAGTCCGCGGTGCAGTGCCGCTGGGGGCCTGTGGCGCCGTATCCAGCGATCGGCTGAGGAGGTTGCACCGGCACGTGGAGGGCCCTCTTGGAGACACACCGGTGGCGGCAGGTGAGCCTTGAGGCCTGGGTGCGCAGGGGCGGGCAGTCATCGCTGGGCGGCGGACCGGTCTGGGGACCAGGGCTGGGGTGCAGCAGCCGCACAGGATCGTGCAGGCACCACCGGTCACGGCGGCGGCCTCGTGGCTGGGTGGGGGGCACCGCCCTGGCAGACACGACCCTGCATGCACTGACGAGATGTGCGTGGGTTGGCTTGGGACGTAGTCACCTCGTCTCCAGTGTGAATACGGCTGTTGAATGTGGTCGGGCACGTGTGTGTAGGCCTATGGTCACGATATGGCAGACACAGAGACATACGCAGTAGTTACTGTGCTGGCCATCCCGGAACTGGGCCACGCCCAGGGCCCCGGGCTATTCATTCGCGACATACGCCGGCCAAGGCCGCCCCGCTCAGGCTTACAGGGGGGGACCACATGGCTACATGTCCAAGGTCTTCCACACTGCCTGGGGTAACCTGTTTGCGTCCACTGTCCACTACACTGCAAACACCAGTAGTAGATGTCCACATGGACATGTCTGTGCTCTGCATACTGCAGTCTGTCCAGCACATCTCCGCCACACTTGGCATTGTGTCCTTTCTTATTGCTGGGTCACTTGCCTCCTTTGCACATTCTTGGTTCCCACCTCTCCCCACATTCTGCAATTGTGTGGCAGAGGGGCTCTGCCTTTGTGGATGGTTTATCTGCATGTCTGGCCCCTGTTACCACGGTTACTTGTGTTGTCGTGTCCGGTAGTTGGACATGTTGGTTGGCATGTTGTATGTGATTATGTTACGTGTGCTCTCCCACAGTTGTGAGTTGTGTGATTGTGGAGTTGAGGTGTGTGGTGTGTTCAGTTAGTACTTACCAATGAGCAGTGCATTGCCATAGGTGCCATCCTGGAAGCGCTGGTTGATGATGGACTGTCGGAAGATGTATGTATCATGCACACTGCCTGTGAAGTTGGCGACGACATTGGTGAACTGTCCCCGGTGGTCCACTATTGCCTGCACATTGATGGAATGCGTGTGCTTTCTGTAGCGGTAATTGTGTGCAGGGTCGGCAGGGGGCACAAGTGGTACATGTGTACAGTCAATTGCCCCCGACACGTGCGGTAAGGCAGCTATAGCGTAATTCCCTTGCATGCTCTCCAGCTGTTCATGCACAGCGTGGGGGAAGTGAAGGTGCAGGGGTATCAAGATGATGCAAACCATGATGTTTACAGGTATGATGAATCCTGCATAATGAGACCGTAACAGATGTTTGTGTGGTCGTAACATTCCTTTTCTTTCCTGCGGAGGTTACGAGCAAACGGACTTCTGTTACAGTATATTTGGACTGGATTCATCATGCCTGTATGCATTCCGGTTTGTCCAAGTGCAATACACTGTACCAGATTACGTTTGTGACTATGAGGACGCTTGACCATTGTCACCATTTCTCCAACAGGTTTCTGACTACTGATTTCGGGATATGGAATGTTATTGGGGAGTTCCCGCAGCATTTGCAGTTTATTGTATCCACACGTTGCCCTGGTGAAGTTCCCCGTTGGGAATGGAACGCGTTGGCTGAGCTTTTTGTCTTGTTGTATATGTATTTGTAATAAAGTTCTGTTTTTCCACTACCGTTGACTACTGGACTTCATGACCTGGGGGGGAGGGTCCGGGGGATGGTTGCGGTGGGTATTGTGGCCCTCTTGGGTCTCCAGGCTGCATGATCATTGTCTCCATGGCATCTGTTGGTCTTCAAATGTGGCTCTAGGCTGGGCTCCCTTTCATACTGCAGGTTGTCGTCCTGCTTAACACCAGTAAAAGGTAGGTGTTTAATCCCTGCTGCTAATGCGCCTTATCGCCTGTTTTCGGGTCGCATCGCAGATCTGGCTGGTCGTTGAGAATATCGCGAAGTGGTGTTTTCGTGTGTTTTTGCACGGGAACGCCTACTCTCCATATCATTAGCGTTAGTTATCGCTCTCATCCGTTGCGATGTGTTTTGCAGCACCTATCGCAGGGAAACTGGCGATGTCGGTAGTTTGCACCAGCTTGAGAATAGGGCGATAAATCTATCGCCACTTTTGCGGAGCTAAAGTGCCGATAAATCGGCGATAAGTCCTTGAGAATATGCCCGCATGTGCTTTAACCCCTACCACGATGGTCTTTGATTGATGGTCCTGCCCGTCCTGTCTCCCATTTGCCTGAAATATTAAAACTGTTGGCGGTGACAAAGGTTACCACCGCAAACTCTGCTTGATGGTCCCGCCCGTCTCCCATTGCCTGCAATTTTAAAACTGTTGACGTGACGCAGGTTTACCACTGTATATTCCACATCAGCCATCACAGTAAAACATCACAGTGTTTAAAGTATTTTCTTCTACAACTGTTGTACGATTATAATAGCAAACGTTACCTGATCATATTGATTTTGGTGCCTATTGTATATGTATATATATAAAAATAAGTGTTGTTTTTGCAAATTGGTCTCAGATTTATTCCTGAGTGTGACTCAAATCAAATCAAAAATAACTTTATTCGGAATCTTTTTTATCGATCCATAAAAGTACACAGAATAAAAACGTCATACAATAAGAAGATATATATATATATTTTCTTCCATGATACCATACATTACAGCTTAAAAACTCATTCCATAGGTTATTAAATCTCCATCATTAAAAATCATCTTACTTTCTCATAACGCAGATAGAGCTGACCTCAAGAACTTTCGCCCTATCTCCAACATCCCCACCCTAGCCAAACTCCTAGAAAAATGCGTACAATCCCAACTTTGTGCTCACATTGAGAACTTCCAGCTCCTAGACCAGCATCAATCTGGCTTTCGAAAGGGGCACAGTACTGAATCGGCTCTCACTCACGTTACGGATGACATTTTAAAAATGCTTGACCAAAACGATTCCTGCCTCCTAATCCTCCTTGACCTTTCCCCCGCTTTCGACACGGTCAATCACGACAACCTTCTATCCATTCTGAAGAACAGGATGGATTTCTCTGGTTGGGTGCTACAATGGTTCTCGTCCTTCCTCCTCGACAGATCACAAAGAGTCAAGGCAAACCACTCTCTCTCCCAGCCCTCCCCAGTTCTCATGGGGGTACCCCAAGGGTCCGCCCTATCTCCTATACTCTTCAACCTTTTCCTGGAACCATTTGCTAACTCACTAAAACATTCTCTTCCATATGTACGCGGACGATACGCAACTTTATTTGAAAGTCTCCGCCCTGGACAACATCATCTCACTCAACACAACCCTAATAGCTACTCAAAATTGGTTAACTGAGAACCATCTCCTGCTCAACACCTCCAAAACTGAATTCCTTCTCATCTCCCCTCCGAACTACATCCCCAAGCCAGATCTTTGGTTAAATCACCTCACGGCTTTCAACTGCACCCCCCTCATTATAGACTCAACCAAATCCCTCGGAATCACCCTGGACAAGCACCAGAACATGAAGAATCATATCAGCAATGTGTGTAAGGGAACAAATCACTTGATGAGGACACTTAGGAAATATCAAACCATTCCTTCCACAAACTGATTTCAAGCATGTGGTCCAAACACTTGTCTTACTGAGGTTAGACTACGGCAGCGCTACGCTCTGTGGCCTTCCCAAATACACCCTGGCTCCACTAAGGGCATCACTGAATGCGGCAGCTAGACTTGTTACAGGTACCAAACGAAATGTGCACATATCCCCAGTCCTAAAATCTCTTAAATGGCTGCCTTACGAAGCTCGAATTCAGTTAAAGATTGCTGTTCTGGCACACAAAGCAATCCATCTCAAAACTCCCAGGTACCTAGTGCAAAAGCTTGAATTATCCTGTGGTGGTAGAGCCTCAAGAAGCGCTAACACCTTCCTACTTAAACCAAAAATCTTTAGCAAAAAGAGAACTTGCCACCGAGCCTTCTCCGGCGCCGCTCCAAAGATATGGAACTCTCTTCCACCGGAAGTACGCAGAATCTCCTCAACGATTGCCATCAAACTGGAGGTAAAAAGATTTCTAATGAACAAATTCTTACCTTAAAGGGGCTAGGCTCACCTGCTCATAGTCATTGATCCTAAAACCATTTGTCCATCATTGGATCCTGCTCTTCTTTACCTTATAGTGTGCCCCACTGGTAGTCCGATATGGACCTGTTTATTGTATTACTCTCCTTGGACCCATTTGTCTTGTAATTATGCATTTATTCTTATTTTTATTCATACCTGATGTTTGATATTGCATTTATTACCTTCCTTCCATCCTTTTTGTAAAGCGCTCTGATATCCTTCGGGATCTTGTTCGCGGTATATAAAACTTTATAAATAAATAAATAAACAACCTAAGATCATCATTCAGTCATCTTCATAGACTAGATTATCCAGAAGTACAAGAGATTTCCTTCTTTTAATAGCCCAGTTTATATATCCTGCAGCTGCTCGACATGCTAATTCGTTATCAAGGGTGCATATGAAATTCATGCCATCTTTATAAAAGAAGAGTTTCTTTGACATAAAAATTGGTCATAAAAATGTTCGCCTGACATCTCTATAAAACTTGCAGAACAGCATAAAGTGCATCGTGGACTGAGTGATTTTCCCATCACATGGGCATCTGTGGATTATATTCTGCCATTTTTCGTATTTTGGGAATGCCACCAGTTCATGAATTGTGCCCAGTCGTAGCCTAGTCAAGTAAAATCTATCTTGGGTATTAGTGACTTTGACTAGGTATTCGGGTAGACCAGACAATGTTATACTAGTCATGTATCTTGACACACTCAATTGTTTCTCTTCTATACTGGCTCTATCTAGACTTTGTTTCTCCATATAAATCTTCCTGATTTCATTTTTACCGTTTTGCAGTATTCCAACAGGTTTTGTCACTGATAGATCTTTATCAATTTCTTTCAGTAGCTTATCCATATACGGAATGCCATGGGATTTTAATGAAATGTTCCAATGCTACGCAGTCCTTAATTATATCCCTAGTAAACTTTGTTCCCTCCTTGCACCAGATGATATGCTAGGAACATAAAGCTGTGGCTTGTATTAAATCAGCGACATATGGTGCATCCAATTCCTTGTGTAGGAGATATACAGAGGTAGACCTTGGTACACCCAGCATGCGGCAAAAAAAGGAGTTTGTAATGTATTAGCGTTAGCATTGCCCCACACTACAGAGCCATAGGTTGCTACTGATAGGCATTTGCTGCCATATAGTTTAGGCATATCATGTATAGGTCTGCTACCTATCTTATTACAGAATCTGAAAATGGCCTCAATAGTTCAGATTAATTGAAATCTTGTCTGGTCTATATGAGGGCCCCAATTATTATTATAGGAGAATAGAATTCCTAAATAGGAGAAGTTTTGGACTTCAGTCAGCTTATTTTCCCTAACCCGATGGATCTTTTTCTTGGCCCTACCCCGTCCACAGACCATCACAAACGTCTTAGTCAGGTTTAGTTGTAGGTCTCTTTGCTCCATGTATGAGGCAAAAGCTTCGGTCAGTTGTTGTAAACCATTTGCAGTTCTAGATATTAAGACTGCATCATCTGCATACAGGAGTAAAGGGGTTGGGCCGGAGCCTACTTTTGGGACGTCAGTGTTCAGTTCTTGGAGGAATCTTTCAATCCCGTTAATATATAATGAAAAAAAGAGGGGTGCAATGACACAACCTTGGCTAATTCCCCTGGACACCCTGAAACTTGGGGTGCACTCACTCACCCTCCCTCCCATACCTTACTCTAGATGTCAATCTTGCATATATTTGTGACAAGAATGAAACAATGTCAACTGGGGCTCCCATATCAGTCATTGTTTCCCACAGTTTGCATTGGTTTACGCAATCGAAAGCAGAACTCAGGTCTGCAAATCATAGATGGATATGTTCTTCCTTGGCCAGCATGTATTTACCAATAAGTAGATTCAGGTTAATGCACTGTTCCACCGTCCCCATCTCCCCCCTAAAGCCAAATTGAGATTGTGTCAGGATGTTATTATCAGTGGCCCAGGACCCCAATCTCCCAAGTACTATTCTCCCTATGATCTTTACTGATGAATCTAGAAGGGATATGGGGCAGTAGCATCTCACGTCTTCCTTATGGCCTTTTTTAAATATTGGGACGATTATGCTATCTGTCCATGTGTTAGGTACACAGGGGCATATTTACAAGCCCCTTGCGCCACTTTTGCGCCGCCGTTGCGTCACGCATGTGACGCAGCAGCGACGCAAACCATGCGCCGCGTTGCGCTATATTTACAACGTGACGCATCTAGGGAGATGCGTCACGTAGTAAACCCCTGCGCCACATGAAACCTGCGTCAGGTTTCATGTGGGCGTACTGGCGCAGGGGGGGGCGTTCCGGCGCAGGAACGCCTCGGAAGAGTGACGTAGTGAAATCTACAAGATTTCACGCAGTCACTTTTCCGACGCTGGTGCGTCAAATCCTTACGCCTGCTTCAAGCAGGCGTAAGGATTGACGCACCATGTTAGGGATAGGAAGGTTGGAACAGTGCTGGAGTTGCGTCGCGCTTGCGACACAACTTCAGCACTGCGCCAACCTTCCGCCAGCAGATGCGTCACGCATCTGCTTATCCTGCGCCACGATGCGCCGCATTGTAAATGCGGCGCATCGGACGGGCGCAAGGGTAAACTTGCGTGACGCATTTTCCCTGGCGCATCCCTGCTGATATGCAGGGATGCGCCAGGGAACGTAAATATGCCCCTCAGCCTTTAGCGGCTGCGTTACAGACCTGAGTTAATATAGGTGCCCATAGCTTCGTGTATTTTTTATATACATAGGCCGGGACCCCATCGGGTCCCGGGGTCTTACCATGATTCATTTTATCGATTGCCAGTGTGTGACTCATTTATTGCCTCTGTAAATACAACAAATGCTTAGCACTACCCTCTGATAAACCTAACTGCTCGCCCACACTACCACAAATAGCGCGTTAGTATTATCCATTTTTGTATCTACATACTAATAAGGGATCCACTGGGCTCTCTGCACAGTGTACTTTGTTTTAGTACACTATATACAGAGCCAGCGTCCAACATGCCTGTAGCTACTCCCCGCTGCATACTACAGTATGTGCCCCCATACCCTTCTGAGACACACCTTGGGGGCACTAGATATCTGGTGGCATTATGAGGAGAAAACCTTGACGGAGGTTCCCGAGCACAGTCTGATCCACGGAAACTGTGAATTACCGTATTATAGGTAGTAGGCGCGCCGATGCTCCTCTGCCCTGCATTTTATATAAATGCACTTGTTTCAGTTAGGCCCATAATGATTATTGTAATCCTGCTAGTAGGAGTGCAGGTGTTCCTGTGCCTATGTATACTTACTGTTACTGTTGTGTTTTTCTGCTGCATTTCATGCCCTAAGCATTTACTGATGTATGTCGTTTTGCTTTGCATTGCCCTGGATAATGAGTACTATCTGAGTAATAGCATTGGATGCACGGTATTTATGATTCATGTCATTTTGGTCTTGTTTATGTACAATTTACTATATATATTTTTATATATTCCTTTGTGGAGTCTCTTTTATGGTGTATTCATTGCGTGCTGTGTGTGTGTTGCCCAAATGCTTTACATATTGCCTCTGATAATAAGCCTACCTGCTATGCGCCAAGCTACCGGAGGCTGAGTACAGGTTATACTTGGTGTGTAACTGACTTGCCCTGACAAGAGTAGTGGGTTCTGCCTGGCTTAGGTGCATACACTAGCAAACCAGAAACTCTATTTCTAACAAGTTGCAACAGCAAATTGCAAATATTGAGATCATTGATAAGTATTTCTTTTAAGAAGCAGGCATGGTTATAATAGTGTCTGTAAACCATCATACAGATTACTTCTATCTTATGCATTACTTTCTATAGATGTAAATCAAGCTTTACTCAGTACTGATTTTAGTTATTTATTCAAATTTCAAAATATTCCAAATCTTGGGGAATATGTTTGTGCCCCCTTGTTGCCCTTTTGTAAATGCTTGACATTTGCCATTATTAGTTTTGTATTTAACAGAGTGCATCTTGCACCAGTTAGCATTGAAAGAGGGATGCAACAAAGATGCTACCTGTCCCTATTTCTGTGTTCTTACTATATAGCCACTCGCTATTGTAACCTGAAATTATATATAAATTCACAGAATAATATTTGGAAACTCAAAGTACAAACATTCCCTGTTCAACAGTGAGATGCTTCTAACACTCTCCAATCCCCAATAATCAGTTTTTCTCCTGTATTTGTTACCAATTTAGTTACTTCTTCTGGGTAAAAGATTAGCTGGTATAAATGAAAGATAATGCCCTGTAGGAAACTGGGATATTCGTTGTACAGGATGTGAGGCCTGCGCAAGTAAAAGGTCCACAATTTCCAATTACTGGGAACCATGCACCCCATTGTAGCGCTTGACTCTCTCAGGGTAGCGAAGCAGAGTAGTCCAATGCCTACTCAGGGGAGGTGATGTGGAGTAGTAATTACCATTCCCTTGCACACAGTAATAACACTCAATAAATGATTGTCCAGTCAGTGCTTTTCCTTAGAAAAGGGAAAGAACATGTATTACACACACAACCAAACACTACGCATTAATTTAGAAATATATACCTAAGGCAGATTGAAAATACCTTGGATTACATTATGAAATCACATTTGACCCTAAAGGGTCACGAGCCTCAAAAACACAGTGACGCCCCACCTATGCCAGACAACACATCACCATATTAGGGGATATCACTTTAGATAAAACAGGCCTATTGGCATTATCAAGCATTCACCATATTACAGGAACAACAAACCACATGTTAAAAACAGCATCATTTTGTGCCTAAATGTAATGGTCAATAATACGATGAGTACATCCAATTATTAATGTCAATAAAGTATATCAACCTTTTTCAGTAATCACTGTCAGCATTATTATTTAATAAAACATTTTAAGATGAAAATATTATAGGCTTGCATGCTTTTTATGTACTGTCAGGCCTGCAATCATAAAAAGAGCCCTAAGAGGGTGCTGCACTCTATGAGTTTATAGCTCTGTGCCAGGAAGAGCATCTGTTTGTATTCCGCGTACCTCTTTTAGCTTATTTTTTTCATGGGGTTGGTGGAGGGTGACCGGTTCCACCCGGACAGCCCCATCCTTCTGAGTGATTGGGGCTGTGCAGGGAGCCCTTTCTAGCGGGCCACCATCTCCATTTGCAACCGGCACTTTCTTTGCCAGGGCATGAGCTGGCAGTCTGGTGTTGTGCATGTGGTGGCTGCCCCGCTCCCCCAGATAAGGAGAGTGAGAGCACAGCTCCCCCTTCCATATTCTGGCACCAGGGTTTGGGGTCCCTGGGCCTCAACAAACACTTCTTGGCCCTCCAGGCCGCGTCCATGCAACGTCACCTCCCTGGAGAGAATGGGGCACCCAAGGGTAATTAAAGATGAGGGGTCTGGGCCCCACTCATGCCCACTCCATGGGGCACATATATAAAGTAATCCTCCTGAACCCTGGCCTACCCCAGGAGTAATTGAAGAATGGTGCAGCAGAGCCCTAGGCACTCCAAGCCAATCTCAAAAACACCCTAATTTGGGCCCAGTATGGCCAGTTTGGTCGTTCCCAGGCTTATTTTACTTCTGGTGGTGAGCTCTACCCATCAGAAGCAGTTTTAGCAGACCTCGTCACCTGCAGGGTGGTGTACTTCACAGGGAGCTGGTTCTACTAGCTCCCTGCACCCGCTATCTTTCTGGTCTTTGTTTCTGGGCACAGAAGTGCAGATCTTTCCCCCAAATGGTCCTTAAGGGGTTTAAGGGGGCCAGCCTCACTGGCACTTGGAGAGACCCGACCCACTGGTCCTGGGGTCAACTGGGACAGAGTACTTGGCTCTTTTGGGCACAAGGGTTTCTCCTGCCAGTTGTCCATGGCTGTCGCAGTCCCAAGGTCCAGCAGCAAAAAACACAAACAGGACCAACAGCCCTTTCTCTCCCTTGTGCAAGAGTTTGTAAAATGGGTGGAAGGTTCTAGAAGCCAGGCACCTCTGGTCAATTCTGAGGTGCCATATCACTTCTCTAGTCCTGTTGAAATGCTCCTGCACAGCACGCTGGGACGGTTTAAGATGGCATCATCCAGGAGTCACTGGTAACAACCTTGAGGTCTCAGCTCTGCTCCTTGCATAGATCACTGCCAGGGCCTTTCCAACCAAAACCTCAAAGACGAGCACCCTCCTGTGTTGGCTATAGTTATCTGGTCTTTCTCTTTTGTTCAGTGGGCCTTGGCTTTCCCTAAGACTGGTACAGTATGGCAGGTAAAATAACAGATGCAAATTTTCATCCCAAACCCTTCCTCATCAGGAGCTGGGGGAAGAACTCTTAATTACTCATTGTGTGTGGGGTAGCCTTTGTTCCCTATGCTGGGGAGAAATGTAATTAGTTTGGCCCAGCAGGGTGACAAAAGTCCTGGGCTCTTACGCTGAGCTGAGCAAGAGAAATATGACAATACTGGGTGACCCATAAAATGTAGATGAATGGTCTTAGGACCTGCAAATATGAACTGGGAGCACTATTTCCACCCAAGTTGCATACCTCCTAGGACATTTTGATGGCCTAAGGGAAGCACTCTAAGGTGGATTTCCCTCTATGTATATAATAAAGTGTCACTGCAGACAAAACAGTTAATCACACTGACTGTTCCTATAAGTGGCGACTAATATTATAACGCCTATCCCACTTGAATATCTAACGCTGCAGAGTCCCCTCTGTGTTAGTCTACCTGTATGCAGTTACCAGGCTGTGCACGAAAAGAGTCTTGCACATGCAGCCCACATACGTATGCACGCGTGTGGCACCAGTGTTCACGTGTAACCAGCAGAGTGCCCCTTACCCTAGCTACATCGCAGAGGCCTTATCTTAAAAGGTGGACACTGTTGTTAAACATGCACAATATATTTGGCATTAGATTACCGTGGGTGAGACACATATAGTGAGACTCACCCACAGAAAAAAGTCAAAAACCAAATGATCCAAAAAAGAAAATATCTGGGTCTATTAAATGGGCGTATCTTATTTTGCAAGATGCCCCTGTGATCTCTGTCCTTTATTCATCATTGCAACCTATATCAGAAAAGTCACAGCTCAGGTCACTGAAGATGTACCCAGATGGGATGTTGAATACCTCTTGCTATGACAAAGCGTAAAACCATTAAAATATATATCTTGCATTTTAAATATACATCTTTCTGCCCTAAAATGTCTTTCCCCAAAAGCTCTATCTAGTTTGAAAACACCAATCTGAAAATGAGGTTTCATCTCCCAGACATTCAGAGATACCATGACAGTTTCATTCTACATAAACTTTCATCATAAAAATCTTCCTCAATGGTTACGTATTGATAAAGCTGCGCTATATAACCAGAGTCTTAAAATTGTTCTTTTTACAAATCTGATACATACAAATTCATTTCTGTAGCCACTGTGAAAGTAGTCAGGATGTCAACTTCATCTTAGTATTTATACCTTGTTGATGCTGTGACCTGGGATAGCAAGATAATTTCTTTCCAGAACAGTTTTGGTGAGCTAGAGACATTCTATTTCTCAGTCAGCTAGCTAATAAGTAGACCATACTCTTTCAAAGAGATATGTTGTCGCTTGGATTTTTCAGCAGGCAAGTTTTACAGTCAACTAAACATCAGTGGCGGCTTCTCCGCTAAGGAGCAGTAGCATCGCCCCACTGCTCTGTGAGCAGTAGAAAGAAAAATAAAATGATAATAACCAGCGTTATTATCATTTTCGTTTTCAGTTTCCTGGTGCGGCCGTGAGGGTGGGGCTGGACTGCCAGAGCAGGGGTCTGGAGGAGGAGTGGTTGCTCCACTCTAAAGTGTGCATAACTGTTTGGCCGGCCATAACAGTCATGCGCACTTTGCATGTTCTGCACCCAACCTGCATTACAGCCTGGGTGCAAAGCATTCCCAGGCCCCCATTCCCCATCTGAGTGCTGAACCACGGCGCTCAGACTAATCACAACGCTGCAGTGCAGCATTGTGTTTGGCTAGGGTATTTAGGAGCCTGAGTGTTTCCTGGATCCTGCTTCTGAGGAGCAAGAGGCGGCGGTGAGCGGACTGAGAGGCGGTGGTCGGCCTGAAAGTAAGTGTTATTTTTTATTTATTTATTTTCATTTACAACCCCCCCCCTCCTATCTTGCTCCCCTGCCACCCCCGGTAAATAGCAGCCGCCACTGCTTAAGATCAGGGATCTACTATCTCAAAGTTTAACAAAAACCTCTTTTTAAATCTGCATGGTCTCATCCCCTTTGGTATCGCTCATCTTTATTAAAGCATGTCTTTCTGTTAAGTGGAAATATTACATAGCTCCTGTAATACTACTGCCTTCTGACAGCTGAGTAAAAACACTAACAGATGTTCTCAGATTGGTAAAACATATAGAGGCGTCTGTAGACCATAGATTCCATGCTGTAATAATTGAAATTTTCTTAAGACAAAGCAATGTAGACATTTTGAGTTAAAAAAATGGATAGTACTCCTACTAGAGTTACAGTTATTGAAGATCAAGTCGGATCCTTTGAGGAATGAAGTGGGGCAAGAAAATCTGACTTATGCATCTCTAAGTAATTTCCAGCATAAAAAGTGAAGACCTCAGAAATTGAGCAAGAAGGTCACATTTGCACTTTGCAGGAGGTCATGGGGATGCCACAGGAAACTCCCGAATGGAGGTGATCCTGACAAAGTTGATTAAAGGGACAATACTGCAGGACAGATCCAGGGGCGAGTGTGATCAGATCATTGCTAAAGCGAACAGATTTCTGTTTGAAAATGAAATGCAGGAGAACTAATGCGAATGATTATGGTCTACTTCATGAACTACTGACTAAAGGAACATGTCGCAGGCATAGATAAAGGTATATGGTCCATTAAATATTCTGCTGGTATTCATTTAGAATTTTTCCAAATTAAATAGAATGTTTTCTATCATTTGATACTATACAGAAGGGGAAGGCAATTAGAAACTTGTTTGTGAAGTTTATGGTGGTAGGACCAACAGCCAGATAATCCAACAATTAAAGCTGGAAGAACACTGGCATGGGATTGAAACACATTTTTGTAGAAGTGGCCAAAATACCATTTTATTTGTTTAATATGTGAGGCCAATCTAAATTGAAAAAGTGGAGAGCAACGAATGGTAAAACTATGCAAATGGGTGCAGACTAATCAGCAAGAAACAGTAGCCAGTCAAGGATCAAACAACTTCACAAAGGACTTATTAAGAGCACATTCCTGCAAGGTAGATGGGACTGCTCCAAAGAAGGAGAGGTAAAGGCATACTGAAAAATGCAGAGGGGAAGCAGGGAAAAAAAAAACAAGCAGATCTATTTTAGAACATATACAAAGTCACTTAAGTATTTTTTTATATTAGGCGGGGTCCATGGAATGTGAAAGGATTAAATGCAAGAAAGAAACAGAAACCTTTAGCACAAACAATACCTTCAATGCATTAGGACGTGGGATTCTTGCAGGAGACCAGATCGCATTTCTTTAATAATGTGGTATAATAGGTGGTGTGTACTTCACAGTAGTGCACATCTACTTAAAGGACAGTCAATAGATAGAAAATTTGGCTTCTAAGGTAGATCCAAGCGAGATCTGGGTAATAGTTGCAATATAGCTAAATAATCCGTGTTACGCTCTATGTACTCCGTATGGACCTAAAAGATAATCCTCCAATTATGCAGGAGTATCAGGCAAAATATCAGAAATAAAAATTCCTAAAATTGCATATGTGGACTTCAATAGTATACTTGATTCAAAGTTGTGTATTGTAGGGTCTTGTGATAAAAGAGCGCTTGAACTCTTTTGGTACCTACTGTACACCGTAGGCCTGTGACTTAAGTGTTTGAGGGATGAGTTGAAGATAGGCTTAGGATGTTGAGTTCTGACTTACAAGCAGTGTAATAAAGGCATGTAAAATTACTATCTCTGTGTGGTGAACTTATTGGCAAGTGACTAGGGTGGCAGGATGCTACAACTGGCGATTAGATAGGGGATCTGGAGGCTGTACACTTAAAGTGCTCTTAGAGAGTTTGCCGTGGTCCAGGAAACTGCTCATGTGTGCTGCCATCGAAGTGTAGAATCGATGCTAGCACAGGTGGAGTCTCAGCACAACGCCAGCATGTAAAAAATGCTTGAAGACAAAGAAAGTGACATGGAAAGTCTACATGTTTGTGGCCAGGAACTGAATGAAACGGGTACAAATAAAAGGTACTGCGTCTCTATGCAAATTAATGCCATATGCTATACGGAGTAAGAACGCCAAATGCGGATGCAAACTGGTTACAGAAGCAGTGAACAGCAATACTTCAATACAAATCAAATTGCAATTCATGTGCTACAAAGCAGAGATTAACCAGGGGTTTGTGAAAAAACATTTAAAAACAAAGCAGACCCAATATCATAATGTTATCTGCTTTCATGGACTAGTGGAATACAAGGTTTACCTACACACCTAAAACATCACCAAATTGTCATACCACAACGTGCTGCAGAGTGACCCCAGAAGAAGAGTCAGAGATAGTACTTGTGAAGCTGCTACATCGAAGAAGCTACACCACCACCAAAGCTGAGGCATAGGGGCCCAGAACAACTACTTAGACTGCCACAAGATAAAGTGCTCCAATGGAGAGCCAGGGCGAGATACAAGCTCCAAAGGTTGTTAAGGCGACCCCGAAGCCAGCATGTCACAAGGTGCTAAAGAAGCTCTGCCTAATCAAGTTCCACAAGAAGTGCCTGAGAGACCACTACTGTTCACCAATGTATATATGGCTGCTGCATTCTTATAACCACCACCTGCATTTGAAACTGCCAAAATACACAATATTGGTGATGCAGCAGAAGGTTAATGAAATTTATTTTCTTTCCTTCCGTTTCAGTCTCTTACCACTCTAACCACAATGGGCCCTCTACGATTAGATAAGTTGCAGCATTCCCTTTACCACAGAGGCAATGGTCCTCTGATTAATCTTTTCCTGCTGATAGGAGAGGTGAGAATTAGGATGACAAAAGAAACTCCACGTTAGCTACCCATTGAGAACCATTATTTGGCAGCTAAATCACAAATTTGAAATCAAGTTCAAATACACCACTCTCAAAATCATGCAATAAAAATAAATAATTGTGATAGGAAGACCAAACCTCCTAAAGAAGTTAAGCCTAACTAAAATGATGCACACTAAAAGCTCTGCTATTGCTACACAACATAAAAGAACTAAAACCTAGTGCTCTGAAAAGATTTGCTGATCCTCCCTACAATGCATTTAGAGGGATTAGCAAAATAGCAAGTTCAGTAAAGAACATATGGGCACAATAAGGGACTCAGGCAATTTAGGTAGTTTGGTTATTGTATTAAAGATTCAAAATCCATACACAGAAGCTAACTTTTAAGCATTTTGGTTAGGAAGATAAGAGCATGTAATAATGAACCAATCATTTAATCACAATTAATCCAACGAGGATGGTTAATTCCGAATTAGCAATTACAAGCTTCCAACTACCATAAGGCAGAAGGATGGTTCCTAACTTACATTTGTTACAGATTCAGGTCCTTATTATCCTAAGGCAGGAGGATGGTCCGTTCACCTATAGCATTAAAAAATAGGGGGCATATTAGCAAGACCCACGTTAAAATTATCGCCGTTTTAGCGGCAGGAAACTGCCGCTAAAACGGCGATAATGGGCTTGCTAATATGCGTTATAGAATTCCAATAGAAGCCCAGGTTAGATGTGCAGGACATCTAACCTGGGCTTCTATTGGAATTCTATAACGCATATTAGCAAGCCCATTATCGCCGTTTTAGCGGCAGTTTCCTGCCGCTAAAACGGCAATAATTTTAACGTGGGTCTTGCTAATATGCCCCAGGATTTCTAAAGCAAAGAGGTAAAGTTAGAGTCCACTGGGGGCGAGTCCATAGACATGGGCAAAAAGGTGAAATAAGACATAATTAAGTAGTTTGGCAAAGAAGGATTTCTGTCTCACTGCTTAAAAGTAGCAGCATGTGCAGAGGCAGTCCAAAGAGTAAGAACCAAAGATAATGGTTCATAACACCATAGAAAAGTGTTCAGCATCATAAAAAGACGGGAAATAAAATCAAGTGGCGTGGTGTTGCCCCTTCTTTGGGATTTCATCCTTTATAGTCTTTATGACTTTTTCATGAAGTAATATCACTCCACTGAGGTAAATGCATCACATGCTCACTCATATGATTATTTAAGTACATTAATTTCGATACTCCAACATACTTTCCCATCCCTGTCATTAGAAAAAGAAATTCACATCATCCTCACAGGTTTGTCGACAACTAGAAGATACAAAGTAGCTTTCCATGAATTCAGTCCGAGGATCAGGTTGTTGCCAAAACCTTTCACAGCAAACAGTAAATGCAGAACAAAAAAGCAACATTGATCGAATCAACAAGGTTCATTGCATTGAGCCAAGGGAAAATTCAGCTTAGGGGAGAGCATGCATAAAGGCCTTAAATGCACCTGTCAGCTTTTTAATGAAATCAACTCAGAAATTACATGAAGTATAATATAAAACATCAAATCATTTTATAATAATGAATAATACTCTTTACCATCGTTATCACATTAAAGTAGCTAACATTAGAAATGGCCTATTACCACAAATTTCACCAACTTTCGGATTAGGTAAATTATTCTTAAAAATCATTTTACTAAAACTATTTTTAACATTTTGCAAACTTTATGATCTTTACTGTACTAGCTGAAAATGTAAACCTTGTATCTACTTTTATAAAAGATTTGCACCACATTCTATTCATGATGCACTAAATATGGAAAACAATAGAAAATGCTAAGCCACGTTTGAACTTGCATTAGTTCATCAGTAAGCTAAAAGAGCAATAATTTCATATGTAATCATGTCATTACAATTTCTTAATAAGCATTAGTTTTGTTTTACATAAAATTATCTTTTCTCAGATGACTTAAGCATGCTTTTACGGTTCTATTACTTCACTTGTCTCTATCTGTTTGTCTCATCCCTTAACGTGTGCAATGTGCACTTTCAGGTTTTTGCAACTTAAATCAGTAAATGTGTCGTGTAGAGCAAGAACAAATATTCTGCTTCACCACTGGAAATTGATGGATGGCATGTATAGAGTCGTTTGCAGACTGCATAGATGGCTGGTGAAGGAGTGAAAGAAGCCATGAAAAAGATACCATAAGAAGGTGAAGTGACATACAAAGAAATCAAAACAGACTTGAATGTCAAGTTTAATCCTGTGGCAAATGTGGATTATGAAAGATAAATATTCAGTCAAGAGAGTCAGAGACCAGGTGAGACCATAAATGAATTTGTAGAGAGACTGGATGTTCTGGTGAAGCACCGTAAAGTCAATGTATTTAATGATGAGGAAGCTACCCAACTCAGAGTAATCGACGGATGTCTGTCAAATCAATTTCGATGACGAATGCTGAAGGAAACCCTAAGTTTAGAACAAGTCCTCAAGGCTGCTCGCACTGAAGAGCGTGCTGATCGTCAAGCGACTGACATGGAGGCTGGAGGCTCCCAAAGTGCGTCAGTCATGAGCATGAAAAGAAAGCCAAGGTACAAGGCTGAGGGACACAAGACGATGTCTCCACAGAAAAAAAGAACATGTTGCAAATGTGGATTGTCATTTCCACAGGAAGGTAAATGTCCTGCCATTGTACAAACGTGTTGTGTCTTTGGCAAAGCAAACCATTTTGTGATGACTTGCAGGGCGAAGAGAAAAGGAAGTGCGTCAAAGCAGGAAGACAAAATGGCCTACCGAATGCTCACTCAGCGACGCTCGACACGCTCCCATAAGGCCAAGTGGTCACACCTACTGAGGCAAACAACAGCAAACAAAGTTGATCGTCATCTAAATCTTTGACAAAGAGTTCCCCAGTCTCAGTTTCCAATGAAATTGACACTGATAATTGTGCAATATCGATGTTTTCCTCAGAGAGGCATGCATATGTGGGACTGGTCATATGTGTGAAAAAACTCAAAGTGAAGAAAAATCAACGTGAAGATGCACCAAACACATTCATTGTCCAAAGATCACTCTAAAAATAAATGGGTGTCGATTCCATTCATAATTGACAGTGGTGCATCAAAAATATCATACCTTAGGAGAAGTATCAAGAACTGTCTCAATTACCACAACTTGCTAAGTCAAAAACAAAAGTATACACAAGGGCTGCTTCAACACCCCTAAAGAGTCAAGGATCCTTTGTAGCCACAATGAAATACAAGAAAAATGTGTTACAAGTGCCTATTCATGTACTTCAAGGATCAGCTTCAAGAGCCTCTGTACAGAGTTTTATTACTGCTGCTGATATGGGTCTGATATCAGTGAACTACAATATGAATGCTCATCATGAAATTATAGGTCAATTTCCTTCATTTTTTTATTGGCTAGGAAAACTCAGAACAATGAAAGTAAAGTTACAGAAAAATAAGGATTTCCGTCCTGTAGCTCAAAGACACAGAAAAATTGTGTTTCACTTGCAAGACGCAGTTGAAAAGGAAATTAATTTATTACTTAAACATGGCATCATTTGAAACGCCACTGGTCCAATACCATGGGTTTCTCCCATTGTAGTAGTACCCAAAACAAACAGTGAAGAAACTATACGCATATGCGTTGACATGCGTCAGACCAACAAGGCAATTGAGAGAGAGAGACATCCTGGTCTGCACATTGCTGATATGATAACTCAACTGAATGGTGCAAAGTTGTTCTCTCAACTTGCCCTAAATAAAGGATATCACCAATTGGAGCTTGAAGAAAAATCCAGGTACATTACAAACTTTCAATGCATATTGGTCTGTTTCACTTTAAGCGATTGAGTTTTTGTGTATACTCTGCTGCAGAACTTTTCCAAGACATCATTCGACGCATCATACAGCCTGAAGTAAATGAATTTAACTATCATGATGATATATTAGTTTTCAAACCCGCACATAAAGAATATGACAAAGCTCTCATGCAAGTCTGTTGTTTGCTGACCAATGCAGGCTTAACTCTGAATACAGACAAATGTAAATTCCACTAGAAAGGCTTGAAATTCTTTGGCCATTTCTTTTCTGGTGGGTTATGAAACCTGATCCAGCAAGTGCAAGCATTGTTTACTACAAATCCCCCCACAAGACATTTCAATATCGTGATCCTTTCTTGGACTGGCCAGTTACTGTTCAAGATATATACAAGACTTTGCCACGGTCAGTGCACCATTGTGAGAACTAACAAAAAGGAACATATCTTTTCATTGGTCATGTGAGTGTGAGAAGAGCTTCCAACACATCAAGCAACCAGGCGCGGTCGGTGGTAGGAGTGCCGGTCGGGCGGTGACGTGGGGCGGGGGAGGGGCAGGGTGGGGGGTGGTAAACTACGGATTAAGGCCCAATACAGGTAAGTAAACATTTAAATAAATAAAACGAATTTCGTTGCGCGCACTGCATCGCATTTGGCGATGCAGCGCTCACAACCGCCGACCGCGCCTTCAAGCAACCCATTGAAAGTGCCACTGAAATGGCCTACTTTGATCCCAAACTACATACAGAGTTTGTAGTAGACACTAGTCCTGTCGGGTTAGGAACAAACCTTGCACAGCACAGCGGACAGCCAAATACCCAGAGATATATAGTTGCATACGCCAATAAGAGCCTGTCACAAATAGAACTTGCTTACTCGTGACCTGAGAAAGAGAGTTTGGCAGTGGTCCCGGCTTATGAATATTTCCATGTTTTCTTGTACAGAAAGCCTTTCACTGTAGTGACTTATCATCAAGCACTGCTGACGATATTTGTCAATCCCAAAACCAAAATTCCTCCTCAAATTGAATGTTGGGGGCCAGGAAAAGAACAGAATCCTGCTGATTATTTTTCAAGAGTTCCATTACAATGCGCTGGTACCCCATCTAAGACAGCAGACGCCTACATCAATTGTATTGTGAAATCAAGCACACCAGCTGCAATGTCTTTAGACCACATTGACACTGTCACTAGCCAAGATAGTGACATGTTAAGATTAAAAGACATTATTGATCATCAATCGTGGAACCAGCACTCCAAAACTTTCAATAATGACAATGAGTATTTGAAGTTCAAAAATGTAAGAGATGAACTTTCAGTGACTCAAGAAGGCCTCGTTCTGCAAGTTACATCAATTGTTATTCCTGAGAGTCTATGACAAGTGATCAATGTCACCCATAAGGGACATCAAGGAATAGTTGCAAACAAGAGAGCTCTCTATGACAGAGTTTGGTTTCCGTATCTCGACGCAAGTGTCAAAAAATAAGTTAAGACTTGTCATATATGCAACTGTCTTTAATCTCAAGTCATTCAGCATCCTTTGAACATGTCAGAATTGCCACATCATGCTTGGGAGAGAATTACTATTTATGTATTTGGCCCTCTTGAGAAAGGACATCTTCTTCTAATCATTGTTGATGAATACTCACATTTTCCATTGGTGAAAGCCCTTTCATCAGCTACACATAAAAGGTCATTTAAAAACTTGATGGCATCTTTGCGACATGGAGTGTACCTGCAGTATTAAATTCTGATAATGGCCCACCTTTCAATAGTTGAGAATTTAAAATCTTTCTAAATCACTGCAATGTAAAGCATCTAAAAAGCACTCCTCTTTGGCCCTAGGCAAATGGCCTGGTAGAACAGTTCATGAGTACTCTAAAGAAAGCTGTTCAGCATGCTGCATTGGAGAAGCTCGACCTCAAAGCTGTTTCAAGCACTACTCTTCAAGCTTACAATTCGACCCCTCACTCAACAACAGGGAAGAGCCATGACAACCATGCTGCTCCAATGGACCAACCTCAAATCTAAGAATTAGGTAGACATTCATAATACGGACTTTGGTCACAAACAGAAGAAGAAAATATATGCTGACTGACAAAATCGAGTGCTTGTTTGACAATATAGAAGAAGGAAATCTGATACATCTTTTGAAGTTGAACCCTTTACTATCACTAACACCAAAGGACATGCGTCAGACCAGCATCCTAGGAAGTCCCTTATTAGCGATTTCGCTAATTTTTGAAATATGGCCCAACACCGCCCAAACATCTACGTCAGTGTAGTGACTGGGTCCAGGCAGACTGTTGATGACTCTGTGTCTGCTGATAATTCCACCTTACCTGTGCAGATTGCCAGTTCCCGGTTTCCAGTGACTCGACCAGGACGTGTGACTCAGGTGCCATGACTCTTAATTGAAGAATTGTTATTGCTTGTGTTTCTATGTATGTATTAATGTATGTATTTGTATATTTATTTATGTATTTATTTATTAATCTGTTTTAGAAAGATGTGACTTATTATTTAACAAAGCGGGAGATGTAGTGTATTGTAAAAAAATAATGCTGGAAGTCTTGTGGTTCCCACTGCACCCCGTAGGCCTGTGACGTAAGCGTAGGAGGGTTGTGTTGAAGGCAGGCTTAGAATGTTGAGTTCTGACTTAAACGCAGCGGAATAAAGACATGCAAAATTACTCTCTGTGTGTGTGTCATACTTATTGGCGAGTGCCAAGGCTGGCAGGATGCTACAGGTATGACAAAACCCAAGTATGAACTGTGACTCATTAGGGTTAAAAGGCCATTAGATGATTTAATTTGGACTGGGGATATAAGGCGACACTAGCATTTACAAACTCTGTCTCTCATCTGTAATGCTGATTTCACAAATTCATTTATTACTTGGTGGAGTCTTTGTTCCCTCGACAAAACAAAGTAGAGCTCAGTGCAATAATAAGAGTTGATTATGCCGCAGTTATATTTAATTGGTTAATACAGAAAAATATTACTGGGATGTGTATTTGGCCTTCCAGTGGGTTGGCAGGTCAGGTATGTTATGTTATGTGTATTTGTAAAGTGCACTATCACCCGCAGCAGTATGTTGGTGCTGAGCAGATGTGCCCTGCCTATGGTAGAAGGTTAATTGAAAAGCAAGGCCTTCTGCTTCTTGCAGAATGGAAGAAGAGCAGATGAGGTTCTAATATGGAGTGCGAGGCTGATCCACGCATTAGGAATGGTATAATATAACACCTGATCTAGTTATTTATATGTATGGGATGTGTGCAAATAGGAGTCCTGCAGAACGGAGGAGTCTAGGTGGTCGGTGGAATGAGATGTGACTATTCAGGTAGGTGGAGCCTACATTGTGAGGTGCCTTAAATGTGTATGTGAGAAGTTTGAAATGAGAGCGTTTGGGTATTCGGAGCCAGTGGAGCTCCGTGAGGTGTGGTATGAGTTCCATGTGGGAGGCTGAGGATAAGTCTGGCTACTGAGTTCTGAATGATTTCTAGTCTTCTAGTTAGTTGCTTGATGATCCTGGCATAGAGGGAGTTCCCATAGTCCAACTTGCTGGTGAATAGGGTGTGAGTGACTGTTTTTTTAGTGTTGTTTGGGAGCCATTTGAAGATGTTCCTCAGCATCTTCAGGGTGTGCAAGCAGGATGCAGTGATGGCATTGACTTGGGCGATCATGTCCAGTTTGCTGTCTATTATTATTCTTAGGCTCCTGTCCTGGGTGTGGGTGTGGGTGTGGGTCCGAGTTTGGCAGGCCACAAGTTGGAGTCCCATGGTGAGATGTTCTTGCTGAAGATCACTACTTCTGTTGTGTCGATGTTGAGCTTGGGACAGGTGGCTATCATCCAGTTGGCGACTTCGGTCACGCAGGTGGTGAACGTGTATCTTGTGTTAGGGGTCTTATCTGAGAGGAAGAATATGAGTTGTGTGTTGTCAATGTAGGAGAGGTTGTTGATACTATGTGTGTGCATGACATTGGCCAGAGGGATCATGTATGTGTTGAAGAAGGTGGGGCTGAGCGATGAACCTTGAGGGACTCCACAGACAAGGTTGCAGGCTTCAGAGGAGTAAGGTGCCAGGCTGACAGCTTGTGTTCTGTCCATTAAGAAGGAGCTGGTTAATCAGAGAGTGGGTCCTTGGATGCCAACCTTGTGCAGGGACCTGATGAGGATGGGATGTGAGACCATGTCAGATACTGGAGCAGATGTTTGTCAGATTTAATTAACCAGCAAAAATGAGTGCAAATGTTTGGGATACTCAAAAGAAATTGCCGAGGGAAATAAAGCTGTTAGGAAATCATTGCGTAGGAAGAACTGTGGAATTTAGAAAAACAATGTTATGAGCCCCAATGTACCCCAATATAGGCCTAGGGAGTTGCACAACCTGTTACCTACATTTCTCCTACCTTGTTCTACATAACAGCTCTGGTGCTGACCTTTTACCTAGTTAGGTGCCGAATAAATGTTGTGAGGTTTTCTTCAAAAACTAGCCTCATTTATTATGCATGAGGATTCTTAGTATCAGAGCAGGATTACCATCTTCTGCATAATAACTCTGTACAAAATTCACACTATCATCATCCTTGGCCGACAGGCCCACAGTACTATGACACATCTAGGTAGAACCCTTGAGGGTACCTTTCAGGTATATAAGTCCCACATATTCGCTGGGCAAATGAGAGGAGAAGCTTCCATGCGGAAAAGAGACGCTGAAGTCCCTGCCCGCAGACACTCCAGCACGCAGTGGTCTGACATCCCTTGCGGGGTGTCCAGCTCAAGACCAAGACTGGGTCCTTTGTTCTCTCCCATCAGGTAATGTGGTTGGCTCTTTCCTAGGGGGATTCTTGGCTATATACCTACATACCTCCTAGGTACACATAGATACATCTAGTTAGGGTTTGCATTGTAGGAGTACTCATGATTACTGCCATGCATCTATATGCATATATTCATTGTTTTAACACCATGGTAGAATTCTACCTTTTATTTACTCTGTTGGTGCTTATAACCTGTAGTGCTAGAGGCACTCACGTGTATTGAAACCGCGTGATAACCTTTGACTACCATTGTTTTAATTGACTTTTGTTGTTTTATATTATCCTGGCTTGAATGTCCTGCATGTGCACATTTCTTTGAAGATTTCTTTTGTGTCTCTTTGTAGTTTTAGTTTGGGAGCTTTCACGGAGTAGAACAGCCTTGCCAGGAACAGAATGCCTGGGATGTGCATTTGAAAGCATGAGAGAGAGAGAGAGGTGTAGAATGTACTTCTTGGTCTCAAAGTGCAGTGTTATTAGCAGTGGTGCTCAAATGTGCATTATGTTATACATTGGGAGATGAAGTGTGCAGTGCTATAAGCAGTGGTACACAAATGTGCATTGTGTTGTACATTGGGAAGTATTATGAAGTTCTTACTCTTGGCTTTGACATGCCCTCAGGCCATCTTGAATTCTGTCATCTAGCTTGAGCTTTTGAGTACACAGGCAGGCCCCCAGATTACTCAAGTCGTTTAGGCTATTCACGTTCAAGGTTGTTTTAGGCTTTCGTAAGCTTCGCTGGGAAAATGTGTGGGAAGTGTGCTTGGTACCTTTCAGAGCAGAGATTGTTGTTGCCAGAGACATGTGTGGAATGTACAGCTCTGTCTCGGAGTCAATATACAGGGGCCTGGCCAGCTTCTGTCTTGACCTTGACACAGATCAGTACGTTCAGCTCAGTTTTTCATAACAGAAGAAAGGGGTTGAGGTTTTTAGAACCTTCTCCTCAGGTTGAGTAAAAGGTATTAAAGGCGGGAAATCTTGCCACCCAGTCGGGAGCTCGCTTGTGTGGCAGGCGTGTCGTCACAAGGGAACTTGGGTCCTGATCGAGAATCCTGCCTGGGCTGTTAAAGGGCTCTTCCAGCTTGAGTTGGCAAGGATGTCGAGTGAACGATTGGTGAGGTGTTTTAGTTTTGATAATTGACTTTGTGATGTGTGAGTGAGTGTGTGTGCACATCCAAGTCTACAGTGGTTATAATCATCTGAGGTGTTTTCATTGTGATGTTTGAGTGTCTGTGTGCACATCCAAGTCTTCAGTGGTTGTAATCATCTGATGTATTTAGTGTACATCTCTTTCTGATTTCTTGCAGGACATCCAGTATTATCTGCTTTCATTACATTTCATATTATTATCCACGCATTTAACAGTTGCATTTGCCTACTTATAAGTGTGTTATTATTGCTTGCACATAGATATACATGTATATCTCTATATACATTTGAATGTTGTTCATTTGACATCTGGAAAAACCTTTTTGTTAGAGAGTGTTGCACAAATAAGACCCCATGCTTTATTCTGAGAACCGTGATTTGATGTGTTTCATTTTATAAAAGTGAAATCCCTTTCCAGTTGGTGTTTTGTTTTTATTGCTTCGTCGTGTTTGAGCCTCTATGTGGGAGGGCGGTATTTTCTATTACTTGGGAGGGTGAAGCAATACATTTTTGGTGTCATTCTGCAGGATACGAAAATTTTATTTAAAAATAGGGGAGAATGTTTTCAAAAATGTCAATGTTTTCAGTTGCAGATTCCCAGATGCTTTTACTCTTCTTGTAATTTTATGGAAACATTGCAAATTTTAAGTGCATTTAATTAATTCTAGTATTATAAATCATGTTGTTTTGCTTTCTACACACATGTTTTAACTGATTGCAAAGGTTTTAATTAATCACGCAATAAAGAGATTATCATAATCAACTGAGTTATTGGGGTGGGAAGTTGCCTCTAATGCATGTTAAATAGATGAGGGGCAAACCCAGATACTTAAATGTTTCCAGGATTTTTCTATTGAAAAGGGAACACAACTTGGTATTTCAGAGAGAAAAAGTGGTGTCATTTTAAATGCATTGCAACAGCATGTATGAAAAATGTGGGCAGTTAGAAAAAAAACTTAATGAAATACAGAAGCTGTTGATTGAAGTTAAACAGAATTCAGACCTATTACTGTTTGAAAATAAATAATTGAAAAAAGAGTTGCAAATGTACCAAGCAGCGCAAGAAATATGGGGCATGACGCAATTTATTTTACCAGACTGTTTAGATAGCCAGAGTGAGTCGCTCATGAAGAATGTGGTTGGAGAAGAGCTGCAGGTTAATCTACAATGCTCACAGGAGGTTTTAATTAATTCTTTGGAGGACTTTCCTCATCCAGAAATTAATGGTATTTTGGACAGATGTCAGCAAAGACCGTAGGAAGATTTGATAACATGCCTTGCACATTTGTTTGATTTAGAAGCTTCCGAAGTAATGTTGACTCGAGAAAATGTAGCACAATATCATGCACTCGGCTTTGACTGTAACGTGCAGGAATATTTTAGAAATTACAGAGAAGATAAACAAATCAGCCTGTTAGAACTAGCAATTGTTGGTTGCAGTTACAAATCAGACTGGTCAGTGAATGACAAACCTTGCTTTCTGAAAAGAGAAATTATGAAAAATGCTATTTTTAAACATAACTCTGAGTGGGGAGAGAAGCAGCAATGTGCTTTAGAATCTGAAAAAGAGGTTATAAAATGTATTTCAGATGTGTGGCCAATACAGAAAGGAGACATTGAGTTACATATGACAGTTCAGGGGCAATGTGCCACTAGGAGTATGTGGGAAAAACAAGGAAAGAAGAGGGTGCTCTTGGGCATTTGGATTGAAACATTGTCAGATGCAGGAGAGTGGTTTACTCCCTTTGAAAAACAGATGCTAGTGTTTCACTCCCCTGGTACAGACACAGGGCAGACACATTTGCTTTTGAGTTGTGCTCTGATAGACACAGGGCAGACACAGTTGCTTTTGAGTTGTGCTCTGATAGACACAGGGCAGACACAGTTGCTTTTGAGTTGTGCTCTGATAGACACAGGGCAGATACAGTTGCTTTTGTGTTTTTGCACGCTGACAGACACTGAGCAGATGACAATAAGGTTGAATTTTGAACTTTCCCTTGAGTTATACAGAACAGGTAATGCACAAGAAGCAAATGTGATCAAGTAGTACATACAGGCAGAACCTGCAGTTTTGCATAAACAGTTGGTGCAGGTCCCAGTAGAAAATCCAGGGGAGGTGTTTGAGGTGGCTGAGACACAGGATTCTCCTGTGAAGTGGAACAACGAGTTGTGGCAAGAGAGTTGGGAAATGTTACTGCAAAGTGCAGCTACTGTGTATCATGTAGACGCTCATTGTCCCATACATTTATTAGACAGCCACTTTACTTCACTTACAGATGAAAAGGCTAAAATCTTGGAGGCAGAGGCGGTGACACACGATTCTGATTTGGTGGGCTTGACCAAGTGTGAGCACCTAGGAGAGAAAGACACTACTAACAGGTGCAGTACAGTAAACAATTGGTCACAGTAGCAACAATTTAAAGGTAGGAAAGAAATGTTGGCATTCACAACACCAAATTTGCGAATCCGCAATGTATGCAGTT
Source organism: Calotriton arnoldi (assembly GCA_963921515.1). Lineage (NCBI taxonomy): Eukaryota > Metazoa > Chordata > Amphibia > Caudata > Salamandridae > Calotriton > Calotriton arnoldi. The sequence continues at coordinate 796,374 of CAWUFW010003657.1, read as the reverse complement.
TATTTTCAAAACATCGATAACTTGTTATGGACAACACAATTATCAATACATGTGGAACAAAATTCTATTTGCAACAGTGGTGCTCTGGTGCGGGAAGAGGGGTAGGAGTGTTCTAGATCAAAGTGAGTAAGTGAGGGTAATAAATAAGGGAGAGGTAATGTGACATATATACATTATATTTATATAGTGAAACCTGTCCATCCTATAACAGGCCAAATACTCAAGTATATAGACATAGCACTGTAAGGACACTGATAATAAATTTCAGTCATCAGAGCTTGTATTTAGGTGGGTAATAGTCAACATTTCGACCCCTTTAAAAGTTAAAGGTAGCTCAATCCTTAGTATGGGGTCTTCATCAGGACAGTGTGAGAGAGCACCCAATCTAGCAACAGCACGAAGAATCAAGCTGTGAAGTCAAGGTGAGCAGGCTCCGTGAAGCTCTTAGTACGGCAGGTGGCACGGTCATAAGAACATGTACAACCATCCGTGGCTTGAAAGTGGGTCAGCAGATCACACGAAATCGCAAGGCAGTCCTCATATGCAAAACTCAACCTGCCGTCTCAAATCCGGAAGTGTTCCACAGATGGTGAGGGGCCAGTTGGAGAAAGGAAAACTACCAGCGCAGATAGGGCAGATGGATTGCCTTGGGCTCATGTCAAATGATCAAGGATGTACTTATTCAGCAGTGTATGGAGAGACAGTCAGGAAGGAGATTGCCCCAGCCCTTCTTACTGAGCTAGGGGAAGGAGTGTTTGACTCCACTACCAAGAATAAAGAGGCCAAAGTGTGGGTAGAATTCTCAGATAATTACCCAGAACCAGCTGAGAACCGTGCATACAGAAAAGATAAAACTTTGCCATCAGACCCAAAACAGAAAAAGGATAACGTGTTTTTTGAAAAAAAAAAATTCAAAGAAGAGTGATGCTTGTTGCTTTCCTAGATCATACTGCGATGTGTTGGTGTACCTGATGCCCCTATCCTGCATGTGGGTGCCTTTGTCTGAGTGGGACCTTGAGGGTGTGGGACCCTCCTACCCCGAAGTGACCACCTGACAGTGCAGACTGACATCATTGCTGACATGCTTTGGCTGAATCAACCAGATGAACTTACCTAGCAAAGACGGCTTTTGAATGTGCTCTAATGACAATGAAAATGAAGACAAATGTTAAAAGATATAATTTCAAAGCAGGAGGGCTGTGTACCTTTCACACAGAAGGATATTTTTCATTGAATCCAGAGAGTTACTGGAGAAGCTGTTTTGATTTTATTTGTGCATTCATTTTGTGTATTCATCATACATTTATTTCTGTAGCTGAGTTGTTATCAGATATGCATGAGCTATTTTAGATGATGTATTATGTTACATGCTTTTATAATGTCACTGTTTTAATGTATGCTTCATTTTATATTTGTGCTTTCACTTAAAAAGTTGATTTTTTTATATATATGTTATGATAGTCAAAGGTCATGGGGTGGAATGTAGTGCTAGAGGCACTCACGTGTATTGAAACCACGTGATGACCTTTGATTACCATTGTTTTAATTCACTTTTGGTGTTTTATTTTATCCTAGCTTGAATGTCCTGCATGTGCACGTTTCTTTGAAGATTTCTTTTGTGCCTCTTTATAGTTTTAGTGTGGGAGCTTTCACAGAGTAGAACAGCCTTGCCAGGAACAGAACGTGTGGGATATGCATTTGAAAGCATGCGAGAGAGAGAGAGGTGTAGAATGTATTTCTTGGTCTCGAAGTGCAGTGTTATAAGCAGTGGTGCTCAAATGTGCATTATGTTGTACATTGGGAGATGAAGTGTGCAGTGCTATAGGCAGTGGTGAACAAATGTGCATTGTGTTGTACATTGGGAAGTATTATGAAGTTCTTACTAGTGGCTTTGACATGCCCTCATGCCATTTTGAATTCTGTCAGCTAGCTTGAGCTTTTGCGCACACAGGCAGGCCCCCAGGTTGTTCAAGTTGTTTAGGCTATTCACGTTCAAGGTTGTTTTAGGCTTTCATAAGCTTCGCTTGTATAATGTGTGGGAAGTGTGCTTGGTACCTTTCAGACCAGAGATTGTTGTTGCCAGAGAAATGTGTGGAATGTACAGCTCTGTCTCAGAGACAAAATACAGGGGCCTGGCCAGCTTCTCTCTTGACCTTGACACAGACCAGTACGGTCAGCTCGGGTTTTCATAACAAAGGGGGCGAGGTTTCTAGAACCTTCTCCTCAGGTTGAGTAAAAGGTATTAAAGGCAGGAAATCTTGGTGCCCAGACGGGAGCTCAGTTGTGGGGCAGACGTGTCATCACAGGGCAACTTGGGTCCCGATCGAGAATCTTGCCTGGGCTGTCAAAGGGCTCTTCCAGCATGAGTTGGCAAAGATGTCGACTGAACGATTGGTGAGGTGTTTTATTTTTGATTATTAACATTGTGATGTGTGAGTGAGTCTGTGTGCACATCCAAGTCTACAGTGGTTATAATCATCTGAGGTGTTTTCATTGTGATGTGTGAGTGTCTGTGTGCACATCCAAGTCTTCAGTGGTTGTAGTCATCTGATGTATTTAGTGAATATACCTTTCTGATTTCTTGCAGGACATCCAGTATTAACAGCATGCATTTCATTTCATATTGTTATCCATGCATTTAACAGTTACATTTGCCTACTTATAAGTGTGCTATTATTGCTTGCACATATATATACATATACATCTCTATATACATTTGAATGTTGTTCATTTGACATCTGGGAAAGCCTTTTTGTTAGAGAGTGTTGCTCAAATAAAACCCCATGCCTTATTCTGAGAACCGTGTTTTGATGTGTTTAATTTTATAAAAGTGAAATCTCTTTCTAGATTGTGTTTTGTTTTTATTGCTTCGTCGTGTTTGAGTCTGATGTGGGAGGGCAGTATTTTCTATTACTTGGGAGGGCAAAGCAATACATAATCGTATATATCTGTTTATGTATAATGGTTGTTGCAGCACATGTATTTTACACTAGAATGACGCTGGTTCAACAAATGCTTATTGAAAACGCCCCCACTGTTTATTTTGTGTATGTCTCTGAGACTGAGTGAGCACGAGTGACTGAGCAAACAGTACTGTACTGTTTCCACGATCCCTGATGGGTCAGGGTTGTCATGTTCGATAGTTGCTAGAAACTATTCGCTCCTTGGTAAGGTTGTGGGGCTTATGGTGGCACTGTGAGCTGACTGGTCTACAGACTAACATATCCTTTGGGGGTGACAGAAATCAGTCTGGACACCAATCCCTTAGTGTATGTTGTCTAAACGCGCATATCCTATATAGATTTGTAGGAACTACATTCATGGCACCACCAACGTTGGTTTGGTTCTATTTTTAACAGTCAAATCAGAGTAGTTCAGTTGTGCTTTCTCAGATACCCCTACTCACATTTACCCAGAGACATCTGGAGTGGGGAGGGAAAATCCGCCGCAGCTTAGTAGGTATAACCTATGTATTGGCTGTAGGTTTATGCAAGCTTGAAGGATTATAGTTCCCTACATTGTGCATAAAACTTTCTCTAAAACTTCTTTCACAATGTCCATCCAAGATGATGCTGCGGCTGCATTAAATGCCAACGCAGCAGAGGAAGGAGAGCAGGAAGGTGCTATAAAAATATCCGAAAATTACAGAAATGCACTTACTTTAAAATTAGCAGATTAGGATTAGGTGGGACCATTACCTTCGTGATTGAGGCACACGAGGCATACAGAACAGAGGTGTTCTATTCTTGGGTAAAATTCCCACCTGCGGGTGCAGGCACCCATACATTTCATTCTTACACTCCAGATGAAATACCAGATGAATATTCTCCATACGAGGACATTGAAGTCCCGCTCATTTACCAAGAGCATATAAATTGGTTTAAAGGCGCCCTGCCCCATACCACAGATAAAGTGAGACTCGGTCCGCTCAGTAGAGACGGAGCGACTTGGCCGCTTCTAGCTGCTGACACACCGATTCCAGAGATTGACACATTGCCAGCAGCAGAATTACGTCCACTTCACAAAGAAATAATAAAGCTATACAGAAATCTTACACAGTTCGTTATGAGAACTCTTACACTTCAACCTACAAGGGTCACCCCAGCAGGTCAACTACAAAGGGACCGCAACTAAAATCACCCCACAGACGCTGAACGAGTTTATGGGAAGAATGCCCACTAATATTGAGAAAATGCCATTCTGGATAGCACAGAAAATAGCACAGCTTGAGGCAGTGTTTCCACACACAGGCCTGCAAGAAAAACACAGAATACTGACGATCTGCTTGCCAATGGGGATAGCTCCCCAGATAGAGGATTGTACCACTTGTCTTCGCTGCCATCTATACCAGGACTCATGGAACTCCCTCAATAGGAGTCATACCAGATGTATTAAGACAAATACCGTGTCTTGTGGCTCATGGCCTCCTGGCCGGTCTGGCTACGTTACCACAGGCCTGGCTGCCATGATGACTCTTGCGCACGTTACTATTGGATGTTGTTCTGTCGCCCTCTGTTATTGCCAAGTTATTCTACAACAGTCTGCATTTTCTGTTTCTCACCTTTTCTCCTATTCCCTTTTGGGCTCAGTCTGAACAACAGTTACAAGGTCGAATAACAAATCCCTGGTTCCTACTGATTTGGCCCGTCCCTCGCACCTAGACATAACACATGTACAGCTGCCATTGAGAAATTAGTGTGCTTTTAGTAATGCGATCGCCTGCTCTAAGAGAGGACTTGGAGACGACCTTTCCAGAGAGAAGAGCTGTGATTGTCTGCTGATGTAGTTTTGCATCTAGAGATTGAGGTATGGGGGTTCGCTAGTCAAAGCCCAAAGGTCTTCTATTGTCATAATAAACTGGCTTCCAGCACGGGAGGGTGGTAATGTTAGTTAGACATATATCCACTGCTTTATGAGATGCTTTCCCGTTCGTTTTCTATGGAGTAGTAACTATGCTGATTATATTATTCATATGTATTATGCTATTAGTACTGACACGTGTACTGTATCTTAGAGCACGTAAGTTGAAATAAACATTTTAACCTATACAGTGACTCTTCATACGCATGTTGTGGACAGGTACGAATGTGACGAAAGAGTGTTCTTGCCTCTGCGAGTCCTGAGAGAGAGATACCGTGTTCTGGGTTGTCTAAACATTGGTACATTGGTGCCAATGGGACGCTAAGGCTAGTTGGGTTGGGGTTTTGGGTGCTAAGGTTTATGGTTGGCTCACCACTATATTCCGAGGTCCTATTCTCCTGTGCATAGCTCTGTATGTGCAGAAACCTTATGACATGGCACAACCAACGAGTGGGGCTGCTTACTTGCGGGACACTTGAGTAGTACTTGTGCTTGTCCACAAAACCCTCACGTACGCTTCCGGAAGCGTGTGTGACGGCGATACCTCCTATATTGCAGATTTTGTAGGTTCTTTCAAGCTTGATGTTATTAAAAAAGGTTTCTTAGAAAAAACCCTTTTTGTGCTGCCTTGTGTAAGATTGTTGAAAAGACCCGTTCGGAATGGCGGGTATAGACATAGCGGCGCATAGCCGCACAGCACTCCGGGATCACTTACGGGTGTATGGAGTGCCAGACGCGGGAGTTGACCTAGTCTTTGTGGTTCAAGCCGACCCGGCTTTCCACTTTGAAGTGTTCTACTCTTGGATCACTTTTCCAGCGGTGAATCCGAACGATAATCTGTTTCATGCATATGAACCCACCGCTGTTCCTGCTGTCTATAGACCTTATACTAATCTTGAAGTACCGCTCACGGCTTGGCAACACCGTGTTTGGTTTAATGGCGCCCTCCCACAACCGACTACCACGGTTCGTTTAGGCCCCTTATCTATAGCGGGGGCCACTTGGCCTGTTTTGGCCGGGTACACCCCACATCCGCTTTATATGACAATACCAGTCGCGGAACTGCGCACTATGTATGCGGCCTTGGTGCAGGTGCATCGAGCGTTAGTGCGATATGTTACAGGCAGCATCCATGGAGCCGCTACTGGAGTGGCTGGCCAACCAGCTGCTGCAGGCGGAGTGACCATAAGTCCCGTCATGGTGAATTCTGTGATGGGCAAACGGCCACAACATAAGGATGATTTTCCTTATTGGCTTGCAGAAAAGTTTGATCAGTTGGAGGCAGTTTTTCCACATACAACTCCAGTGGATAAACATCGTATTTTGATGATTAGTTTGCCAAAAGACTTAATTCCCGAGTTGACAGCATGTGACAACTGGGGTAGGGTATTCGCAGCAGTATATTCTAAATGTTTTGGTACTCCTTCCATGACAGTTCTCCCCTCTGTAATTAAAAAAGTACAGGATGAACACGGCCCTGAAGCGGCTGTGGAATTAGGGATGAGACTAGTGGGAGTGTTTGAAGTAGTAGCTGAACTGATCCTTGCGAATGTCAAGGGCGATGCAGTGAACTTTCAAGTAGCTAACGCTTTGGCTTTGGTCCCAGAATTGGACAAGCCTCGCGAATTACCGAAAATTATTACCCAGGCTTACAAAACTATTGGTAGAAACAGCCTGGGTAACAAGCCTTTGCAAAACTGCAAACACAATCGCAACCACAACAGCAACAAACCAAATCTCAATCTGAGAAGGATGAGAAACCAGTCTTCACTAAAAAGAGCTGGAGGCTGAAAAAACAGGGTAAGCAACAGACAAAGCCGGGATCGCGAGGCGCATCCCCGGTTTCAGTTTCTTCTGAACGTACTTATGATTTACGCGATAGAGCGAGAATTAAGTCACCGGATAGGTTTCAGATCCCTGATACGCGTTCTCCTCGTTCTTTACAGGCACAGACTTCGTCACAGGCCGGTGGAGGAGACCGCCAGGATAGAGGAAGGGCCCGTGAGGCCCCACAGGGACGAGACCAGCCTCGACAACAAGTCAGAGGAAAAGAGGAAGACGCTCAACGTTTTCGACCACAATTTCAGAAGAAGAAAGTTGCCGCTGTAACAGCGAAATATGCCACAGACGGTGAGAACGAGACTCCTGAATTGGACGTGGGCAGTAACCCTCCTAGACAGCGCCGCGGAAGTAACCATAGTGCGGGAGGCGCTACGTCCTCATATGGAGGCGACAGCAACTGAAACATTCATTACTGTTGAAACAGCAGACACCAGAGTGGCACCCCCTGACAGACTATTTAATATTGTCATCCAAATTGAAGGTGATATACAGCGTGTAATTAAAGGGATTTTTTGGGAAAATCTGACCTCTTCATATGACATTTTGTTAGCAGAGGCGGATTGGCCACCCCCATTCGTTCTTGCTGCGCGTAAAGGGGAGGAGGTAATCCTTCCGAGCTTTTCTCGACATGTCCCAAAGGACAAAGCGGAGGCTCTTGCAGCAGAGTGGGCTGTGTCACTGGCTCCTGCGTTATACCGCAATCACGTGGGTTGGGATGAAGAATCTCCCCCCCATGAAATACCTTTGCGGTCGTTACCACAGCCACAACCCCAATATCCCATAAAACGTGAAGCCAAAGGCCCCGTTTCCGAAATTCTGACACAGTTGGAATATCAGGGAGTAATTGAACCCTGTGTATCACCTATGAACAATCCCCTTTTCGTGGTTTCTAAACCCGATGGATCGTACCGCTTAGTATTGGATTACCGGCATTTGAACTCTCATTGTCGGACCTTTGCGGTGCAAAATACCCATAGTTCTGCGCTTGTAGACAGTCTTGTTCGTAAAAAATACAAAACGACACTTGACCTTTCGAATGGATTCTACACGCACAACTTAGCCCCGGAGAGTGGCCAATGGTGTGCCTTTACTTCCGGTGGTAAAATGTTCAAATTCAGGCGTCTTCCTATGGGCTACAAAAATAGTCCAGGCGTGTTTGCCGCTCGTGTTGTCTCTTTGTTAGACGGCATAGATCCAGACGCCTGTTCGTATGTGGATGACATTTATCTGACAGACGACAAATTGTTTCCGCATCTGACCCGGGTGGACCGCATTATTCTTGAATTCGCGGTTCAGGGATACAAAATTAACTTTGCCAAATCCCATATTGCTGAATTTACCGTTCTGTTCTTGGGCTATGAGCTCAACAATGAAGGTAAGGGTTTAGCCCCCCATTTTCTAGAGAAATGTGCACTTCTGTGCCCTCCTACTAATCTGAAGAAACTTCAGTCATTGCTGGGCTTTCTAAACTTCGGACGTACATACATTCCCGAATATGCCCAGCGTATCAAGCCACTGTATGCCTTGATACAACCTACCTTTTCGAAGTCTTCTTGGCTTCCGGAGCATTCCTCCATTCTGCAGTCTTTGCAGACAGACCTTCTTGAGTCTAAATACCTATTGACGCGTGATAACCACACAAACCTGGTGATTAGAATCATTCCAGGGGCAGTGGGTTTCACGTACTTAACCTTTAATGAAGGTGATACAGTACCCATCGCATACAAGTCACATCTGTACACCTCCGCAGAAATGCGGTTTTCATCTGTGGAGAAAGTTCTGGCTGCAGTGCAAATGGCAATCCTGAAGGAGCGCGCACTGGCACAGGGAAAACGCATTTTGGTGGTAACACCATATCCTGCTCTAGAGGCAGTGACCAAAGCAAGTGTACCGAACTCTAAAGCTTTGCACCCCCGTTGGATTCAATGGGCAACATCTTTGACGTCTCCGGATGTCACTTTCATTTTCGACTCTTCTCTTCAGACTCAGGAGTTTTTACAGTATGAATTCATTCATCCTCCTCCTTTGTCCTTATTGCCGCTTGAGGATTACGACTGTGTGATCTACACCGATGGTTCGGCACAACCGGCCACGGGGTCCAAGCATGCTTATTCAGCCGCATGTGCTATTGTTGCAGGTACGTTTGTGAACCGAAAGTTCAAATCCACTGTGGTGCATACACAGACACTCGGGGACAGTACCGCACAATTGGCCGAGTTGCGTGCCTTAGTGCTTGCGCTTGAGTTCGTAAATCCTGATGTGACCACTTTAATCGTGTGCGATTCTTACTACTGTGTTCAATCATACAATGACAATCTGTTCTTTTGGTCGCAAAATGACTATAGAGACGCTAAAGGCAACACAATCAAGCATAAAATGCTTTGGGTTAGAGTGGCAGAATTACAAAGACGTCTGCCACTCACACAGGTGGTTCACACCCTAGGCCATCAGCGAGTGGGCGCACACGCTGTTGGTAACAGTCTGGCAGATGAAGCTGCCAGATCAGCAGTACTCACGTGTTCAGTAGCAGCAGTTACTAGATCCATGTCTAAAATAGACACTGATATCTTGGCAGCTATTGCTGCAACAAAAGAAGGAGTGAATTACCCTAGAGGTTTCCCTTCTAAATATTCTTACCAGATAGGTCCCGATCAGGCTCCTTATGTAACAATACCTGACGTTGGGGTTCGGCTGATCCCCAACGCGGACCGCAGACTTTCCTCGATGTCAGCGGCACACGAAGGCATGGCTTCGGCGCACGCTGGTGTGTCTGCGACAATTTCCATTTTGCAGCAGCGTTACTGGTGGCGTGGTTTATATAAAGACACACGTACTTATGTGCTTTCCTGTGACGTTTGTCAACAGATCAAGCCTTCAACAGTCACAAGACCACCGCAGACCTCGCTTGAAATTTCAAACAGACCCTTTGGGTGTGTTTACTTGGATCACTGCGGTCCATTTTCTTCAGACACTGCCTATAAATATATCTTAGTGGCAGTGGACTCGTGCACACGGTTCATCTGGGTCTGGCCACAACGGAGTGCTGACGCACGAAATGTCATTAGGGATTTGCGTGTCTTTGTGGGAATTTTTGCATGCAGCACCTTCCATTCTGACCAAGGTCCGGCGTTTGCCTCTAAGGCTTACAAGGACGCAATGGGCTCCTTAGGGGTGCGGGTGAAATTTTCGTCTCCGTATAGGCCTGAGGGCAACTCTATCGTTGAACGAATGAACCATGACTTAAAGCAATCCTTGACAGCTAGAGTTATAGGTACTGGCAGGAACTGGCTGGCCCACTTGTATACTGTTCAGCGTGCACTTATTAATCTCCCTAGAAGGCCTCTGGGTGGGCGGACCCCTTACGAAATGCTCTTTGGCATACGAATGTTTGTGCCTGACCTTGATGGTCTAGACATGGCGGCGCAATCCGCCAAGTTCGATGTAGATAATCATTCTACTATGTTACAGGACTTACAAGAAGCCCGAGACAAACTAGCAATTGCACATTTACCTTCAGCCACAGACCCTGCTGTGCAGATTCCGGTTGCCGGCTGGCTTCCGAAGATTGGCGACTTGGTACGAGAGAAGGTGGAGAACAAAAAGAATTCGGCCCCTCTTTTCGTGCACCGGTTCCAGTACTGGGCTTGAAGGGAACACGTACAGTCATCCTACCACCGCTTCCCAGTCGCAAGGAAAACAGATACATCTCAGTGGAAAATGTCAAGCTACAACATCTGGCCGATCCTAAATAGTGTCACACCAGCGGTCTCTTGTCCTGCCATTTATCGGACAAGCGTTCGAGGCACGCCTGCACGAACAATCACTGATGTTACCATGGAGATGGTTGATTTGCCTGAAAATATATTTGAACCCCCTGCATCACCCTGCATAGCCGAGGACGAATATACTTATCCCGCCACAGAGTCGGTGGCACACCAACCAACAACGCCACTGAGCCCGACACGTTATTCTTTTGACTCGGATTCCAACTCATCACAAGTCCCGTCCAAGTTTAGTCTTTTTGTATCCTGGTTTAGAGACAATTTTTTGATTCCACCTTGGACATATATTTGGATGGTACTTTTCTTGGTCTTTTTGTTCATGTCCATTGGCTTTGTCACAGTGATTTTTCTACTCATCAATGGTCACTATTTACCTGAACGCTCTGCTGTGAACAGTGTTGCTGGAACTTTGGCTCCACATTCCTCTTCACACATCATGAAGCGTGACCACACATTTGTGAACATTTCAGCGTTTCCAGTTGCTGATGGCATCGTATGGGATGCGGTAAACTTTCAAATACATGGCCCGACAGAAATTATTAATGTACCAAATGTCCTTCGAGTCTCGATGGGTGATGTAGTAAAAAGTAATATTCATTCTGATGATTGGGATGTGCATGCAGTTGAAGCATTGTTTGCTGATTTAAAATATTATGCCTCTTTTAATGCTGAAGACTTGTATATGAATTCTGCGAATTATGCCGATTTGTATTGCTACCAGCATTGGGGCAATCATTTTCTCCACAAACCAAGTGCACTACGCAGCCCTGTTACTTACACCCAATGGGAACACTGCCCAAACCCCATACCAGGTAGTTCCCAGACTCTTCGAAATAAATTCACCTATTTTACTGATTTTAATCGGTTGAACCCTGGGTCCTATTATTTTAAATTTAAAACTCCGTTGACTCAAAAAATAATGTATACCCACACTAAATTACTATATTCGGGTTCCTTTTTGAGCGCCTTGGCGGTGGGTGGTTATGAGTATTGGAAAGACACAGTGGATTTAAAATCAATTTGGGGTTCGAAGCCATGGCAGGTGCAAGGCACTGAGGCCTTGCACCGCGCTTGCCTTATCCCAGCCCAAATTCTATTTCTAAATGCTTCCATTTATCAGACCACGTGTTGGGGGTTGGCTACCGTTAAACAACTAAATGCGCCAACCATCCCATCCTTGTCGAGTTTTCCAAATGATAGTTTGCGTTTTAATATGTCCCTTGTGACATTACAGGCTCAGTTTCAAAACAATTCCTTTAACGTTTCTGCACTGATACAGTCACCCTGGTTGGCATGGCCCATTTCATCTAATGCATGCCAACTGCGTTTTCATGGCACAGTCCCTGGCTACGTACAGGACAAGCCTGATCCAAGATTTACTGAAACTCGTACTGTGACCACGTATTCGGTTGGTAAATTATGTAAACAATGGTTACAACATTCGTCCTTAGACTCTGTTAAGAACCATTTATCCCTCCTATCAGGCACTATTGACTTATCTGACTTTATCTTGGGACCTCGTGGTCCCCGACCGAAGAGATTCATTTATGAAGCGTATAATGAACTCTGGAAGCTGTCACAAATGGAAGCTGCTTCCCGTCTTAGGGAAATAGACCAAGCAAATTTGGAAAAGGTGCTTGCTGTTGTTGACAATAGTATAAATACCCTGTCTTCCCGCATTTACACATTAAACAATATTGTATCCTCTGTTGTTGATATTGTACAAGATGATGTCTCTATGTTGTATCATGGTCAGAATCAGTTGCGTTCAGTGATGCAGTTTGCATGGACTTTGCAAACCCTTAAGTTGGGTAAAGTTCCTTGGAATTTGTTAAACACCACTGCCCTCTTTCTGCCTTTTAATTTGACTGACAAACAGCAGTTCATGTCCATGAAAGATGCATCTTACACTTTGTTACATATTGAAAAAGTGGATCCTTTACCATTCTCTGTAGCGGAACTAGATTCTGCGGTGTGGCTAGTTCATGGGGTTATAGCTTTACCTTTTTCCCTATTTGAATTCGGTTCGTGCTTGAAACATTATCCTGTAGGCCGTTTCCAGCCTTTGGGTAGTGCTTTCCTGCATGAACTTTGGTCCTTGCCTTTCATGTATAAATGCCTTAGAGACGGCAAGGAGGTATTTCTCACGGGGAGTCTTGTGATTCAACTGTGGGTCATTCGCTTATTTGTAAACATATTAAATTGCACGGGGCTTGTAGCGTTTCAGTTCCAAATCTTGCATGTGTGCTGAAGGGTATTCCTGCTCCTGCTAGTTCTCCTACTTTTACTTTGCTTACTAACGGTAGCTATTTGCTTTTAAATAACGAAGACTGTTGTGGCCTACAGGCTGGCATTCCGTATATTGTTACAGTCTCACACAGAGTTGTCTGCTGCAAGAATGTGCTTTTTCCTCCCCCTCACGACATCGTTGATAACTCTATTTGGCCTTCCATTCCTACCATGGAGGCAGATTTCAATAAGTTGAGCAGAATAAAGGCCCTATTATTGAATGAGGAGGTTATGCTCACATCCGCCCGGGAGACATTCATTCTCCAGGTGGCGAGTACCCACAGTGAAATTCAGGCCCTTTTGAACACTGACCTCCCCCAACATTTTGGGGAGTTAATTCATCGTATTTTTAACGCATGAAACACTGAGGGTCTGGTGCACTTTTTTAAGGTTGTGGGGTCTGGCCTCGTGTCCACCTTTCAAACTATTTTCGGTGTGATACCGGCGTTCATACATTCTATTTTTTCTAGCGGCTTTGGTGGTTTCCCATTAATCCTCGCATTGGCAGCTGGTGTCTTGCTGTTGGTCTGTTTTCTGCGCAATGGCTGCACACCACTGGGCCCTTCTCGATCCCGAACGCCTCCAGCTGCTCCGTGAGCGACTTCTGGTTGGCTTCGATGTTCTGCCCTTGGCAACTATCAGTGTGTCCTACACCCTTTCCTTTCGCTTTGCGTATTTCACTTGCGTGCAACCTGTGATGTCTTGCATCCGCTGTCCGTTTACATGGACCATGGATTATTGCCTCTCCAATTCGTCATTGTCGGTCCCGGATTTTGTTCAGTTGGTGGGTCCCTTAGAGGCCCATGAACGGGACTGTTCCGCTGCTGGCTTTATGATGCGTGCGGCTGCACTGGGGATTTTGGCACAATGGGATATCTGGGCGGCTGCTCAGAATCTCCTACAACAAAGTTATATTGAATATCACGCAAGCTGTCCCGCATTGCTTTTAGATGCTCCATCCTCTGAGGAACATTCCTGCAGCTTTGACCTGCTGGACTGGATGGCGTCTACGTTTTATGATGATTCCAATGATGTCCTTTTGGACGGTATAGCATTTTTCTGCTCTTCAACATTTTTGGATTGATTGACTTGCCGTTCACTGTCGGTGGACAGCCTCAATTCTGCTCAGGTGTTTGGAACTCTGTCTTCATTTTCGTCTTGGCCGATGGACTGTCCAGGGGAGGGTGTCTTGTGGCTCATGGCCTCCTGGCCGGTCTGGCTACGTTACCACAGGCCTGGCTGCCATGATGACTCTTGCGCACGTTACTATTGGATGTTGTTCTGTCGCCCTCTGTTATTGCCAAGTTATTCTACAACAGTCTGCATTTTCTGTTTCTCACCTTTTCTCCTATTCCCTTTTGGGCTCAGTCTGAACAACAGTTACAAGGTCGAATAACAAATCCCTGGTTCCTACTGATTTGGCCCGTCCCTCGCACCTAGACATAACACATGTACAGCTGCCATTGAGAAATTAGTGTGCTTTTAGTAATGCGATCGCCTGCTCTAAGAGAGGACTTGGAGACGACCTTTCCAGAGAGAAGAGCTGTGATTGTCTGCTGATGTAGTTTTGCATCTAGAGATTGAGGTATGGGGGTTCGCTAGTCAAAGCCCAAAGGTCTTCTATTGTCATAATAAACTGGCTTCCAGCACGGGAGGGTGGTAATGTTAGTTAGACATATATCCACTGCTTTATGAGATGCTTTCCCCGTTCGTATTCTATGGAGTAGTAACTATGCTGATTATATTATTCATATGTATTATGCTATTAGTACTGACACGTGTACTGTATCTTAGAGCACGTAAGTTGAAATAAACATTTTAACCTATACAGTGTCTCTTCATACGCATGTTGTGGACAGGTACGAATGTGACGAAAGAGTGTTCTTGCCTCTGCGAGTCCTGAGAGAGAGATACCGTGTTCTGGGTTGTCTAAACATTGGTACATTGGTGCCAATGGGACGCTAAGGCTAGTTGGGTTGGGGTTTTCTGGTGCTAAGGTTTATGGTTGGCTCACCACTATATTCCGAGGTCCTATTCTCCTGTGCATAGCTCTGTATGTGCAGAAACCTTATGACAACAGAATGAGTACGAGGCAGAACCTGCCCTGGACTTAGGGATGAAATTAATAGGCAGTTTTTCCCAGGTATCGACAATTATGTTAGCCAACATAAAAGGGGAGGCAGCAGCGGTGGCTATACGCCAACACCTACGGGAATGCATTCCTGCACAACAGGAGCGGGAGTTACCTAAAATTATCGAAGAGACCTATGCTTAGCTGGAAAGAGATTATTTGGGTGAAACCACAAAGGAAAGAAGAGGGTGCTCTTGGGCTTTTGGATTGAAACATTGTCAGATGCCGGAGAGTGGTTTACTCCCTTTGAAAAACAGATGCTAGTGTTTCACTCCCCTGGTACAGACACAGGGCAGACACATTTGCTTTTGAGTTGTGCTCTGATAGACACAGGGCAGACACAGTTGCTTTTGAGTTGTGCTCTGATAGACACAGGGCAGACACAGTTGCTTTAGAGTTGTGCTCTGATAGACACAGGGCAGATACAGTTGCTTTTGTGTTTTTGCACGCTGACAGACACTGAGCAGATGACAATAAGGTTGAATTTTGAACTTTCCCTTGAGTTATACAGAACAGGTAATGCACAAGAAGCAAATGTGATCAAGTAGTACATACAGGCAGAACCTGCAGTTTTGCATAAACAGTTGGTGCAGGTCCCAGTGGAAAATCCAGGGAAGGTGTTTGAGGTGGCTGAGACACAGGATTCTCCTGTAAAGTGGAACAAGGAGTTGTGGCAAGAGAGTTGGGAAATGTTTCTGCAAAGTGCAGCTACTGTGTATCATGTAGACGCTCATTGTCCCATACATTTATTAGACAGCCACTTTACTTCCCTTACAGATGAAAAGGCTAAAATCTTGGAGGCAGAGGCGGTGACACACGATTCTGATTTGGTGGGCTTGACCAAGTGTGAGCACATAGGAGAGAAAGACACTACTAACAGGTGCAGTACAATAAACAATTGGTCACAGTAGCAACAATTTAAAGGTAGGAAAGAAATGTTGGCATTCACAACACCAAATTTGCGAATCCGCAATGTATGCAGTTTATTTTCAAAACATCGATAACTTGTTATGGACAACACAATTATCAATACATGTCGAACAAAATTCTATTTGCAACAGTGGTGCTCTGGTACGGGAAGAGGGGTAGGAGTGTTCTAGATCAAAGTGAGTAAGTGAGGGTAATAAATAAGGGAGAGGTAATGTGACATATATACATTATATTTACATAGTGAAACCAGTCCAGCCTATAACAGGCCAAATACTCAAGTATATAGACATAGCACTGTAAGGACACTGATAATAAATTTCAGTCATCAGAGCTTGTATTTAGGTGGGTAATAGTCAACGTTTCGACCCCTTTAAAAGTTAAAGGTAGCTCAATCCTTAGTATGGGGTCTTCATCAGGACAGTGTGAGAGAGCACCCAATCTAGCAACAGCACGAAGAATCAAGCTGTGAAGTCAAGGTGAGTAGGCTCCGTGAAGCTCTTAATACGGGAGGTGGCACGGTCATAAGAACACGTACAACCATCCGTGGCTTGAAAGTGGGTCAGCAGATCCCACGAAATTGCAAGGCAGTCCTCATATGCAAAACTCAACCTGCCGTCTCAAATCCGGAAGTGTTCCACAGATGGTGAGGGGCCAGTTGGAGAAAGGAAAACTACCAGCGCAGATAGGGCAGGTGGATTGCCTTGGGCTCATGTCAAATGATCAAGGATGTACTTATTCAGCAGTGTATGGAGAGACAGTCAGGAAGGAGATTGCCCCAGCCCTTCTTACTGAGCTAGGGGAAGGAGAGTTTGACTCCACTACCAAGAATTAAGAGGCCAAATTGTGGGTAGAATTCTCAGATAATTACCCAGAACCAGCTGAGAACCATGCATACAGAAAAGATAAAACTTTGCCATCAGACCCAAAACAGAAAAAGGATAACGTGTTTTTTGAAAAATGTTTTTTCAAAGAAGAGTGATGCTTGTTGCTATCCTAGATCACACTGCGACGTGTTGGTGTACCTGATGCCCCTATCCTGCATGTGGGTGCCTTTGTCTGAGTGGGACCTTGAGGGTGTGGGACCCTCCTACTCCAAAGTGACCACCTGACAGTGCAGACTGACATCATTGCTGACATGGTTTGGCTGAATCAACCAGATGAACTTACCTAGCAAAGACGGCTTTTGAATGTGCTCTAATGACAATGAAAATGAAGACAAATGTTAAAAGATATAATTTCAAAGCAGGAGGGCTGTGTACCTTTCACACAGAAGTATATTTGTCATTGAATCCAGAGAGTTACTGGAGAAGCTGTTTTGATTTTATTTGTGCATTCATTTTGTGTATTCATCATACATTTATTTCTGTAGCTGAGTTGTTATCAGATATGCATGAGCTATTTTAGATGAAGTATTATGTTACATGCTTTTATAATGTCACTGTTTTAATGTATGCTTCATTTTATATTTGTGCTTTCACTTAAAAAGTTAATTTTGTTATATATATGTTATGATAGTCAAAGGTCATGGGGTGGAATGTAGTGGTAGAGGCACTCACGTGTATTGAAACCACGTGATGACCTTTGATTACCATTGTTTTAATTCACTTTTGGTGTTTTATTTTATCCTAGCTTGAATGTCCTGCATGTGCACGTTTCTTTGAAGATTTCTTTCGTGTCTCTTTATTGTTTTAGAGTGGGAGCTTTCACAGAGTAGAACAGCCTTGCCAGGAACAGAACGTGTGGGATATGCATTTGAAAGCATGCGAGAGAGAGAGAGGTGTAGAATGTATTTCTTGGTCTCGAAGTACAGTGTTATAAGCAGTGGTGCTCAAATGTGCATTATGTTGTACATTGGGAGATGAAGTGTGCAGTGCTATAGGCAGTGGTGAACAAATGTGCATTGTGTTGTACATTGGGAAGTATTATGAAGTTCTTACTAGTGGCTTTAACATGCCCTCATGCCATTTTGAATTCTGTCAGCTAGCTTGAGCTTTTGCGCACACAGGCAGGCCCCCAGGTTGTTCAAGGAGTTTAGGCTATTCACGTTCAAGGTTGTTTTAGGCTTTCATAAGCTTTGCTTGTATAATGTGTGGGAAGTGTGCTTGGTACCTTTCAGACCAGAGATTGGTGTTGCCAGAGAAATGTGTGGAATGTACAGCTCTGTCTCAGAGACAAAATACAGGGGCCTGGCCAGCTTCTCTCTTGACCTTGACACAGACCAGTACGGTCAGCTCGGTTTTTCATAACAGACAAAGGGGGCGAGGTTTCTAGAACCTTCTCCTCAGGTTGAGTAAAAGGTAATAAAGGCAGGAAATCTTGGTGCCCAGACGGGAGCTTACTTGTGGGGCAGACGTGTCATCACAGGGCAACTTGGGTCCCGATCGAGAATCTTGCCTGGGCTGTCAAAGGGCTCTTCCAGCATGAGTTGGCAAAGATGTCGACTGAACGATTGGTGAGGTGTTTTATTTTTGATTATTAACATTGTGATGTGTGAGTGAGTCTGTGTGCACATCCAAGTCTTCAGTGGTTATAATCATCTGAGGTGTTTTCATTGTGATGTGTGAGTGTCTGTGTGCACATCCAAGTCTTCAGTGGTTGTAGTCATCTGATGTATTTAGTGTATATACCTTTCTGATTTCTTGCAGGACATCCAGTATTAACAGCATGCATTTCATTTCATATTGTTATCCACGCATTTAACAGTTACATTTGCCTACTTATAAGTGTGCTATTATTGCTTGCACATATATATACATATACATCTCTATATACATTTGAATGCTGTTCATTTGACATCTGGGAAAGCCTTTTTGTTAGAGAGTGTTGCTCAAATAAAACCCCATGCCTTATTCTGAGAACCGTGTTTTGATGTGTTTAATTTTATAAAAGTGAAATCTCTTTCTAGATTGTGTTTTGTTTTTATTGCTTCATCGTGTTTGAGTCTGATGTGGGAGGGCAGTATTTTCTATTACTTGGGAGGGCAAAGCAATACATAATCGTATATATCTGTTTATGTATAATGGTTGTTGCAGCACATGTATTTTACACTAGAATGACGCTGGTTCAACAAATGCTTATTGAAAACGCCCCCACTGTTTATTTTGTGTATCTCTCTGAGACTGAGTGAGCACGAGTGACTGAGCAAAAAGTACTGTACTGTTTCCATGATCCCTGAGGGGTCAGGGTTGTCATGTTCGATAGTTGCTAGAAACTATTCGCTCCTTGGTAAGGTTGTGGGGCTTATGGTGGCACTGTGAGCTGGCTGGTCTACAGACTAACATATCCTTTGGGGGTGACCGAAATCAGTCTGGACACCAATCCCTTAGTGTATGTTGTCTAAACGCGCATATCCTATATAGATTTGTAGGTACTACATTCATGGCGCCACCAACGTTGGTTTGGTTCTATTTTTAACACTCAAATCAGAGTAGTTCAGTTGTGCTTTCTCAGATACCCCTACTCACATTTACCCAGAGACGTCTGGAGTGGGGAGGGAAAATCCGCTGCAGCTTAGTAGGTATAACCTATGTATTGGCTGTAGGTTTATGCAAGCTTGAAGGATTATAGTTCCCTACATTGTGCATAAAACTTTCTCTAAAACTCCTTTCACAATGTCCATCCAAGATGATGCTGCGGCTGCATTAAATGCCAATGCAGCAGACGAAGGAGAGCAGGAAGGTGCTATAAAAATATCCGAAAATTACAGAAATGCACTTACTTTAAAATTAGCAGATTAGGATTAGGTGGGACCATTACCTTCATGATTGAGGCACACGAGGCATACAGAACAGAGGTGTTCTATTCTTGGGTAAAATTCCCACCTGCGGATGCAGGCACCCATACATTTCATTCTTACACTCCAGATGAAATACCAGATGAATATTCTCCATACGAGGACATTGAAGTCCCGCTCATTTACCAAGAGCATATAAATTGGTTTAAAGGCGCCCTGCCCCATACCACAGATAAAGTGAGACTCGGTCCGCTCAGTAGAGACGGAGCGACTTGGCCGCTTCTAGCTGCTGACACACCGATTCCAGAGATTGACACATTGCCAGCAGCAGAATTACGTCCACTTCACTAAGAAATAATAAAGCTATACAGAAATCTTACACAGTTCGTTATGAGAACTCTTACACTTCAACCTACAAGGGTCAACCCAGCAGGTCAACTACAAAGGGACCGCAACTAAAATCACTCCACAGACGCTGAACGAGTTTATGGGAAGAATGCCCACTAATATTGAGAAAATGCCATTCTGGATAGCACAGAAAATAGCACAGCTTGAGGTAGTGTTTCCACACACAGGCCTGCAAGAAAAACACAGAATACTGATGATCTGCTTGCCAATGGGGATAGCTCCCCAGATAGAGGATTGTACCACTTGTCTTCGCTGCCATCTATACCAGGACTCATGGAACTCCCTCAATAGGAGTCATACCAGATGTATTAAGACAAATACAGAATGAGTACGAGGCAGAACCTGCCCTGGACTTAGGGATGAAATTAATAGGCAGTTTTTCCCAGGTATCGACAATTATGTTAGCCAACATAAAAGGGGAGGCAGCAGCGGTGGCTATACGCCAACACCTACGGGAATGCATTCCTGCACAACAGGAGCGGGAGTTACCTAAAATTATCGAAGAGACCTATGCTTCGCTGGAAAGAGATTATTTGGGTGAAACCACAAAGGAAAGAAGAGGGTGCTCTTGGGCTTTTGGATTGAAACATTGTCAGATGCCGGAGAGTGGTTTACTCCTTTTGAAAAACAGATGCTAGTGTTTCACTCCCCTGGTACAGACACAGGGCAGACACATTTGCTTTTGAGTTGTGCTCTGATAGACACAGGGCAGACACAGTTGCTTTTGAGTTGTGCTCTGATAGACACAGGGCAGACACAGTTGCTTTAGAGTTGTGCTCTGATAGACACAGGGCAGACACAGTTGCTTTAGAGTTGTGCTCTGATAGACACAGGGCAGATACAGTTGCTTTTGTGTTTTTGCACGCTGACAGACACTGAGCAGATGACAATAAGGTTGAATTTTGAACTTTCCCTTGAGTTATACAGAACAGGTAATGCACAAGAAGCAAATGTGATCAAGTAGTACATACAGGCAGAACCTGCAGTTTTGCATAAACAGTTGGTGCAGGTCCCAGTGGAAAATCCAGGGAAGGTGTTTGAGGTGGCTGAGACACAGGATTCTCCTGTAAAGTGGAACAAGGAGTTGTGGCAAGAGAGTTGGGAAATGTTTCTGCAAAGTGCAGCTACTGTGTATCATGTAGACGCTCATTGTCCCATACATTTATTAGACAGCCACTTTACTTCCCTTACAGATGAAAAGGCTAAAATCTTGGAGGCAGAGGCGGTGACACACAATTCTGATTTGGTGGGCTTGACCAAGTGTGAGCACATAGGAGAGAAAGACACTACTAACAGGTGCAGTACAATAAACAATTGGTCACAGTAGCAACAATTTAAAGGTAGGAAAGAAATGTTGGCATTCACAACACCAAATTTGCGAATCCGCAATGTATGCAGTTTATTTTCAAAACATCGATAACTTGTTATGGACAACACAATTATCAATACATGTGGAACAAAATTCTATTTGCAACAGTGGTGCTCTGGTACGGGAAGAGGGGTAGGAGTGTTCTAGATCAAAGTGAGTAAGTGAGGGTAATAAATAAGGGAGAGGTAATGTGACATATATACATTATATTTACATAGTGAAACCTGTCCAGCCTATAACAGGCCAAATACTCAAGTATATAGACATAGCACTGTAAGGACACTGATAATAAATTTCAGTCATCAGAGCTTGTATTTAGGTGGGTAATAGTCAACGTTTCGACCCCTTTAAAAGTTAAAGGTAGCTCAATCCTTAGTAAGGGGTCTTCATCAGGACAGTGTGAGAGAGCACCCAATCTAGCAACAGCACGAAGAATCAAGCTGTGAAGTCAAGGTGAGTAGGCTCCGTGAAGCTCTTAATACGGGAGGTGGCACGGTCATAAGAACACGTACAACCATCCGTGGCTTGAAAGTGGTTCAGCAGATCCCACGAAATCGCAAGGCAGTCCTCATTTGCAAAACTCAACCTGCCGTCTCAAATCTGGAAGTGTTCCACAGATGGTGAGGGGCCAGTTGGAGAAAGGAAAACTACCAGCGCAGATAGGGCAGATGGATTGCCTTGGGCTCATGTCAAATGATCAAGGATGTACTTCTTCAGCAGTATATGGAGAGACAGTTAGGAAGGAGATTGCCCCAGCCCTTCTTACTGAGCTAGGGGAAGGAGAGTTTGACTCCACTACCAAGAATAAAGAGGCCAAAGTGTGAGTAGAATTCTCAGATAATTACCCAGAACCAGCTGAGAACCGTGCATACAGAAAAGATAAAACTTTGCCATCAGACCCAAAACAGAAAAAGGATAACGTGTTTTTTGAAAAATGTTTTTTCAAAGAAGAGTGATGCTTGTTGCTATCCTAGATCACACTGCGACGTGTTGGTGTACCTGATGCCCCTATCCTGCATGTGGGTGCCTTTGTCTGAGTTGGACCTTGAGGGTGTGGGACCCTCCTACCCCAAAGTGACCACCTGACAGTGCAGACTGACATCATTGCTGACATGGTTTGGCTGAATCAACCAGATGAACTTACCTAGCAAAGACGGCTTTTGAATGTGCTCTAATGACAATGAAAATGAAGACAAATGTTAAAAGATATAATTTCAAAGCAGGAGGGCTGTGTACCTTTCACACAGAAGGATATTTGTCATTGAATCCAGAGAGTTACTGGAGAAGCTGTTTTGATTTTATTTGTGCATTCATTTTGTGTATTCATCATACATTTATTTCTGTAGCTGAGTTGTTATCAGATATGCATGAGCTTTTTTAGATGAAGTATTATGTTACATGCTTTTATAATGTCACTGTTTTAATGTATGCTTCATTTTATATTTGTGCTTTCACTTAAAAAGTTGATTTTTTGATATATATGTTATGATAGTCAAAGGTCATGGGGTGGAATGTAGTGCTAGAGGCACTCACGTGTATTGAAACCACGTGATGACCTTTGATTACCATTGTTTTAATTGACTTTTGGTGTTTTATTTTATCCTAGCTTGAGTGTCCTGCATGTGCATGTTTCTTTGAAGATTTCCTTCGTGTCTCTTTGTAGTTTTAGAGTGGGAGCTTTCACAGAGTAGAACAGCCTTGCCAGGAACAGAACGTGTGGGATATGCATTTGAAAGCATGCGAGAGAGAGAGAGGTGTAGAATGTATTTCTTGGTCTCGAAGTGCAGTGTTATAAGCAGTGGTGCTCAAATGTGCATTATGTTGTACATTGGGAGATGAAGTGTGCAGTGCTATAGGCAGTGGTGAACAAATGTGCATTGTGTTGTACATTGGGAAGTATTATGAAGTTCTTACTAGTGGCTTTGACATGCCCTCATGCCATTTTGAATTTTGTCAGCTAGCTTGAGCTTTTGCGCACAGAGGCAGGCCCCCAGGTTGTTCAAGTTGTTTAGGCTATTCACGTTCAAGGTTGTTTTAGGCTTTCATAAGCTTCGCTTGGATAATGTGTGGGAAGTGTGCTTGGTACCTTTCAGACCAGAGATTGTTGTTGCCAGAGAAATGTGTGGAATGTACAGCTCTGTCTCAGAGACAAAATACAGGGGCCTGGCCAGCTTCTCTCTTGACCTTGACACAGACCAGTACGGTCAGCTCGGTTTTTCATAACAGAAGAAAGGGGGCGAGGTTTCTAGAACCTTCTCCTCAGGTTGAGTAAAAGGTATTAAAGGCAGGAAATCTTGGTGCCCAGACGGGAGCTCATTTGTGGGGCAGACGTGTCATCACAGGGCAACTTGGGTCCCGATCGAGAATCTTGCCTGGGCTGTCAAAGGGCTCTTCCAGCATGAGTTGGCAAAGATGTTGACTGAACGATTGGTGAGGTGTTTTATTTTTGATTATTAACATTGTGATGTGTGAGTGAGTCTGTGTGCACATCCAAGTCTACAGTGGTTATAATCATCTGAGGTGTTTTCATTGTGATGTGTGAGTGTCTGTGTGCACATCCAAGTCTTCAGTGGTTGTAGTCATCTGATGTATTTAGTGTATATACCTTTCTGATTTCTTGCAGGACATCAGTATTAACAGCATGCATTTCATTTCATATTGTTATCCACGCATTTAACAGTTACATTTGCCTACTTATAAGTGTGCTATTATTGCTTGCACATATATATACATATACATCTCTATATACATTTGAATGTTGGTCATTTGACATCTGGGAAAGCCTTTTTGTTAGAGAGTGTTGCTCAAATAAAACCCCATGCCTTATTCTGAGAACCGTGTTTTGATGTGTTTAATTTTATAAAAGTGAAATCTCTTTCTAGATTGTGTTTTGTTTTTATTGCTTTGTCGTGTTTGAGTCTGATGTGGGAGGGCAGTATTTTCTATTACTTGGGAGGGCAAAGCAATACATAATCGTATATATCTGTTTATGTATAATGGTTGTTGCAGCACACGTATTTTACACTAGAATGATGCTGGTTCAACAAATGCTTATTGAAAACGCCCACACTGTTTATTTTGTGTATCTCTCTGAGACTGAGTGAGCACGAGTGACTGAGCAAAAAGTACTGTACTGTTTTCACGATCCCTGAGGGTCAGGGTTGTCATGTTCGATAGTTGCTAGAAACTATTCGCTCCTTGGTAAGGTTGTGGGGCTTATGGTGGCACTGTGAGCTGGCTGGTCTACAGACTAACATATCCTTTGGGGGTGACCGAAATCAGTCTGGACACCAATCCCTTAGTGTATGTTGTCTAAACGTGTCAGAGCGCCACTTCCTCGGAGTCTGCACATTGCTCTATGGGCCCACCTCTCGGTACCTCCAATTCAGGATGCTATTACAGCACTGAAAGTTAGAGTGACCAAGTGGGGGAAGGGTTTGTGGAAGGGAATAGCTGGGAGGGAGACCTGTAAAACAAACAGATAAACATACAAACAATAACAATCAGTATAAATAATTCTCAGGTACCAGACTCTGCTACGCGGAGTCTTATGCTAATAAGTCTCTACTTTATCACGAGCCCGTGATACAAGTTATACAGAAAATACACTTCCAAGGAATGTGTTAAAATCACACCTTCCTAACAGTAAAGTTCAATAATATACCGAGCATATACTCATAATTATGACACAGTACACAAATGAGCCCCTGTGCGAGCTTGCCCAAGCGCTTGAAAAATCAACATACCAAAAGCACCAAAGGGCTAATCCAAAAGTTCCACATACACTATGCCAAATGGACCCAGAGCACTAGTCCCTATGTTCACCAACTCAATATGCAAAAATGAGCCAGAGCTCTAAATCGTAATTGCTGGACCTAATGCTCGACAACACAATGTTTTAATGAATTCAAAAATGCGCAATCAAAAGTGTCAGTGTAATCATACAATAGTCAAAATAAACTCCAGAGCGCACTGTTGTATGCTTGCCAAAATGTAGTTTGCAAAATGAGCCCCAAAGCGCACAAAAGTGTGCTGCCAAACACTGAATGCAGCAAATGAGCTCCAAAGCGCACCGAATCCCAACAAGGAAATGAAGTTACTCTGTTGCCTTCAAACAACAGAGGCTTACCTGCAGGTACAAAGTAAATTGGAATGAACTCACGAGTCAGCAGAAGGAAGAGAGGCTGCTTTCACACAGGATCCAGAATAGTGAGCCACGCCCAATGGGTGTGGCTCCTTTTATAGGCAGACCACACCCATAGGCAACCACACCCAAAGTGACTGCTGTGTGGGGATTCTGGGATATGACCACACCCATAGGCAACCACAACCAAAGTGTCTGCTGTGTGGGGATTCTGGGATATGTCGTCCCCTATAGTTACATCCAGCAGGGAAAAAGGAGAACATATAAAGGAAAATGAACAATGAAAGGAAAATACAAAGAAAACATATTGCAGTGCTTAATGTACATTTACAGGACACCGCAGCCACCATTTAGCAACAGGAAAATGTAGTTTCCCACTTCGTACCACAGTGGGGGCGGGCCCTAGAATGTGCGCCACAGAGGCGACGCTAACAGTACTCCCCCCTCCCAAGCACATTCTAGGGCCCGGCTTTGAAGGATGGAGGAGATGAAAGCATCGAAGAAGACGAGGTGCATGCACATCCCGAGCAGGCACCCAAGAGTCATTTTCCGGACCATAACCTTTCCAGGATACTAAATACCACACAGAGTTGTTTCACCGTTTAGCGTCTAGGATGGCTTTCACCTCATACTCCCAGTCTCCGCAAACCAACAGCGGGGAAGGACAAGGGCGACAGCGCTGAGGGGCCTTCTTTAACAAGGAAGTGTGAAATACAGGGTGAATACGTAAAGCGTGTGGTAAGGCCAACTTGTAAGTGACCGGATTCACCTGTTTAATCACGCGATAAGGGCCTATGAACTTAGGATGAAACATGTGCTTATGTTTGAAGGCGAAATGTTTGGTGTAGAGCCACACCTTCTCACCTGGTTGATATATTGGACCAAGACAATGACGTTTGTCATATTGCTGTTTATATTTTATCTTGGCTTTCTCCAGATGTCTATATATTTGCGATTGAGTCCGTTGAATGTCCTGCAATGTAGTCTGTACGGCAGGAGTACTGTCCATTGTAGTAGGTATGGTGATCGGCAAGGTATGTGGATGATGACCATATAGACCAAAAAAAGGAGTAGTACCTGTGGATGAATGATAAGCATTATTATAGGCTAATTCCGCTAACCAAAGAAGATTCACCCAAGAGTTGACTGCTTCATCAGCATAGCAACGGAGATATTGTTTTAGCGTATGATTCAAGCGCTCCGTTTGACCATCAGTTTGTGGGTGATGACTTGTGGACAATGTGGATGAAACTTTAAGTGCCTTACACCACGTCTGCCAAAATTGGGAGGTGAACTGCGACCCCCTATCGGAAAGGATGATTTTTGGAAGGCTGTGTAAACGTACCACATGTTGCAACAAAATTGTCGCTAATTGGCCAGACGTAGGTAAACCTGTACAAGCGATGAAATGTGCGTATTTTGTTAGACTATCCACTACAACCAGAATGACTGTACAACGTTGCACCATTGGGAGACCAACAATGAAATAGAGAGTGATATGTTCCCATGGTTTCGTGGGAGTCTGAAGTGGTTGCAATAGCCCTCTAGGTCTTGAGAGATCTGCTTTATTTCTAGCACATGTATCACAGGCAGTCACCAGAGTTTTGATGTCCTTGCCAAGAGTTGGCCACCAAAAGTATCTCTTTACCAACTCCACAGTTTTTGGAACTCCGGGGTGTCCGGCTACAGGATTATCATGCAACCATTGAAAAACCCTTTTCTGTAATTTTAGGGTGGGAATGTATAAACAATCCTCATGTAAAGGTAATCCCTATTTGATTGCATGCTTGGGGTTATCCTTGAGCCATTTTTGCCACTCTGTTATTTTAAAAGCATCTCGAACCTGATCAAAAAATAGTTCTGTTTCTGTCACACAAATCACCTTTGAGGGCGTTATAATGGCTTGAGGAGGTCCAGTATTGGGCATAAGCGAAGAGTCTTGTCGTGAGAGGGCATCCGCTTTTCGGTTGTCAGATCCAGGTCTAAAAGTTACTACAAAATCAAACTCTGCAAAAAAGAGCATCCATCGCAATTGCCTAGGTGTAAGAAGTCTTGCTGAACTCATGAATTGCAGATTACGATGGTCTGTGAAAACAGTTATCGTATGTCTTGCCCCTTTCAAATAGTGACGCCACTCTTTAAAGGCGTCTCGTATTGCTAATAATTCTTTTTCAGCAATGATATAATTTTGTTCACTGTCATTTAACTTTCGGGACATGTATGCTACGGGATGTAATTGTCCAATAGCGGGATTTCTTTGAGAAAGTACTGCTCCTATAGCAATATCGGAGGCGTCCGCCTCTACGATGAATGGTTGTTCCATATTTGGATGAGTCAGAACAGGAGCTGAAGTAAAAGCCGTTTTAAGAGTGGCAAAGGCTGTGTCTGCTTCTTTTGACCAGTGAAACACCTCTTTCTTTCTTAGTAGTTTTGTGATAGGTGCCACAGTATTGGAAAATTGGTCAATAAACCTTCGGTAAAAATTGGCGAAAGCAAGGAAACATTGTACATCTTTTACTGAAGTAGGTGTAGGCCAGTCTGTAACTGCTTTAATTTTCCATTCCGCCATTTGCATTCCCAAAGGAGATAGCGTTACCCCTAGAAATTCAACAGTGGTGACATGGAACTCACACTTAGTTATTTTACAATAGAGATGATTCTTTCGTAGAGCTAACAAAATTGTCTTTACATGCTGCTCATGTTCTGGTACGCTATTGGAATAAATGAGTATATCATCTATATAGACGATTACGAATAAGTCCAGATAGTCTCTTAGGACGTCGTTTAAAAAGAATTGAAATGTGGCAGGCGCATTACAAAGTCCAAATGGCATCACAGTGTATTCATATAAACCATATCTGGTTTTAAAAGCTGTCTTCCATTCGTCGCCAGAACGGATGCGCACCAAATGGTATGCTCCTCGTAGATCTAATTTTGTATAGATTACAGCTTTTTAACTTGATCCAGAAGAACTGGAATCAGAGGTAAGGGGTATCTATTTTTGACAGTAATCTTATTCAATGCCCTGTAATCTATACAAGCCCTCAGATCGCCATTTGCTTTTGGAATAAAAAAAAGTGGCGATGCTGCAGGGGATTTAGAGGGTCGAATGAATCCGTTTGCTAAGTAACGGTCCAGGTATTCTCTCAGATATTGATTCTCCTGCTCGGTGAGAGCATAAATCCGACAACTTGGGACGATGGAGCCTGGTACTAAATCAATTTGACAGTCATACTGTCGATGAGGCAGTAAAACGTCTGCTTCTTGCTCATCAAATACGTCTGCGAACGTTGCATACTGCCAGGGTAATTCAGTGTCTTTTTCTGCCGCAGTTGCTACGTGTAGAGTAGATGGCATGGTGATCTTTTCCTTTATACAGTGTTCATGGCAAAAGGATGAGGTAAAATGCATGATTCTTTTGGCCCAATCGATGTGAGGATTATGAAGCGTTAGCCATGGTGTTCCTAAAATAAGACCATACTGTGGTGCCTGAATTATGTCGAATATGATTTCCTCTGAATGTTTTTCGTCTTTGATATGATCGTGGCAAATTAACTGTATTAATGTTGTTTGCAATGACACAGTGCCTCCTGATAGTATACTGCCATCTACTGCTTGCACGACTTCAGGGTTAGCTTCTTCTTGCAAGGAATCTGCAGTTGTTTTGCTGTGGAGTCATCTATGAAATTTCCTGTCGCACCAGAGTCTATTAAAGCACTCATCGTGTGTTTTTTCGCCTGAAAACAAATTTCTACCTCTATTCGGAAATGTGCTGTCTTAGGAATGTTTAACATGGTACTCATAGTCTGTGAAGGGATGGTAACGACACCCAAGTGTAACCCTTCCTTACTTCTTGGGTGTGTCAGTTTTCCTGACTGTGTTCCAAACTGGCAACACTTTTAGTGGAAGGTGGTCCCTTACCTTTTGGTTTTACTGGACATTCTTTTACAAAGTGTCCTTTGCGACCACAATATAAACATTGTCCGTTTTTCCTACATAACTCTTTTTCCTCTTTTGTTAATGGTTGACGCAATGTCCCAATCTCCATAGACTCTGGTGCATTGTTTGTAGGGCTAGAACTAGAAAAGGACCTTGTTTTGTCAAAACGCCACATTGTTTTCTCTGGTTTTTTCCGCTCTCCCTTTCTTTCAGATAGGCGGTGATCCAAACGAAGTGTTAAGTTAATGAGATCAGAGCAATTTGTGGGTTGTCGATCGATCTGCGCCAAAACATCTTTCAAGACATCTTTTAGTCCCTGATAAAATAGTGCTGACCGTTTCTCTTCAAGCCATGCTGTTTCTGCGACTAATCTGTTAAATTGTGATAAATAGACAACCAAATCTTTGTTTCCTTGCTTTAACTCTAACAGTTCTCGATCTGCTGAAAGAGTCACGGCTCTCCTGTCAAAAACGTTTTCAAATTCTTGTACAAAGAGTTTCCAGTTATATAACAATGGGCTGTCTTTTCGAACCAATGGAATTGCCCAGGTAGCAGCGTCTCCGGACAAATATGAGATTAAAAATGCTATCCTGGATTGAGGATCAGGGAACGCGCTTGGTCTACAAGTGAAATGTAACTCTACTTGAGCAAGAAATATTTGAACCTTATTTGAATCCCCAGAAAACGCTCTGGAGCGGCTAATGGTATCGGAGTAGGAACGGTTACAGCTATGTTCGTAGGTGTAGAATCTGGAGGGAGCGGAGTTTTGTTCCAAACCCCCCGCAAAGGAGTTTGCTCACTAACTCCTACCTTAGTGTGTAGTTGAGCTACCTTATCAGCCAAAGCGGCAGTTGCGTTTTGGATTCAACCATATCTCTTTGCATTTGAGTGATTACTTTCAACAGGTCGTCTAAAGTGGCCATGATAAAGCCTCATACAGACCAGGAGGAATTAAATTTGTGGGCTCACTATTCTGTCAGAGCGCCACTTCCTCGGAGTCTGTACGTTGCTCTATGGACCCACCTCTCGGTACCTCCAATTCAGGATGCTATTACAGCACTGAAAGTTAGAGTGACCAAGTGGGGGGAAGGGTTTGCGGAAGGGAACAGCTAGGAGGGAGACCTGTAAAACAAACAGATAAACATACAAACAATAACAGTCAGTATAAATAATTCTCAGGTACCAGACTCTGCTACGCGGAGTCTTATGCTAATGAGTCTCTACTTTATCACGAGCCCGTGATACAAGTTATACAGAAAATACACTTCCAAGGAATGTGTTAAAATCACACCTTCCTAACAGTAAAGTTCAATAATATACAGAGCATATACTCATAATTATGACACAGTACACAAATGAGCCCCTGTGCGAGCTTGCCCAAGCGCTTGAAAAATCAACATACCAAAAGCACCAAAGGGCTAATCCGAAAGTTCCACATACACTATGCCAAATGGACCCAGAGCACTAGTCCCTATGTTCACCAACTCAATATGCAAAAATGAGCCAGAGCTCTAAATCGTAATTGCTGGACCTAATGCTCGACAACACAATGTTTTAATGACTTCCAAAACGCGCAATCAAAAGTGTGAGTGTAATCATACAATAGTCAAAATAAACTCCAGAGCGCACTGTTGTATGCTTGCCAAAATGTAGTTTGCAAAATGAGCCCCAAAGCGCACGAAAGTGTGCTGCCAAACACTGAATGCAGCAAATGAGCTCCAAAGCGCACCGAATCCCAACAAGGAAATGAAGTTACTCTGTTGCCTTCAAACAACAGAGGCTTACCTGCAGGCTCAAAGTAAATTGGAATGAACTCACGAGTCAGCAGAAGAAAGAGAGGCTGCTTCCACACAGGATCCAGAATAGTGAGCCACGCCCAATGGGTGTGGCTCCTTTTATAGGCAGACCACACCCATAGGCAACCACATCCAAAGTGACTGTGTGTGGGAATTCTGGGATATGACCACACCCATAGGCAACCACACCCAAAGTGACTGCTGTGTGGGGATTCTGGGATATGTAGTCCCCTATAGTTACATCCAGCAGGGAAAAAGGAGAACATATAAAGGAAAATGAACAATGAAAGGAAAATACAAAGAAAACATATTGCAGTGCTTAATGTACATTTACAGGACACCGCAGCCACCATTTAGCAACAGAAAAATGTAGTTTCCCACATCGTACCACAGTGGGGGCGGGCCCTAGAATGCGCGCCACAGAGGCGACGCTAACAAACGCGCAGATCCTATATAGATTTGTAGGAACTACATTCATGGCGCCACCAACGTTGGTTTGGTTCTATTTTTAACAGTCAAATCAGAGTAGTTCAGTTGTGCTTTCTCAGATACCCCTACTCACATTTACCCAGAGACGTCTGGAGTGGGGAGGGAAAATCCGCCGCAGCTTATTAGGTATAACCTATGTATTGGCTGTAGGTTTATGCAAGCTTGAAGGATTATAGTTCCCTACATTGTGCATAAAACGTTCTCTAAAACTCCTTTCACAATGTCCATCCAAGATGATGCTGCGGCTGCATTAAATGCCAACGCAGCAGAGGAAGGAGAGCAGGAAGGTGCTATAAAAATATCAGAAAATTACAGAAATGCACTTACTTTAAAATTAGCAGATTAGGATTAGGTGGGACCATTACCTTTGTGATTGAGGCACACGAGGCATACAGAACAGAGGTGTTCTATTCTTGGGTAAAATTCCCACCTGCGGATGCAGGCACCCATACATTTCATTCTTACACTCCAGATGAAATACCAGATGAATATTCTCCATACGAGGACATAGAAGTCCCGCTCATTTACCAAGAGCATATAAATTGGTTTAAAGGCGCCCTGCCCCATACCACAGATAAAGTGAGACTCGGTCCGCTCAGTAGAGACGAAGCGACTTGGCCGCTTCTAGCTGCTGACACACCGCATCCAGAGATTGACACATTGCCAGCAGCAGAATTACGTCCACTTCACAAAGAAATAATAAAGCTATACAGAAATCTTACACAGTTCGTTATGAGAACCCTCCCATTTCAACCTACAAGGGTCACCCCAGCAGGTCAACTACAAAGGGACCGCAACTAAAATCACCCCACAGACGCTGAACGAGTTTATGGGAAGAATGCCCACTAATCTTGAGCAAATGCCATTCTGGATAGCACAGAAAATAGCACAGCTTGAGGCAGTGTTTCCACACACAGGCCTGCAAGAAAAACACAGAATACTGACGATCTGCTTGCCAATGGGGATAGCTCCCCAGATTGAGGATTGTACCACTTGTCTTCACTGCCATCTATACCAGGACTCATGGTACTCCCTCAATAGGAGTCATACCAGATGTATTAAGACAAATACAGAATGAGTACGAGGCAGAACCTGCCCTGGACTTAGGGATGAAATTAATAGGCAGTTTTCCCCAGGTATCGACAATTATGTTAGGCAACATAAAAGGGGAGGCAGCAGCGGTGGCTATACGCCAACACCTACGGGAATGCATTCCTGCACAACAGGAGCGGGAGTTACCTAAAATTATCGAAGAGACCTATGCTTCGCTGGAAAGAGATTATTTGGGGGAAACCACAATTAATGGGTAATCCTGAAAAGGATAATTCCAAGCAAACTCCCAATTTTTCTAAAAAAAATGGGATAATAAGCAATCAAAAAACAAACAGAATAAATCACAATCACGGCTTGGGTCTCCTCAAGAGGAGCCCTCTGACAGGATATATAGCTTGAGAAATCGTGATAATATTAAAAAACCTGACAGGTATCAGGATATTGATACACATTCGTCTCGTTCCTTTCAGGGTTCATCAAAAAACTGAGAGAGAGAGAAGGACGGTGTTAGATCAGGGGGTCTCTAGTTGGCAGAGGTAAGTACCTTTGCCCAAATAGGGACCCTTGCTTCTAGTCGGGGTAAGGGGGATACACACTGTTGATAACCCCTGCTCACCCCCTTGGTAGCTTGGCACGAGCAGTCAGGCTTATCCCAGAGGCAATGTGTAAAGCATTTGCGCAACACACACATACAGCAGCAACAAACTAGGCACACTACAAAAGAAACTCCACACAAGGTTATATAAAAAATAGCCTTTGTATTGTCATAAACACATTAGAAACGTAATCACACATTTAAACTGTGCCAACTGGCACTAGGCAACATTCACAGGGGACTTTATACAGGACCAGGCCAATTGGGCCACGGTCACAACCATCAGAATGCAAATATAAAATACAACCAGTAACTACTGGTACCATAATGACCTAAGCATTATCATATTAGCATAAACCCACATTAGGCCCAAACCTCATCAGCAAAAACACATTACGCAATGGGCCTCACCAGCATAAACACATTATGCAATAACCTCATAAGCATACCCACATTACGCTAATAGGTACTTCCCCAAAACATCATAGCATGACCTTAGGCATTAGCATAAACACATTATGCATCACTCATGGTGCAGGAATCACATTTGGCAATAATCAGATCAGGCATAAACACATTACGCAATCCTTGTAGCGCCTTGCGCCCTACCCATCACCAAAACGGACCCCAGGCCAACTGGCCTCTCACAGGGGGCCCCAATGCCCTCTGTCCACAATGTCAGGGCTCAGCTGCCAATGCAGCAAAATCCACAAGTGCGCGCTGGGCCGTGGGGTGCAACTCACCCCTTCCTCACTGACAAAGAACTGGCCACAACATTGCAGCTGCCCCCAGTCCGGCAAGGCAGCTGTGCAAATGAGCCCTGGCACCACTGTGCCTCTTGGGAGCTCCCTCCCTGGGACTCCTACAAAATCGCCCCTCGTTGCAGCTGCCCACTGTCCGGTGGGGCAGCTGTGGCAAAATGAACAGGCACTGGCACTCCTGGGCCCTGAGTCCCCCACTGGGACTCTCCTAAATAAAATGGCCCCCAAGTCCCACTCCGGGACTTCTAAAATGAAATGGCTCACGTGTTGCAGCTGCCCACTGGCTGGCGGGGCAGCTGGGAAAATACGGTGGCACTCACGGTGCCTCGAGAGCCTCCTTTACTGGGCTCCTCCTAGTGCCCTCAATCGGCACCACCAACGCTCAACCACTTTAGCCCCCACTCACGGGGCATTGCAGGACCCTTCCGGTCTTCGAGCATGGCAGGAAGGCACCGACCCTGTGCCTCGGCGGGTCCCTGCTCCCGGGGGCCTCTCCTCACTTCTCCGGTCCTTCCTGGGCTGGAGACAAGGCACCGTCCTCCTCGTGATGACCCGCGGGGCTCCCACCAGCACACTGGGGCCCCGCTCTCCTGCAGACACGGTCGGCCACACAGGGACTTCCTCTCCCGGGCCGTAGGCTCCACCCCGTGTCAGGCAGCCTTGCCTGACTTCCTGATTGCGCGAGGCGGCGGTGTAGGCGGCTCTTTGTTTCTCAGCAAGTGCGGGGTGGGCTAAGAGCACACAATGCGGGGTGGGCACCCGCTCACAGAGGCTTCAATGCGGGGTGGGCACCCGCCGGCAAGCACACAAAAACAGCGGCAATGCGGGGTGGACACCCACTATTTAAATAAAGACGAAGCGGCAGAAAGTCGGGTTGGGCTCCTGCTCTTCTCAGTCAGTGCAGGGGGGAATCCCACACGCCAGGATTCCCTCAAAGCACGTCGCAGCCTCAGCACTGCAGGGCCCACACGCTCCTCTTCCTTGGAGCAGCAGCACAAACGGTGCAGCGCTCACAAGGCGCTGGAATCCCCCAAGTTTCAGGGCAAAGGCTGGACAAGGAATCCAGCAATAAAATAATCTAGCGCTCCCAAGGCGCTAAGTCCAAGGCAAGGTTCAGGGGGCACAAGGCTGGGCCCAGGGAGGCAAGACCACAGGGCCCTCCAGCAAGGAGGCAAGCCCCCATGGCGGTTCCTCCTGGGCCCTAGCATCAGCAAGCCCCCAAAGGTAACGGAACAGCACCCAAGCACAGAACATTTTCATGGGGTCACAGCCCCTACCTTTATACACCAAATCTCTTTGTCTGCAGGACAGGGCATGGGGGAACAAGATGCAACTGGTTCAGGGGGGATCTGGAGCACTTTGTTTTCCAAGCTCCTCTTCCCCTTTGTCAGGTGGGTTCTAGGTGATCAGACACACCACAGGGGGCGGAGCCAGCATTGTACAGGCTGGGCACAGTCCTATTCAGGGACAGGGGATTACTCCTCCCACTACTCCCCAGGCAGATGTCCCATTTAGCCTAGCGCTGACTCACCCTGCCCCTCCTGGAGCCACACACACCTCCCAGCCCCTGTCACTCACAAGCCGGACATGCAATTCACATCAGGCAGGCAGACACATAGCACACAGAAATGCCAACTTCTAAAAGTGGCATTTCTAAAATAGTTATAATAAATCTGCGCACACCATTGCGCAGCATTTATTATCACTATTCCAAATATACCAAACTTGACCACGCTGCTCCTCTCATATCAGGAATTACCACTGAAACACTTATCAGGGAATCCCCAATGCATTCCTATGGGAGGGAAGCCCCACAGTAGTGAGAAACCAAAATGGCTGTTTGTCACTACCAGGACATGTCACACACTTAAGGTACATGTCCTATCTTTTACCTACAATGCACCCTGCCCATAGGGCTAGCTAGGGCCTACCTTAGGGGGGACTGACATGTAGTCAAAGGGGGGTCACGGACATGGCACACACTTTAGGTGCCACGTCACAGCGGCAGTAACACTGCGCGCACAGGCCCTGCAATGGCAGAGGCCTGAGATAGGTTTGAAAGGCTACTTTGGTGGGTGGCGCAATCAGCGCTGCAGGCCCACCAGTAGCATTTAATTTACCAGCTCTGGGTATATGAGATACCACTTTACAAGGGACTGACAGGTAAATTAAATAGGCCAAACAGGTGTAGACCAATCTTACCATATTTATCACAGAGAGCACACGCACTTTACACTGAACAGCAGAGCTAAAGTGCCCAGAGTCCTAAAACGACCAACACCATGTCAGAAAAAAGGCTAGGAGAAAGGCAAAAAGTATAGGGATGCCCCTGCAAAAAGGGCCAAGTCCAACACAACCCCCTTCCAGCCAAAACGCAGGGTAGACCAATCACCACCTTGAAGGGCTTCCCTGCCTTGGGCGATAGAACACGGACGCGGGCCCGCAACTGCAGGGACACCCTCCAGTTTTACACCACTCTGACCCCACGTGGTTCCCTCTGTCAAAAGCTCTCAGGACCAACTAGGCTACCCGACTGGTACTCCCTAGCTGTCCACGGCCAGGACCAGGCCCTAGGCCACCCAGATGTCAATGGTCCTTGCCAATCCACAGAGTGGGGGGCAGTAACAAGAAACCAAATGGTATGCTGTTCCTAATGAACACTGTTGGTTGATGTCAAAGTAGTGATATATAATTATTAAATCACGACAGGCAAAATTTC
The DNA here is from genome assembly GCA_963921515.1 of Calotriton arnoldi. Taxonomy (NCBI): domain Eukaryota; kingdom Metazoa; phylum Chordata; class Amphibia; order Caudata; family Salamandridae; genus Calotriton; species Calotriton arnoldi. The sequence continues at coordinate 759,534 of CAWUFW010003657.1, read as the reverse complement.
CTCCTTTCGGAAAAAGACCCTCCCACACCCAAGTCACAGGATGTATTGCCTCATCATCGGGTCTGCTCCTTATCGGGTCGGCGCTGCAATACCCGATCGGCGCCCGAATCGGGGCCTTTTAGCGGAGATCTTTATTCCTGTTGCCGTAAGGTGTAGTGTGTGTAAGGGCTTTGTGGAAAGTGTAGATGTGGAAGGTGCAGAGGTGAAGTTAAAAGTAAGAGGAAGCGATCCACTTAGAATTATTTTAATGAACGTGGCCGCTCTCTTAATTAAAAAACGTGATTAGTGCGCACCCCTCTTATAAGGTATTAGGGATGTGCGCTGAAAAGGTCAACATGTTTCTTGCCATTGATTCAATTAGAAGGCAATTCTTCAGGACCAATTTAAAATCTAGCTACACTTTTTGGTGGTGGATCCCAATAGTATAATTAAGTGTCCACTCGTACAGCACCCTAAAAAGTGGTACCTGTTGAATTAGAGCATCAACCCTAATTGGGTCAAATTACTGCTTCATCGTATACCGGCAGAGTTTAGAACACTGAATAGTGCAGTGCCATTTGCAGTCCACAGATCTCAGGACCAACTAGGCTACCCGACTGGTACTCCCTAGCTGTCCACGGCCAGGACCAGGTCCTAGGCCACACAGATGTCACTGGTCCTTGCCAATCCACAGAGTGGGGGGCAGTAACCCCTGGCACATAGTGACCATTCTCCACTCTACCCCTCATCAGTGCAGTTCCAAACTTCCACTGATCCTCCATCTTAGGGTCCGCACCCTCAGGCTGACCAGAAGTCACGGGAGAGGCTCTCCTCTCCCTACCTCTTCCTCTGGGGTTCCGTACCCTCCTCTTTGGAGAGGCACCCTCAGAACACAACTCTCCAACCAGCTGAAATTCCCTAACAGGAGGCCAGCTCACTCAGACCCTCGGAGACTCTTATCTTCAGAAAAACAAAGCACACAGCACAGTTCCTCTTCAAGCAGGGGGGACACAGCACACAGCAAAGTCCCTTAGTCCTCTTCCTCAGCAGAAGCAGCAAACTGTAGTTCAGCCCCCAGACACACAGCAATGGCGGCACTTTTCCTAAGTCTATTCAGCTGTTCTCTTTGGCAGGGATTCCCCCTCGATCACGAAGTTTCCAAGTCTCCCAACCTAGGGTCTAAACCCTCAGGTTGCACCAGGGTCAGAGGCGAGGGCTCCCTCCCTCTGCAGCCCCTTCCAGAGTTCTGCACCCTCCCACCTTGGAGCGGTACCCCTGGAAGCCAAAACCGGTCAAGACACTGGTTACAGAAGTCCGTCACTCCAGGTCAGGCAAATCCTGAACCTGGCCTCCCAACCTTGGGGCTGAACCCCGCAGTTGAGCAATTGCCTGGCATGCCAGGACTTCTGGGGATGCACACAGTATCCCCCTGAGGGTAACACATGCCTAATGTGTTGTGTGACAGTCTGCCTGGCGCAGATCTCCTGACCCCCTGTCCATCTGACGTGCGCGAAGATCCCCCAGGACAGAAGTGGTGTCGCCATGGTCACTTCTAGGAGACTCAGCCCTTCTGGCTGGTCCCTGACCCACTGGTTCTCCCACTGGGGAACACATCCCCCTCTCACCCCTCACTCTGGACTTCTGCACCCTCCCAACTGGAGCGGCACCGCCAGACACCAGAACCGCTGGAGCTCTGATTACAGACACTCCACGTTCTCCAGACACTAGGAGATCCTCCTCAAATGGCCTACAAGTACAGCCTAGGCCCCTGACCTGGTGCTCCCTAAGGGAACCCTCCAGGCCCTGAGACTGGGTTTCGGACACCTTGGGACACACAGTCCCACACTCACTCCTTCCCCACTGAGACAGGACGTGAGCCCCCACACCCCTCCCACTACACTGAGACCTAGCTGGGCTACACTGAACCTCTTCCACCACACAGGACCGGAAGATACCCAAGCCACTACTTTTGGAATCACTCCCCAATGCCTCTTCAGACCCTCTAGCACACAGCCAGAGGTCTGCCTCCCGTGCAAGCTCCCTGGGATCCCCAACAGTTGTTGGCGCAACCCCGGAAAACAATTACTGAACATGTGCTCTCTGACAACCAGATTGAACAGCCCTTCAAAATCATTTGCCGTGCTAACGATCACCCAATCTTCCAGTGCAACACAACATTCATCCACAAACCACCCCCCCCAAGAACGGTGAGACAGTTCCTTACTGCCCCTGAATCTGAACCTGTACCCCTCTAACTGGGAACCAGGTACCATACTCTGGGAACTGGGAATGGGACTTCCTGCACTGGACTCCATATTGCTGCCACCACTGGATCCCACCCTTACTGGTGAATCCAGACAACTCAAACTACACTCAGGGGATAACCTACCCTACAGAGCTAGCTTTTTCTCCTCCACACTCCCTTTCTTCCCTCCTATCCACCCACACCTATGGGGACAGGGAAAGGGATGGGGCACTGCCCCCAGCACTGGACCCAGCAAGGGACTCCCTATCTATGGGATCCTCCCCACCTACTGGCGTCCCCGCCCTGTCATTTTCTCTCTTCTGCCATCAAAATAAAAGCGCAGAAAACACCATTTAAAAATGACACTCTTGAGGAGAAAACAAAATCAGTAAAAATAATCCCCAAACATGTGATTATCTAAATGCAGAGTTTGTAGTGCAACCAGTTGACGCTGTGGTACTGCGCAAACGCAAGTCCTATCCTCACCGCTGACAACCAATTTTAGATCTGGGGGTCTCTAGTTGGCAGAGGTAAGTACCTTTGTCCAAATAGGGACCCTTGCTTCTAGTCAGGGTAAGGGGGATACACACTGTTGATAACCCCTGCTCACCCCCTTGGTAGCTTGGCACGAGCAGTCAGGCTTATCCCAGAGGCAATGTGTAAAGCGTTTGCGCAACACACACATACAGCAGCAACAAACTAGGCACACTACAAAAGAAACTCCACACAAGGTTATATAAAAAATAGCCTTTGTATTGTCATAAACACATTAGAAACGTAATCACACATTTACACTGTACCAACTGGCACTAGGCAATATTCACAGGGGACTGTATACAGGACCAGGCCAATCGGGCCACGGTCAGAACCATCAGAATGCAAATATAAAACACAACCAGTAACTACTGGTACCATAATGACCTAAGCATTATCATATTAGCATAAACCCACATTAGGCCCAAACCTCATCAGCATAAACACATTACGCATTGGGCCTCACCAGCATAAACACATTATGCAATAGCCTCATAAGCATACCCACATTACGCTAATAGGTACTACCCCAAAACATCATAGCATGACATTAGGCATTAGCATAAACACATTATGCAACACTCATGGTGCAGGAATCACATTTGGCAATAATCAGATCAGGCATAAACACATTACGCAATCCTCGTAGCGCCTTGCGCCCTACCCATCACCAAAACGGACCCCAGGCCAACTGGCCTCTCACAGGGGGCTCCAATGCCCTCTGTCCACAATGTCAGGGCTCAGCTGCCAATGTAGGAAAATCCACAAGTGCGCACCGGCGCTGGGGTGTGGGGTACAACTCACCCCTTCCTCACTGACAAAGAACTGGCCCCCAATGTTGCAGCTGCCCCCTGTCCGGCAGGGCAGCTGTGCAAATGAGCCCTGGCACCACTGTGCCTCTTGGGAGCTCCCTCCCTGGGACTCCTACAAAATCATACCCTCGTTGCAGCTGCCCACTGTCCGGTGGGGCAGCTGTGGCAAAATTAACAGGCACTGGCACTCCTGGGCCCTGAGTCCCCCACTGGGACTCTCCAAAATGAAATGGCCAACAAGTCCCACTCCGGGACTTCTAAAATTAAATGGCTCACGTGTTGCAGCTGCCCACTGGCCGGCGGGGCAGCTTGGAAAATACGCTCGCACTCACGGTGCCTCGAGAGCCTACTTTACTGGGCTCCTCCTAGTGCCCTCAATCGGCACCACCAACGCTCAACCACTTTAGCCCCCACTCACGGGGGCATTGCAGGACCCTTCCGGTCTTCGAACGCGGCAGGAAGGCACCGATCCTGTGCCTCGGCGGGTCCCTGCTCCCGGGGGCCTCTCCTCACTTCTCCGGTCCTTCCTGGGCTGGAGACAAGGCACCATCCTCCTCGTGATGACCCGCGGGGCTCCCACCAGCACACGGGGGCCCTGCTCTTCTGCAGACATGGTCGGCCACACGGGGACTTCCTCTCCCGGGCCGTAGGCTCCGCCCCGTATCAGGCAACCTTGCCTGACTTCCTGATTTCGCAAGGCGGCGGTGCGGGCGGCTCTTCGTTTCTCGGCAAGTGCGGGGTGGGCTCCCGCGATTAGGAGCACACAATGCGGGGTGGGCACCCGCTCACAGAGGCTTCAATGCAGGGTGGGCACCCGCCGGCAAGCACACAAAAACAGCAGCAATGCGGGGTGGGCACCCGCTCTTTAAATAAAGATGAAGCGGCAGAAAGGCAGGGTGGGCTCCCGCTCTTCTCGGGCAGCGCAGGGGGGAATCCCACACACCAGGATTCCCTCAAAGCACGTCGCAGCCTCAGCGCTGCAGGGCCCACACGCTCCTCTTCCTTGGAGCAGCAGCACAAACGGTGCAGCGCTCACGAGGCGCTGGAATCCCCCAAGTTTCAGGGCAAAGGCTGGACAAGGAATCCAGCAATAAAATAATCTAGCGCTCCCAAGGCGCAAAGGCCAAGGCAAGGTTCAGGGGGCACAAGGCTGGGCCCAGGGAGGCCAGCGCACTGGGCCCTCCAGCAAGGAGGCAAGCCCCCATGGCGGTTCCTCCTGGGCCCCAGCAGCAGCAAGCCCCCAAAGGTACCGGAACAGCACCCAAGCACAGAACATTTTCATGGGGTCACAGCCCCTATCTTTATACACCAAATCTCTTTGTCTGCAGGACAGGGCATGGAGGAACCAGATGCAACTGGTTCAGGGGGGATTTGGAGCACTTTGTTTTCCAAGCTCCTCTTCCCCTTTGTCAGGTGGGTTCTAGGTGATCAGACACACCACAGGGGGTGGACCCAGCATTGTACAGGCTGGGCACAGTCCTATTCAGGGTCAGGGGATTACTCCTCCCCAGGCAGATGTCCCATTCAGCCTAGCGCTGACTCACCCTGCCCCTCCTGGAGCCACACACACCTCCCAGCCCCTGTCACTCACAAGCCAGACATGCAATTCACATCAGGCAGGCAGACACATAGCACACAGAAATGCCAACTTCTAAATGTGGCATTTCTAAAATAGTTATAATAAATCTGCACACACCATTGCGCAGCATTTATTATCACTATTCCAAATATACCAAACTTGACCACGCTGCGCCTCTCATATCAGGAATTACCACTGAAGCACTTATCAGGGAATCCCCAATGCATTCCTATGGGAGGGCAGCCCCACAGTAGTGAGAAACCAAAATGGCTGTTTGTCACTACCAGGACATGTCACACACTTAAGGTACATGTCCTATCTTTTACCTACAATGCACCCTGCCCATAGGGCTAGCTAGGGCCTACCTTAGGGGTGACTGACATGTAGTAAAAGGGGGGCCACGGACATGGCACACACTTTAGGTGCCACGTCACAGCGGCAGTAACACTGCGCGCACAGGCCCTGCAATAGCAGAGGCCTGAGATAGGTTTGAAAGGCTACTTTGGTGGGTGGCGCAATCAGCGCTGCAGGCCCACCAGTAGCATTTAATTTACCAGCCCTGGGTATATGAGATACCACTTTACAAGGGACTGACAGGTAAATTAAATAGGCCAAACAGGTGTAGACCAATCTTACCATATTTATCACAGAGAGCACACGCACTTTACACTGAACAGCAGAGCTAAAGTGCCCAGAGTCCTAAAACCACCAACACCATGTCAGACAAAAGGCTAGGAGAAAGTCAAAAAGTATAGGGATGACCCAGCAAAAAGGGCCAAGTCCAACACAACCCCCTTCCAGCCAAAACGCAGGGTAGACCAATCACCACCTTGATGGGCTTCCCTGCCTTGGGCGATAGAACACGGACGCGGGACGGCAACCGCAGGGACACCCTCCAGTTTTACACCACTCTGACCCCACGTGGTTCCCTCTGTCAAAAGCTCTCAGGACCAACTAGGCTACCCAACTGGTACTCCCTAGCTGTCCACGGCCAGGACCAGGCCCTAGGCCACACAGATGTCACTGGTCCTTGCCAATCCACAGAGTGGGGGGCAGTAACCCCTGGCACATAGTGACCATTCTCCACTCTACCCCTCATCAGTGCAGTTCCAAACTGCCACTGATTCTCCAACCTAGGGTCCGCACCCTCAGGCTGACCAGAAGTCACGGGAGAGGCTCTCCTCTCCCTACCTCTTCCTCTGGGGTTCCGTACCCTCCTCTTTGGAGAGGCACCCTCAGAACACAACTCTCCAACCAGCTGAAATTCCCTAACAGGAGGCCAGCTCACTCAGACCCTCGGAGACTCTTGTCTTCAGAAAAACAAAGCACACAGCACAGTTCCTCTTCAAGCAGAGGGGACACAGCACACAGCAAAGTCCCTTAGTCCTCTTCCTCAGCAGAAGCAGCAAACTGTAGTTCAGCCCCCAGACACACAGCAATGGCGTCACTTTTCCTAAGTCTATTCAGCTGTTCTCTTTGGCAGGGATTCCCCCTCGATCACGAAGTTTCCAAGTCTCCCAACCTAGGGTCTAAACCCTCAGGTTGCACCAGGGTCAGAGGCGAGGTCTCCCTCCCTCTGCACCCCCTTCCAGAGTTCTGCACCCTCCCACCTTGGAGCGGTACCCCTGGAAGCCAAAACCGGTCAGGACACTGGTTACAGAAGTCCGTCACTCCAGGTCAGGCAGATCCTGAACCTGGCCTCCCAACCTTGGGGCTGAACCCCGCAGTTGAGCAATTGCCTGGCACGCCAGGACTTCTGGAGATGCACACAGTATCCCCCTGAGTGTAACACATGCCTAATGTGTTGTGTGACAGTCTGCCTGGCGCAGATCTCCTGATCCCCTGTCCATCTGACAGTGCGCGAAGATCCCCCAGGACAGAAGTGGTGTCGCCATTGTCACTTCTAGGAGACTCAGCCCTTCTGGCTGGTCCCTGACCCACTGGTTCTCCCACTGGGGAACACATCCCCCTCTCACCCCTCACTCTGGACTTCTGCACCCTCCCAAATGGAGCGGCACCGCCAGACACCAGAACCGCTGGAGCTCTGATTACAGACACTCCACGTTCTCCAGACACTAGGAGATCCTCCTCAAATGGCCTACAAGTACAGCCTAGGCCCCTGACCTGGCGCTCCCTTAGGGAACCCTCCAGGCCCTGAGACTGGGTTTCGGGCACCTTGGGACACACAGTCCCACACTCACGCCTTCTCCACTGAGACAGGACGTGAGCCCCTACACCCCTCCCACTACACTGAGACCTAGCTGGGCTACACTGAACCTCTTCCACCACACAGGACCGGAAGATACCCAAGCCACTACTTTTGGAATCACTCCCCAATGCCTCTTCAGACCCTCTAGCACACAGCCAGAGGTCTGCCTCCCATGCAAGCTCCCTGGGATCCCCAACAGTTGTTGGCGCAACCCCGGAAAACAATTACTGAACATGTGCTCTCTGACAACCAGATTGAACAGCCCTTCAAAATCATTTGCCGTGCTAACCATCACCCAATCTTCCAGTGCAACACAACATTCATCCACAAACCCCCCCCAAGAACGGTGAGACAGTTCCTTACTTCCCCTGAATCTCAACCTGTACCCCTCTGTTAGACCTGGCACCATTGGCGTGGGTCTCCCTTCCTTTTTTCGCTGTTGTCTCCTCTGTTTTTGCTGGTGTTAGATGCTCTGGGCGCTGTGCCACTGCCATTCAGTGCCACAGCGCGAATGCTCCCTGTGTAAATATGACATGTGAATTGGTATATCCATGATTGGCTTATTTGGTTTACCTGTTAGTCCCTAGTACTGTGGCCTGTGTGTGCCCAGGGCTGGTAAACCAAATGCTGCTGGTGGGCCTGCAGCGCTGGGTTGCGCCACCCACAGAAGCAGCTTGTAAAGTGTGTCTCAGACCTGCCACTGCAGAGTCTGTGTGCAGTCCAGAACTGCCATCTTGGCTGTGAAGTGCACCCACTTCCCAGCCCCTGAACCTTCCCTTGGCATCATGTAAGTCACCCCTACGGTAGGGTGCATTGTGTGTGTAAGGTAGGACATGCCTTGGTGTGTGTAGCATGTCCTGGTAGTGAATTACACCCAATTTCGTTTTTCACTACTGTAAGGCTACCTGTTCCCCATAGGCTAGAATGGGCAGTTTGACTATTACATTCTATAGTCCTAACTGACCCTAGGAACATGGTAGAAAAACGAATTTAGTATGTCTGAGCTCAGAATATTAAAATACATCTTTTAGTGAAGTTTATTTTTATATTCTGTGTTTGAAAATATCACTTTTAGAAAGTAGGTATTTTCTTGCCTAAGCCTTCCAGTGTGCTCTGCTGTTATGTGTATTGGCTGTCTGGTTTTGGAGGGACAGGGCAGGCTGAGTCAGACCTGGGTTGAATAGAGAGATCTGCATTTAGAGTACGGGGAGGGGTAGCTCCTTGACCTGAATAGGGCTGTGCCTGGCAAGGTGAATGCTGGCTCCACCTCCTACTGTGTGTCTGATAGCAGACCCCCTCTTTCTGAAAGGAAGGATGCAGCCTGGTAAACAAAGTGCTCCAGGACTGAACAGAACTGGTTCTGGCTAGGCTCAGTGACTTGTAGCTTTTGAGAACAAAGACTTTTGGGGTATAAATATCTGTGCTGAAACCCCTACAAGGTGTATTGCTCCTGGATGTCAAGACGAACCTCTGTCCGTGTAATGAAGGAATCTGCAGGAGGTGACTATCCTTGTGCTTGTGTGCTGTTTCTTGGATTGGCCTGCAGTGGTTACCATTGGACTTGGAAGAAGTAGGAAAAGGACTTTGAGAGAACTTTTATTAATCTTGCTAAAGCAATCACCCAAGGGCTAGGAGAGAGCTAGCCTCCTGTTGAAGTCTCAGGCACATCAGACTTCACCACCAGCCTCCTGATTCCTCCCAGCGAGGATTTCTATCTGCAGGTGAGGCTCCTGTGAGTTCCAGGGCCTCTAGTTCTACTACAGAGAAGAGAGTGCTGAAATCGTCGCTAACGCACGTTTGCGAGCCGCCGCAGCCGAGAGCGTCCGAAAAATCATCGCGCTGCTGCCGCTGAGTGCTCGGAACCAAAGATCGAGTCATCGCACCGAGATCATCGCTTCACGACATCGCAGCGCGGACGCCGAGCGTCCGCCATTTTCATCGCATTGCATCAGGATCGTCGCTCCCTCGCGGAGCGCCATTTCTTCGCATCGCAACTCGATCGCACACGCAACAGGATCATCGCCTCGTCTCCTCCCTTGAGGCAGGGAGTCATCGCATCAACGGTCTAGCGTGCAGAAGTTTGTCGCATCGTCTCCACACGCATCAGCAGATCGGCGCATCATCCTCCCTCGTGGCAAGGATTTAATGCATCGCCGGCCTCGCGTGCAGAAATTCATCGCTACAGCTTCTTTGCGACAATTTGTTGGTTTTGCTACGAAATCCAGGTACTTTGTAAGTAAAAGGGTCGCAGAGACCACTGCTTTGAACTGAACTCCTCTTGGCATACTTTGAACTATTTTTGCAGCATTTCAAGAGTAATCCTATTTTTCAGTATTGTGGCTTTTTATCGTTATTGGTCTTGTGTTAAGTCTATATATAAAGATACTTATTTTGATAACTACTTGTGTGGTGTCCCTTTGTAGTGTTCCTCACTGTGTTACTGTGTATGGTCATAAATGCTTCACACACTGCCTCTGAGATAAGCCTAGCTGCTCGTGCTACGTTACCACAGGGTGGAGCAGGGGTTATCAAAGGGTGTAGCCCTCTCACTCTGACTTAGGAAGAAGGGTCCCTACTTGGACAGTGGCCAGCCATTGCCAACTAGAGACCCCCATTTCTAACACCCTCTAACTGGGAACCAGGTACCATACTCTGGGAACTGGGAATGGGACTTCCTGCACTGGACTCCATATTGCTGCCACCACTGGATCCCACCCTTACTGGTGAATCCAGACAACTCAAACTACACTCAGGGGATAACCTACCCTACAGAGCTAGCTTTTTCTCCTCCACACTCCCTTTCTTCCCTCCTATCCACCCACACCTATGGGGACAGGGAAAGGGATGGGGCACTGCCCCCGGCACTGGACCCAGCAAGGGACTCCCTATCTATGGGATCCTCCCCACCTACTGGCGTCCCCGCCCTGTCATTTTCTCTCTTCTGCCACCAAAATAAAAGCGCAGAAAACACCATTTAAAAATGACACTCTTGAGGAGAAAACAAAATCAGTAAAAATAATCCCCAAACATGTGATTATCTAAATGCAGAGTTTGTAGTGCAACCAGTTGTCGCTGTGGTACTGCGCAAACGCAAGTCCTATCCTCACCGTTGACAACCAATGTGAGATCTGGGGGTCTCTAGTTGGCAGAGGTAAGTACCTTTGTCCAAATAGGGACCCTTGCTTCTAGTCAGGGTAAGGGGGATACACACTGTTGATAACCCCTGCTCACCCCCTTGGTAGCTTGGCACGAGCAGTCAGGCTTATCCCAGAGGCAATGTGTAAAGCGTTTGCGCAACACACACATACAGCAGCAACAAACTAGGCACACTACAAAAGAAGCTCCACACAAGGTTATATAAAAAATAGCCTTTGTATTGTCATAAACACATTAGAAACGTAATCACACATTTACACTGTGCCAACTGGCACTAGGCAATATTCACAGGGGACTATATACAGGACCAGGCCAATCGGGCCACGGACAGAACCATCAGAATGCGAATATAAAACACAACCAGTAACTACTAGTACCATAATGACCTAAGCATTATCATATTAGCATAAACCCACATTAGGCCCAAACCTCATCAGCATAAACACATTACGCATTGGGCCTCACCAGCATAAACACATTATGCAATAACCTCATAAGCATACCCACATTACGCTAATAGGTACAACCCCAAAACATCATAGCATGATATTAGGCATTAGCATAAACACATTATGCAACACTCATGGTGCAGGAATCACATTTGGCAATAATCAGATCAGGCATAAACACATTACGCAATCCTTGTAGCGCCTTGCGCCCTACCCATCACCAAAACGGACCCCAGGCCAACTGGCCTCTCACAGAGGTCCCCAATGCCCTCTGTCCACAATGTCAGGGCTCAGCTGCCAATGCAGCAAAATCCACAAGTGCGCACCGGCGCTGGAGCGTGGGGTGCAACTCACCCCTTCCTCACTGACAAAGAACTGGCCCCCAATGTTGCAGCTGCAACCTGTCCAGCGGGGCAGCTGTGCAAATGAGCCCTGGCACCACTGTGCCTCTTGGGAGCTCCCTCCCTGGGACTCCTACAAAATCGCCCCCTCGTTGTAGCTGCCCACTGTCCGGTGGGGCAGCTGTGGCAAAATAAACAGGCACTGGCACTCCTGGGCCCTTAGTCCCCCACTGGGACTCTCCAAAATGAAATGGCCCTCAAGTCCCACTCCGGGACTTCTAAAATGAAATGGCTCACGTGTTGCAACTGCCCACTGGCCGGAGGGGCAGCTGGGAAAATACACTGGCACTCACAGTGCCTCGGGAGCCTCCTTTACTGGGCTCCTCCTAGTGCCCTCAATCGGCACCACCAACGCTCAACCACTTTAGCCCCCACTCACCGGGGCATCGCAGGACCCTTCCGGTCTTCGAACGTGGCAGGAAGGCACCGACCCTGTGCCTCGGCGGGTCCCTGCTCCCGGGGGCCTCTCCTCACTTCTCCGGTCCTTCCTGGGCTGGAGACAAGGCACTGTCCTCCTCGTGATGACCCACGGGGCTCCCACCAGCACATGGGGGCCCCGCTCTTCTGCAGACACGGTCGGCCACACGGGAACTTCCTCTCCCGGGCCATAGGCTCCGCCCCGCGTCAGGCAGCCTTGCCTGACTTCCTGATTTCGCAAGGCGGCGGTGCGGGCGGCTCTTCGTTTCTCGGCAAGTGCGGGGTGGGCTCCCGCATCTAGGAGCACACAATGCGGGGTGGGCACCCGCTCACGGAGGCTTCAATGCGGGGTGGGCACCCGCCGGCAAGCACACAAAAACCGCCGGCAATGCGGGGTGGGCACCCGCTCTTTAAATAAAGACGAAGCGGCAGAAACGCGGGGTGGGCTCCTGCTCTTCTCGGGCAGCGCAGGGGAATCCCACACACCGGGATTCCCTCAAAGCACGTCGCAGCCTCAGCGCTGCAGGGCCCACACGCTCCTCTTCCTTGGAGCAGCAGCACAAACGGTGCAGCGCTCACGAGGCGCTGGAATCCCCCAAGTTTCAGGGCAAAGGCTGGACAAGGAATCCAGCAATAAAATAATCTAGCGCTCCCAAGGCGCTAAGTCCAAGGCAAGGTTCAGGGGGCACAAGGCTGGGCCCGTGGAGGCCAGGGCACAGGGCCCTCCAGCAAGGAGACAAACCCCCATGGCGGTTCCTCCTGGGCCCCAGCAGCAGCAAGCCCCCAAAGGTACCGGAACAGCACCCAAGCACAGAACATTTTCATGGGGTCACAGCCCCTACCTTTATACACCAAATCTCTTTGGCTGCAGGGCAGGGCATGGGGGAACCAGATGCAACTGGTTCAGCGGGGATTTGGAGCACTTTGTTTTCCAAGCTCCTCTTCCCCTTTGTCAGGTGGGGGCTAGGTGATCAGACACACCACAGGGGGCGGAGCCAGCATTGTACAGGCTGGGCACAGTCCTATTCAGGGTCAGGGGATTACTCCTCCCACTACTCCCCAGGCAGATGTCCCATTCAGCCTAGCGCTGACTCACCCTGCCCCTCCTGGAGCCACATACACCTCCCAGCCCCTGTCACTCACAAGCCAGACATGCAATTCACATCAGGCAGGCAGACACATAGCACACAGAAATGCCAACTTCTAAAAGTGGCATTTCTAAAATAGTTATAATAAATCTGCGCACACCATTGCGCAGCATTTATTATCACTATTCCAAATATATCAAACTTGACCACGCCTCTCATATCAGGAATTTCCACTGAAACACTTATGAGGGATCCCCAATGTATTCCTATGGGAGGGCAGCCCCACAGTAGTGAGAAACCAAAATGGGTGTTTGTCACTACCAGGACATGTCACACACTTAAGGTACATGTCCTATCTTTTACCTACAATGCACCCTGCCCATAGGGCTAGCTAGGGCCTACCTAGGGGTGACTGACACATAGTAAAAGGGGGGTCACGGACATGGCACACACTTTAGGTGCCAGGTCACAGAGGCAGTAACACTGCGGGCTCAGGCCCTGCAATGGCAGAGGATTGAGATAGGTTTGAAAGGCTACTTTGGTGGGGGGCGCAATCAGCGCTGCAGGCCCACCAGTAGCATTTAATTTACCAGCCCTGGGTATTTGAGATACCACTTTACAAGGGACTGACAGGTAAATTAAATAGGCCAAACAGGTGTAGACCAATCTTACCATATTTATCACAGAGAGCACACGCACTTTACACTGAACAGCAGTGCTAAAGTGCCCAGAGTCCTAAAACCACCAACACCATGTCAGAAAAAAGGCTAGGAGAAAGGCAAAAAGTTTAGGGATGACCCTGCAAAAAGGGCCAAGTCCAACACAACCCCCTTCCAGCCAAAACGCAGGGTAGACCAATCACCGCCTTGATGGGCTTCCCTGCCTTAGGCAATAGAACACGGACACGGGCCCGCAACCGCAGGGACACCCTCAAGTTCTACTCCACTCTGACCCCACGTGGTTCCCTCTGTCAAAAGCTCTCCGGACCAACTAGGCTACCCGACTGGTACTCCCTAGCTGTCCACGGCCAGGACCAGGCCCTAGGCCACCCAGATGTCACTGGTCCTTGCCAATCCACAGAGTGGGGGGCAGTAACCCCTGGCACATAGTGACCATTCTCCACTCTACCCCTCATCAGTGCAGTTCCAAACTGCCACTGATCCTCCAACCTAGGGTCCGCACCCTCAGGCTAACCAGAAGTCACGGGAGAGGCTCTCCTCTCCCTACCTCTTCCTCTGGGGTTCCGTACCCTCCTCTTTGGAGAGGCACCCTCAGAACACAACTCTCCAACCAGCTGAAACTCCCTAACAGGAGGCCAGCTCACTCAGAACCTCGGAGACTCTTGTCTTCAGAAAAACAAAGCACACAGCACAGTTCCTCTTCAAGCAGGGGGGACACAGCACACAGCAAAGTCCCTTAGTCCTCTTCCTCATCAGAAACAGCAAACTGTAGTTCAGCCCCCAGACACACAGCAATGGCGGCACTTTTCCTAAGTCTATTCAGCTGTTCTCTTTGGCAGGGATTCCCCCTCGATCACGAAGTTTCCAAGTCTCCCAACCTAGGGGCCGATTCCGATTCGGGCCGGAAAACATACCGACCGACTCGGTACGGGAATATAGTCCGACCGACACGTTCTGGCGCTGCCCGACCTGCGTAGTACGATGAAATGCATGTGAATCACGACCGACTCGTACGGAACACAAGCCGAACGACCGAACCGCACGGAAACCAGCTATCCGGCCGGGAAACCACACGAATCGAACCGACCGACACACCACAGGAATGAACCCGACCGAAACGTACCCGCGAACTCCGACCCGCGCAGTACGATGCAATGCGTGGAAAACCAGACCGAGTCGCACGGAGCCCAAGCCGTACGACCAACACGCATACAAAACCCAGCCGAAGCAACCCAATACTCCGCGACCGACGCGTACGCCGCACATGAAACCTAGCAGAAACACAGCGGGAACGACTCGGAGAAGCTCGCACGAGACAACTGCAGCGTCCTACTCGGTCAGAAGAACGTCTCCTACATGCACAAAAAATACAAAGGAAAAAATACAAAAAAAAGGGCCAAACAAGCAATTACAAAGCCAATAAATACTGGGGGGGGGAAACATGGAACAAAGACACACCCACAACTCCACCCATATAAAGGCCACAAATCCCTACCATGATCCTTTGCAAATTCAACTGACCTGCCAGCACAGAACACCATCAGACAGCAACCACAGACACACTCACAGCTCATCCATCACACAAGCCACACACCATTAGCACCTCAACAAATAGCACCCTCACATACACCCAGCAAAACCTACACTCACACACCCTCACTTGCACACACACACACATCAATCACCACCACCACCCATCACCATGCCCTTAAAGAAGAATCCAAAGTTCCTAGACAGTGAATTGGAAGTCCTGGTAGATGAGATCCTCAGGGTAGAGCCACAGTTGTTTGGTACATTGGTCCAACAGACCCCCATGTTGCAGAAAACCAAGATGTGGGAGAGGATCGTCGACAGGGTGAACGCACAATCACCATGTTTGCGCACAAAGGAAGACATCCAGAACAGTTGGTATGATGTGCGCTGTAGGGTCAAGGACCTACTAAAGAAGGATTACGTCTTGAGTCAGCGCACCGGCAGTGGCCCTCCTGCCAAACCACTATACCTCAGGCCCTGGGAGGAGAAGGTGCGGGCCATCCTACCACCAGTGAGCGTATATGGACTATCAAACATCCCAGAGCCTGGTGAGTACACAACAAATATACACAATATTGTGTGACAATACACACACATCACTGTCAAGGGGATAGTCAAACCATGCACCCTTAGCAAATCCACAGCAACCAAAAGATAATCACCCCAAGATGTGTCTGTTAGTTAGATAAACACAATACATGCCATCTCATAGTGATATGTAACTGTGTCATGACATGTACAAACCTAACAACAAATAGAGCAAGGCAGTGGCACAAATCTAACCAACAAACACAGTCAGATATTTTGCCACCACTAGAACACCACCTCACAGGGAAGCTCCCTGCAAGGAAGGAATTCCGTGTATGCTGGTGAAGTCATTGTAGCCAATAGCATGATGGGAGTTGTAGTCACAGATATTGGTCACCCTCACAATTGGCCCATCAACACCACTCTGAACCATGCTCACATCACAGGGAGTGGAAAACAACTGACAAGATGGCTGACACTGGGTACTGCTGTGGGGAGCACAAGGCCCTGCTGGGAACTGTGCACCAACCAACAGCAGGACACCACTGACTGCCATCCTGAAAGCCAACTTGCACTCCCTGCAATGGAAGCACGTTCCATGGTGGGATATCTGGCTGGGTGGGAAGGAGGACTGACAGCTCTGACCATAGTCACCAGCAGCTTTTCTCACACACCCCCTTAACATAAACTCCACACAACTCACCTGGGAGAATGCAATGCCTCACACTCTAATTAAATATCCCACAAAGAACAACCACACTGGGTTATGCCGTGTGAAGCACAGGGACACCTTTGGGACTTGTAGCCAAACAAACGCCAGGACAACACTGTCAGCCATCCTGTCAGCACAGGCACACTACCCCACAGGGAAGCAGAGTCAAAAGGAAGGAAGTATGGGCATGTTGGTAAGGGGGGTGTAGGCAATAGCATGATGGGAGTGGTAGTCACAGCTCAACATCCCCCACCCGCATGGCCCAGCAAGCTCACACTGAAGCATGCACACCTCACAGGGAGTGAAAAGCCACTTCAAAGATGTCTGACACTGGCCTCAGCTGTGGGGAGCACAAGGCCCTGCTGGGAACTGGGCACCAACAAACAACAGGACCACACTGTCAGCCATCTTGCCATTGCTGTCACACTCACACACAGTGAAGTCCACTCAAAAGGAAGGAAGTATGGGCATGCTGGGAAGGGGGTGTAGGCAATAGCATGATGGGAGTGGTAGTCACAGCTCTACATCCCCCACCCACATGGCCCAGCAAGCTCACACTGAAGCATGCACACCTCACAGGGAGTGAAAAGCCACTTCAAAGATGTCTGACACTGGCCTCAGCTGTGGGGAGCACAAGGCCCTGCTGGGAACTGTGCACCAACCAACAGCAGGACACCACTGACTGCCATCCTGAAAGCCAACTTGCACTCCCTGCAATAGAAGCACGTTCCATGGTGGAATATCTGGCTGGGTGGGAAGGAGGACTGACAGCTCTGACCATAGTCACCAGCAGCTTTTCTCACACACCCCCTTAACACAAACTCCACACAACTCACCTGGGAGAATGCAATGCCTCACACTCTAATTAAATATCCCACAAAGAACAACCACACTGGGTTATGCCGTGTGAAGCACAGGGACACTTTTGGGACTTGTAGCCAAACAAACGCCAGGACAACACTGTCAGCCATCCTGTCAGCACAGGCACACTACCCCACAGGGAAGCAGAGTCAAAAGGAAGGAAGTATGGGCATGTTGGGAAGGGGGTGCAGGCAATAGCATGATGGGAGTGGTAGTCACAGCTCAACATCCCCCACCCGCATGGCCCAGCAAGCTCACACTGAAGCATGCACACCTCACAGGGAGTGAAAAGCCACTTCAAAGATGTCTGACACTGGCCTCAGCTGTGGGGGGCACAAGGCCCTGCTGGGAACTGGGCACCAACAAACAACAGGACCACACTGTCAGCCATCTTGCCATTGCTGTCACACTCACACACAGTGAAGTCCACTCAAAAGGAAGGAAGTATGGGCATGTTGGGAAGAGGGGTGTAGGCAATAGCATGATGGGAGTGGTAGTCACAGCTCAACATCCCCCACCCGCAGGGCCCAGCAAGCTCACACTGAAGCATGCACACCTCACAGGGAGTGAAAAGCCACTTCAAAGATGTCTGACACTGGCCTCAGCTGTGGGGAGCACAAGGCCCTGCTGGGAACTGGGCACCAACAAACAACAGGACCACACTGTCAGCCATCTTGCCATTGCTGTCACACTCACACACAGTGAAGTCCACTCAAAAGGAAGGAAGTATGGGCATGCTGGGAAGGGGGGTGTAGGCAATAGCATGATGGGAGTGGTAGTCACAGCTCAACATCCCCCACCCACATGACCCAGCAAGCTCACACTGAAGCATGCACACCTCACAGGGAGTGAAAAGCCACATCAAAGATGTCTGACACTGGCCTCAGCTGTGGGGAGCACAAGGCCCTGCTGGGAACTGGGCACCAACAAACAACAGGACCACACTGTCAGCCATCTTGCCATTGCTGTCACACTCACACACAGTGAAGTCCACTCAAAAGGAAGGAAGTATGGGCATGCTGGGAAGGGGGGTGTAGGCAATAGCATGATGGGAGTGGTAGTCACAGCTCAACATCCCCCACCCACATGACCCAGCAAGCTCACACTGAAGCATGCACACCTCACAGGGAGTGAAAAGCCACATCAAAGATGTCTGACACTGGCCTCAGCTGTGGGGAGCACAAGGCCCTGCTGGGAACTTTGCACCAACCAACAGCAGGACACCACTGACTAACATCCTGAAGGCCAACTTGCACTCCCTGCAATGGAAGCACGTTTCATGGTGGGATGGCTGGCCTGGGGGGAGGAGGAGTGCCAGCTCCGACTACAGCTACCAGCAGGCCCTTACACACACACCACTTCCACTAACTCCAAACAACACACCTGGGACCGTGCCCTACATGAGAGTGAGTGAAAAGCCACTTCCAAGATGTCTGACAATGGTGCTCTGTTGTGGGGAGCACAAGGCCCTGCTGGGAACTGGGCACCAACCAACAGCAGGACACCACTGACTGACATCCTGAGAGTCAACCTGCACCCACTGCAAGTGTGGCATGCTTCATGGTGGGACAACTGGGCTGGGGGGAGAAGGAGGTCCGGATGTCAACCAAATACCACCAATGCTGGTCATGCACACACCTCTTCATCCACATTGAAATGCATCAGGTTGGCAGGACAATGAGCCACACCAATATCAACCTCTGACTGTGACAACTTAGGACAATTCAATGTACAGGGCCGCATCCAGAGGTACAGTCACAACTTTCATGTGTTTGAACCATTGATGCCTGCAGAAACATAACATACATTGTGTGTCTCTTCAAAAACAGGTGATGATGGGGACACAGCAGCAGATGAGGAGGAGTCCCTGTCCCAGGCTCCGGGGGACCCTGAGCTCTCTGGTGTGGAACAGCCTCTGCCCTCATCGGATGGCGAAGACCAACCTGGCACCTCCGGTGGGAGTCATCATGCAGCACCAGCAGGACCACCATCTGCACCCCCTGCACCCATTCCTCCAACATCTGCCAACACACAGACCACCCCCGCCGACACAGACAGGCCAAGGACACTCAATGACAACAGCACATGGACCACAGCCCACCGTGAAGCAACGGAAAACAACCCCAGTACCAACCCCCAAGGGGGCCGAGGGTCACCTGTGCATGCCACGGCAGCTCCCGCACGTGTGTCCAGGGGTGGTGGTAGTGGTGGTAGGCAGAGTTCGCTGTTTGCAGAGGGGTCTGGACTGCATGATGACCCACAACTGGCACGCATTGCTGAGGCGTACCAGAATAGCACCGGAGAGGTCAGCCAGGTAGTGGGGATCCTCAAGGACATTCAACAGCAGAAGGCTGCCCATCATGCTCGCTTGGACTCCCACATGCCCCGTGTGGAGACACACATGTCCCGTGTGGAGACACACATGTCTGGCATGGAGTCCAAGTGGGACACATTGGAAGAACTGACAGCGGTGCAGAGGGACATATTGACATGCCTCCGCCAGATTAGCACCAACATGTCCACACCTCCCTGTGTGCCCACAACATCTGGTGCCGCAACAACTGCAACTGCCACAGGGAGGGAGGATGACTCTGGTGGAGAGTCCTCTGCACCGCAGCGGCCTGCACGTGAGGGTCCCCCAGAAAGAAGAGGGGTCATCCGAGGAAGGACAACTGAGAGGCCGATGGCCATGTACATCCCCCAGGAACCCAACACCTGTTCTGGAAATTCTCCTTTGTGTGCAAACTGTTCACCCTGTCGAATGCAACACAACTCTCCCACATGACATGGGGAGTTTAAGTTGGACTAATGTATCAGATGACTGTGGACTTTACTCAGGACATTACTGCTACCAACACTTCCAACTCATCTGGGAACTTTGGATTCCAATCCCAATGTACAGCACCCACCATCCTGTGCACTATCCTCACACATGTATGTAATAAACTCACTAATACACCATACTTGCCTCTGTTGTGATTCCAACGTTGTTTTTGTCATGGAGATGATGATCTGCTAAATGACACTGTGCATGCTAACTGCCACAGCAAGTTCAACACCGTCATGTGAGTCATGGCGACGTGACACATATGAGGGAGACACACCACTAGGGCTACACAACACATAGACACCAGGGCCATCGGACTCATCGCCTACACTGATGTTGCCAGGAAATACAGTGGAATGCACAGACACCACACCTATTCAGAGTCTGTGTTAACTAGCCCACAGGTGCAGTAAGCAAATGTCAGTCAGATGTGTGACCACAGACAACGCACATCCCAAAGTGAAGCACAGGTTTATTACACATTTGCAACATGTTGTTTCCACTACAAATGCAAGGTAATCCCACGTGGCAGTGGCCACACAGTCAAAGAGTGTAGAAGAAATAAAGTCCAGGGGTGTGTGGCACATCACCTGTAGAGAAACGACTGCTGCCACCCTGAAAGCTAAATCATGGTGTCGGGGGATCCAAGTTGACCAAACAACTCTGTAAGCACCCTGTGAAGGGCAGACATGACACACAGCCAAAAGCACTGAAGAACAGGACAGAACTGCAATACTCATGCCCAATATATGTCACAAGATACCTACACAAAACCAAGTTAGCATGTCAACACTGTTGGGGAGTACAGACTACCTGTAAGGACACATCGCTGCACGCATCCAGTCAAGTAGCACATGGCCACACTCAAACAGCACCAGAGCACCACCCACACATATCATGCAAACCCACATCATTGACATGACAACTCTCTGGATACTCACATTCAGCTGAAGAAGTTGGTGATGAGCTGTGTGCGAACATCACCCTCATCATCATCATCATCACTGGCATCGTGGCCCAGGCCAGGATCCTCCACAGGTGGCGGATGTTGGTCATCGTCATCCAGGATGAGAGGCAACTCCTTCCGCACTGCCAGGTTGTGTAGCATGCAGCAGACGATGACAATCTTGCACACCTTTGCTGGGGCATATGGGAGGGCCCCTCCTGTCTTGTCCAGGCAGCGGAAGCGGCTCTTCAGGAAACCAAATGTCCGCTCGATCACTCCTGGTCCGACCATGTGCCTCATTGTAGCGCATCTGGGCTGGTGTCACAGGGTTCCTGAGGGGTGTCAGCAACCACGGCATGTTGGGGTTTCCGGAGTCACCTACAGACAGACAATTGCACATTAGCTGAGTTGGAAGAGGGGGCGGAATACAACATAGCAGAACACACACAATGGTACAAAGTCAGAACACACCGACAAGCCAGGCACACTGGTTCTGCATCTGTGACATCATCCTCGGGATGCGACTACTCCTCATCACGTAGGCATCGTGTGCCGAACCGGGGAAACGGGCACACACATGTGTGATGCTCATATCTGCAAGACATACCACCAGAGCATTGATCGAATGATAATGTTTCCTGTTCCTGTATGCCTGCTCATGTGCCTGTGGTGGTACCAAAGCCACATGTGTCCCATCAATGGAGCCAATGACATATGGCATCCTCCCCAGGGCATAGAAGTCACTCTTGACGTCAGTGAGTTGTTGACGTTTAGGGAAATAGATGTACTGGTTCAGGTATCTCAACCTTGCCTCCAAAACATCGCTTGGCACACGGCTGAACATAGTCTGTGACATCGCACCAGCAGACGCCACAGTGTGTTGAAAGGTACCGGTGGCAAAGAAGTGTAGGGCTGCCATCACCTTCACCCTAGGGGTCAGCGCTGTAGGGTATGGCCGGCCAGGTTGCAAATGTGGGGCCAACCGCACTGCCAATTCCTCAATCAGCGCCCTGTTGAAGCCGTACCGTCGGATGCAGTCATATTCCACCATCGTTGCAAGGTCAGTGAATGGTCTATGGACAGCTGGTGCCCTGCAGTGCATGGGTGAAGAAAGAAAGATTGTCAGTCACCCCACATATGTGCCTTTGACCATACTCAATATCACATGATACATCATTACGAGACACAAGTACCTGATGTGTGTGCCGTTCTGTATGGACATATATGGCACCTACATGGCCAACATCTAACATCACAGTTCAACATGTGTTGACAACAAGTTCCAGGTTGTGCTATGGGAAATCATTAGGCTGTGTCACAGTACCCATTTACTGCTGTCACGTTCCAAACACACACCACAGTGACATGTCAGGACAGATGTGCCACAGGCATCACAGCTCATTGACAGGTAGATTCCCAGGGACCCTGTAGTGCCACATGGACACTGGCATGACATGGCGTATCATGTACACGTCAGCAAAACAACCATGACTCCCACAGGTAGTGGCCCCTGTTGCCTATGCAGGACAGACATGGACGTCTGTGACACACACACGCACAACATCAAAGTCCATGCACAAACAACGTGGATGTGGAGACTGTCTCCCATTGTGCACATGGAATCAGAGACATCGGAAACACAACATGCACACAGACTGTGGAGGGCCATCACTATTGTGGCAATGGGTCACCCTGTGACGTACATACCTTCCTACATGGGACTCAGGGGGTATGTGACATGACATACACATACACAACCTGGAAATGTGACCATGCCACATGCTCTGAAATGAACAGTTGCACATCACAGTGGTCATGTGCACAACACACAAAGGATTCTGTCCCCATGAACACGTGCACAGCCTGGGAGTGGCTGCCCCCAAGTGCCACCCAAAAACCACATGTTGACCCCCATACACAGAAAAGGTAATGCAGCCTTACATGCCTTAGGATACAGTGTGGACAGGCTGTGGTGTTGTAGGTGTGCCCCTGAGTCCCTGGCAAGTAAATGTGGCTGGCATACGTTCACCAGTGACAAGCATGGTGACATATGCGAGTGACTTGTACAGGGATCGCGTTGTACAGCAATGGACCGATCCGTGCGCACGCATTGGCCATTGCATATGAGGTGAGCGGGTACGCGTTGTACAGCAATGGACCGATCGGTGCGCACGCATTGGCCATTGCATATGATGTGAGCGGGTACGCGTTGTACAGCAATGGACCGATCGGTGCGCACGCATTGGCCATTGCATATGATGTGAGCGGGTACGCGTTGTACAGCAATGGACCGATCGGTGCGCACGCATTGGCCATTGCATATGATGTGAGCGGGTACGCGTTGTACAGCAATGGACCGATCGGTGCGCACGCATTGGCCATTGCATATGATGTGAGCGGGTCCGCGTTGTACAGCAATGGACCGATCAGTGCGCACGCATTGGCTAGGGCCTGGCATGGGAACGGACGCGTTTTCGAAGCTTTAACGAGTCTGATGCAGTCAATTCAGTTGGCCAGCCACAACAATGTTGCAAATTCATGGGTGTCATGAAGTTTAACTTTTGAAGGATGCTGTGGGCGTGTATAAGTGGTGCAATTCCATGGATTGGCCAGATTCAGAAGATGCAAACGATTTGGACCTATCACTTTGGACACATGGGACAGTATCTGCCTCTGCAGCACACATATAATGCTGGCTGTTCCTCTGAGAGCTCACTTGCCTGCACTACATGATCCAGGACGACATCTGCCACCAACACTGCTGCTGTCTCTGCATCCTCTGGCTACTGCAATGGCACGTACTGTGGAGAGAGCCCCAGCCTTCACCACTGAGGAGAACCAGGCCCTGCTGGACAGCCTCCTTCCACAGTACAGCAAGCTGTATGGGAAACCAGGGGAGCAGGTGAGTGTGCTGTCCACTGCCTTACTAAATGTGCATGTTGTCTGACTAGCAAGACTTACAGTGTGCACACCACTGGCTAGCATGCTCACTGAGTAGTTCTCACCCCCAAGTGTGTAGTTACATGCACTGAACAGGTATAGTGCAGTAACAGTGCATTCCAACAAGGTTTTACTTCCCAGGCAATGATACCATGTAGTAACTGCTGGCAAACTGTTCATAGCCATCGTTGCACTGCCTGTGTACATCATATGCCCCTGTGATTGAGACGTATATCCAACTGTGTGATGCACGGATATGTTGCATGTGTAGTAATGGCCTTTTCACTTTGTCATCCTCACAGGTTGATGCCCACCAGAAGCAGGAAATCTGGCTGACCATCGCCCGGGCAGTAAGATCCATGGGGGACTACAAGCGCCGGATCCGCAACTGCCAGAAGAGGTGGCAGGACCTTCGGGGCTGGACCCGGAGGATCGCAAGGTTCAAGCTGAAGCTGTCGCCTCCTCGCAGTAGGGGCGGACACCGGACCCTGACCCCCCACATGCTCAGGATCCTGGAGGTGGTCTTCCCTGACCTGGATGGGCAGCTGAAGGCCAGACAGCAGCAAGGAGGGGGTGAGTCCATGACTGCACTGTGAACTTTGTCTGACATGCTATGTGCCCTCCTCTGGCCTGGTTAAACTTCCACAGTACATCAGTCTTGTGGTCCAGGACCCATGTCCCTCAATTGTGACATGCCCACTCCTCATCTGATACCCAGGTGTGGCCCTTACAGTCAGGAAATTGTGTCACTTGGGTACTGTGTCCTTGCATTTTGCTTAGCTCAAGGTGGGGGACAGCATTTGTTCCCATAACATTGTGGTGGGCTTCATGGGTGGGTCAATTGCTTACACAATGCCTGAGTTCTGACATGTAATCTGCGTGTAACTTTGATAAGTGGTCCAATTGCTTATCTGACTCACCACATGTGCCTGGGGTATTTGGCACACCCCCATGCTGCTGGTGGGAACAATGTTTGGGCCTCAGGAGTATGTATATCAAGTATGTCACACATGCTTAGCCACCTGCCTACTGTCCAGGGCTCATCCCTCTTTCACGTGGAGCAGGACAGTCATGCCTACTCCAGGGCATACAATACACTCTGTACTCCCACTCCCGTGTATCAGCTGACACGTTGTGCTCAGTAAAATGTTCCCTCAGGTGTCTGCCTCTGTGTCATTGTGCTGTGGCTTCCTTGTCAGGACTACTGGGGTGTTTATCGGTTAGGGCTCAGCATGCCATCTGAGATGTGACCATGAGAGACGATACTTGTGTGACATATAGGTGTTTGATCACTTGACTGTGCAGACTGGTGTATGTGACTGTGAAGTTCAGGCAGCTGTTTTTCATTCACAGCAGACTGTGAGGTGCTCAGGTTCAGAGAGTTGTGTTTCATGTCTCCCATATGTCCAATTGGTATGACGTGGACAAATAAGAGTTCAGATGCTGTGGTTTGTGGGGGATGGACATGTGCACTTGTCAGCTACAGAACTTGCATTCCCCATGACCTAGGATTGTGACACAGTGCAGACTGTTGTTGGTTGGCTGCCCTGCCCATGTGACTGGAGACAGTGATGTATGACTTTGCAGGCATGCCTGTGCCATGGCATTAAAATTCCTAAGAGTGATCCTGCAGGGGAGTGACATGTGCTACATGCACCCCATTGTGGCATTGACTATCAGGACATGGGTGCATCATGGTGTCTGGTGCTGGTATGCATCACATGCATTTCAAATTAGACACTGGCCATCCCTTTATCCGGACACCTGTACTGACTCAGTGGCAAGAGATGTGATGTGTGCATGTTCACATACTTCACCGTGTTCTCTGCAATGTCCAACAACTGTGTAGGTGGTGCATGTGTCCACACTGGGGTATTACCATCCGACAGGCACCAGACAGATGGGTGCAAGGCCAGGAGGGGTGTGAGTGCCAAAGTTGACCATCAGATTGACAATTGGCTTCTCCTAATCTGTGTGAGCACTTTTGGCAATGTTCAACTAAGGATGCCAGGGCTTGCTCTGTAATGTGCTGTACTTACTGTGGTGTGTGCGGTCAGTGCAGGTGACTGATGTTTGTCTGTTTCCCTAATTGTTTGGGGATACATCCACGGCCACAGGAGGGGACAGCTCCACGGACCAGGAGGAGCTGCAGATCCAGACTGGGTCAGCAGCCGATGAGTGGTCGGAGGGACCCAGTGGCACGGAGGGCGAGGGGAGCCACACCGAGGAGTCCTCAGCACCATCCACCTCAGCTGAGGACCACAGCAGCTCGGAGCATGACTCCCTTGTGGAGGCAGGTGTCAGCAGCCACCGCACCCCAGCTAGTATGGCTGGCCCCGCCACCACCACCACCACCACCGCCCTCCCATTGGCTCCCATTCCAGAGGTCAGTGGAGGCTCCTGTGTTCGGGAGCGTGTCTCCTTCATGCCAGGCACCGCACCCCCTGCCCCTGTGTCCCCTGCTGCCCTGAGTGAGGAGTCTGTGTACTTACTTCGCCAGCTCCATGTAGGGCAGACAGCAATGCTGAGTGTCCTCCATGCACACACCACTCTGTTGACACAGCTGGTGTCGTTCATGGAGGGCATCTCATCGGGCATGTCTGCCCTACAGAGGAGCAATAACTCCATGGACTCCTCCCTGACGGCAGCAGTGTCCCTCCTCCAACAGTCCCTCACCCCTCCTACCTCTGCCCCATCCACACTTCCTGGCACCCTACCTGTCCCAAGCACATGCACACCTGCACAATCACACAAACACACAGACACAAGCAGCTCAGAAACACCCAAAACAAAGGCAAAACGTGCACGCAAGCATCCTCAGGGGACTGATACCACACCCACAGGGGATGGGGAACAGACACACACAGGCATCCACAGTCACTCCGCAGTCCTCCAAATCCTCTCCCTCCAAGACCCCTTCCCTTGCCTCACCTGCAACCCCACCTAAAAAGCAGCTCTTCCTCTGTGACCTCGGCCTCTTCCCCTCCGATCCAGCTGATCCAGCATACAGGGGGAAGAGGAAGTCCACCCACACAGAGGGGAGTGCCCCTCACCCCCGGACACCCTCCCCAGGCACAGACAAACTGAGGCCCCCACCCGCAAGTCCCCCGGACCCGGAAGAGCAAGACCCCGCCACCGCCCTGCAGCTCAACCACACAGTCTCCTTCCTCCATCCCTCAGGCCCCCACACCACAGGTTCCCCCACCACACCCTGCCCCAGGTTCCCCCACCCACAGATACACCATCCCCAAAATGATCCGGCCTTCTCCCCCTACCACTTGCTTTTCCAGCCCCACACCCCCCGCTGCACATGTTTGTGCCACTGGTGTGGAGACTGTGTCCTCCCCCTCTGTCCTGCCCACCTTACCTGAACCCCATTCTACTTCCCTGGAGATAGGCACTGCAGTGGAGTCCACTACCACCCCGTCTGACTTGGGCACTGCAGTGGGGAACCTGTAGGCTCCATCTGGCCAGCCCACTGCAGTTGTGCCGGCACCCACACCATCTGACTCATGCCCCCCAGTTGTGCCGGCACACACCATGTCAGACACCTCCACTGCAGTTGTCAGTGACTCTCCAGCACCAGCCACCCCTTCCCTGCCTCCTTCTGGTGAGCCCTGATCCTGTCCCTGCGGTGCCTGGCCTGCCCCCCGTATGCCCCTCCGAGGGTAATGTCCCTGGTCCATAGCAGTGCAGGCAAGCAAAGGGTGACTACTGCCACTGTCACCCTGTTCGGACTTTACTGATGGACTGGCCATTGGCCTTTGTCTTTTTTCAGGACTTTCTATTTTACACCCACATATGCTGAATAAAGCTACTTTCTGTTCTCTAGTGGTTTTGCTTCAGAAGTACATGATGTTGATGATGCTAACCATGCCCTTGCTGCAGTGATGGTGATTTTTGATATCAGGAAAATGAAGTGTTACTGTGCAGGACCCCATGTGGTCCAGGGGGAATGTGTACTATCCTGGTGTGTATCCATGTCATCCTTTGCAGCAATATGAGGGTGTCATGTTTTCACTATTTGCCAATGGGATTTCCTACATTTATTTGCAATATCACATCTGTGGCTTACACCCCTGCACATCAGTTGTGCTTGCCATTGTTAAATTTGTCTATTTCCCTGACCGTGTGACCATCTCCACTGGACATGCAAGTTTGGGCATCAATGGGGAAGGACTCATCTGTGTTATCAGTGCAACTTGCTATACATGTGTGTTGGATCTGTGCAGATGATTTCGGTGACACTCCCATGACCAGGCTGATGTGACGAGAGCCTTCATTTTGTGCTAATTGTTGACTGAGTGACCAAGTGTTCTGCTGACATGATAGAGCCCTGCAGAGACAACGTATGGCACAGCTTTCCTTCCTTAGGACTGGAGTGCCCTCATGGCAGTGTGTAATCCCGTGACATTGGCTGGGCCCGTGTTGTGTGTTGTGTGAGCATGTCTTTGTGTGTTCCCTTCCCTTTTCCTACACAGGCTGTGTCCCTAGGGATGTTCCTGTTTGTGATGCTTGCTGAGTTGTCCTGTGTTCATCCAGCATCTTGGACCTGGTTTCTCTGGAATGTGGATGCATGGTAAACTAATGTTCATAAGGTTGTCATCCCTAGTTGTCTTTGTTGTCAGTGCTGGGGATGTGGGCAAACGCAGATGGTACACAGTCAGGATTCCCCTTGGCACTTGTGGGTTACACAAGTCATGTAATTTACAGTTTGTGGTAGCTTTCAGTGATTGTGACACGTTGTGTGTGTGACTGCTGCCACTCCTCAGGGTCAGAGCTGCAATGTTGGAAGTTGTCTATGTGTGTTCTTTGTGGGTCACCTTTGCTTCTTCATTGGTGTGTGACTGTGGCCGGGATCCCATTGATTGGGGTGGATTTCACGTCATGCCCATGTACGGCGTACTGTGCAGTGTGTCAGACATTCACGAATCTTGTTGACTGGCCATGTGTGATGGGTTTCTGCACCTTAGTTCCCACCACCACCCCTGGGATTGTCATGAGTGCATGTGCAATGTCACCAGTCCATGTGAGCTTCACTGCTGCACATTGGTGGAGATCAAGGTGTGTGGTGTTGAGTGTGTGCAAATGAGAGTTGTTGCACGGCTAGACACCTACCTCCATATTGGCCTTGGCTGACAGGCCGTGCTGATTGATTTGTGCTTGTGTAGGTGTGATGGTAGTTTGTTGCTCAGGACACATGACTGTGGTTCACAGTGTGAACGACATCTAGCTTTGTCATCACAGTGGGATTATCATGCAGGCCAGGGTCACAACAATTTGGGGTCCCTGGGGGTAGTGCTGTGGTGGGTCTGTCTCTTGCTGTGTTAGTTGCTGTTCCTACAAGCTTGTGTGACATGTGTAATTTGGGCTCCCTCTCATCTAACAATGCCTGATTGTCCACATAGGGGAATCCGATCCATGAGTTACTTTTGTGTGGCACTGTATACACATCTGTGTAATTGGGATTCAGGCCTCCTCATGTGTTGTGTGGTTGCCTGGGGACACTGACACACCCCCCCATCACCTGTTGTGTTTGATATGCAGTGTGAGGCTGCCTGTTTGTGTTTGTGCATCTGCACCACTGCATTGGCTTATCTTTAGTGTTGCATTGGCTGTATGTTGTTTGGTGGGTTTCCCCTGCTGTCCCTGGGACTCCTAGGTCATCAGTCAGCACAATGATCATGGTTTGTATGTCCCATTGCTGCCATGGTATGGTGTTTGTTCACCTCACATCTACAGTCTCCACAGGATATCTACATTTGTGTGTCCATTGGTGCAGATATGTGGGTCTGCATTATGATGGTCACTTCTGTCATTGTGTTATTGATGAATGTTGACAATGTCAGCCCCCATGGGTGATGTTTGTCTGCACATGGCCAAAGGTATGTCTTATTTGCACTGCACTGTTTGCCTCACCCAATCTATGTTGCTATGGGACACAAGCACTACTATGCCACAGATGTGTTTGTTGTTCTGTGACCAGGAATCATCCATGCTGTTTGGCATTTGCAGCTTTTTCCATGACAACACTTACATTTTGGTCACTGTGATGATGGGGGTTTAGACCACATTGCCACAATGTTCAAAATGTGCTTCAGGTATGGACCCCACACTTACATTTTGGTCACTGTGATGATGGGGGTTTAGACCCCATTGCCACAATGTTCAAAATGTGCTTCAGCTATGGACCCCACACTTACCTTTTGGTCACTGTGATGATGGGGTATTAGACCCCATTGCCACAGTGGTCATGGTCTGCTTGCATTGTGGAGGCCACACACATTTATGTGTGACACATGTGTTAGGGGGTCACATTGTATGTTCAATGTCATGTTCAGTGTTGTAGGCATTTGACACAGACTACACACGCTTGTCATGGTGTTGGGGGGATGTGTTTTTCAGACATTCCTTATGTTGGAGTATGCTGGTTGTGTCATGCATTACCTGTCCTATTAGTAGGGGTGGTGTGGGTGGTAGGCATCCAGCACCCATGAGTAGGGGTGGTGGTAGTGGTAGGCATCCATCCCCCTATGAGTGGGGATGGTAGTAGTGGTAGGCATCCAGGCACCCATGAGTAGGGGTGGTGGTAGTGGTAGGGATCCATCCCCCTATGAGTGGGGATGGTAGTAGTGGCAGGCATCCAGCCCCCCATGAGTAGGGGTGGTGGTAGTGGTAGGCATCCAGCACCCATGAGTAGGGGTGGTGGTAGTGGTAGACATCCATCCCCCAATGTGTGGGGATGGTAGTAGTGACAGGCATCCAGGCCCCCCTGAGTAGGGGTGGTGGTGGGCATCCAGCCCCCCCTGAGTAGGGGTGGTGGTAGTGGTAGGCATCCATCCCCCTATGAGTGGGGATGGTAGTAGTGGTAGGCATCCAGGCCCCCATGAGTAGGGGTGGTGGTAGTGGTAGGCATCCATCCCCCTATGAGTGGGGATGGTAGTAGTGGCAGGCATCCAGCCCCCCATGAGTAGGGGTGGTGGTAGTGGTAGGCATCCAGCACCCATGAGTAGGGGTGGTGGTAGTGGTAGGCATCCATCCCCCTATGTGTGGGGATGGTAGTAGTGACAGGCATCCAGGCCCCCCTGAGTAGGGGTGGTGGTGGTGGTAGGCATGCAGCCCCCCCTGAGTAGGGGTGGTGGTAGTGGTAGGCATCCATCCCCCTATGAGTGGGTATGGTAGTAGTGACAGGCATCCAGGCCCCCATGAGTAGGGGTGGTGGTAGTGGTAGGCATCCATCCCCCTATGAGTGGGGATGGTAGTAGTGGCAGGCATCCAGCCCCCCATGAGTAGGGGTGGTGGTAGTGGTAGGTATCCAGCACCCATGAGTAGGGGTGGTGGTAGTGGTAGGCATCCATCCCCCTATGTGTGGGGATGGTAGTAGTGACAGGCATCCAGGCCCCCCTGAGTAGGGGTGGTGGTGGTGGTGGGCATCCAGCCCCCCCTGAGTAGGGGTGGGGGTAGTGGTAGGCATCCATCCCCCTATGAGTGGGGATGGTAGTAGTGGTAGGCATCCAGCCCCCCCATGAGTAGGGGTGGTGGTAGTGGTAGGCATCCATCCCCCTATGAGTGGGGATGGTAGGAGTGACAGGCATCCAGGCCCCCCTGAGTAGGGGTGGTGGTAGTGGTAGGCATCCATCCCCCTATGAGTGGGGATGGTAGTAGTGGTAGGCATCCAGGCCCCCCTGAGTAGGGGTGGTGGCGGTGGTGGGCATCCAGCCCCCCCTGAGTAGGGGTGGTGGCGGTGGTAGGCATCCAGCCCCACGAGTAGGGGTGGTGGTAGTGGTAGGCATCCATCCCCCTATGTGTGGGGATGGTAGTAGTGACAGGCATCCAGGCCCCCCTGAGTAGGGGTGGTGGTGGTGGTAGGCATCCAGCACCCATGAGTAGGGGTGGTGGTAGTGGTAGGCATCCATCCCCCTATGTGTGGGGATGGTAGTAGTGACTGGCATCCAGGCCCCCTGAGTAGGGGTGGTGGTGGTGGTAGGCATCCAGCCCCCTGAGTAGGGGTGGTGGTAGTGGTAGGCATCCATCCCCCTATGAGTGGGGATGGTAGTAGTGACAGGCATCCAGGCCCCCCTGAGTAGGGGTGGTGGTAGTGGTAGGCATCCATCCCCTATGAGTGGGGATGGTAGTAGTGGCAGGCATCCAGCCCCCCATGAGTAGGGGTGGTGGTAGTGGTAGGCATCCAGCACCCATGAGTAGGGTTGGTGGTAGTGGTAGGCATCCATCCCCCTATGTGTGGGGATGGTAGTAGTGACAGGCATCCAGGCCCCCCTGAGTAGGGGTGGTGGTGGTGGTGGGCATCCAGCCCCCCCTGAGTAGGGGTGGTGGTAGTGGTAGGCATCCATCCCCCTATGAGTGGGGATGGTAGTACTGGTAGGCATCCAGGCCCCCATGAGTAGGGGTGGTGGTAGTGGTAGGCATCCATCCCCCTATGAGTGGGGATGGTAGTAGTGACAGGCATCCAGGCCCCCCTGAGTAGGGGTGGTGGTAGTGGTAGGCATCCATCCCCCTATGAGTGGGGATGGTAGTAGTGGTAGGCATCCAGGCCCCCCTGAGTAGGGGTGGTGGTGGTGGTGGGCATCCAGCTCCCCCTGAGTAGGGGTGGTGGTGGTGGTAGGCATCCAGCCCCCCCCTGAGTAGGGGTGGTGGTAGTGGTAGGCATCCATCCCCCTATATGTGGGGATGGTAGTAGTGACAGGCATCCAGGCCCCCCTGAGTAGGGGTGGTGGTGGTGGTAGGCATCCAGGCCCCTATGGGTGTGTATGGCATTGGTGATAGCCATCCCGCCCCTATGGTTCTGCTGTTGCTAGTGTGCGTCATTCCTGGATCCCTATGTTTGTGTGACATATTTCGAGTACGTGTCGTTTGTTTGTGTTGTGGGTGTTTGACTTACCGTCTGCGCCGTACGCATCCGTACCGGTCCCGGTAATAGATGTAGAGTATTGGTAGGACCTGCGCGATGGGATTCATGGTTGGTTCGTCTCGTTCGGGTTTCTCATGGCTTTGACTCATACTCGTCGCTGGCTTGTTCGTCTCGTCGCCGTGGATCGTCTTGTGGCGCGAATCGGAGCTTATGTACCGCTCTCCCGGATGCTCTGACATGCCGGACGTAGCGACGGGTTCGGCGCGTATGGAAGGCGCATCGTATTAGTCCGGCCGGAAGGTGCTGTGTATTTGGTTCCGTGCGACTCGATTCGGCGTTTGCGGATCCGGCTCGGGTGGGGAACAGGAGCTGAAATGGGTAAGTACGGCTCGCTCGGAATCTGTGCTGTTATGCGCATCGTACTTGCTCGTTCGGACGACTGTTAGAATCAGTCTGGAAACACGCGTTCGGCTTGCTTTTTTTCCGGACGAATGGTGTTAGGTGCGCTTCTGGCCGAGATCGGAATCGACCCCCTAGGGTCTAAACCCTCAGGTTGCACCAGGGTCAGAAGTGAGGGCTCCCTCCCTCTGCACCCCCTTCCAGAGTTCTGCACCCTCCCACCTTGGAGCGGTACCCCTGGAAGTCAAAACCGGTCAGGACACTGGTTACAGAAGTCCGTCCCTCCAGGTCAGGCAGATCCTGAACCTGGCCTCCCAAACTTGGGGCTGAACCCCGCAGTTGAGCAATTGCCTGGCACGCCAGGACTTCTGGGGATGCACACAGTATCCCCCTGAGGGTAACACATGCCTAATGTGTTGTGTGACAGTCTGCCTGGCGCAGATCTCCCGACCCCCTGTCCATCTGACAGTGCGCGAAGATCCCCCAGGACAGAAGTGGCGTCGCCATGGTCACTTCTAGGAGACTCAGCCTTTCTGGCTGGTCCCTGACCCACTGGTTCTCCCACTGGGGAACACATCCCCCTCTCACCCCTCACTCTGGACTTCTGCACCCTCCCAAATGGAGCTGCACTGCCAGACACCAGAATCGCTGGAGCTCTGATTACAGACACTCCACGTTCTCCAGACACTAGGAGATCCTCCTCAAATGGCCTACAAGTACAGCCTAGGCCCCCGACCTGGCGCTCCCTTAGGGAACCCTCCAGGCCCTGAGACTGGGTTTCGGGCACCTTGGGACACACAGTCCCACACTCACTCCTTCTCCACTGAGACAGGACGTGAGCCCCTACACCCCTCCCACTACACTGGGACCTAGCTGGGCTACACTAAACCTCTTCCACCACACAGGACCGGAAGATACCCAAGCCACTTCTTTTGGAATCACTCCCCAATGCCTCTTCAGACCCTCTAGCAAACAGCCAGAGGTCTGCCTCCCGTGCAAGCTCCCTGGGATCCCCAACAGGTGTTGGCGCAACCCCGGAAAACAATTACTGAACATGTGCTCTCTGACAACCAGATTGAACAGCCCTTCAAAATCATTAGCTGTGCTAACCATCACCCAATCTTCCAGTGCAACACAACATTCATCCACAAACCCCCCCCCAAGACTGGTGAGACAGTTCCTTACTGCCCCTGAATCTCAACCTGTACCCCTCTAACTGGGAACCAGGTACCATACTCTGGGAACTGGGAATGGGACTTCCTGCACTGCACTCCATATTGCTGCCACAACTGGATCCCACCCTTACTGGTGAATCCAGACAACTCAAACTACACTCAGGGGATAACCTACCCTACAGAGCTAGCTTTTTCTCCTCCACACTCCCTTTCTTCCCTCCTATCCACCCACACCTATGGGGACAGGGAAAGGGATAGAGCACTGCCCCCGGCACTGGACCCAGCAAGCGACTCCCTATCTATGGAATCCTCCCCACCTACTGGCATCTCCGCCCTGTCATTTTCTCTCTTCTGCCACCAAAATAAAAGTGCAGGAAACACCATTTAAAAATGACACTCTTGAGGAGAAAACAAAATCAGTAAAAATAATCCCCAAACATGTGATTATCTAAATGCAGAGTTTGTAGTGCAACCAGTTGTCGCTGTGGTACTGCGCAAACACGTCCTATCATCACCGCTGACAACCAATGTTAGATCTGGGGGTCTCTAGTTGGCAGAGGTAAGTACCTTTGTCCAAATCGGGACCCTTGCTTCTAGTCAGGGTAAGGGGGATACACACTGTTGATAACCCCTGCTCACCCCCTTGGTAGCTTGGCACGAGCAGTCAGGCTTATCTCAGAGGCAATGTGTAAAGCGTTTGCGCAACACACACATACAGCAGCAACAAACTAGGCACACTACAAAAGAAAGTCCGCACAAGGTTATATAAAAAATAGCCTTTGTATTGTCATAAACACATTAGAAACGTAATCACACATTTACACTGTGCCAACTGGCACTAGGCAACATTCACAGGGGACTATATACAGGACCAGGCCAATCGGGCCACGGTCAGAACCATCAGAATGCAAATATAAAACACAACCAGTAACTACCTGTACCATAATGACCTAAGCATTATCATATTAGCATAAACCCACATTAGGCCCAAACTTCATCAGCATAAACACATTACGCATTGGGCCTCACCAGCATAAACACATTATGCAATAACCTCATAAGCATACCCACATTACGCTAATAGGTACTACCCCAAAACATCATAGCATGACATTAGGCATTAGCATAAACACATAATGCAACACTCATGGTGTAGGAATCACATTTGGCAATAATCAGATCAGGCATAAACACATTACGCAATCCTTGTAGCGCCTTGTGCCCTACCCATCACCAAAATGGACCCCAGGCCAACTGGCCTCTCACAGGGGGCCCCAATGCCCTCTGTCCACAATGTCAGGGCTCAGCTGCCAATGCAGCAAAATCCACAAGTGCGCACCAGCGCTGGGGCGTGGGGTGCAACTCACCCCTTCCTCACTGACAAAGAACTGGCCCCCAACGTTGCAGCTGCCACCTGTCCGGCGGGGCAGCTGTTCAAATGAGCCCTGGCACCACTGTGCCTCTTGCGAGCTCCCTCCCTGGGACTCCTACAAAATCGCCCCCTCGTTGCAGCTGCCCACTGTCCGGTGGGGCAGCTGTGGCAAAATGAACAAGCACTGGCACTCCTGGGCCCTGAGTCCCCCACTGGGACTCTCCAAAATGAAATGGCCCCCAAGTCCAACTCCGGGACTTCTAAAATGAAATGGCTCACGTATTGCAGCTGCCCACTGGCCGGCAGGGCAGCTGGGAAAATAAATACGCTGGCACTCACGGTGCCTCGAGAGCCTCCTTTACTGGGCTCCTCCTAGTGCCCTCAATCGGCACCACCAACGCTCAACCACTTTAGCCCCCACTCACGGGGGCATCGCAGGACCCTTCCGGTCTTCGAACGCGGCAGGAAGGCACCGACCCTGTGCCTCGGCGGGTCCCTGCTCCCGGGGGCCTCTCCTCACTTCTCCGGTCCTTCCTGGGCTGGAGACAAGGCACCGTCCTCCTCGTGATGACCCGCGGGGCTCCCACCAGCACACGGGGGCCCCGCTCTTCTGCAGACACGGTCGGCCACGCGGGGACTTCCTCTCCCGGGCCTTAGGCTCCGCCCTGCATCAGGCAGTCTTGCCTGACTTCCTGATTTCGCAAGGCGGCGGTGCGGGCGGCTCTTCGTTTCTCGGCAAGTGCGGGGTGGGCTCCCGCGACTAGGAGCACACAATGTGGGGTGGGCACCCGCTCACGGAGGCTTCAATGCGGGGTGGGCACCCGCCGGCAAGCACACAAACACAGCGGCAATGCGGGGTGGGCACCCGCTCTTTAAATAAAGATGAAGCGGCAGAAAGGCGGGGTGGGCTCCCGCTCTTCTCGGGGAGCGCAGGGGGGAATCCCACACGCTGGGATTCCCTCAAAGCACGTTGCAGCCTCAGCGCTGCAGGGCCCACACGCTCCTCTTCCTTGGAGCAGCAGCACAAACGGTGCAGTGCTCATGAGGCGCTGGAATCCCCCAAGTTTCAGGGCAAAGGCTGGACAAGGAATCTAGCAATAAAAGAATCTAGCGCTCCCAAGGCGCTAAGTACAAGGCAAGGTTCAGGGGGCACAAGGCTGGGCCTAGGGAGGCCAGCGCACATGGCCCTCCAGCAAGGAGGCAAGCCCCCATGGCGGTTCCTCCTGGGCCCCAGCAGCAGCAAGCCCCCAAAGGTACCGGAACAGCACCCAAGCACAGAACATTTTCATGGGGTCACAGCCCCTACCTTTATACACCAAATCTCTTTGTCTGCAGGACAGGGCATGGGGGAACCAGATGCCACTGGTTCAGGGGGGATTTGGAGCACTTTGTTTTCCAAGCTCCTCTTCCCCTTTGTCAGGTGGGGGCTCGGTGATCAGACACACCACAGGGGGCGGAGCCAGCATTGTACAGGCTGGGCACAGTCCTATTCAGGGTCAGGGGATTACTCCTCCCACTACTCCCCAGGCAGATGTCCCATTCAGCCTAGCGCTGACTCACCCTGCCCCTCCAGGAGCCACACACACCTCCCAGCCCCTGTCACTCACAAGCCAGACATGCAATTCACATCAGGCAGGCAGACACATAGCACACAGAAATGCCAACTTCTAAAAGTGGCATTTCTAAAATAGTTATAATAAATCTGCGCACACCATTGCGCAGCATTTATTATCACTATTCCAAATATACCAAACTTGACCACGCTGCGCCTCTCATATCAGGAATTACCACTGAAACACTTATCAGGGAATCCCCAATGCATTCCTATGGGAGGGCAGCCCCACAGTAGTGAGAAACCTAAATGGCTGTTTGTCACTACCAGGACATGTCACACACTTAAGGTACATGTCCTATCTTTTACCTACAATGCACCCTGCCCATAGGGCTAAGCTAGGGCCTACCTTAGGGGTGACTGACATGTAGTAAAAGGGGGGTCACGGACATGGCACACACTTTAGGTGCCACGTCACAGCGGCAGTAACACTGCGCGCACAGGCCCTGCAATGGCAGAGGCCTGAGATAGGTTTGAAAGGCTACTTTGGTGGGTGGCACAATCAGCGCTGTAGGCCCACCAGTAGCATTTAATTTACCAGCCCTGGTTAAATGAGATACCACTTTACAAGGGACTGACAGGTAAATTAAATAGGCCAAACAGGTGTAGACCAATCTTACCATATTTATCACAGAGAGCACACGCACTTTACACTGAACAGCAGTGCTAAAGTGCCCAGAGTCCTAAAACCACCAACACCATGTCAGAAAAAAGGCTAGGAGAAAGGCAAAAAGTTTAGGGATGACCCTGCAAAAAGGGCCAAGTCCAACAGACGGTCAGAATGCAGATCAGAAGAGCAAGCACAGCCTAGAGATGCACATTACACTTCAGACTACATTATCAAAAAAGAAGATAAACCTAAAAGTAAACCTCAATTTAAAAAGAAGAAAGTAGCTGGCCTCAAAATAAGAAATGCCCAGGCTACTGACTTCTTCTGAATGGGGAATGGGCTCTGATGATGCTAGACAGTGCAGCCGAAGTAACAATAGCTCGCCAGAACCTGATGGAATTTCTGGTGACAGCAGCATTGAATGAACATATCACGGTGAAAACACCTGATACTAGGGTAAGTGTCCTGCATCAGTAATATGAAATAATGCTCTGAATGGAGGGGGACATCTCTAGAAAAGTGAAAGGTCTCTTTTAGGAGAACTTAACTTTTGGATACAATATCCTTTTGGCTGAAAAAGATTGGCCACCAGAGTTCATTATGGACTGCCAAAAAGGAGAAGCATTATTATTACCAGCTTTCTCTGACCTCATTCCAAAATCACTTAAACAGACATACGCGCAGGAGTTGGCGGTAGCACTAGCTCCTGCATTATACCGCAATCATGTAGGGTGGGATGGTGAGTCACCTCACCATGAAATCCCAGTAAAAACTACTACTACACCCCAGAGGCAGTACCCAATAAAACATGATGCGAAAAAAAACAAGTTAGGGAGATCTTAGATCAACTTGAATATCAAGGTGTGATTGAAAATTGCACCTTTTCCATGAATAATCATTTGTTTCCCGTAATGAAACCTGACAATTCATACCATCTAGTTTTAGACTACAGGCATTTAAACACATGCACAACAAAATTTGCAGAACAGAATGCACACAGTGCAGCATTAATGAATAACATTGTGTGGAAGAAATACAAAACAACACTAGATATCTCAAATGGATTCTTTTGCCAAAATATAGCGCCTGAAAGAAGATATTTGACAGCATTTCTGGCCCTAGGCTCTCACTGCCAATTCTGTAGACTGCCCCAAGGGTATAAGAATAGCCCCGGGTTGTTCTCAGCACGAGTATCAGAGTTACTTTAAAATTTTGACGAGGAGACATTGTCCTATGTAGATGATATTTATCTGGTGGACGATGAACTATTTGATCATTTGAATAGGGTGAACAATATAATTCTGGGATTCGCCTCTGAGGGCTACAAATGTAACTTTAAAAAATCAAAGATTGCCCACCTCAATGTACTCTTTTTGATATAAAAGCTCTCAAGTGAAGGGAAAAGTCTAGCAGCTAATTTTTTAGAAAAATGTGCGCGCCTCCAACCTCCAAAATCTCTGAAAAACGTATAATCCATTTTAGGATTCCAAATTTTTGACAGAAAATACATTTTGGATTATGTGGAAAAAGTGAAACCTTTCTACAACTTAATCAGACGTGATTTTTCAGTCCGACATTGGACATAGGAACACACAGAAATTCTACATTCCTTACAAGCTGATAGGATAGCTTTCAAACACCTACACACACTTGTAAACACCACAAATTTGGTGATCTGCGTAATCGTGGGTCAATCCGGGTACACTTACCTCACCTTCAATGAAGGCGAAACTGTACCCATTGCATACAAATCTCATTTGAACGCAAACGCTGAAATACGTTTTGCATCAATTGAAAAAATACTGACAGCAGTACAGACGGATGTAGTGAGAGAAAAAGCACTAGCTCAGGGGAAACTAATAGTAGTCGTGACTCCAATACCAACCTTAGAGGCAGTTACCAAAGCAAGTGTTCCAAACGCGAAAGCACTGCATCCAAGATGGATACAGTGGGCTAATTCTCTCACTGCAACATATGTAGACTACAAGTGTGATTCTACATTAAAAACACAAGCATTCCTGCAGTACGAACACGAATATCCTCTCCCGAATGAAATAATGCCTCTAGATAAGTATGAATACATAATTTACACTGACGGATCTGCTCAGCCTGCCATAGGAAGTAAACAGCAATACAGCGCCGCATGTGCAATTGTAAAAGGACGTATGTGGGACGGCAAGTTCCGTCCTAGCAATATGCAGACGCAGTCTCTAGGAGATTGCATGGCACAGCTGGAAGAACTAAAAGCCCTGATACTGGCACTAAAAACTATGGCTCGAGAATTCCCCATGCTAATTGTGTGCGATTCATTTTACTGTGTCCAGTCTTAAAATGAATATCTTTACTATTGGGGCCAGAATGGGTTTAGAGATTCAAAGGGTTGCACAATAAAGCACAAGTTGCTTTGGGAACCAGTGGCAGAGCTGAAAAAATGCTTGCCACAGGCTCACATGATTCATA
This sequence comes from Calotriton arnoldi, assembly GCA_963921515.1. Taxonomy (NCBI): domain Eukaryota; kingdom Metazoa; phylum Chordata; class Amphibia; order Caudata; family Salamandridae; genus Calotriton; species Calotriton arnoldi. The sequence goes on along the minus strand of CAWUFW010003657.1, from coordinate 719,141 downwards.
TGCTGAGTCATCAATGTGCTGGTGTGCACGTTGAAGGGAATTCATTGGCTGATGAAGCTGACAAGGCAACAGTGGAAACTGCTGCCGTGTCTGCAATCACTCGTTCTAGCACGAGAATAGACGGACAGATATTGGTAGCCGTCAACACTACGCGTAATAACTGCTCAGCCTTGCCAAAAGGTTTTCCGCTGAAGTACTCCTACAAGTTAGATGCGCAAAATATTCCGTATGTTCAAATTCCAGGAGTGGGGGATAGAGTAATACCAAACATGGATCGCAGATTAGGTTGAATTCTAGCTGCACATGAGGGTCTGGGTTCAGCACAAGCAGGTATTACTGCGACAGTTTCATTATTGAAACAACGTAATTGGTGGCCAGGTCTTACCAAACAGACCAAGGGCTTCGTCCTTAAGTACGACATCTGCCAGCAGATGAAGGGTTCCACCGTAGCACGTCCACCACAGACACCTTTACTGATATCAGACAGAACACTCGCATGTGTTAATTTGGACCACTGCGGCCCCCTACAATCTGAAGGGGCTTACAAGTACATCTTGGTGGCAGTGGATTCATGCTCTAGATTCCTGTGGGTTTGGCTCCACCGCTCGGCTGACGCTCAAACTGTTATAAAGGATTTGTGAGTCTTTATAGGGACATACGCAATTGGCACATTACATTCTGACCGTGGCCCTGCGTTTAGCTCTCGGGCTTACAAAGAAGCTATGAGAAGTTTGGGTGTGGTATTGCGGTACTCCTCTCAGTATCATCCCGAGGGAAATTCGATTGTGGAGAGGAAAAATCAGGACTTAAAGAAATCCTTAACAGCAAGGGTATTAGGTTCGGGTGACAGTTGGGTCAATCACCTATATGGGGTTCAGAGGGCACTTAATAACATGCCAAGAAGTACCCTAGAAGGCCGTACTCCATATGAGGTCTTGTTTGGGACAAGAATGTGGGTACCCGACCTCGATTGTGTCAGCACAGTGGCGGATGAAAAAGCATTTGACATCAATGATCTTTGGCTATTTTACAGGAACTCAATTTCGGGCATTACAAAGCAACGTCCAAGTAAAATGCACCTCCACTGGGGAAGTGAAAGCTGTGACCTGGTCACAGAAAAGATTGTGGACAAAAAATAATGTGGTCCATCTTACAGAGCCTGTACCTGTCCTGGCTTTTGAAGGAACAAGAACAGTACTTCTTCCGTTTCTTGCTGGCAAGAAACAAAAGAGATTTGTCTCCATTGATCTGATCAAACCACACTATGTGGTCGATACTGAATAGCAGGCTGCATGGGCTCCTGGGTAGCCGTCGGTCTCCTCTCGCTACCATACAGGAAGTTCAGACTGAAAGACTAATAACGTTAGAAGAGTCTACTATCCAACGTAATGGAGTTACGAATAGTGGAATGGAATTCGTGCCTATTGAAATCGAACAGCAACAAAACACAAATGAAACACAAATCTCAATTCAGCCTAATACCGACATCTATGTGAATATGTCTTGAAACGAGTCATCTGCCAGTTCAACGAAACCTGCTGAGCTACCAAAGATAGCTCGAACTGCATCTGGCTACTTCATTGATTTTGATACCTTTTCTCTGGATCCAAGTGAACCTGAGTCACCACCAGCTTCTGTTTCCCACAAAGAAAAAATATATGATCTCTACCTTTGGCTGAAAAAGACTTAGGGGCATATTAACAAGGCGGCGTTAATGAATTATCGCCGCTTTAGCGTCCGTTTTTGGACGAAAAGCGGCGATAATTTTATCGCCGAATCAACAAGGACACGCTAGCGCGTGATTCCTGACCTAGCGTCCGTTTTCTGCACGCCTCCCATCGCATCGCTAATGAGATGCAAAGGGGGCGTGCCTGTGAATACAACAGGGGGAAATATCGCTAACCCAGGTATCGCCATATTAGCAACGTGGGTTAGCGATATTTTAAATTGCGTTAAGTATGCCTTAACGCAGGAATTTAACGTCTGCTAAATTCCTGACTAAGGCATACCTAACATGGGGGGTGGATTGTGTGGCTAAGACCACAGGCCCTATCGCCAAGTATATCGCCGTTTTCCATGGGACATCGCTGGAAAACCAGCGATGTTCCATGGAAAACATCGCTATCACTGGAAAATTATCGCCTTTGCGCTAAGCGTTGTTAATACAGCGCTAGCATGGCGATAATTTCCAGCGATAGCCGGCGATAGGATTCCTCACGCTAAGCACGGCCAGCGATAATTATCGCTGGCCGTTGTTAATATGCCCCTTACTTTGTTTCTCCCTGGCTACAGCTCTGGATTGCAATTGGTCTACTTTTCCTAGTCCTTTGGATAGGTGTATTGCCTGTCTTTTTCCTGCTCCTGAATGGACACTATCTCCCAGAACGCTCTACAGTACTGCATGTGAACTTGGTCCTGAAACCACATACATCATCTCATCGTGAACAAAGAGACCTGTCCTTTGTGAACATTACAACAGTTCCTGGTCCTGAAGGAATAGTTTGGGATAGGGTTTCGTATGATGTATTTGGTCTCACTGAACTTTTGAAAATACCACATTTGTTTAAAATTTCTTTGAATGATATCATCACCTCCAGTACCTTCTCTATGATTGGGATTTTGAAACTGTAAATTCTATGCTGTCTGATTTAGAACTATCTGCTGCATTTTCAGGTAACAAATTGTATGATGATACATCTGATTTTGACACCATGTATTGTTAACAACACTATTGTCATCATTTCTTGCACAAAGCAAGTATCCCACGTACACTTTTCACTTATCATCAATGGGAACATTGCCCAACACCACTGAAAGGTAGTTCACAAATGTTTGCATAGAAGTTTGCTTATTTTTCTGGGTTTAACACTTGAGACCCAACATCCTATTATTATTAGATTTCGCCGACACCCGCAAAGAAAAATATACTCACCAACATGAAACAGATATACTCTGCTTCATTTATTTCCCAGCTGCCTTTACAGGTTTTTGACTTTTGGAGGGACACCATAGACACAAAATCTGTCTGGGGAACTAAAGACTGGCAAGTTCAGGGATCTGAGGCATTATTTAGAGCATGTCTCATACCACAGAAGATCATTTTCCTGAACAACACAGTGCAACAGACTTCTTGTCTTGGACTAGCAGAGATTAAGGAATTGAACACACCTCGTATTCCCTCACTTACGTACTTTGAGGGGTGGCACAACTATACACAACATAGTGAGGATACACTAGATGACATTATGCATGATAGTTCATACAATTCATCAGACCCCAATTGGAAGGGATGGTTGGTTTGGCCTATCAACACAGTCAGTCAAGATTAAAGGGTACCACCGAAGGGTTTAGGATCCATAGGCCTGGTCAGCGTTACGTACAACAAGAAAAGTCATCTTTTTAAAAATGCATATCTCCAGTTGTCACTGTTATATTTCTGTCATTTTGTTTCTTTTGTTTTTTTACAATTTATAAATTGGAGACGGATTTTTACTGTGTTGTATTTTTTTAACTTTTTTGGTACTTCGAAATGCTGTACACATTTCTTCAAGTTAAGTCTGCACTATGCATGGCTCCCAGGGTTAGAGTACAGGTTTAAATAACTGAAACCTTTGCCTGAACCTAATACATAGGTGACATTATTTCATGTGGTGGACTGTTATACAACCTAATTCATAATTCAATTTTCACAAAAAGTGTTATTGAGGGAGAGTGCTTGAGCAAGAAAGAATTTGATAAGAACATAAACAGAAGCACTGTCTTTCACAGGTGGAGGGTAGCTAATACGTTTTCTTATCTGTGTGACCTTGCTGATGAGGATGGTTAGGCATTCAACAAAGAAGTGTATTGACCTTTTCATGGTTAACAGTTTAAGCATTCTTTGCAGATAAATGCAGCCTCCGACCCCACCCCCCCTATATTTTCAGATTTACCTATGAATACAATATGGCATGTGCTCAGCAGTAGATTGTCAATTATAGATTGGTATGCTGAGTTTCACTGTCTCAGTTTTGTATGTTTTGTCAGAAGACTGAGAGCCCGGCAGCGTCGCCAGTTTTAGATTTGCAAGTTATCAGAATGCAAATTAGATGAATATCTGTGGCAGGTTTAGGACGACTTTAGTGATGGGGTCGCTGGGAGTTTACTGTACCGCCCAGATCTCAGACGAACTTTTGATGTCTGGTACTTTTTGTTTGTTGGATATGTATCTGCCCCTTCTGAGAGCTTTGTAGTGTTGTGGTATTCATTTATAAGGAAGTGAGGGATACTTGTGGTTCTTGTGGAAGTGGTATTGTTTGCTCGGGATAAACTTGTGTATGACAGTTGAGAAAGATAACATCAGGAGGAAAAGGTGGTATCCCCACAACTTAATCTGCTATTTCAAGTTTTCTTCACTAGAATGGAGAATAGGATCCAGAATGTTATGGCCCAAAACTACATGCAGAATCCCCTTTCCATGCACAAATTCACTCCCACTTTAGCCTGTGGCAAGTGGCAAACGAGAGCATGGACTATCAGGGGTGGTGAGAGAGAGGTGTGGGTTGTGGAGATCATCAGTGGCAACGAAGGATGGAGCCAGGGAGGGGTGGAGTGTTCCTTCTCCCCCTGTCCTGTAAGGGGTGACCTGGGACGGGCTGTGCTTGTGCCCTGACCCTCTGCCTGACATGGTTTTACGAAACAGATTTTCCAGTTGGTAAACTCCAGCCTGGTGCTTTCACACTATGAAAATCCAAGTGCCAGAACATTAGGGGGTATATTTATGAGAACTGTGATGCAGGGCAGCACAGCAAGTTACCATGCTGCACTGCCCTGCGTCACAAAGAAAGGGCAGAAATTAGTCATATTTATCCAATATCCTGTCCCCCTGCGCTGGTGTCATTTTGGAAGCCTTGCGCCAATGCAGGCACCCTTGCACCATGATGCAACGGTGCCTGTGTTGTAGGCAGAATTGTTTTTGTGCATGAAGGTGCACCTTCCTGCAAAAAACAATCCATAGAGGCATTTTCTTCTTTCTATGTGCGCTGCACAATGCAGCACACATAGAAGGAGGAAAATACAAGGAGAAATAAAGTTATTTCTCCTCATTACACTTCACCTGGGGAAGTGTATCTTTATGGCATATTCCCCTGATTTACCAGGTTTGGTAAATCTGGGAATGCGTCAAAAACCATGGGATTTGTGTGGGAACACCCACCACAACACACATGGAATTCCTCCCTTGCGCAGAGTAATGCAAAGCAGCGATTTGCGCTGCGTTGCATTACTTCATGCATTTTGAAGCCATTCAAACCCATGCAAAGTGGCTTCGCGTGGCTTCATAAATGTGACTTAGGTCTTTGCGTTGTGCATGTACCACGTTGCATGGTGCAAGCATGACGGAAAGATCTCATAACTATGCCCCTAGATCTTTTGTGATAGAGCTTAGTGGCATCTCATCTGGTGATATTGCTCAGACCTACGCGTATTTGGGACTTTCATATTTCATAGTGGACATTCAATAAACACATTTGGTTTGGATTTCAGCAGAAACTAAACACAATGTTTGAATTTGGGTTTAACAAATATAATTATTGCAAAGAGTCTTCCATTGAGGCATAGGGGGGCACATTTGCTAATAGTTCACGCAACGCAGCACAGCAAGGCAAGTTGTTGCCTTGCATTGTGTGGACAGGAGAAAGCTGAACAGCTCCATATTACCAAGATATGGTGTTGTTCAGCTCCTTCTGTGCGCTGGTGCACTTGTGGCTGCCTAGCGCTAACAAAGACATCCTTACGCCATGGTCCAAGGGTGCCTGCATAATGGGCAGCATTGTTTTTGTGAAGGAATGGAACAATCCTTAGAGGCATATTCCCTTTCTTGGTGTGCCACAGAATGCAGCACACATGGAAAGAGGAAATAACAAGGAGAAAATATATTTCTCTTCATTACACCTCTGTCAGGTAGGCACACCATTTTGGAGCAAACACTTATTTTGTGACTGTTAAGTGTCCATACCCTCCTTCCTGATGGTCTCAACACCCAATAAGGGGGCCTTAATTATGTGCATGTATTTGCTTGGTTTTAGTTGGGCATACATTAACCGAATGAGTCAGCTTCACCGCAGTTAACAGTTGACCGTTAACATGCCCTTACTCATGTGCATTTATTTGCTCCGTTTTATTTGGGTATTCATTAACCCAATGTGGCAGCTTTACCGTATTTTACAGTTGACCCGCAACATGCCCTCACGGCCTGTGTGAGGCGGAGTTGCACATGGGGAACCATCCTTTTCCCTCATGGTCATTTGTTTGAATTCAAATATTAATCGCATTGACAATGTGTGTGGTTTCATCATCATCCTTGCACTTTGCGTTTTTATCTGACTGTTACAATTTAACAACCTTGAATAGTGATTTGATAGTAATACTCCCTTTTGATCGCCCTGGTTTCTTGTTGCTCTTGCTATGTACAGTTTGTTGAAGTATCATATACACAAATTCACCCTATTCCATTTTTTCTTATTTGTCTACTGTGCTATTGTGATCAATTAATATGCAGGCACTCCATTTTTCTGAACTCAGTGTCTATTGGTTTTGCTCTTTTTCAGTATAAGTAAGTGTGGTGATCTTCTGTATCGCCTCTATTCCTGTTGCACCTGTAGGAAGGTGGAATCTGACTATATGGTTGCCCCCACTTTTTTTAGGGTGTTTTGCTGGTTTATGACTTAGTTGGACTGGGATCCTGCTATTCAGGGCCCCAGTCCATCTGCTTTCTCTGTAAAAGGTTTCCATGTGCCTTAGGCACATCTCTGATTGGAATCTGGAGTGCCCTTATAAGTCCCTAGTATATTGTATACTATGTACCAAGGGCATAGGTACCTCAGAGGCCTACCAGGGGCTGCAGCATGTATTGTGCCACCACTGGAAGGCAATCCAAACTGACACCACAGGTCTGCTACTGCAGCCTGGGTAAGGTGGTGCATGCACCCCTTACTGTGATATAGGTTACCTATATCACTACATACATACACACATATAAACCTATAAGTCACTCCTATGGCAGGCCTTATCAATCCTGAAGGCAGAGTGCGTGGTTCCTATGTGAGGGGTGCCCCTGCATGAGCAGGGCCCCTCTGCAGCGTTCTGAGACCCTTCTCTGATGCTGTTTGTAGTGCAGCCTGACCATATACTCTTAAGCGCATTATAACCTCGCGTTAAATGCTAACTTTGGAAAGGCTGCACCTAAACATGTCGTGTTTGGTGTCAAACATCTTGGAATACTATCCCCCCGCCAATTCTGGCGGCGGGGGTAGTATTCCACCCTTCTAGAGGGAGAGACATGTTAACCCTGGCCTGGCCGGTAACTTCTTTCTAAAGCCTGGCATCACAAAATGGATGCTACTGCCACAGACACAAGTCTGGCCTCCTGCTGCTGGACGAAACTCCGGCAGGGGAGGCCTGGACAATAGGTTTCCTGTCCCAGGGAGGTGTGACCACCTCCCCAGACAGAATAATGTGTATTGGGGCTGGGCGGGAGCACTTTCTGGTGCTTTGAAGTCCTGCACTGGGGGCACACTTGGTGTCCCTGTGCATACCCCAGTTCAAACCGGATCAGGGGCTTGCAGCCCCTGCTTTGGCGCGAACTGGACAAAGGGAAAGGGTGTAGCCACCCCTCTGCCCTGACCCACCCATAGGTGGGGCCACAGAGTAGTCCAACCCCTATACTTAGTATAAGTATAGGAACCCAGTCCTTAGGACTTTAGATTATCCCTGGACGAAACTCTGAAACTGAATCCTGGACCTTCGATGCTCTACTCACGATTAGAGGACAGAAGAATCTCCCTTGGGGTCAAGGAGTGACTCCCCTGCTTGGCAGGCACCAAAGAAGCATCTGTCCGGTTTGCATTTCTGAAGCTCCCGTCGGACGCCGAAGTCATCGCATCACCAGAGGTGGATTCTCAGACTTCCCCGAGGCTACCCTGAGTATCCAGCTAAGCTGAGGCCCGTGGCTATCGTGGGTGACTTGAAACTGTGACCCCTGGACACCGAGCACATTTGCAAGTGCATCCTCTTCTGGGTCTCCCCCGAAGTCGTGCTTTGGGCTCCGAGTAGCCCTAGCCTCCAGCACCAACTGCACTGAAGATCACTGGCCTCCACTCCACGAGTGTCCTGTGAGCCAGATCCACGTGCGACATCTTGAGGCTCCTTCGCAGTTGCTAGCCCGTTGGCTAGTAGCCCTTAACGAAGGCCAATCTTTTTCTAACTTGGCATCATGGTTGCTCCAAGCCTGCCCTCACTTACCCTCGCTGTGTGAGTTCCCCAGACCTTGCTGGTTTGCACCATCGACGATCTTCCTCTGCATCGAGACTTGCCGTTGCCAAGGCTTGTTGGGTCCAATCCGGTCGCCGACACCTCAGCACTCGACAGACATCGTGTACCAGCCCGAATCCTGCTCCTGGTCGCCGACAATACCTCCTGGACCTCGTGGCTGAAGAGTCAAGATGACTGTCAATGCACCTGAAGCACTCGACATCGGTGGGCATCTGTCCATCGCCTTCCTGGTCACTGGCTAGTGACCCATATTCTGTCCCCTCTGCTTTCAGGTTCTTCAGAACTCCGATCCACTCTTGGATCCACCCGGACACTTTTCACTTGGTCGCCAGCAGCACTTTGCAGCAGATCGCCATTCAAATCGACGACGAAACCCGACCCCGAAAGGCACCTATGCACCCAGCTTCCCTGGGTGAGGTAACACGAGTACTCTGGTGCTCCCGTGGGTAGAGACTCTTCAAAGTCCTAGATCACAAAGGGTTTGCTCCAAGTCCTCCTTTAAGTGTCCCTTTTCTCTAATTTCCCGATCACGACTTTCTCCATAGAAATCAACGGCGTATCGCGGTTGTGTATTTACACTGCACGCGTCCCCCGTTGGTCCCCTGTGTCACTACCTTGGGTGGTTCCTTGTGGTCCAAGCACTTCTAGAGGCTCTAGGCCTAGTGTCTAGTTCAGTCGTGGTTCTTATACCACTTTATTGGTATATGGTTTGGTACGCCCCTAGGGCCCAAACGTGTATTTGTGCTATTACTGTGTTTAAATAACTTCTAACTTATGTACTTCGAACTCTAGTCTCATAAAGAGACTAGAGGGGTGTGTTTAGCCATAAATACATATATTTTGAATATATACCTGGTGTGGTGCTCTTTCATTTGATCACTCAAGAGATTATAGACTGGTAAAACAAGCTGCTTTACATTCCTTCAAGACTTAGCCTGAAGGCTGCTCTCCATAGCTACCACTAGGATAGCTTTCAATAAGGTTGTCTTTAACCTATCTCCAATAAGGGGTTGTTTGGACTGGTGCAAGGTGCCCACTATAATTAGTGGACAGCATATACCAGGCCAACTTCTCACATTGGTGGCAGCGGTGGGATTCCAGCTTGCTATTGTTTTACCAGATAATCTCAATTGAATTGATCAACTGAAAACCACTAAAGGTACCTAAGGTACATATAATTTAAGCTTTGAATACAGTAAGTTCTACTGAACTTAGAGTTGTGTGTTAAGGGATAGCACAACCCTTTCTACAACTCAAGAGAGTTTAGTAGGCCACACTAGAGTAGGTAGTGCATACACCACACCACACTAGTAATGTCTTTAAGGGTAGGATCTAAAGAATCCTTGCAGGAAGCCACTGAGCTTCCACCCTCCAAGTATGATACACTCCCATTCTTGGAATTGAGAGCTTTATGCAACTTGAGAAAAATAAGGACAGGCCAAAGCCCCACCACCCAACACCTTAAAGAGTTGTTGGTGGCTTATGACCTTAGTAAGCCCTTGGGGACTGAAGGGGTAGGAGCTGAGGGTGGGGCAGATGATGAGGATGGGACCAGGGGTACCAATACCCCCAGCCCCCCCTCTGAAACTGGCCAGGAGGGCGACAATGGCCCTGACCTGGATAACCCAATCCCTCCTGAGGAAGATGAAGAGGATGATCAGGATGATGCCCTCTTTGTCCCCCCAGGAAGGATTATGAGTGTGCCCAGAAAGTCTAGATCTCCTTCTCAGGAGTCTAACCACTCTGGCACCTCAATAGGGAGCTCTGTCTCATCTCATAGGAGGGAATCCTCTCATGAGAGAAGAAAGAGGCTGGTTCAATATGAGGAAGCTCAGCTTGAAATCAAAAAGAAGCAACTGGCTATAGACAGGGAGTCCCTAGATCTCTTTAGAGAGAGAAGAAAGTTGGGACTAGAGTCCCATGGTGGCAGCCATGTCCCTAGAGATAGGGAAAGGTCCTATGACCATAGGAACCTGAGCAAGATTGTCCCTCCCTACCAGAGTGGGGATGACATCCACAAATGGATAACTGCACTGGAGAGGGCCTGTAAAGTTCAGAAGGTCCCCCAGAGGCAGTGGGCAGCAATCTTGTGGCTCTCCTTTGCAGACAAAGGTAGAGACAAGCTCCTCACTGTAAGAGAAGAGGATGCTGACAATTACACAGTCTTGAAGAGTGCTCTGATAGATGGGTTTGGCCTAACCACTGAACAGTATAGGTTGAAGTTCAGAGACACCCAAAAAGCTCAGACTCAAGACTGGGTTGATTTTGTAGATTGTGCTACAAAGGCTCTGGAAGGTTGGATACATGGCAACAAAGTGCATGACTTTTTAGGATTGTACAATTTGATTATGAGGGAGCAGATCCTTAATAATTGTCAAAACCAGCTTTTGCACCAGTATCTGGTGGACTCTGATCTGACCTCTCCCTAAGATTTGGGAAAGAAGGCAGACAAATGGGTCAGAACCAGAGTAAAAACTAGAAATCAGGGTGGTGACCAGAAGAAAGATTCTACTAAGTCCCAAGAGAAAGGTGGGGATAAATCTAAGGATAAGTCCCCTACAGGGCCCCAAAATTCCTCTTCTGGGGGTGGGTCCCAAACTCCTTCCTCTCCTGAAAAGAAACCATATTGCCATGTCTGTAAAAAGCCTGGGCACTGGAAATCTGATCCCAGTTGCCCCAGGATTGGCAATAAAGAAAATGTTCCCCCAGCAACTACTACCCCCCTCCTGGTACTACCAGTAGTAATCCTCCAGTTGGGAGTAGTGCACCCAAAAAGTTAGGTGCTTTTGCAACAGGAACAGAGGTGGGCCCTGGTTCAGACAGGGACCCCTCAACAGACTCCTCTGACTCTGATGGTGGTGTAGGATTTGCCACCTTTACCATGGGTCCCACAGCAATGGGCAGGTACAGACTGGAGCCAATGATTAATGGTCAGAAAGCTGTGGCATTTAGGGACACAGGGGCTAGTGTCACCATGGTGGCAGGGAAACTAGTCCCCCTCACCAGCTTTTACCTGAGTTTAAATACCAGGTGACCAACATTGATGGTGTCAGAACAGATCACCCCATGGCCATAGTCAATCTCAGCTGGGAGGGGGTCACAGGCCCAAAGAGAGTGGCAGTGTCCCCCACCTTACCTGTAGATTGCCTGATGGGCAATGATCTGGAAATTTCAGCCTGGGCTGAAGTTGAACACCAAACCCACCTTAGGATGTTGGGCGTCCCTGTAAAGGTTAGTGGGGCTGTAATGGCCACAGCCCCAGCCCAAGAATTTGGAGAGATGGAGCCTGAAAGAATGGCCCACTCTCCCCAAAAGAGAGCACAAGGGTTGAAGAAAAGTCTTTTTCCCTCCAGACAGTAGGTAAGGGTCAGCCTCCTCAGGGAACTGACCCTACCCCTAGTGAAGGAACTGCCCCAGAGGTAGTCAGGCCTGGCCTGGCCACACCCCTGATGGCAGAGGACCCTTCCAAGGTGGTACCCAGTCTGGAGCAGGTAACCTGCCCCTCTCTACCCTGCCTCAGCCAGCCCAGGGCTGCAGAGGTCAGGGAGGTCAGTGGACCCCCAGGGCCCCCTGTCCAGAGGAACCCCCATCAGCAGATTTGGGGCACCCAGTCTAGTAGCCCTAGCCAGGTGAAAACTCCTCTACACACTGAGGGATCCCCCATGCCTTTATGTAGGGACCTCCCCCAGAAGGACTCTGGTAGGCAAGGGCAAACGTGGGACCTGAAGGTTCCAAACCTGCCCTGTCCCTCCAGTAGTCCATCCAAAGGGACCCAACCCCCAGCTGTAGGCAGCCAAAGGTTGACCCTTAGAGCAAAGTGCAACTCAGTCATGGAAAGACAGGCATACATGGTGACCAGTGAACTGAGGAAGCTGAGGCCAACATTCCTAGGGCCTCACTTCCCTACTCAGACACCTCACCAGCCTTGTACTTTACCTAAGCACACCACAGGTAGTGATTCCCCATGGTGGAGACCCTCTCATACCCTTAGGGTGAGGGATTGCTTAGTGGACCATAAGACAGGGGGCAACCATGCTAGTGCAGGTGCTTCCTTATATGACCACTTAGTCAATGAAGGCTCAACTGGCCAAGGTTAGCCTTATCTCCTTTCGTTTGGGGGGTTATGTAGGAAGGTGGAATCTGACTATATGGTTGCCCCCACTTTTTTTATGGTGTTTTGCTGGTTTATGACTTAGTTGGACTGGGATCCTGCTATTCAGGGCCCCAGTCTATCTGCTTTCTCTGTAAAAGGTTTCCATGTGCCTTAGGCACATCTCTGATTGGAATCTGGAGTGCCCTTATAAGTCCCTAGTATATGGTATACTATGTACCAAGGGCATAGGTACCTCAGAGGCCTACCAGGGGCTGCAGCATGTATTGTGCCACCCCTGGAAGGCCATCCAAACTGACACCACAGGTCTGCTACTGCAGCCTGGGGAATGTATGACGTTACTACGACATACAATCCCACGCAGAAGGTTACAACGCGGATGTTACATCGTCCGCGTTGTTACCACGCATGGTTTTACATCGCAAGTCGTTTCTACGACTTGCACTAGATGGCGCGCTGGACTTAGGAATAGTATAAATTATAATTCCTACTCCAGTTAGCGCAACAGTAGGGAATGTGTTGGATTTAAATTCCAACACATTCCTTGGTGTTGCGCGCCATCTAGCGCAAGTCGTAGAAACGACTTGCGATGTAATGCCATGCTCGGTAACAACACGGACGATGTAACGTCCGCGTTGTTACCTACCCGCGTGGTGTTGACAGCGTTATAAACGCTGTTTCCCAGCCTGGGTAAGGTGGTGCATGCACTCCTTACTGTGATATAGGTTACCTATATCACTACATACATACACACATATAAACCTATAAGTCACTCCTATGGCAGGCCTTATCAATCCTGAAGGCAGAGTGCGTGGTTCCTATGTGAGGGGGTGCCCCTGCATGAGCAGGGCCCCTCTGCAGCGTTCTGAGACCCTTCTCTGATGCTGTTTGTAGTGCAGCCTGACCATATACTCTTAAGCGCATTATAACCTCGCGTTAAATGCTAACTTTGGAATGGCTGCACCTAAACATGTCGTGTTTGGTGTCAAACATCTTGGAATACTACCCCCCGCCAATTCTGGCAGCGGGGGTAGCATTCCACCCTTCTAGAGGGAGAGACATGTTAACCCTGGCCTGGCCGGTAACTTCTTTCTAAAGCCTGGCATCACAAAATGGATGCTACTGCCACAGACACAAGTCTGGCCTCCTGCTGCTGGACGAAACTCCGGCAGGGGAGGCCTGGACAATAGGTTTCCTGTCCCAGGGAGGTGTGACCACCTCCCCAGACAGGATAATGTGTATTGGGGCTGGGCGGGAGCACTTTCTGGTGCTTTGAAGTCCTGCACTGGGGGCACACTTGGTGTCCCTAGTGCATACCCCAGTTCAAACCGGATCAGGGGCTTGCAGCCCCTGCTTTGGCGCGAACTGGACAAAGGGAAAGGGGTGTAGCCACCCCTCTGCCCTGACCCACCCATAGGTGGGGCCACAGAGTAGTCCAACCCCTATACTTAGTATAAGTATAGGAACCCAGTCCTTAGGACTTTAGATTATCCCTGGACGAAACTCTGAAACTGAATCCTGGACCTTCAACGCTCTACTTACGATTAGAGGACAGAAGAATCTCCCTTGGGGTCAAGGAGTGACTCGCCTGCTTGGCAGGCACCAAAGAAGCATCTGTCCGGTTCGCATTTCTGAAGCTCCCGTCGGACGCCGAAGTCATCGCATCACCAGAGGTAGATTCTCAGACTTCCCCGAGGCTACCCTGAGTCCCCAGCTAAGCTAAGGCCCGTGGCTATCGTGGGTGACTTGAGACCATGACCCCTGGACACCGAGCACATTTGCAAGTGCATCCTCTTCTGGGTCTCCCCGAAGTCGTGCTTTGGGCTCCGAGTAGCCCTAGCCTCCAGCACCAACTGCTCCGAAGATCACTGGCCTCCACTCCACGAGTGTCCTGTGAGCCAGATCCATGTGCGGCGTCTTGAGGCTCCTTTGCGGTCGCTAGCCCGTTGGCTAGTAGCCCTTAACGAAGGCCAATCTTTTTCTAACTTGGCATCCTGGTTGCTCCAGGTCTGCCCTCACTTACCCTCGCTGGGTGAGTTCCCCAGACCTTGCTGGTCTGCACCATCGACGACCTTCCTCTGCATCGAGACTTGCCGTTGCCAAGGCTTGTTGGGTCCAATCCGGTCGCCGACACCTCAGCACTCGACAGACATCGTGTACCAGCCCGAATCCTGCTCCTGGTCACCGACAACACCTCCTGGATCTCGTGGCTGAAGAGTCAAGATGACCGTCAACGCACCTGAAGCACTCGACATCGGTGGGCATCTGTCCATCGCCTTCCCGGTCACTGGCTAGTGACCCAGACTCTGTCCCCTCTGCTTTCAGGTTCTTCAGAACTCCGATCCACTCTTGGATCCACCCGGACACTTTTCACTTGGTCGCCAGCAGCACTTTGCAGCAGATCGCCATTCAAATCGACGACGAAACCCGACCCCGAAAGGCACCTATGCACCCAGCTTCCCTGGGTGAGGTAACACGAGTACTCTGGTGCTCCCGTGGGTAGAGACTCTTCAAAGTCCTAGATCACAAAGGGTTTGCTCCAAGTCCTCCTTTAAGTGTCCCTTTTCTCTAATTTCCCGATCACGACTTTCTCCATAGAAATCAACGGCGTATCGCGGTTGTGTATTTACACTGCACGCGTCCCCGTTGGTCCCCTGTGTCACTACCTTGGGTGGTTCCTTGTGGTCCAAGCACTTCTAGAGGCTCTAGGCCTAGTGTCTAGTTCAGTCGTGGTTCTTATACCACTTTATTGGTATATGGTTTGGTACGCCCCTAGGGCCCAAACGTGTATTTGTGCTATTACTGTGTTTAAATAACTTCTAACTTATGTATTTCGAACTCTAGCCTCATAAAGAGACTAGAGGGGTGTGTTTAGCCATAAATACATATATTTTGAATATATACCTGGTGTGGTGCTCTTTCATTTGATCACTCAAGAGATTATAGACTGGTAAAACAAGCTGCTTTACATTCCTTCAAGACTTAGCCTGAAGGCTGCTCTCCATAGCTACCACTAGGATAGCTTTCAATAAGGTTGTCTTTAACCTATCTCCAATAAGGGGTTGTTTGGACTGGTGCAAGGTGCCCACTATAATTAGTGGACAGCATATACCAGGCCAACTTCTCACATTGGTGGCAGCGGTGGGATTCCAGCTTGCTATTGTTTTACCAGATAATCTCAATTGAATTGATCAACTGAAAACCACTAAAGGTACCTAAGGTACATATAATTTAAGCTTTGAATACAGTAAGTTCTACTGAACTTAGAGTTGTGTGTTAAGGGATAGCACAACCCTTTCTACAACTCAAGAGAGTTTAGTAGGCCACACTAGAGTAGGTAGTGCATACACCACACCACACTAGTAATGTCTTTAAGGGTAGGATCTAAAGAATCCTTGCAGGAAGCCACTGAGCTTCCACCCTCCAAGTATGATACACTCCCATTCTTGGAATTGAGAGCTTTATGCAACTTGAGAAAAATAAGGACAGGCCAAAGCCCCACCACCCAACACCTTAAAGAGTTGTTGGTGGCTTATGACCTTAGTAAGCCCTTGGGGACTGAGGGTGGGGCAGATGATGAGGATGGGACCAGGGGTACCAATACCCCCAGCCCCCCCTCTGAAACTGGCCAGGAGGGCGACAATGGCCCTGACCTGGATAACCCAATCCCTCCTGAGGAAGATGAAGAGGATGATCAGGATGATGCCCTCTTTGTCCCCCCAGGAAGGATTATGAGTGTGCCCAGAAAGTCTAGATCTCCTTCTCAGGAGTCTAACCACTCTGGCACCTCAATAGGGAGCTCTGTCTCATCTCATAGGAGGGAATCCTCTCATGAGAGAAGAAAGAGGCTGGTTCAATATGAGGAAGCTCAGCTTGAAATCAAAAAGAAGCAACTGGCTATAGACAGGGAGTCCCTAGATCTCTTTAGAGAGAGAAGAAAGTTGGGACTAGAGTCCCATGGTGGCAGCCATGTCCCTAGAGATAGGGAAAGGTCCTATGACCATAGGAACCTGAGCAAGATTGTCCCTCCCTACCAGAGTGGGGATGACATCCACAAATGGATAACTGCACTGGAGAGGGCCTGTAAAGTTCAGAAGGTCCCCCAGAGGCAGTGGGCAGCAATCTTGTGGCTCTCCTTTGCAGACAAAGGTAGAGACAAGCTCCTCACTGTAAGAGAAGAGGATGCTGACAATTACACAGTCTTGAAGAGTGCTCTGATAGATGGGTTTGGCCTAACCACTGAACAGTATAGGTTGAAGTTCAGAGACACCCAAAAAGCTCAGACTCAAGACTGGGTTGATTTTGTAGATTGTGCTACAAAGGCTCTGGAAGGTTGGATACATGGCAACAAAGTGCATGACTTTTTAGGATTGTACAATTTGATTATGAGGGAGCAGATCCTTAATAATTGTCAAAACCAGCTTTTGCACCAGTATCTGGTGGACTCTGATCTGACCTCTCCCTAAGATTTGGGAAAGAAGGCAGACAAATGGGTCAGAACCAGAGTAAAAACTAGAAATCAGGGTGGTGACCAGAAGAAAGATTCTACTAAGTCCCAAGAGAAAGGTGGGGATAAATCTAAGGATAAGTCCCCTACAGGGCCCCAAAATTCCTCTTCTGGGGGTGGGTCCCAAACTCCTTCCTCTCCTGAAAAGAAACCATATTGCCATGTCTGTAAAAAGCCTGGGCACTGGAAATCTGATCCCAGTTGCCCCAGGATTGGCAATAAAGAAAATGTTCCCCCAGCAACTACTACCCCCCTCCTGGTACTACCAGTAGTAATCCTCCAGTTGGGAGTAGTGCACCCAAAAAGTTAGGTGCTTTTGCAACAGGAACAGAGGTGGGCCCTGGTTCAGACAGGGACCCCTCAACAGACTCCTCTGACTCTGATGGTGGTGTAGGATTTGCCACCTTTACCATGGGTCCCACAGCAATGGGCAGGTACAGACTGGAGCCAATGATTAATGGTCAGAAAGCTGTGGCATTTAGGGACACAGGGGCTAGTGTCACCATGGTGGCAGGGAAACTAGTCCCCCCTCACCAGCTTTTACCTGAGTTTAAATACCAGGTGACCAACATTGATGGTGTCAGAACAGATCACCCCATGGCCATAGTCAATCTCAGCTGGGAGGGGGTCACAGGCCCAAAGAGAGTGGCAGTGTCCCCCACCTTACCTGTAGATTGCCTGATGGGCAATGATCTGGAAATTTCAGCCTGGGCTGAAGTTGAACACCAAACCCACCTTAGGATGTTGGGCGTCCCTGTAAAGGTTAGTGGGGCTGTAATGGCCACAGCCCCAGCCCAAGAATTTGGAGAGATGGAGCCTGAAAGAATGGCCCACTCTCCCCCAAAAGAGAGCACAAGGGTTGAAGAAAAGTCTTTTCCCTCCAGACAGTAGGTAAGGGTCAGCCTCCTCAGGGAACTGACCCTACCCCTAGTGAAGGAACTGCCCCAGAGGTAGTCAGGCCTGGCCTGGCCACACCCCTGATGGCAGAGGACCCTTCCAAGGTGGTACCCAGTCTGGAGCAGGTAACCTGCCCCTCTCTACCCTGCCTCAGCCAGCCCAGGGCTGCAGAGGTCAGGGAGGTCAGTGGACCCCCAGGGCCCCCTGTCCAGAGGAACCCCCATCAGCAGATTAGGGGCACCCAGTCTAGTAGCCCTAGCCAGGTGAAAACTCCTCTACACACTGAGGGATCCCCCATGCCTTTATGTAGGGACCTCCCCAGAAGGACTCTGGTAGGCAAGGGCAAACCTGGGACCTGAAGGTTCCAAACCTGCCCTGTCCCTCCAGTAGTCCATCCAAAGGGACCCAACCCCCAGCTGTAGGCAGCCAAAGGTTGACCCTTAGAGCAAAGTGCAACTCAGTCATGGAAAGACAGGCATACATGGTGACCAGTGAACTGAGGAAGCTGAGGCCAACATTCCTAGGGCCTCACTTCCCTACTCAGACACCTCACCAGCCTTGTACTTTACCTAAGCACACCACAGGTAGTGATTCCCCATGGTGGAGACCCTCTCATACCCTTAGGGTGAGGGATTGCTTAGTGGACCATAAGACAGGGGGCAACCATGCTAGTGCAGGTGCTTCCTTATATGACCACTTAGTCAATGAAGGCTCAACTGGCCAAGGTTAGCCTTATCTCCTTTCGTTTGGGGGGGTTATGTAGGAAGGTGGAATCTGACTATATGGTTGCCCCCACTTTTTTATGGTGTTTTGCTGGTTTATGACTTAGTTGGACTGGGATCCTGCTATTCAGGGCCCCAGTCTATCTGCTTTCTCTGTAAAAGGTTTCCATGTGCCTTAGGCACATCTCTGATTGGAATCTGGAGTGCCCTTATAAGTCCCTAGTATATGGTATACTATGTACCAAGGGCATAGGTACCTCAGAGGCCTACCAGGGGCTGCAGCATGTATTGTGCCACCCCTGGAAGGCCATCCAAACTGACACCACAGGTCTGCTACTGCAGCCTGGGGAATGTATGACGTTACTACGACATACAATCCCACGCAGAAGGTTACAACGCGGATGTTACATCGTCCGCGTTGTTACCACGCATGGTTTTACATCGCAAGTCGTTTCTACGACTTGCACTAGATGGCGCGCTGGACTTAGGAATAGTATAAATTACTATTCCTACTCCAGTTAGCGCAACAGTAGGGAATGTGTTGGATTTAAATTCCAACACATTCCTTGGTGTTGCGCGCCATCTAGCGCAAGTCGTAGAAACGACTTGCGATGTAATGCCATGCTCGGTAACAACACGGACGATGTAACGTCCGCGTTGTTACCTACCCGCGTGGTGTTGACAGCGTTATAAACGCTGTTTCCCAGCCTGGGTAAGGTGGTGCATGCACTCCTTACTGTGATATAGGTTACCTATATCACTACATACATACACACATATAAACCTATAAGTCACTCCTATGGCAGGCCTTATCAATCCTGAAGGCAGAGTGCGTGGTTCCTATGTGAGGGGGTGCCCCTGCATGAGCAGGGCCCCTCTGCAGCGTTCTGAGACCCTTCTCTGATGCTGTTTGTAGTGCAGCCTGACCATATACTCTTAAGCGCATTATAACCTCGCGTTAAATGCTAACTTTGGAATGGCTGCACCTAAACATGTCGTGTTTGGTGTCAAACATCTTGGAATACTACCCCCCGCCAATTCTGGCAGCGGGGGTAGCATTCCACCCTTCTAGAGGGAGAGACATGTTAACCCTGGCCTGGCCGGTAACTTCTTTCTAAAGCCTGGCATCACAAAATGGATGCTACTGCCACAGACACAAGTCTGGCCTCCTGCTGCTGGACGAAACTCCGGCAGGGGAGGCCTGGACAATAGGTTTCCTGTCCCAGGGAGGTGTGACCACCTCCCCAGACAGGATAATGTGTATTGGGGCTGGGCGGGAGCACTTTCTGGTGCTTTGAAGTCCTGCACTGGGGGCACACTTGGTGTCCCTGTGCATACCCCAGTTCAAACCGGATCAGGGCTTGCAGCCCCTGCTTTGGCGCAAACTGGACAAAGGGAAAGGGGTGTAGCCACCCCTCTGCCCTGACCCACCCATAGGTGGGGCCACAGAATAGTCCAACCCCTATACTTAGTATAAGTATAGGAACCCAGTCCTTAGGACTTTAGATTATCCCTGGCCGAAACTCTGAAACTGAATCCTGGACCTTCGACGCTCTACTTACGATTAGAGGACAGAAGAATCTCCCTTGGGGTCAAGGAGTGACTCGCCTGCTTGGCAGGCACCAAAGAAGCATCTGTCCGGTTCGCATTTCTGAAGCTCCCGTCGGACGCCGAAGTCATCGCATCACCAGAGGTAGATTCTCAGACTTCCCCGAGGCTACCCTGAGTCCCCAGCTAAGCTAAGGCCCGTGGCTATCGTGGGTGACTTGAGACCATGACCCCTGGACACCGAGCACATTTGCAAGTGCATCCTCTTCTGGGTCTCTCCCGAAGTCGTGCTTTGGGCTCCGAGTAGCCCTAGCCTCCAGCACCAACTGCACCGAAGATCACTGGCCTCCACTCCACGAGTGTCCTGTGAGCCAGATCCATGTGCGGCGTCTTGAGGCTCCTTCGCGGTCGCTAGCCCGTTGGCTAGTAGCCCTTAACGAAGGCCAATCTTTTTTTAACTTGGCATCCTGGTTGCTCCAGGCCTGCCCTCACTTACCCTCGCTGGGTGAGTTCCCCAGACCTTGCTGGTCTGCACCATCGACGACCTTCCTCTGCATCGAGACTTGCCGTTGCCAAGGCTTGTTGGGTCCAATCCGGTCGCCGACACCTCAGCACTCGACAGACATCGTGTACCAGCCCGAATCCTGCTCCTGGTCACCGACAACGCCTCCTGGATCTCGTGGCTGAAGAGTCAAGATGACCGTCAACGCACCTGAAGCACTCGACATCGGTGGGCATCTGTCCATCGCCTTCCCGGTCACTGGCTAGTGACCCAGACTCTGTCCCCTCTGCTTTCAGGTTCTTCAGAACTCCGATCCACTCTTGGATCCACCCGGACACTTTTCACTTGGTCGCCAGCAGCACTTTGCAGCAGATCGCCATTCAAATCGACGACGAAACCCGACCCCGAAAGGCACCTATGCACCCAGCTTCCCTGGGTGAGGTAACACGAGTACTCCGGTGCTCCCGTGGGTAGAGACTCTTCAAAGTCCTAGATCTCAAAGGGTTTGCTCCAAGTCCTCCTTTAAGTGTCCCTTTTCTCTAATTTCCCGATCACGACTTTCTCCATAGAAATCAACGGCGTATCGCGGTTGTGTATTTACACTGCACGCGTCCCCGTGGGTCCCCTGTGTCACTACCTTGGGTGGTTCCTTGTGGTCCAAGCACTTCTAGAGGCTCTAGGCCTAGTGTCTAGTTCAGTCGTGGTTCTTATACCACTTTATTGGTATATGGTTTGGTACGCCCCTAGGGCCCAAACGTGTATTTGTGCTATTACTGTGTTTAAATAACTTCTAACTTATGTACTTCGAACTCTAGCCTCATAAAGAGACTAGAGGGGTGTGTTTAGCAATAAATACATATATTTTGAATATATACCTGGTGTGGTGCTCTTTCATTTGATCACTCAAGAGATTATAGACTGGTAAAACAAGCTGCTTTACATTCCTTCAAGACTTAGCCTGAAGGCTGCTCTCCATAGCTACCACTAGGATAGCTTTCAATAAGGTTGTCTTTAACCTATCTCCAATAAGGGGTTGTTTGGACTGGTGCAAGGTGCCCACTATAATTAGTGGACAGCATATACCAGGCCAACTTCTCACAGCACCTTTGGTGTAGTTTGTTCATTCCCCCCAAATATTTGCAAACATTGTCTTGTAATACGCGTGCATGTATTTATATGCATGTATCTGTTATTTGTGCGACACTGAGCAGTGCGGTCCATGCTCTTTAAGCGCCGACTATATGTGATGCGATTTAAACAACGTCTTATATGTTGATGTAGTTGTTTCTCTATTTATGGTGTTTTCTTTTGTTTTTGATGTCTAGGCATTGATGTTGGGCCCATACATTTGAGCCCTACCATGGAACTCCTTTAATTTGGAGTGTAGCAACGATGGTTCTTACACATGTAACTCTAGGGAAATAATGCGATTTTTGTGTGCTCGTACTTACCTTTCATTCTCGCAACCCCACATTATTGACCACTTGTACATTTAAGGTATGCTTTCTTTTTCATTATAGGTCTACACACCGGGGTTGTGGGTAGGTCTTGCATACTTGTGCTCAAAACTCAGCACTAGATATTGAATTAGTTATAATAATTCCTAATCCTCCCATCAGTATATGAATATTGCATACAAACCTGTAGAGACCATATTGCACTTTGTCTTTCCTTGCAATCAACAAACGAGCAAGTGCTGGCCATTGAGCCTTTAGTCATATGGTTGATGGCATTATGATCGTGCCTCAAGCATGGCTATAAGCAAAGGCCTTATTGGGCGTTTGGGTTGACACTTTTTTTAATCATCCACAATCATCCAACACGTGCTAACACTAGGCCAGTTAACTACTTTGCCCGTTTCAGGTGGATCTTATTGGTAATGTAAATATCTTTGTGTAGTATTACATGAAAGTTCTTAACAATGTACAGTCTATGTGTTATGGTTAGTCCTGTTCTGTTTTTAACAGCTTTTTTCTTGTTGTGTATATGGGTGATGTCATATCGTGTTGTGTGTCTTACAATGC
Organism: Calotriton arnoldi; assembly: GCA_963921515.1. Taxonomy (NCBI): domain Eukaryota; kingdom Metazoa; phylum Chordata; class Amphibia; order Caudata; family Salamandridae; genus Calotriton; species Calotriton arnoldi. Next base: position 696,520 of record CAWUFW010003657.1, on the reverse strand, counting down.
GATATTTTTTTAAAGTTGTTTTCATTATTGTCATGTCATGTTTATTTTTGTTTTTATGTATATTTATGTTTTTTATATTGTCATTTTCAGCTCTGATGAAGTTCAATGTGAATTGAACGAACCATGTTGGCTGGAGCCTGTTTTTTGATACAATTGAAATAAAGGAGAATACAAAACATAAAGGAACATTTGTCCATTTATCCTATCTTTTGGGAAAAGAAAACTTGGTGGTGCACCTTTCCTAAATCATCCATTCTTCGATCTGCGTTGCAGTTTGCAACCATCAGAGGCGGGTGCAGGAGTTGTTGTGCACACTTCCATAGGTTACTGTATGAAATTACTATACGAGGAACTTAGCAGTGAGGTGCGGCTCTCATAGTCCGCCGTTGTTCTGTCCTTTTACAGATTTGCAATTGTGTGTAAATCTGGGTTTGTGTCATAATATATGGGTGGATGCATGGTGTTAGGCCTGGTTTGTTTTGGCATGATTCCCCTGTCTTTTTGCTTTCTAACCTCCTATTTTTATGGTATGCTGGACTTCGTTTTTTGCTGGTGTCTCTGCGCACTTTTTCACAGCTATTCAGTGTTAAAGTGCAAGTGCCCCTGCTGTAAATCTTGATTGGTTTTCTATGATTGGCATATTTTATTTACTAGTAAGTCCCTAGCACAGTGCACTGTGTGTGTCCAGGGCATGTACATCAAATGCTACTAGTGGGCCTGCTGCGCTGGTTGTGCCACCCACACAAGTAGCCTTTCAAAGATGTCTCAGACCTGCCACTGCAGTGTCTGCACGCAGTTTTAACTGCCATATCGACCTGGCAAATGCACTCACTTGCCAGGCCCCAAACCTCCCTCTTACTATGTGTAAGGCACCCCTAAGGTAGGCCCAAGGCACCCCCATGGGCACGGTGCAGTGTATGTGAAAGGTAGGACATGCAGTAGTGTGTTTTACATGTCCTAGTCGTGAAATACAGCCAATTTCGTTTTTCACTATGGAAAAGCTGTCTTTCCCATAGGTGATCATTGGAGCTTCCTTGCACAAGTGTAACTTTCAATTCAGACACAATGGAGAAATGGAGTTTAGGTCCCCTGAGCTCAGAATTTAATAACATATTTTAGTAAAGGTGGCTTTTAAATTGTGTATTTGAAAATGCCACTTTTAGAAAGTGGTCATTTTCTTGCTTAATCATCCTGTGAATTCACCGTCTGGTTTTGAAGTGACAGGAGCTGGGGATGTGCATTCACTCTAGACAGTCACAAGGGGAATTGAGGTCTGCCCTGCCTTTATGATTGACTCATAGCCAGTTTGAATAGACCTTTCTGCATTTAGAGTAGTGGGAAGAGTGTTCACTAGCAACTGAATAGGCTGTGTCTGCTCTGCATAATGCTGTCTCCACCTCCTGTAGTGATGATAGAGCGCAATGTTCTTGTGAAAATTGTAGGGGTGCACCATAATCACTGATAGCCCGCACCCACATATATCCAGAAATATATCAATGAATGGTTAGTAGTATGTAGTTATAAAACGCAGTTATTCGAATGAATAAGAAATGTGATTGTGCTATGATAATCATGCAATGTAATGCTTAACTGAATCGTGTGAAAAATAATGCATAGATAAATCAGCCCATGTGTAATCGAGCTGCAGTAGTTTAAATGTGTACCATATTTAGTTGCACATGTAGTTCACTTTTGCATATGAAATGTAATGGACCAATGCTTATATAAGTGATTAAGATTTGTGTGTTTAAATTGTGTAAAGGCCTGACTGCATATACGCCAAGGAAAGGCCTGTTTAGTCTTATGTTAGCTTGGTTTGCAGGCAGAGAGGGTTCTCTTGGAAAGGCTCTCTGGGCACCAACGGTAGATTTAATTAGCACAATAGAAGGGTTTTTGTTGAACGTATCTTCTGTTGCAGGTGCAATGACACATGCCTCGTTAGTTAAAGACTGGCCCTTTGTTTCACAAAGTTAGAGGGATGGGAGGCATGGAAATGGGAGTGCAATGGAATTTAGGGATGATACTTTCAGCGGAGAAGGTGCCTGGGACTCAAGGTCAACGCAACCATCCAAAATGAAGTAACCGTTCCGATGGAAAAGTACAAGAAAGAAGACCTGGCCAAAGAGGCGTGACAAAAGGCGTGTTCAATTGTATTGGGTTTTGTATTAGGGATAGTGACCCGAGGGAGGGAGGCAGGAGAAGAGCTAGGAGAGACCAGAGAGAAGGACAGAGAGGGGTTTGGTGAAGGAGCATCTAAAATCTGAGCTTAGGTATTAAGTGAATGCACTTCTTAGGAGGTCTTCACAGCTGACACCTTTTACTTACTCTTGCCGGGGAAATCTTGTTAAGTAGGTATGTCATCTAGTGATAGAGTAGGGACAGAAAATTGTTTATGCTTTCCTAGATAAATGAGGAATAACATAGAGATTGGAGCTGTTATTGCTTGCCTAATTCTTCTGGAGCTAACGATTCTTCTCATCCTGAGTCGGATGAGGCTTCTGCGTAGGATGCTATTTGTATTAGTGCCCATATATTTCTTCAACCTCGTGTTGAGGTGCTTGCATGTGCAGTTATTTCTGGCGGTAATAAACCCTCAAAATTGAATTTGGAGTCCGTGGTCTTTTAAGGGACTGGGTTCTAAGATGGCAACGTAACTGAAAGGATTTTCTTCCCTTTACACTATTCAGCAGGTAAAAAGTTCCTGGCGACCTGGAGATCCTGAGAAAACGATAAGATAAGTATCAGCTTAATCAGTTGATAGCAGAGGATGGTTACCTCTGATAGTAAGGGGAGATCTAGATTAGGATAAGGGATTAGTTGCCCCATAGAGCCCGAGTGATGGTGATCCAGTGGATCGTAAGAGGAGGACGTCGGCGATCGCTGAAAACTGACTGAGAGTGACAATGCGGCGGAAGTAGCAGTTCGTGGTAGAGTGAGTATGAACAGGGTGATGCTTGTTAGATTGCGGTGTTTAATTGTTGTGTGATGTCTTGCGGAGTTGGAATGAGAGTCGTGTGATTGAGGATCGGACCGTGAGTGCGCGCGGGACCGAGAGATTTGATTATTGTGGTGTAGAAGACACCCAGAACTGAGATCGTTGACCAGAAGTTGTGGGGGTCATGAGACATCGTTGACCAACCCACCGAAGATAGGGAACACATGTGTGAGTGTGTGAATAACCGACGCTGGTCGTAGGTTGTTGTGTGTGGAACATCGAGTGTTTGAATCCTATCGATTTTGTCAGAGGTGATTGTCCGGTCGTTTCGCGGACAGACAGTTGCCAGATTGAGGTCAACAATCTCAAGAGGCTGTTCGGTATGGACAGTCAGAGAGGTAATTGTTCGGTAGGACGAACATTGCTTCAGAGTGTGATTGGGACACGTGCGAACGAGAACGAGAGAATCAGAAAGGAGGGGAACCGCTGCGAGCGGAGGAAGCGTGACGTCAGACAGTGCCGCGCTGCGATAGGTCGGTTGGTGTGAGCCGTGCTGGCATTGGTGGATTGAATCAGGAAGCGAAAAACAAATTATTGGGTGCGAACAGATATCTGCTTTACCATGAAATGTTTTAAAGTTTTACGGGAACTTTGTAGAGGTGACAGACACGTGGTTACTCGAGGTGGAGAGGAAGCTCCTCCCGAGGATACGCCGGCACATTATATGGCTACAAATGTAGGATTGCCTACCATAATTTGGCTTGAGAACTGGCATAAAATGACATTTGGAGAGGGAGAATTGACTTTTCCACGTTATGGTACTTTTAGGCTGGAGGTGTTGTACCAATTGAAATCCATAATGTCTTCTTTACGACCACTACCTAGACCGACACAGTTTGAGGCGCTACATGCATGGATTAGGGCAGCGTATGATAGGAAAAGAGATAAGAGCCAGGAAAGGGTGAAGAAATCGATCAGGGCATTTCAAGATGCGAGGTGGGATGCACTGGAGAAAAGGTGGAGAGTGGAAACGATTGAGGGAGATAAGTTATACCCACTGCTAATACAAAATGGGAAAATAACAAGAGTCGAAGAAGACGACAGTGATACAGATGACAGTCTGTTAGATAGGCTGCTAGCAGAGAGGCCACCTCCATTTAATCCAGATTCGGAAGAGGAAAAACCAACTCCAGCAGTAGAAATGGATGAGACACAGAATCAGACTAACATGAGGGTAGTGGGAAAAATTTCCACAAGAACTGAGGGAGAGACAACACAGCCTTCCATAGGGAATACCCGATTACCGGACTCCCTGACAGTACCGGTTACCATTGGCGCTATACTACCGGTATATGACCCAGACCGAGTAAGAGAAGGAAGTTCAGTACAGACGAGAGGAGAAGAAGGAACTAGTGTTAGTGGGAATGGATTCGGAGTACGAGTGATTCACTTCCCAAGGCCACTAGAGACAAGTACGCCATTGCCAGCCACTGCAGACTCCTCTTTTAGACAGGAGGATGAGAGACCAGTCAGACAAAGATCTTTGCATGAATCCAAGTCAGCTTTGAGGATGTGGACACCAACCGTGAGAAACCAAAGTGATAGGATGCCAGGCGATAGGGAACAAAACATTTCGGAAGACAGACCAAGTTCCGGGAATACGATGGAAGGGAACAGGTCACAAGGACAGAATAGTGACTATGATGAGCGAGATGGCGCAGCTTGTCGAGAAATACTAAAGAGTGCAGTGCAGGCAAGGCTGCTGGACGTGGTGAGGTTGAAAGCAGAAGTGGACGAAATGATTAGCGGAAGTCTGCCTTTGGAAAGAATAGAAATTTATGGGTCAGATGAGCTGCTGTTTGTAGCAAAGGATGTGACTCGAAAAGCCAACTTGACAGCATTAGCCAGGAGATATGAGGTAGATTTGAATAAAACAAAAACGTTGCAAGGACCGCATAGGTTGCAATACAGTGACCAGGAGCTGGAGGAGAAAAGAATCACGGGATTAAGGACGCATACCAGAGATTTGATTGTAGGGATGCGGATCTGGATTTTGTTGGACAAATGGGAGGAACGGTGGTCAAAGAAGAAAATAGCAAAGAAAGCCGAGGGAGAGACGCCGCCTCCGGGAGGGGGGGCGACGGGTGTTGGAAACTTTCCTTTACAGGAAGTACAGAATGGAGGGTACGTGTACGTGCCGTGGAGTAGAGGTGATTTGGCTGCGTTTACAAATGATTTTCCTCGGCTGAGGGAGAAACCCGTAGAGTGGTACAAACAGGTTGAGCGGTTTGTTAAAATCTCGAAGGTGCTGTGGACTGATTTGAACACCTTGTTTGACATAGTGGTGCCGGGAGATTTGTGGACAGCTTGTAAATTCGCCGTGGAGTGGCCGACCTCTGAGCCCGAAAGGGATGCTGTCACAAATGGTCCGTCACCCCTTGTAATGAAAAAATTTGAGCAGGTGATTACATGGTTGAAACTGAAGATTTCGCCTCAAGACATAGATTGGGTTAAGATAGACCGGACCGTGCAGGAACCTAAAGAGACGGTGCATGAATATTATGAAAGACTTTTGCAAGCTTTTAAACAGTATAGCGGATTAGATGCATTAGACCCCAAGGATATGGGACAGTTCGTCTCAAAGTTTGTGTTGGGTCTGAGACCAGAAGTCAGCCTCATGATACAGCACCATTTGATCTGTTGGCAGAACAAGCCGGTAGATGAAATCTTGCGGTATGCGAGGTATTGTAGCGATGAGGTGGACTCGAAGCATCGTAAGTTAAAAGACAAATTGATGCTCGTTCAGATGCAGACAGCTCAGGGCCAGCCTAGTGGAGGGACCCTGGGAAGGAGACAAGGAAATTACCAAGGGAACCAGAATGGGCAAGGTCAAGGAAAGGGGAAACCAATCGATCCCAAGAAGGGGGTGGTTGAGGCTGCTTGCCTAGAAGGAGTACGTTCCCCGCAGGTAGCTGAAATCATTGCCTTGACTCGTGCCTGTATGGCCGCTGATAAAATTCGGATCACGATATACACAGATAGCCAATATGGGTTTGGTGTGGTGCACGATTTTGGACAATTATGGTCCCAGAGGGGATTTTTGACATCATCTGGCTCACCCATTAGGAATGGAGAATATGTAAGACAACTGTTAGATGCATTGCAATATCCGAAAGAGATCGCAGTTGTCAAGTGTACTGCACATGGAAAGGGGGAGGATTTTGTGTCATTGGGAAATAACTATGCTGATGAAGTTGCTCGTTTCTGTGCAGAACAGGGATGTATATTTACAGAAGGTTACACAGGAGAGAGCCAAGAAAGAACCGAACTCAACATGATGTTGGCCATGGCAGACACTTGGGAAGAGCTCAAGCGACTGCAGGATGAAGTCTCAGATCAGGAACGGGAGGGATGGATCAAAGCAGGGTGTGAAAGAGGAGATGTGGATGTTTGGGTCTCCAGAGATGGGAGAGCCGTATTGCCAGAAGATTTGTTGAGCCCGATGGCGAGACTGATACATGGACCAGCACACCTTGGTAGAGATGCAATGATGCGTGTGTTTAGACAGACGTGGTATAACCCACGATTTCGTGCAATGGCTGAAACAGTATGTCAGAGGTGTGTTACGTGTCAGCAGATGAATGCTGGAAAGAAAACTGTAGTCACTTTGAGTCACATTGGGAGATCAGGCGGGCCCTTCAACAGGATCCAGCTAGACTTCGTGGAAATGCCTAAGTGCAATGGGTTGAGGTACATTTTAGTGCTAGTATGTGTATTCTCACGGTGGGTGGAAGCTTACCCAACACGCAGGTGTGACACCCTCACAGTGGCTAAGTTATTGTTGAGGGAGCTCATCCCTAGATTCGGGATCCCAACCTCTTTGGAATCTGATAGAGGAAGGCACTTCCACAGTGAAATCATGAAGTTACTTTGTGCTGCATTGAATGTCGATCAGAAACTCCATTGTAGTTACCGACCAGAGGCTTCTGGGATGGTGGAACAGGTTAATGGAACTTTGAAAGCTCGGATGGCAAAAATGTGTTCATCAACGTCCCTGAAGTGGCATGACGCTTTGCCGCTCGTACTAATGAGCATGCGAAGTGTCCCAGATAGGAGGACTGGATTGTCCCCCCATGAGATTCTAATGGGAAGGGCAATGCGGGTGCCGGCAGTACCAGCTACAGCGTTGATAAACATCACAGATGATTTGATTCTCGATTACTGTAAAGGACTATCTGATGTGGTCCGTTCTGTGTCCCAGCAGGTGCAAGCTGAAGCTGTCCCAGCCTCGAGTGATCTGTGCCACGACCTGTGTCCCGGCGACTGGGTGCTTGTTCGAAAGCACGTGAGGAAGAGCTGTTTGGATGTTCGCTGGCGAGGCCCATACCAGGTGATACTGATCACGAACACAGCAGTGAAGTGTTGAGGATTGCCGAACTGGGTGCATGCCTCCCATACCCGCAGAGTTTCAGCACCCTTGGAAGAAACAGCTCCTCTCGTAGATGAAAATCCAGCTGATGTGGCAGGGCCACATGAGAGGACAAGTCAAGCTGTGAGGGTCGCTGACACAGCTGGTGGTGCACTAGAACAAGCTGAAGAGGGTTTCAACAGCTCGAACCTCGACTCTAACACCAAAGACAGAGATGGTGCAGTGGGCGGAGAAGAGTCAGATTCAGCAGAAAGAGGAAGTGGTGCACTGGGTATAGCAGGGGAAGGCAGAAGAACGACTAGAACTGAAGAAGGCTGGCCTGAAAGACAGAGGCGGCTGAATCTGAGGTTGGCACCCGAAAGAGATCTTTCTCCGGTGTCTGAGGCGTCTGAAACGGAAGCAAGCGACGAAGATCAGACTCAAGAGAGCCGGCGAAGGTCGAAAAGAACAAGAGTACCCTGCCGGAGATACTCTACCCCTGAGTGGACTTACGCAGTGTTCGATGCAGGGGGTAGTGAGTACGGGGAGGCTGAGGTCGGTGCTGGTGGTCAGCAGGAGCCCGAATGTGGTAGTGAAGGTGGCGCTGTTGTTGCCAGGGCTCGAAGTCGAAGGAATACTGACCCTCACCGTTCCGAATCCCCCGCTTCTGAGTAAAGTCCGGCAACTGGTTTTGCACCGACTCGAATTTCCGTCTTTTGGATTTGAGCCGTCTTCACATGAAATGGTAATCCTGCGTCTTGAACTTTTGTATCACGTTCTGGAAGTGCTCAACGATGATCTTATTATGGATGAAATATAACCTGTGTAAATAAAAGTCTAAAGAAGAAGATAATCTAGGCCCGAGTGGAAGAAGAGCAAACTTAGGGACTTTCCACCGAAGAGGAACGAAAACTAGGGAAGTCTTTTTCTGGACTATGTAAATAAGACTGTGGTTGATAAGGGAATTTCCAGAGGGTTCGAAGTTGCTCGAGCTGGTTAAGCAAGTCACGAATTGAGGACGCAGAGACTTTTTGAGTGTTCATTGCTGAAACCAAGAACTTTTTGAGAACTTTTGAAATCATGGAGGTTGGAGATCCAAATCGTAGATCTAAGTTGATTGTAGGCATACTTATAGGTAGTGTGATAGTTTCTATAATCGTAGTAATTATAGTCTCATATACCGTTCCACATGAACTAGCAGTGCAGGGGTGCCAGGGACACCTACACCTACTACACCTAGCCAAAAAGAGGTAAACATAGGAGCTGACAGAGCTTTGCTATTAGAAGAAAGTCGTAGGTTGCATGTAGATTTGTCTAGAAGTGATTTTAAGCTTAATGCATACGCCATGCTGCTATATGAGTACGTGGATGCGAAGGATTGTTATGTGTGTATGCAGTTGCCTGCTTCAGTGGATGAGGGTATTAGGTATCACCATCTTCCACTGACATATGGAATTTCATGTAGTCTTTTGCTTAGTATATTTTATGAAAGAGATCAGTTTGAGTATTTCTTTTCCAATTACGATGCAGTGCTTCCTGAGGTCCCAGCTTACAAGCATTTGAATAAGTACGACTACTATAAGTCAGAGGATAGACTTAGGAAGTTCTTCATCCCATCTTTGGAATTGGACACAGCATATGCCCACCGACATAATTTGACATGCTCATTATCAGGTGTCGAGAAAAAGTTTGTGGATCGGGTAGAAGACAGGTATAGAAAGCTGACACAGGCAAGGGACACAGGGCATAGTAGGGTGGATTGGACAGATGAGGAAAAGCTACACCGGACAAAGGGAAGTTATGGCCCTATAGCTTTGGACAAGGAGCAGAGGGGAAAGTTGTGTGTGAGACGATATCAGACCTACTATGAAAAGGTTCCTGTGGGACAGAGTACGTGTGATCATGTTTTCACCATGGCTGATGTAGCTAAGAACTTTCTCCAGGGCCCGGTACAAGTGATACCTACGGTGTATTTTGTGTGTGGAAAGCATGCTTATGTGAGACTACCGGCGAACTGGTATGGTACATGTTACTTGGGAATAATATTTCCAAAGATTTACCATACTGAGGATTTGGAGCTTTTGGAAGGTGGAAAGCATTCAAGGGCAAGAAGAGATGTGAGTGCAGGGGTCATAGTGGGATATATCTTTGGAGCCATGATACCGAGTTTGGGAGTGATCTTGAATGATGTGAAAATTCGGAGACTGGCGACTGTGATCGATGAGCTATCGATGAATACAGCAAAATCGTTGGTATTGGTGGAAGGAGAGATGTTGTCGATAAGGACAATGGTTTTACAGAATCGCCTTGCTTTGGATGTCTTATTGGCAAAAGAGGGCGGGGTCTGTAAATTATTGAAGGTTCAAGAGTGCTGTACTTATATACCAGACCACAGCAAGGATCTGGAGAAATATATAAGTAACATCACTACCATCCACACAAAAATAGCAGATTTGACTGAAGAGGGAGCTTGGGAAAAGGTTGGAAAGGGATTTGGTCAAGTGGGGAGCTGGTTTGCGAATCTGGGGAAGGGATTCCTTGGTTATATTCTGAGACCTCTCCTTATCGTGGTGGTTTGTGTGGTTTGTTTGTGGGTTTCGATCAAGGCTTACAAGTGGTATCGAGCAGGCCGAGTTGAGAGAGCTTTGAGAGAAAATGAGACGAGAATGGCTAGACTGCAGGACAGTCAATATCAGAGACTCAAGAGAATGGAGAATCACAGAACAGGGAGAATGGCAACAAGTTCTGTTTAGGTCGGTTCTTTCTCCAAGGGAGGTGAATAAAATGTGATGACAGGAGTCATCAAAGGGGGGAACTGATAGAGCGCAATGTTCTTGTGAAAATTGTAGGGGTGCACCATAATCACTGATAGCCCGCACCCACATATATCCAGATATATATCAATGAATGGTTAGTAGTATGTAGTTATAAAACGCAGTTATTCAAATGAATAAGAAATGTGATTGTGCTATGATAATCATGCAATGTAATGCTTAACTGAATCGTGTGAAAAATAATGCATAGATAAATCAGCCCATGTGTAATCGAGCTGCAGTAGTTTAAATGTGTACCATATTTAGTTGCACATGTAGTTCACTTTTGCATATGAAATGTAATGGACCAATGCTTATAGAAGTGATTAAGATTTGTGTGTTTAAATTGTGTAAAGGCCTGACTGCATATACGCCAAGGAAAGGCCTGTTTAGTCTTATGTTAGCTTGGTTTGCAGGCAGAGAGGGTTCTCTTGGAAAGGCTCTCTGGGCACCAACGGTAGATTTAATTAGCACAGTAGAAGGACTGGCCCTTTGTTTCACAAAGTTAGAGGGATGGGAGGCATGGAAATGGGAGTGCAATGGAATTTAGGGATGATACTTTCAGCGGAGAAGGTGCCTGGAACTCAAGGTCAACGCAACCGTCCAAAATGAAGTAACCGTTCCGATGGAAAAGTACAAGAAAGAAGACCTGGCCAAAGAGGCGTGACAAAAGGCGTGTTCAATTGTATTGGGTTTTGTATTAGGGATAGTGCCCTGAGGGAGGGAGGCAGGAGAAGAGCTAGGAGAGACCAGAGAGAAGGACAGAGAGGGGTTTGGTGAAGGAGCATCTAAAATCTGAGCTTAGGTATTAAGTGAATGCACTTCTTAGGAAGTCTTCACAGCTGACACCTTTTACTTACTCTTGCCGGGGAAATCTTGTTAAGTAGGTATGACATCTAGTGATAGAGTAGGGACAGAAAATTGTTTATGCTTTCCTAGATAAATGAGGAATAACATAGAGATTGGAGCTGTTATTGCTTGCCTAATTCTTCTGGAGCTAACGATTCTTCTCATCCTGAGTCGGATGAGGCTTCTGCGTAGGATGCTATTTGTATTAGTGCCCATATATTTCTTCAACCTCGTGTTGAGGTGCTTGCATGTGCAGTTATTTCTGGCGGTAATAAACCCTCAAAATTGAATTTGGAGTCAGTGGTCTTTTAAGGGACTGGGTTCTAAGATGGCGACGTAACTGAAAGGATTTTCTTCCCTTTACACTATTCGCAGTAAAAAGTTCCTGGCGACCTGGAGATCCTGAGAAAACGATAAGATAAGGATCAGCTTAATCAGTGACGCTGGACTAGGGAGGACAGAACTGGTTTCTACTGAGCATGAAGGACTTACTGCTTAAACTTCAAAGGGAGAAGCAGTATAAATATTGGGGCCCTGACCCCAGAACTTTAGAACTCTTTTGGACTAAGGACCTGCCAAGAAGAAGAGTCAGAAGAGCTGCCAGGAGAAGTACTGCCCTTTTGCTGTGTGTTGCTTTGTTGGACTGGCCTGCAGTTGCTGCTTCTATCTTGATCAGTGAAAGGACTGTACTGAACTTTCTGCAACTTATTTCCTGAGTTTCTCCAAGGGCTTGAGGTAGAGTTTGCCTCCTGTTCAAGAAGTCTCAGTAACATCAAAGACTTCAGGGTCATCTGCCAACAGCAATGGGAACTGTGTGTTTTGTACTACAACAGCAAAAAAAACACTCTGACACCACCAACAGTGCCGCTGCAGGCTCCGTGACCTGAAGGCACCGCCGAGACCATCACCCCACTTCGCACTGCAACCCTGGTCTCACCGATGACAGCAACCGACGCTGCCACCGAGTCGCTTCTTGCATAATGACCTGAGGGCACCGCACTTTGCACCACCTTGCTTCACATCGCTGCCCTGGTATCCCCGATGACGCCACTCCATGCCGACATCGATGCCACTGCCTGCATCGTAAGTTACACGGCACACCACCCTACCCATACCGCAGCCTTGGCACACCAACACCGGCACCATGAACTCCAGATCGTCTACCAACGACAGCACTTCAGCAACGATGATGTCACTGCTTGCACTGTGACCTGTCAGCACCACGATGAGCACCACCCTACTTCGCACCACAGCCCTGGTCTCACCGATGCCGCTGGATTCCGTCACCGAGCCACTGCCTGAACCGGGACCTAAGGGCACCACACGCCATACCCCTCCGCTTCGCACTGCAGCCAAAATGCTGGCTGATGCCAGTGCTCCTAACTTCAAACTCTAGGAGTTCGATCTGCGACGTGTGTGACTTCAAGGGTCCAACAAATCCTGCACCGACCTCCAGAACCTACGCCTCTTCGGAGCTCTTTGCAAGGTCCACAACGCCCTGCCTTTCCAAGGTACTGTTTGTGGGTCTTCCAGACACCATAGCTGGCCCCTGACGCCGCAGTCGGCCTGAACTGTTGGATTTCTGTGTTCACGATGCTGTGATAGCCCCGGACGGAGCTATCGACTTCAAGGAACTGTCTTTTAAGTTTATTCTTGCAAAATTCATACCTTTATTACTGTATGTTGGATTTTTATCATTTTGGTCTTAGTTTGCACAGATAAATATTTAGTATTTTTCTAAAACTGGTGTGGAGTCCTTTTGTAGTGTTTTCATTGTATTACTATGTGTAATGCCCCTTACCCTGACTAGAAGGAAGGGTCCCTACTAGGACAGGGTGCAAACCTGACAACCAGAGACTCCCATTTCTAACACACAGGAACTCTCATGTATGCCTACACGACACAAAGTACCGCAAGGCAGCACTATGCGCTGCATTGCGTATTTACTAAACGACACAAAGCCACTTGTCGACTTTGCATGGCTTAGTAAATAACAAAATGGATTTTTACGCCGGGTTGCGCCATATCAGTGACACAATGCCAGCGCAAAAATCTTAGCAAATTAGGGCCTGAATTTGTATAGTACTGCCCGAAGAAGAAGTGACACGTTCAAATGTCCAAGATTTTCATTAACTCCCTGTATTTATTTTTCATGCATTATTCGAGTTTTAGTAAATAACATTTCCTAAGCAAATAGTCAAAATTCGGCGGAAAAAAAGCTTGTTTCTCAGCATGCTTTAGGTTAAAGATGACTGTACTAGGTGGGTTGCTTTTGTCTCCGTGTTACTATGGCACCTGATGAAGAGTCATGATAGAATAATTCCTATGGCAACTTCACAAAAGATAAACTGCTGAGCTCACCTCGTGAGGCAGCAGAGTCGGTCTTGTGTGTTTTTTTTAGCTTCATCTTCACTGAATAGATATATTCAACAACAAAACGAGGCGTCCCAATTATCAGTGAGCTACTGAATGATAGCGAAAAAAAGCGCTTAACGCGTCCCAGCAGTTACGCAAGAGTTATGTGATACGTTGTATACCACACCACACGCACGCGCGAATACCGAACCACTGGGAATCACGTCAATATATCACGTACAAATGCGGTAACTTATGTCGCATTTGGTGGAACGTTGTTGTTTGTTCTAAAAATATGTGCGGGTTTGTAATAGGACTTTTATGTAACATGAGCGTGCCCCCTTGTGGTGCTAAAGGAGAAATGTTCAAATGCTGTATGTTCTCACACTGAATGACTCAAACCTAATAATGACATCTTCAAGAATGGGCTCCTATTGCCGTGATCCCTGGTGTTGATCTGTACCATTTAAATGATATTAAAACATAGGTAAAAGCGGAAGGACTACAGCGGAGTAACTTAATTGTCTCAATAATATTTATTTTAAAGCAAAACGTTAATTGATACGTGATGGTGTTAATATTTGAGAACAGGCTGCATCATTTCAAATGTTCATCAACTTTTTCCTGTATTTTGCACAGTGGTTCAGAATTGAAACCACTGGCCGATCCGTCTTTCAGTGCAAAGGGGCTGGCAGAACATGTTCGTAACTGCACCTGCCAGTGCTTTGTTGCCTGTGGTTCCCCCTAACAATAGGTGCTTTGAGAAATGCACTGACTCTGTATCACCTAACATAAGGCACACAATCAGTGTCCCTGTTGTCTGGCTGTTTACCAAGGCTGGGGCCAGGTGCTCTTGCAAGTGACGTAGTATGTTTTTGTTAATGCTCAGGCAGAAAACGTGTGCGGCCCATTCAGTAATAGCAAACTGCCTCCGGGGCAGAAACAGCTGCAAACGCTTGCACCTGGGGCACTTTCTGAAACACTATCTGGTCCTATGTGCATTACTTTAGTCTTTTGCACACTCTAATATGTTACATATGCTCTACATTTAGGGTGCCCAAAACATATTGGGGCATATTCTCAAGGACTTATCGCCGAGTTATCGGCACTTTAGCGCAGCAAAAGTGGCGAAAGAATTATCGCCCCATTCTCAAGCTGGTGCAAACTGCCCATATCGCCAGTTTTCCAGCGATAGCTGCCCCAAAAAACATTGCCACGGATGAGAGAGACAACTAACGCTAATGATATGCAGAGTAGGCGTTCCCATGCAAAAACACACGAAATCACCACTTCGCGATATTCACAACGACCAGCCAGAATTGCGATGCGACCCGAAAACAGGCGATGAGGCGCGTTAGCAGCAGGGATTTAACACCTGCCTTTTACTGGTGTTAAGCAGGACGACTACCTGCAGTATAAAAGGGAGCCCAGCCCAGAGCCACCCCTGAAGACCAGCACATGTCATGGAGACACTGATCGTGCAGCTCGGAGACCCGGGAGGGCCACAACACGCACCGCCACCACCCCCAGCCCTTCCCCCCGGATCACCCTCCCCTGACTACCACCGAGGCAGCGCAGAACAGGGCAGCGGTAGTTCCGAAAACGGCATGGCCCCTCAGCCACACAATAGCAGAATGTGGGGAGAGGTGGGAACCAAGTATGTGTGAAGGAGGCAAGTCACCCATGAATAAGAATGCACACAATGCCAAGTGTGGCGGTGATGTGCTGGACAGACCTCAGTATGCAGAGCACAGACCTGTCCATATGGACATATACTGCAGGTGTTTGTAGTGTTGTGGACAGTGGACGCAGCCATGTTACCTCAGGCAGTGGGAAATAGCTTGGACATGTAGCTAAGTCCCCCCCCCCTGTAAGCGACAATGTTGCAATGTAGCATGCACCCGGAGGGCGGGCTCGCACGAACGGAGTAATGAAGGAGCGCAAGACCGCATCGGGGTCCAGGATCATACATGCCAAGTGTTGTGTGTATCTGTATTGCCGCAGCATGAGCAAAATGCTCAGCCACATTAGCAGCGCCAGTTCAGCCAGGCATGTACTCTACATCTGTGTCCACCCTATCCTTAACATAGGCCTACTCTCACGTGGCCCACCACCTTCAATGGCCAACATCACAGTGTCGTTGTCTGGCTTGTGGACATGCGCAGACAGGCATGACAATACTGTGCTGTAGGAGTGCAAGTGATGCAATCGCGCAGCGCACATAAGTAAATGGGTTCGGGGGGAGGGAGGAGCAGCTGTGAGGCAACGTAACACACAGTGATGCCGCTCATATGCCACATGCAAGTCATGTCAATAATGAATCCCAAAGTCGCACTCATCCCACCCCACCCCCAACAAGCCACTTCACATTCCATGAATGCAAGCAGAATACAAACTTACACTAGGGATGAAAGCTCCTTTGTCTGAACTATCAGGCGGAAGCACATCTGCACCTCCAACCTCGGAATTGCATGTGCCCGGCAACCCCTGACAGATACTATGGCAGCTGATGCCAACTCCCACACTACGCACAGCCCGACGAGAGACCAACGTATACACACCCCACACACAGGAGTCCTTGCTCAAAGTTATCTTGCATGGAATGGCCTTCACACTTACTCCCACAACATCCCAGGCATACAACCGGTGCACACTAAAACAACTCATTGATCCGAGATGTGGCATTTCATCCACAGAACTGCCACAGGTCAGAACAGTGCCGCTTCAACAAGAGCCACTAACGCAATGGCCGAACATCCCGGACACATGCACAACCCCTGTCACGTGGAACTGTACCGTGCACGAATGCTGCATTTACTGGGGGCACTGCCATTGGCAGTGCTGCGGATCAGTTACCGGCTAAGCTTCCGCCTTGCCAACGTCACCTGCGTTCAGCCTGTGTTGCATTGTCGCTCGTGCATGTTCGTGGTCCATGGATGTCTGCCTATCCAACAGGATGGTAGCTGAACTGGATTTTGACATGTGTGTGTGCCCCCTGTTGGCCCATGACCAGGAGTGTCACCGTGATACCCATTTATGGGATGCCTTGATACTTGGCATACATGCTGGCAGCTGTACCTGGGAGACTGCACAAATCCTCGTGTGCAGTGACCACATTGAACCGCTCCCTTATTGGGCAGTAGTGCTAATTGGTGTAAGGAGGTGGACGCAGCACATCTGTCCGGACCTGCTAATGGATCGCCTCGCCGTCCTGTTTGATGAAGTCGACAACGACCTCATGTTGGAAATGTTAGCCTACGAAGCTGCAATCGCTTTCATGGACAAGTAACTACGTACCTGCAGCCACAACTGATTGGAACACATTGCACATGTCCCGACACCTTATTGCATCTTGGAGATCTGGTCACATATCCCACGACAACAGTGGACATGGCTGCATTCGCCTGGACTCCGAATACATGAGCGGACAACAACGCGGCTTAACGCGCGTGTGAAAGGTGAGGCACTCCCCCGGAGTGGACAGCGGTGCTTGGCAACGTTCCTCATTCTGACATACTGCTGCATTGGTCAGCATGTTGTGGCACTTATCTTGCCCATACTGACACGCATATGCTAATAAAGTCTTGCACCTTCACTTGTATTCAACTGTGATGAGTGTTGATTTGAATGACAATGTGTGTCTCAATGCCTATCTGGATCACGGCCATACATGCGCATTGATAGCATTACCCAGGGAGTGCCTCTTTTGTGGAATCACTGTCCCTACATTCATCCATACTTTCATTCTTGAATGATCATGGCCATGACACATCTGTGTGAAGTTGAATGTTTTATTCACATTCAGTGGAGTGTTGGAGCTGGACCAGTACAGGGCCATGCAAACCCCACTTTACATTGTTGGCCCGTGGAGGGCCAGCCAGAGTCCTTTCAAGATTGACAAGTTCATAGGGAGTGGAAGACTACAGTCCGCAGTGTGATTGCTGTGTCATTGGTAACCACACCAAATATGGCAGTCCATGTCGAGGTCCAAGGTGAGTGTCGCTCAGTGTATGGGGGACAGTGGGAGGTGTTATTCCAGGGCATGATGCAGAGGGCAGAACCAAGCTGAACACGGCCATATGGCGGAGATGAATGCTACCACTTCATTCTAGCCACAGAGCCAGATTCATCATCATCTTCGTCCTCTGATGTGTCAGGTGCCTCACATGCAGGTGGTGGTGTTCTGTCTGCATCACTGTGTGGCAGTGACACATCAGGGGACGGAGATGGGAAATCTGCCACACTGTGTGGCACTGACACTTCAGGGGGAGGAGATGTGGATGTAGTAGTAGCACCAGCATCCATCCGCGCCAGACCTTGTGGTGGCAATGCAATGACGAGGATCTGCAGGGCATGGAAGATCACAGCTACATCTCGCTGGTGTGCAGCCGTGGCAAACATTCTTTCCGCCTGCATCCGCTCCAAGCTCTCCATCATTCTCCTTATGTGTCCCAACTCCCGGCTGACATCGCTGGGGCCACTCTGACTAGACAGTTGTTCTTGTCTCAGAGTCATGACTCCAGCGATGTCAGCCATGGCTTGTCGTAGAGCAAGGAGCGGACAGTGGGTGTCCGTTAGGGACTGTGAATGGTCCCTGATGGGACTTAGACACCAACGTATGGCATCTAGTTTGGCTGCCATGAGGTCGAACCCCACCCGCAGCTGGTCAGCCATCTCCTCCTGGCACCCTAACACACGGCGTTCGAATGCCATGTGTTGGTCGTGGGGTCCCTGGGAGACAGCCGTGGTGGTGGGTGCTTCCTGCTGTGTGGCCTGTGCAGGGGGTGGTGTCTCATGGATGCAGCTGGGCTGCCCTGCTCCTGGAGGTGGGGTGCCGGAGCTGTCCCTGAGCTGTTGGGGTGCATCGGTGTAGATGTTGGGGAGGTCCTCTTCATCATCAGTGCTGTGTTGTTGGGTCTGCTCTGCAGGAGGTGTTGATTTTCCCTCTGCAATGTGAAGGGAAATGCAGATTGACATTGTGTTCACATGTATGTTCAAATAAAATAAACCACAACAGGAGTATAACCCATAGACCAGGTTGAGATCTGGGTAAATGCAATAGAACTAACAACAAAATCTCAACCGGATTCAATGAAAATTAATATTATTGTATGTTCAAAACATTACAAAGAGGCAGGAGAAAAAAGAAAGAAGGGAGACTCCAAATAATTTGTTAAATGTGCTCATAGCATCATATATTAAAAAAACATTTTATACATGACAGTTATATCAGCACTGTAAGCAAAAATGTAATGGCAACCCAAAAGAGCTTGGTGCACGTTGTGCTCGTGACAAAATCATTGTATCGAACCAATTAAACTTGTATATATTTTAGATCACCTTATCACTTTGCGTCTACCACTGTATCTTTCACTTGTCACTTGCGCCGTCACCTATTGTCACGAGCACAACGTGCACCAAGCTCTTTTGGGTTGCCATTACATTTTTGCTTACAGTGCTGATATAACTGTCATGTATAAAATGTTTTTTTAATATATGATGCTATGAGCACATTTAACAAATTATTTGGAGTCTCCCTTCTTTCTTTTTTCTCCTGCCTCTTCACATGTATGTTCACGCATTGTACAAGTTTACTGTCAGACTGCATGGCAATGTACATTGTGACTGTGTATGAGGAGACGCCTATTTGAAGATGGACACTTGGCATTTCTACACCATCAGGGATGTGAGGTTGTACTTGTACATTGTCATCTCACAGTTTCCTGCTATGCCAAATGCGAATGGCCATTTTCTACACACAGGCGGCAGCAGTTGTGTCCTCTGTTCTGTTGTGAAAGTGTTGCAGTTTGTACCACATTGTTGTCAATGTTGGGGTGCTCTGCATCTTATGTGTGTGTGCTGCATTGAGGGTGAGTTGCCCCTTCGGGTCTGATTTGGCTGACCCTTACCCCTTTCAGGCAGTGTGCCTTTCACTTCTGTGCTTATGCAGTGCTGAGATGTTGCAGACTTGGGTAAATTGGGCCCTTGGTCGGAGTTGTGACTCTTGGGCATGGTTTGTCCGCAGATGTGTTATACTTATTTGTGCATGTGTGCCATTGTGCCCACCTCCCCCGTCCCCCCAGTCCCTGGTCGTTACTCACCCTGTTGCTGTTGGCTCAGGTCATGTTGTGCAGTGTCCGGTCCCCCGACTCCTGCCACCGTCTCCCCAATGATGGTCCCAGGCTGGTCCTCCGTGGGGCTTGTGGGGTTCTGGTTGTCCTCTGTACTTGCTCCGGCTACCTCCATCGTGCTTCGCAGTTGTTTGGGTCTTGTTTGTGTTTTTGGTTGCCGCTTTTATAGTGATTTTGGCCGCCTGACTTGTGGGACTTGCAGGCTGGCGCAGCTTATCACTGGTTTTGTATCGCGGTTGGGCCCATCGCAACTTTTTTCACGTTCGGGTTTAGATTTTTATCGCCGTCCTAGTAATGTTATCACGGCCATTTGACGCGTTATCGGGAGACTATCGCATGTTACTGCTGTGTTGTTAACATGGAGTTATTTTCCCGCGATAGACGGCGATATGAAAACGTGCGTTGGCCTTTTTTGGCGATGATTATCGCACGTTCTTGAGAATATCCCCCATTGCCTCCAAGGCACAGACTGTCAACAGGGCAATCTGGCAGTAACTGAAGGGCGTGTCTGACAGGTCACTGTGTGGGCTGTTTTTTTTTATATTTGTGAGCCTGTTTAACAACCTGCTGGGCCTGTTTTTACTGATGTGTTCTCTGATATTAAAAGAAACATTGCCCGCAGCAAGCTCAAATCTATGCTGTCTTCCATACCTTGCAACACACTTATATAGCATGTCGCTTCAAGTAAAAAATGGTCCTAATTTGCAAACTTGGGACATTTTTTAGCTTTCAAATTCACTGATGTGGGCCAGTTTTATTTTGGTGTCCTGGTTTCTTTTCAGTCCCAGCCCTACCGTGGTGCCTATGAGCAAAACAGTAAATACTCTTCCAGGATTATATTCGGAGCCATATTCAGAAGTGGAATGCATGCATCCCTTTCCACCTTTCTAGGGAAAACTATAAACAATTTGTAGAGCTGACACAATGTACATGGAAGGGTTAAAGGTCAGTGAAAACTTAAAAGTTTCTATAACATTCTCTGTAGGAATAATTTCGATGCCACTTTTATACCTGCTAAAAGCCCATTAAAGCAATATTTTAAATGTACTTCCATTTGGTTATCCACTGCACATTCTAGCTCAGCAGTCCCAGAGAGTGTAGTCTCATTTTGGAGATAATACAACATACCGAGAAATGCAGAAGTTAGCATAGGTAGCTGTTTTATTCGAGAAGACTGTGTCTAACCCTTAAGGTCTTCTCTCTTTCTTCCCTCAAGAGAAATCTGACATCTTCTCAATAATGCGTATTTCTAGTTTCTTTTTGTTTGTTCTTTCTTTCATTTGTTTGTATTGAGAACAAGTGTATAAATGTAGCACCAAAATGTTTGGATTTTAGCACTGCATGTTCCAACTGACTGGAGGGGAGGGCAAAGCTTTGGTTCATTGCTACGGCGATTTTGCCCTAATCTTATTTTTGATGCTTGCTTGCTATTTTGCATTAAATATATGTTAAACTTGTATGAGCTATCCTGTGTTTCTGATTTCCTTTCATCAACCCCCCACAGCCAATAGTTGCCTTGTCACTTACATATTGAGCAGTCCACATTCTTCAGGCATTCTTTGATTGTAACTGTCTTTCATGACATCTAGAGGTTCATAATTTCAAGGCTCTTTATTTAGTGCAGCCTTGCCAGAGATGTCTTTTTTTCTTTGCATCATGCAGCAGTGTTGCCAGTTTTTATTATTGTTAGACCTGTCAGCTTTAGTGTGGTCTTCCCCCAAACGTTTTGCCACACTGCATCCATTTTTGCTGAACTTACTTTTGTTGGCCTTCACACTCTGTGCACTTTACCACTGCTAACCAGTGCTAAAGTGCTTGTGCTCCCTCCCCTAAAACGTGGTTACATTGGCTTATACTTAATTGGCATGCTTAATTTACTTGTAGGTCCCATGTAGAGTGGCATACCATATGCCCAGGGACTGTAAATTAAATTTTAACAGTGGACCTGCAGCACCTATTGTGCCACCCACTTAAGTAGCATTGTAAAACATGTCCCAGGCCTGCCATTGCAGACTGAATGCAGTTTTATCTTGAAACAAATGGACAACAGTGATTCATCAGTTGCACATCCCTCTCAATTCGAGCACGATGATATAAGCCAAAGTAGAGTTGCTCTAACACTATAACACGCCTGTTGCCATAATGTGTAAACCCAGAGCAGAGATATCTCAGGTCAGTCATCGACAAAACATACAGAATAACTGAGCACTCATGATGTATGTACAACTTTAACCATGTTTGTTTAAGTTAATTTGTGTTTCCATTACTGCGTCATATTATATGCAACACTCATGATACTCTTATAGTATAGAAACAATATCCCTGAAATTATTCCAAACTTCAGGTAGATAATAATGACTTTTTAATCAAAGTTAGTGTCACAGAAACAACATATATTTTCAATCTAGAAATAGTTGTTTATCAATCTTCTCATTTAAGATACAATGGTCTGTTGATATATTTCTGTTAATTCTTCATGGATGATCTCAGCAGACACATGTTTCATCCCACCACTCTAGCTCAGGAAGGCCCATCACCCTGTGGATGGGCCATCAGGATTTGCAGGACACACCTCACCTCCCTTTGTATGACTGTCCAGAGTGAATGCACAAACAGCCCAACTGTTATCCTAACGCAGACATGCATTCTGCAAACAGGCAGAGGCACAGAAGGGTTAAAGTAAGAAAATGCCAACTTTCTAAAAGTGGCATTTTCAGACCTGCAATTTAAAAAACAACTTTACTAATAGATGTATTATAGAACTGTGAGTCCAGAGAACCCAAACCTCAATTTTCTATCAGCTCCCAATTGGAAGATACACTTTTAAGATGTTTCAAGGCAGCTCCAATGCTAGCCTGTGGGAGAGATAGGCCTCGCTGTTGTGAAAAAGAAAAGTAGCAGTATTTCACTACCAGGATATGTAAAACACAGCAGTACATGTCCTACCTTTTAAATACACTTTACCCTGCCTATGGGGCTACCATGGGCCTACCTTAGGGGTGCTTTACATGTATCAAAAGGGAAGGTTTGGGCCTAGCAGGTGGGTGCACTTACCAGGTCGAAATGGCAGTTTAAAACTGCACACAGACACTGCAGTGGCAGGTCTGAGACATGTTTGCAAGGCTGCTCATGTGGGTGGCACAATCAGTGCTGCAGGCCCACTAGTAGCATTTGATTTAAAAGGCCTTTGAACTGGTTAGTAGTGGTAAAGTGCAGAGAGTCATAAAGCCAACAAAAAGGTCATAAAAACAGGCGAAAAAAGGCAAAAAGTTTGGGGAGAACACTGCAAAAAGGGCCAGGTCCAACAGCCCTTGTCAAGAAGCAACCATAATCCTAGTCAGGGTATGGCACAAGCAAACCCCAAATTAGCCTTCGCTCACCCTAAGGTATCTTGGCAAAGATCAGTCAGGCTTAACTTGAAGGCAATGTGTAAAGTATTTGTGCAACACTTCAAACAGTAAAATTGTGAAAACACCATATGAAGAGATCCCACACCAGGTTTAGAAAAGTAAAGCTAAGTTTACTACTTAAAAGAAGACCAAAACGTCAAAAATGTAATCAGTAAAACCGTAAATATTGAATTTTAAAGTTTTAAGTTGAAATAGCACCAAAAAACACAAAACGCCAACAAGGGATATCTGGTCGTGCCGGTCCGTGACAATGTCACAAGTTCAGGCCGACCGCGGTGGTACGTGGGATGACAACAAGGACCCAGTTAAGCCCGCTGAACAAAGAACCTTAAATCCTGGTTGCAGAGTGTTGCTTTGATCCAGGTCAAAGAAGCGTGGTGAAGTGGGAGAGACTTCAAAGACATGCCTTTGAAGTACATTGATATCTCCCTTCCTGCCCTGCTTCCAGACTCACTACAGGGGGGTATGCAGCTCTTTGTTTGTGGACAAGACACAGCCTATTCAGGTATAAGTGAGGCTGTGCCCAGCTTCTCCCTCTCATCCTGCCAGAGATGACCTATTGAGACACACCTAAGCTCCCATTGTGTGTGGCTGTCTAGTAGGAATACATGAAGCCCAACTTCCGACTATACCCAATCATGTGATCAGAGACAGGCTACAGGCACCAAAAGGTTAAAGCAAAAAAATGGCAACCCCCTCATGTTCTGCCAAAAACCCTGGATACGCGTTCGTTGAAAATGTTCGAATACTGGACTTGTTTGAACTGGAATGATAGATGGAGTGAAAACTGAATAATAAAATTGATGAACTATGGATAAAATTGTTGGAATTCATGATTTCTTGGTTGCTGTGCATCCTGGAATGGAACCTGATGAGGCTCCAATTTGACTCTAATCGAATCAGTGCGAATGGACGGAGCGTACTCCAGGGTCGCACGCTCAACATTCAAAAGCCTTTGAGCTTTTAGGAATCCACAGAACGTTGAAATAGGGTGTGCATTGTACCACTTTTTGATGAAGTGATATAAATTTTTCCCTCCACCACGGCAGTTTGCACCCTCGGATTAAGATTTCTGGTTTAAGTAAATAGTTAAGGAAGGACACGACTGAGGAGGTTCTCATTTCCAGCATGGTCTGGCGCATTAAAAACATTGGCAGCCCCCACTTTGGAAGATTGATGCACTTTGCTATTTTTTGGACAAAAGTGACTATTGAAGAACTTGACAATGTTTATGTATTAGCAAAGCATCTTTGGACAGGCATATTTATGTGATTAATTAACTGCAGTGTATTTTGATGCAATCGTTATTTTCTGATATTCTTGTAATTTATTTTGGATAATTCATGGAAATACGCACTTTGTATTTTGTTCAAATATGCTTTCTAAATACCTGTTTTGAAACATCTTTTTCAAACACCATGTTTGGCATGATACAATGATTTGGAGACACATGGAGCAGGCTATAGGGTTTTGTTTAGTTCTATGCTTTCACTTGTCAGGTGACATGTCTTAATCACGTTGGATGGTTTAAATACACCAGAGATGTTGAAGCTAGTTTAGTTAAATTATTCATGTTGGTGAATCGATGAGGCGTGGCGTGCACTTGGTTGAAGGTAATTTTTTGTTTGCGAGGGAATGGGTTTTAAATCACTTTGGCTATACGTGCAGTGAGGATTCAGCGTAACTAATTTAGCTTTTTTGTTTGGGGAGGTGGTTTGTGAAACACACTTTGCTCATTAGGCACGGGCACAGAATTGCATGTTTTATTATTATCATCAAGTAGTTAGCACAGCATTTTTGGTCTAGGTTTTTGTATTTTTATTTGTTTATGCAATTTCTGTTTTATTTAATTTTATTTCGGGTAAAAGGTTGCATGACGATTGGGTGAACATCACAATTGAGTAAGCGTGCAGCAAGTAACAACAACATAATCTAACTGTGGGTATGGACATTGGGCAATTATACGTTATGTGTTCTATTACAGCTTACGCCTGAGGAAGGGCGGATATACGCCCGAAATGCATTGGGTTTTTTAAAATACATCAACGTCATGCGATGAGGAAGGGGAAACCCCCTCATGTTGTGCCGAAAAGCCTGGATAGGCGTTCATTGAAAATGTTCGAATACTGGACTTGTTTGAAATAGAATGATACATGGAGTGAAAACTGAATAATAAAATGGGTAAACTATGGATAAAGTTGTTGGAATTCATGATTTCTTGGTAGCTGTGCATCCTGGAATGGAACCTGATGAGGCTCCAATTTGACTCTAACTTTTTAAAAGTGCCATTTTCAGAACTGTAATTTAAAATCCGCCTTCAGTATAAGTTAGGATTTTAAATTAGGATTCTAGAGACACCAAACCTGAACAAATCATATCTACCTATTTGGAAATTACACTTATAAAATGTAATAAGGTAATCCCAATGTTATCCTATGTGAGAGATAGGCCTTGCGGTAGTGAAAAAACTAATTTAAGATTTTTACAATACCAGGACATGTAAAACTTAAAACTACGTGTCCAGCTTTTTAAATATATTGCCCCTGCCCCCTGAGCAATCTAGGGCCTACCATAGGGATGACCTATATGTATCAACGAGGAAGGTATGTGTCTTGCAAACGGTTTACTTTGCCAGGTCGAAATGGCAGATTAAACTGCACACACAGGCTCAGCAATAGCAAGCCTAAGACATTTTTAAAGGGCTCCTTAAGTGGGTGGCACAATCAGTGCTGCAGGCCCACTAGTACCATTTAATTTCCAAACCCTTGGCACATGTAGTGCAATTTACTCAATTTACTAGGGACTTATAAGTAAATAAAATATGCCAGTTGGGTATAAGACAATTCTACCATGTTTCTGGGAAAGAGCACAAGCAGTTTAGCACTGGTTAGCCGTGGTAAAGTGTGCAGAATCCTAAGGCCAGCAAAAGCGAAGTCAGTAAAAACAGGAGGTCTGGAGGCAAAAAGTTAGAGGAAACCATGCCAAGGATGCCAGGTCTAACAGGTGCATAGTAGGAGAATGAGTCACCTCCAGATTTGCTTTTGCCGATGCGGTGCGTGTGTGCGAGTGAGGCAGAGCATAGGTGTCTGGTGTGTTGGTGAAAGTTAAAGCGACTGTTCAGGTATTCTAGACCTGTGTAGTTTATGGCTTTGTATGTGTGAGTGAGGAGTTTGAATTGCCTGTGTTTGTGAGTGGGGAGCCAATGAAGCTTCCTTAGGTGTGGTGTGATGTGCGTTCTGCGTGGGAGATTGAATATGAGTCTTGCAGCGGTGTTTTGGATGGTCTGGAGTCTGTGTAAGAGTTGTTTGGAGATTCGGGCATAGAGAATGTTGCTTATGAAGAGTGCCTGTGTGACAGTCTATCCAGTGTTCTAAGACATTTATTTCAAGATCTTTCGCAGCATGCATCGGATGTGGAACTAGGAGTTGTACACTGCATTGATGTGAGCCGTGATGTTGAGCTTGTTGCCTAAGATGAGCCCTAGATTTCTTGTGTGGTCTGTGGGTGTTAGTCCTAGCTCCGACAGCCATCAGGTGGAGTCCCTTTGGGAGGTCTTGCTGTCAAAGACCAGTACTTCCTTCTTGCCGGAGTAGAGCTTCAGGCAGTTGGTTTACATCTAGTCTGCTACCTTTGTCAAGCAGTTGGTGAAGTTTTTTTTCTGGTGATGGTTGTCTGGTCCATCAGGGCGAGAGTGAGTTGGGTGTCGATGTAGGAGATGACGGCAATGTCTTGTAATCAGATTCTGTTAGCGAGCAGTGTCATCATGTATATGTTGAAAAGGGTGGGGCTGAGGGAGGATCCATGTGGGACTCCGCACATCAGTTTCTTGGTATGGAATTTGAAGACTGGGCAGCCTCATCCTTTGGGCTCTTCCCATAAGGAAGAAACAGATTCATTTGAGAGCGAATCCTTGTATGCCAATCTCATGGAGTCTCCTAATGAGTGCGTTATTGGAAACAGTGCTGAAGGCCGTGGAGAGGTTGAGCAGGATGAGAGCTGCTGTGTATGCTCGGTCCAGGATGATTCTATGTCATCGGTGGCTGTGATGAGTGCTGTTTCAGGGCTGTGGTTCTTTCTGAATCCTGAATGAATGTTGCTTAGAGGATGGAGAAGTTCGAGGGGGATTGTGAGTTGTTTGTTGATGACCTTCTCAATCACTTTGGATGGAAGGGGGGGCAGGGAGATAGGTTGGAAGTTGCTCAGTTGATTTGAGCCGACTGTGGGCTTCTTGAGGAGGGTGTAGGTTTCTGCAGGTTTCCATTCACCAGGGAAAGTGGCAGACATGATGGAGGTGTTGATGATGTGAGTCGGATGATGCTGATTGGTGATGGTCCCAGGTTGTAGATGTGATAGGGGGCATGGGTCGTTTGGGGCCCCTGAGTGGATTGTCCGCATGGTTGCTACTGTGTCATTTCTGGTGAGGGTTGTTCATTTGGTCAGGTGACCATCTTGGTCGGTGGTGATAGGTTAGAAATGAGGTCACTTGGGTTGATGTGTAAAATTGCTGTAGATGTTTTCAAGTTGGATAGGTTGTCAAAGGGTTGTTGGGAGGCAGCATGGTGTTGACAGTGGCTGAGGGTAAGGAGAAATCCTTGATGATGGAGATGATCTCCTTGCAGCTGTTGGAGCTTCCTTCAGTGCAGTCCACTTGTGCTTCTTACTTGGTTTCTCTTATTTGCTGGAGATAGCACCTAAGTGCAGACTTGAAGGTAGCTCTGATGGTGGTGTCGTGGCTGGCCCTCCATTTCCTTTTTAGCTGCTTACAATGTTCTTTAGTGTCTTGGAGGTCTTCTGTGTCAGCTGGCCAGCTTGTTTGATCTACTATGCTTGTTGGATATGATGGGTGCGAGGGAGTCTGCACAGTTCTTGATCCAGTTGATGAAGTTGTTGATGTGCTTGTCGAAGTTGTCTGTGGGGCTAGGTTGATCCGTGCTGGGGGCGCTGAGCCATTCTGCTTCTGTGATATTGCCCCAGGTGCAACTTTGAAGGCTGATCCTGGTAGGGAAGTTGACTTGAAGTGTGTTGATCTGGAAGTGGGTGAAGGAGTGGTCGGTCCATGTGAGCAATGTGGTGGAGTTGTATTTGATGTTGTCGCTTATTGTGAAGATGGGGTCCAGAGTGTGCCATGCAATGTGGGTTGGTTCTGAGATGAGCTGGGTGAATCTGATGTAGCTCAAGCTTTCGCGGAGTGCTGTGGAGCAGCAGTTGTCTCTGTCTTCCAGGTGAAGGGGGAGGTCAGAGTGACGAAGTCGGTGATAAGGTTGACAAAAGTGGCTCGTGGTCTGGGTGGTCAGAAGGGAAAGGTTATGTTCAGGGTGAAGTTTTCCAAGATTTGCAGCTT
The DNA here is from genome assembly GCA_963921515.1 of Calotriton arnoldi. Taxonomy (NCBI): domain Eukaryota; kingdom Metazoa; phylum Chordata; class Amphibia; order Caudata; family Salamandridae; genus Calotriton; species Calotriton arnoldi. The sequence continues at coordinate 668,278 of CAWUFW010003657.1, read as the reverse complement.
GAAGTGAAGGTGTTCCATGAATGGGGTGCAATTCTCTGTGGATGTTATGCATTTGATTAATTCCTTGTAGATGATAGCGAGTCTTCTTTCTGGCTTGTGAAGGCGGTCCTATCGAGAATCCTGTAGCCCGCTGGAATTGCAGTGGCAATGTCAGGAGCCGATGCGAAGTTGTGCCAGGACTCTGTGATGAAGAGGATGTCAGGAGCATCACTGCTCAACAGGTCCTATATTTTGCTTTTGTGTTTGCTGAGTGATCGTGTGTCGAGAAACATGCATGTGAGTGGGTGTTGATATGTGGGTTTGCTGTTGCGTGTGGTGTAGGGTTGGACTTTAGGCGTTGTTGGTGCTTGAGTGGCATGTGTTTTGGGAAGGGATGTTGAGAGTATTATTAGTATTTGTGCGGGGTTCGGGTGTTGACTACTGGAGAACCTGCAGTGGCTGCAGGTGAAAGCTCCTACAGAGGGGAAAGCTCCTACAGTTGAAGGAAAGGTGTCGAAGCCTAGCAACCTAAGGAGTGCTGCGGAGTATTGGTGGGCAGTGATCGACCAGGGTTGCTGGTGCTGGGCGCAGGCCAGGCAAGGACTGGCGCAGACAGGCTTGCCTTTAACACACCAGCTGCCTGCCCATTGTGCGCATCTGCTGCACATCTGTGTTGCAGCTGCCATTAAGTTGGTCCTGGGAGGGAAGAGAAGTGCAGGGGGCTTTGATGTCATTTCCTGTGCTATTGGGTGTTCGGAAATGAAGTTCACTTGCCTTTTTTTTTAAACAAGGTTTTGGCGGGAAAACCTTTAATGTCACTTCCTGTCCAGATACATGATGGAAAATTCAGTGATGTCACTTTCTGTGCATGTAGATTATGGGAGAACAGTGATGTCACTTTCTGTGCTGATGGGTGATGGGAAAAAAGTTATGACTGTGTAAAATTATAGAGGATTAAATCCAACAAAAGGAGTGGAGAAATGGATAGATCAAGATGTGGTTTGCCTTGTGAATTAGTGAAATTCCGCAAACTCGTATGTTTGTCAGCATTCACAATCATCTCTCTCACCCATAAATGTTCACTGCAGGTTTAATTGACAGAAGAAAGCATTAGTAAGAAAGATGTTACAAAGTGACGGAAAATGCATAAGGTGCCAAAAGCTTATGTAATAAAGAAGCAAGTCACCAATAAAAATCAATGTGAAATATGGTTGCAATAAACATCAAAGCAACTCTAAAACAAATGGCTACCTCTAAAGGGGTCTCTGGGACAAGTCAGCATTGGTGGCCATGGATGGGATTGAACAGATGCTGGAGTTCTACCATAGCAAAGGATTCTATGTATACAGTCAGAAAAAAATGACATAGCCAGAAAATGTCCAGTGGCACTGATGACTGTTTCTGAAAGAGGCTTTATAATGATTTGAACCTGGTTTTGAAATCCTTGGCAAAGTAAAAAAAATCCATACATCAAACTCCCCTTGTGGGCTAAGATCACAATGTAAGGCTGGCAAACGATGGCATTGAAGTAAATGGATCCTCTGGATCAGAACATTTTCAATGTGTACTTATTCAAATCTTTGGCTCTAGGGTGTTTTCAGCAGAACCATCTGGAGGATGTATCAAATAGTGCTCCAAGTAGTACTGATGTATGTTGTGGAATCACACTGTCAAACGTGAATATCTGATAGTAAAAGCTCTGAGCTGACAATGGAGTGCCTGCAGACCTGGTTACCCTTGTTTGGAAACTTCAGGATGATGATTTGCTAACAGAGTCTACACAAGGGCAGTTTCAGTTTGTGGTAGATCATGATGTGCTTTCTTTGAGTCTGGGCATCTATTTAATTAGGTTATACCTGTGTCAGATGGGTTTACTTCATTCATACTAACCTCCTGAACTACTACAATTAACACTTTTGATCCCTAATAGTGAACAAAACCAGTAAACCAAATTCGCATTACAAAACAAAGTTCCCTGTGTGATTTCATCTTGGACTCTTCAGTGTAGGTCTCAGTAATCAAAAGTCGCTCAGAATTTCTTTCAGTATAGTTCAAAATCGTTTTCTCAACACGCCAGTTTACAGAAAATTATCATCTGTGGCCACAAGCTTTCTTGGATTTTCGCAAATTTCAAGAGCCTCAAACCTCAAGAAATAATATTATCCGGCACCCCTACTAAGGAGTTCCTTAGGACATGCATCTGCTGCCCAACAACTCAGTGCTGGTGTATCCTTGGTCATTCTTTGTGGTTTCTGCACACTTATTTCTCTGTGGTGGGCAGCTTATAGCAGACCCCATATTCTGATAGGAGTACTACGGGGCATATTATCAAGAACGGCTTTAAAATTATCGCCGCTTTAGCGGCAGAAAACTGCCGCTAAAGCGGCGATAATGGGCTTGATAATATGCCCTTGAGAATTCCAATAGAAGTCCATGTTCTGGTGTCAACCTGGGCTTCTATTGGAATTCTCAAGGGCATATTATCAAGCCCATTATCGCCGCTTTACCGGCAGTTTTCTGCCGCTAAAGCAGCGATAATTTTAACGCCGTTCTTGATAATATGCCCCCACATTACTCAGACTTTCTGGCAAGCAAACATGCATTTCATCACTTTCAGTCTTCATAAGCAAACTGGAAATAATAGTGCAGCATTTCCTCAAGAGGAGGGTTATCACATGGAACACCTCTTGTCAATGTAATTCAATGTACACCGTTTCTGGGGAGTTTTTTCCTTGTCAACAGCATTCTCTTCTGACCATTTTGCTCGGTTTTCAATGTGACACTCGTTGCTTCCTGAATTTACCATTAGGAATTGTGATTTCTCATGACCCGGATTTCTGCTGAGAGCTTACTACCCTAGTAAGTATATAGGTTATATAGATAGGATCATTTAGTTTAGTAGGTCTTTCCTTCTATTGTGTATTGTTATGAATTGGGGATTTACCTTGCGACATAACCAAGTGATGTGTATTCTGCGAGTGAATTCTAGTCCTTTCCTGTTCCCCATAAAGCCATCTCACATACGTAGAAGATACAAATAACCTTTTACCTTTATTCTTGTTTATATCGTTACCATTATCTCTACCACAGACATCTATGGGTGCATTTTCACGCAACGCAGTGCAATAAGGCATGTTGCTGCACAGCATTGTATGAAAGGGAGAGAGCAGAAATGTGCCACATCTACTAAGATTATGGTGCACTTCTGCTTTCTGCCATTGCTGGCGCACTGTGTGCTGCCTTGCACCATGGTGCAAGGGTGCCTGCGTTTCAGGCAGGATTGTTTTGTGCAGGAAGATACAATCCTTAGAGGCATATTCCTCTATGTGTGATGCTGAATGCAGCACACAGGGGAAGAGGAAGTAACTAGGAGAAATACAAATATTTCTCATTGTTATGCCTCTGTCGGGTAGACGCCCCATTTTGGTGCAAACCCAGGTTTGCAAGTCTTTGTAAATTTGGATTTGTGTCAAAATACATGGGTGAAAGCATGGAAACACCCATGCTCCACCCATGCAATGCCTACATGAATCAAAATAATGCAAGGCAGTGCTTTGTGCTGCCTTGCTTTACTTTACATTTACTAAATCATGTAAAACCACGCAAAGTGGATTTGCATGACTCAGTAAATGCCAAATATGATTTTGCGTCAGAGCTGCACAAGAAAAGTGACGCAACCCCGACGTAAAATCATAGGTAATCTGCACCCTGCTATCCGGCCTGTCCCCTTGCATATGAAAGAGCTGATACTGACTTGAAGTGGACAATTTCGTTGCTCTCTTGATCCTCTTCCTCTGTATTGTTAGAATTAGTATGCCGCAAACCACCATTCATACTAATATTATAAGACCTCTGGCCCATGCCTCATGTATACAGTTGCAATGTCAGGAGAAATAACCCATACCAAATCCATCCACAGCTGGCCGGCTCTAACCACACAGCTTAGTCAACCCAACAAGAGCGGAGTTCCTTCAGCAGACAAAGAACTCCATTGACAGCAGACTCAGGACTTCGTTTCCATGGTGGTCAATTCAGGGAATGCCTTCACCAGCACTGGATCATGACCTTGGAGCAGGTATGCAAGCAGGAAAATGGAGAGCCTTTATCAGTCTCAGTTTGCAGCTCGACAGGTGTTCTTTACTTCCACGACAGAGAAAGTATTCCTGCCATGTCCAGTTCCAAACTCTTGGTCTGAGGAAATGTTTCTGAACAGATGTTCTTAAAGGAAAATCCTGGCATGCTATTGGTAGGAATACTGTGCTCAATATTAAACCTTTGTCAACACTCTACCCTTAAATGTTTGCTATATGATGCTATCAAAGTCTTGTAAGAGTCACTGGCAGGCAAATATCAGACAGGGCCTCTTTAAAAGATAAGCATGCGGGATGATATCCTTGGTAGGAGAAATCACTCTCCAATGCTGGAACCCTCCCTCCCTCTCACTTCTCCCAAAGAATCCAAACTAGTACTTCAAGAGGAGGAAGTCATCCCTTGCATTCTCTTGAAATTGAAGGGCAGGAAGTCCTACAGGGTGTTGTACATACGCTGCAAGTGAGCACTATGGGGCTTATTTATGAGAGCCCTGTGTCACATTTGCACCACATGCATGATGCAGAGCTCATATAAAGATTTATGAAACCATGCAAACCACCCTGCGTGGCTTTGAGTGGCCTCATAAATCATAAGTAATTCAACGCAGCACAAATCTCTGCGTCACCTTACTCTGCACCTGGGAGGCGTTCCATGGGCATTGCGGTGGGTTTTCCCATACAACACCCATGGAATTTCATGCTGTCGCTGATTTACTTAATCACGTAAACCTGGGGCAGCGCCCAAACCTTACGCCTCCCCAGAGTCGTTTTTTCCTCATTCCATGTGTGAAAGAGGAAAAAGCCTCTTGGAATTGTTTGAATCCAGGAAGGTGCCCCTTCCTGCACAAACACAATCCTGCCTACATCGCAGACACCCTTGCACCATGCCTTCATTGGTGCTAGGCAGAAAAATGTGCACAAGACCAGGAGTAAAGGACAGGAATGTCCTGTATTTCATAAATATGGTGCATTCTGCCCCTTTCACATTGGCGTAGGGCAGAGCAGCAAGAAGACGTGTGGCGCTGCCCTACGCCAATTCGTCATAAATGAGGCCCTATATCTCTGAAAAGAAATTGAAGAAAAGCCCCATCAGCGTGGCTTGTGCATTCCTGGAAGAAGCCAACTAACCAGATTGTTATGCCCCTTTAAATGGGGCATAACATGTGGATTTTAATGCTTTGCACACCAAATTCCTCCGTTCCTGCAGTAATCGGACATCTTCCCCTGGTAAAATTCATGCAGGTTTTAGGTGCCAAAATGTACCTGGGGAAACTCCCAAGGCATTCGGTACCTACCACTAAACTAGGAATTACAATTCGTCTGTACAGCATTTTCCACAGGGGTCGGAAAATAACGGGCCCCTCCTATCGTGGACCATAATGGGGAAAACTCAGGATATGACATTTTTAACGGACCCGATCCAGGATATCAGTTCTATTGGGCTAATAAATAACTCATCCCCAACCGGGGTGAGAAATTTTGTGTATGTTTCATGTGAAAAAGAAAAAAATATGAAAGATGCAGTTTAGCATTGGGGCGAGCACACCATTGACAATGACTGAGTTAATCATAATTTGTCACTTGTGCACGAGTTAGCAGATGTCAACAGTATTCTGATTCTGAATTTATGCTATAGCGATGTGAACTTTTGTACCTATATTGTGCAATAACTTAGATACCCTAATGTGTCACTTACCCACAATCTGTCACTTTTCACCAGATAATTTGGCTTTGTCGAAACCTAACAAGCAGTTATCTGCACATTATGCAAATCACTTAAGAATTTAACGATTTTTTAAACGTCCAGGAAGGTTTAGAGCGAGATTGAAGTCGTTGATGTTTAGGGGGAAACATTTTGCACGTTGCAAGAGTGAAAATGATTCCAAGGAGTGTGATTTAAGGTGTGTGGGGCTAAAATGCTTGTTTGAAAACTTAGAAATGAGGCGTGAATAAACATTAGCAAACTATGGGTTAGTCATACCGCATAAATGTGCTTTTGGAACACTAGGGGTTATTCACAGCCTGGGATTGTGTTTGTTCAATCAGATTGCGTGCAAATGTGAAACATTCCCCTTGTGTTTTTTAAATCAAAAGGTGTAATTAATCATAATTTTTTTTCTAAGCTCAATTTTTCGGTTCAGCAAGCTTTATTCGGTATGTGCAACAACCAGAAAAGCAACAAATGTATGTATACAGACAAATAAATCTTATTACTAAAATACAAATATGGGTACACAGAAACAATCCAATTAATTATTACAATAAAATCAGTTGGGAATCAAAGTGCTTTTCCTCGCATTAATTGATTTTAAAATATATAACGCAACATAAAAACATATCTCCGGATCATTTAGTGCAATTAATAAGTTCATAGCACCATTATTTGTTCTTACATTGTGTTTCTTGAACAATGGCTTTAAATAAAAACTTCTAAAATTCCGATAAAAATCACAAAAAAGTAGAAAGTGCATAGTGCTCTGTTTGGAATACTCATCACATGGGCATAAGGTTACAGGTCGCATTTTCATTTCAGGAAAGGCAACTAAGTGATGGGCAATACCTAGTCTCAACCTTATTAATACAAAGCGATGTGAAGGTTTGGTGACTAAAGACAGATATCCTTGGAAACCACCACTGTCTGTAATTGTTTTGTAAAACAAAAATGTAGTTTGCTTCCCAACTGTTCTCATGCGGATCTCATTTTTGTGGGCCAGGAATATACCCTTTATTTCCTGCTTAGACAAACCTGTCAAATATACTTGGTTTTCATAGATCTTAATCTTAAATAATTCATTATGTTGATCCGTAACATATTTGATCCAGGGGATAGATAGACTATTGTCCAATTGTAAACAATCCTGGATAATTGTTTGGGTAAATTTAGGGCCATATTATCAAGAACGGCGATAAAATTATCGCCGCTTTAGCGGCAGGAAACTGCCGCTAAAGCAGCGATAAGGTGCCTGATAATATGCCCTATAGAATTCCAATAGAAGCACAGGTTTGATGTCCTTCACACCAGAACCTGGGCTTCTATTGGAATTCTATAGGGCATATTATCAAGCCCCTTATCACGCTTTAGCGGCAGTTTCCTGCAGCTAAAGCGGCGATAATGTTATTGCCCGTTCTTGATAATATGGCCCTTAGTCTCATCCTTGGGCCAAATAGATCTCCAGAGCATTAAGGGTCGCATAGCAATCAAATCTGATAAGTATCTTACTCCCACTTCTTGGTGTACTATCTCTGTAGATGCGGACTGGGGCAAACACAATAGATGTTTTAGGAAACAATTTTCCTCCAATTGTAATACCGAACTTGTAGTGTGACCCCATACCCCAGCACCATATAATGCGATGGAAGCACTTCTGGCCTTATAGATATCGATCATGTCCTTAATACGGCGGTCTCCCAGTTTGGATGCAAATCGGAAGACTCCGTGTACGCTCTTTAACATCTTTGTACGGACATTAGTTAATTCATGTGACCAGTTACCCTTGCTTGAAATAGTTATTCCCAGATAGCAGAAATTATTAACTGTTTCCACACTGGTGCTGTCTATAAAAAAGGTTTTTGATTTCTTAGCTTTTGAACCACATACCATAGTGAATGTTTTTGCTTTGTTAATTAACAACTTTCTACTAATAATAAAGGCTCTAAACTTGTCTATTAGTCGCTGTAGGCCGACCGGAGTTCTAGATAGGAGCACTGCATCGTCTGCGTAGAGCAGAACCGGTATAGCTTGACCTGCAACTTGGGGTGCATCCGCCTGCACTGATTTAAGGACTGTGTCAACCTCATTTATAAATAAAGTAAAAAGCAATCGAGCTAAAACACAGCCTTGGCGGATACTGCGTTTGACCTCAAAATTTGGGGTGTACTTACCGCGTTGACCATACCTAACTCGGGTTGTTAATCTCTCATACAACCTAGCAAGAAAAAAGATAATAGATTCTGGGGCACCAAGGTTAAGCAAAACTGGCTAAAGAATAGAATGGTCAACGAGATCAAAAGCACCTCTGAGGTCTGCAAAACATAAATACAGGCGCCCTTGTTTTGCACACGTATATTTACCTATTAAAAGCTCTAGATTAATACATTGCTCTGTTGTTCCTAGCCCTCTTCTAAAAGCATATTGCGCCGATGATAAAATCTCGTTCTCGGTGACCCACTCCTCCAGTCTTACCAATAAAACTCTGCTCATCACTTTTACTGATGAGTCTAGAAGTGAAATGGGGCGGTAATTTTTAGCTTCCGATTTATTCCCTTTTTTATAAATGGGGACAATAACAGATTGACCCCATGTAGGTGGTGTGCCCTCAGTCACTGCTAGGTTAAAAACTCTAGTAAGTATGGGGCCCCATAGATCTGGTACTGTTTTATAAACATCTATAGGGACCCCGTCGGGGCCTGGGGCTTTTCCTGCATCACTGCCATTTAATCCTGCCCTGACCTCATCGAGAGAAATGTTTAAGGATATTACTGGCCACTTACAATGTAGTGGACTGTGGGGGCTAAAAGCATCACAATCTGGTGGGTTAAAAATACTAGAGAAATGTAACACCCATTCTTCGCAGCTAACTTGAGACAATAATTCCGGGAAAGAATCATTTTTTAGGAAAGGTGAATTAACAGTTTCCCAGAAAAGCTTATTATTGGATGTATCCGCTGCGGTGGACAATTTGTCCCACGCTTGCTCTTGGAGCTCTCTTTTCCTCTTTGTGAGGACTAATTTATAGTTAAATCTTAAAGTCTTGATTAACTCTATGTTCCTAGGTCTATTACTGAGAGCCTGTTTTAGTTGCTTAGAAGCTTGAGTACATGTATGATTGAACCATCCCCTGTTTTGTATAGTTTTATCCCTATGAGGGGCTGTCAATATCTCTTCAATAGTGCTATTAATTTTACTGAAATTGGTTAACAACATGGTGGGGTTAACATCTGCATTAAGACAATACGAAATCTCTGTCCCACATTTTGTAACAATAGCGTATAAAACTTTGAGTCTACCCCCTCCCACTTTATTCGGGTTCCATTTGGTCTAAACGGGGCAATGTTACCAATAACAGTTTGTAGAGATGCAAATTTGTTACCCCATACCAATATTGGCATTATAATACAGTTATGATTGCTAAGTAACAACTGTGCAATTCTTGGTGTAGGACACATTTGTACAATACCCGTCGAGATTTAACACATGATCAATCACTGAGTTTGCATTCCTGCCAGTAAAGGTTGGTATCACATCACTGTTGGGATCGCATGCACATTGTAACAAGTCAAGGTCGTATTTCGCCATCATTATATTTAAGGCTCCTCCATAGTTGTTGTGTGGAAAATGTATACAGTCGTCCCCTGCAGCGCTCTTGTACCCGCAGGCTTTGGTCATAGATAATGGACATATTTGCGTATTAAAATCCCCAACCCATATAATTGCAAAATTAGTGTCCATCACTCCTATCACATTATCAAGCCCCTTTTCCAGTTCAAATACTGCATTACTGCGGGTAGAATCAAAAATATTATTATAGAAATTGACCAGAAGCACGTCCCTCCCGTCCTTACAACACAGCCACAAAATCTGTGAGTGTTCTCCTATTTTGATCACTCTTTTAACAACAACTGGGAGTTTATTTGACATAAGAATTAAGAGCCCACCTTTGGCTCTACCTGCAGGGGAGGGTAGTGCCAATAAACCATATGAGGTAAACCCTTCAATATGCACTTGGTCAGTGCACCAAGTTTCTTGTAAACAGACTATATCGTGTTTGTCAATGAAGTCTATCCAACCTAGTGAGTCTTTCTTACTTAATAGGCCAGCTATGTTCCACGTGACTATTGTGTATCCATTTACTGGCAAATTCCCTGTATTATCATCCAGGTGTTCACATATGATATCATCATCCCTCCTTGTTTGTGACGTCTCTTCATGCGAACTAATTACATGTAACGGGACAGTAGGCATAGTCACTAATGGATTATCGGTATTTACAACTCCAGCTCCCGTTAACCCTTCTCCATTGTGGCTAGACTCCACGTTGGGTGGACAGGCGACATTATGTCAGTCGTTTTCTTCCAGTGTACTCAGGGCTTGGTATCTATTAGACACTAATAGTGCATATTGGGGCCCTACAGGGTTCAAACTAGGGAGCCCCCAATCCACTCTCCTATTGGTTATAGGTCTTAAATGTGTATAAAAAAAAATCCAAGGGGTAGTAAGGACACATTGTGATCGTATAGTGGTGGAACAACTGCTCTTTCCAGAGTGTTCCTTGCCCAACTGGGGCTTTTAAAATTTATGATAATGCAGTCTCCTTTAAAACAATTGGCTAAGGGGCCAATCCAGCTTACTCTTCTTGTTAGAATAATCTAACTTGCGCATCCCACTGGTTAGCCACAGTTTTTATCTAGCCAGTAGACCACTTTGTTTTTCAGGGTATGGTCTGATTCCCTTTGGTCCGGTTGTAACTGGGGCACATTAACCAGAACTGCCACATACAGACAGCATTCTGAGGGTAAATTAATAGAGACACCAGCTCTACTCTCAGTGGCCTCCTTTTCTCCTTGCTTAGTATAATTAGTAGTTGGCTGATCCGACTCATACCTATCTCCTCTTGTAGGGCGTGGTTGATTAATCTGGGGTTGCCTTGATGGGAGGTGAGTTCCCAACTCATTACGACCATCTTTACTCCCCGAAGTTACTCTTTCTCTGGATCCATAGCCTAAATTACTGCCAGTTGACATACTTGTAACCTTAGTGGTGGCAGCTGTTACCTGGGGGGACCTGTTCAATGGAGCTCCCCATTGCAACACTCGCCCTTTCCCTTACATTATTACCTAGATTACTTAGTATGCCATTAATCTTAACTATTTCTCCATTCAGGTTGTCTAGTTTGTTATAAAAGGGTTTTAGCAATTCTTCTATCTTTAATGCTACAAGAGCTACAATTTGTGTGGCATGTGAGTTTATTGAGGACTCTTGTTCAGGAGGGACATCACAGGGCTGGACTATTATATTCTGCAGTGGTCCTTTCTTGTTTTTGTTACTCCCTGCCTTTACCTGGCTCTTTTTGCAGCCTCTTTTTCTTTTTGGAGTGGGAGAACGGTTAGGCGAATGTAAACGTAATGTATCAGTCTCTATATGTGGTTTGGTACCAGGGTTAGCAATACTTTCAGTTGTCTTTGGGGTGCCTGGTTGCTTGTTATAAGGAGATTCCCTTGAGTGAGCATTCTCCTGCTGAGCTATTCCTCTAACTTCACTGTCCATCCTTCTATCACCGTACCTGCTCCTAGAGATAGGCGGCGTTCCGCTCTGTCAATTTCGACATTAATTGCACTGACTGCGCGGACTAAGTAGGAGTCAATGGTAGTGCATGGGGGGTTGACCACTATTTTTTGCATTTTGCGCTTTGCCATTTCTATTACTCCTTTTATACAATACCGTACCCTCGTTCAGCTATAGAGTGCAGCGCACGATGGAAAAGTGCAAGGTGCAAGAAGCAAAAAGGGCAAATGCAAGGTGCAGGTGCAAAGTGCCAAGTACAATGACTTTAGGGGCTAGGGGTTTGGGATCAAAGTGCCTAGTGCAAGAACAGAGGGCTAGGATCCACTAAAAGAGCACGAGCTTTAAAAACCTCAGAATTTAAAAAGAAGTTAAAAGAAGAACAGGTTAAAAAACAGCACTATTTGTCACTAAGTGTTCACAACAGTTTAAGTTGAAATATTCAGTACAATATTAAAGTGAAGCACCATTTAGCTGAACCGTTAAAAAACCTAAAATTGCAATGTCTTGCTATTAACTCCCGCCACTTACAAGTCCTTTCTGCCACCAGGCAATGTGAAAAGTTCAGCAACAATCAGGCAACCAGGTACAAACAAGCATTTGCAATGCAATAGGTCTCGCATTTACTTGAGTTTGAGCTATTGGCATTGTAAATGACAATGCCTTTTATTTATGTTTTGGTTTTTAAAACAGATAAATAAAAGGCATTGCCATTTACAATGTGAATAGCTTAAACTCGCGTAAATGCGAGACCTATTGCATTGCAAATGCTTGTTAAACTGAGCAATTGTTTTGTCTTTGCTTCAGGGAGAAGGGAAGATAAAAACAGTGTGTGCGCCAGAGAAAGACATAGAGAGAGAAGTAACGTTGTGGAGACAAAAATGAAAGAGAGGGCCAAGGAAGAGTGGCAAGGGAGAAAACAGAAGAGAAAAAAAGAGGATAAGTAAGAAAGAGAAAAGGAAAAGAGGAAAAAATAACAGAGAGAAAGAGAGAGTGAGATAGAGAGAGAAAGAAAGAAGATGAGAGAGGGTTAGTAAGAGATGTGGCAAGTGTAATTGTTATGCAGCCAGTCAGTGTATATATGTCATAGTAAAAAGAGAGGAGAGAGTTTTACATACATCTTGGCACTGTAACCGAAACTACACACTTTTACTTTCGTGCTCATGGTAAACAAGGCCCAGATATTCTATTTTTTAACACAGTGGGGCATCCAAATTAATTTACTGTGCTGATTTGTGCAAGGAGAAAAATACAGTGCATCCCCTGCACTGTCACACAAACAGGGCTGCCCTGTGAGACAGGTAGCTTCACACCAGGGTGCACAGGGGAGTGTAAGCTTCTAGCATAGGATTGTACTTGAGGCACACATTTCCACCACAAATTTCTATGCGTAGACAAACTCAAAAGGTTGCCACACATTGGATGTGTGCTGTGCACTGTAGCACACATGCAGTCATGCAGTATGTTATGTTTGGGAGAAATTAACACATTCCCCGTTGTTTGCACTTGCTTTAAGTAGACATTACTATTTTAATGTAAAGCCTGGTCTGGCTATTTTCGTAGTCGGGCCTTGAGTCAAAACCGACACAAAGCAGGGCCTTCCATTTTTTACGCTGTGAAATGTGCGTCTTTCCAATGCAAAACAGCTGGATAGTAAATAGAATGCCATGCTTTGCATCAAGCTACCACTAGCACCAGTGCTTAATTTGTAAAACAATATGTGCCAGGGCTCTCTTAATGATGCTACCACAGCTCGCACTACCCATTGCCCCTGCCATTGCTGCCAATAACAGTAGCAACACAACTTCTAGCAATCACACTCCTACAAGTGTGACAATTCAGACTCTTGCATGCCCCAAAGCTATACGAATAGCTGGGACTCAAGGTATTAGTAAATTATAATGTCTTTTCAATTAATAAACAATTGTTGTTGTGCTTATCTCTGAATCACACAAACAGTGCCACCATGTAGCAGACATCTATTATCACAATTAAGTGCGGGTGCTGAGCACCGGAAACCTAACCGGCACAAATTAAGAACTGATTGGCACACTAAAACTGGGCTCAAGTGTACTTTTCTGCAGATTGCTGTTGTTTTAAAACGTGATAAACAATACGTTTTACGGTGTGGGCGAACTTGTTTCCTCTGATGGTTTCAGTGAGGAACAGGCTGGAGGTTTATATGTCCCAGTGGAGCTGCTCCTTTCATTTGTCAGCGTTAAGCATTAGACTATTCTAATGGCTTCTTTAGTTACTTTGTTCCTTTTCCAAATGTAAAATGCTTTTTAAAGTTCAATAATATTATCACGTTGAAACAGTGCATAATAAAAATGGGAATAAGAAAACAGTGACTAATTGACTGGTGTTTTAGAAGTGTTCTTCAAACGGAGACAATAAACGAACAATTTAAAGGGAATCTGGGAACTACACACTGAGGGGCCGTTTCCGATTCAGGCCGGAAATCACTCCGACCGAGCCGGACCCAGAGAGATTTCCGACCGAATCGGACTCTAGCAGCCCGACCGAACGAGTACGATGCGGACGCATGCTATCGGACTCGATTCGGTCGGACTCCCATTGAAGTACAACGCGTACTCGGGCTCCCATTGACTCAATGGGTGCGAGGCGAACAAGGGCGCCCACAGCGAGTACGCATCGATGAGAATCGCGCCGTTTACGCACAGGTAGGGGGGACCCATGGGTCCCCCCTGTGTGCGACTCGCGCGGCTACGCGTACAGGGGGGTCCGACACGGACCCCCAAAGTCCGGCTCTGACTGCTCTTTCGAGCCGGACGGCGCGAGTCGGTCGGACTGCTCGAGGCGCGCATCGTACTTGCCCGGCTGGGGAACATCTCCATTGCGCGGTGCGAACAGTGTCCGTGCGAGTCGGTCGGAGCGGGTCGGACCCGCGTACGAGTCAGTCGGCGATTTCGCGAGCGCTCGCATCGTACTCGCTCGCCCGGACGCACGTACGAATCGGTCGGGAAAGAGGGCTCCGAATCGGATCCGGTTAAGCCGAATCCGATTCGGTGCCCTACCGGCCGAGATCGGAATCGGCCCCATAGTGTAACTTTACACGTCTCCCTCTCTATGGTATTTGTGTTACAAGAGTGAACAAGCCGATCCTCGAGCAGAGATAAGCTTATCGGCAACAGCTTATCAGCACAGCTGCCCCGGTTTTGGTTTTCGCATCCTTGAAAGTGCCACATTGCGTGTCAGATGCGACGAACAAAAACCAGAGTCAGTCCACCGCCGGGGCAGCTGCGAGGACCAGAAAAGTCAGCCCTTTATAAATAAATTCCTGAGGACCTTGTCAAACCTCTATAGAGGGATTTAACTGCGTTACACCCGTGCACTTCAAGTGGTGCACTGTAGAACCAGGGAACCAAGTACAAGCCCACCCCGGCATCCCACCTTTAGGCTGCACAGTTTTATGTAATTCACCAAACACGCACTGTGGTTTAGCACATACTTTATAAACGCCGGCGCTCCCCCTTCCCGCTGTGCATGCCTACTCTCTTTAATGTTAGGCTTGTGTCTAACTGTAATGCAATTAATGCTGATTTAAAGCGCTCTGATACCTGCGGGTAAAGTTTGCCCTATATAAAAGTGCAAACAAATAAATAAATTTAAAAAAGCCTACCTGTAGCATGTCCGTTCTTATTCTGCGATGCCACATGCCTTTGGGTTCCTGTACTGATTAACTGCACCCGGATGTGGGAAACCTCCATGGCGGGAACAACCTGTTGTGGGGCAGACTCGGGGAATGTAGCCACTGTCCTGTGGCTGCACCGCGGGGTAACAGTGCGGGGGCAGGAAGGCAGGCAGTCGGTAGGGCTGTGCCATGGCAGTGTAGTCCTCTGTGCATGCCGGGCATGGGGGTTGCTGTTGGCTGACAGGAAGTGGTGAGGAGGTGCCGGTTCAGTATGCCTGCTTCCTGCTCTTGGGCAGGCGGCAGTTTAAAAAAAAAAACGAGTTAGGCAACCCGCTGCAAGGAGAAGTGCAGTCGCCATTACTGAATGTTTTTAAAAAAAAAAAACGATTTGGGCGAGCTGCGCACAAGAAAATGCGCAGCCGCCATCATTTAATGTAAATAAAAGAAGCCTCTCCACTGGAGGAATAGAACAAAATTAAAAGACGCACGAACTCGACCCGAACGTATCAGCCCGCTTTACATGAGCACCAATTGCATTACAGAGCATTTTTCAGCACCGGGACATGTGATTTGTCTACAATCACAGAATGTTCGAACCCCCGCCACACTCAAACTTGGTTCCCAGCTTCAACGACGGCCGCCGCTGTGAATGCAACCTCGACTCTACATATAAAAAATACTTGCGGAATGCGCCGGCGCCCATGTTACAAATATAAAAGGGCGCCATGGTAACATGTAAGTGCAGCACCCGTGCATGTTAAAAATATGCTCTTGGCGGCTCCTGGTAATACTAATGCTAGGCTTGTGTATGACTGTAATGCAATTGGTGCTGATTTAAGGCGCTCTGATACCTTCGGGTAAAGTTTGCGCTATATAAAAGTGCAAACAAATATATACATAAAGAAAGCCTACCTGTAGCACGTCCGTTCTTATTCTACGATGCCACAAGCCTTTGGGTCCCTGTACTGATTAACTGCACCCGGCTGTGGGAAACCTCCATGGCGGGAATAACGTGTTGCTGGGCAGACGCAAGGAATGTAGCCACTGTCCTGTGGCTGCACCGCAGGGTAACAGTGCGGGGGCAGGAAGGCAGGCAGTCGGTAGGGCTGTGCCATGGCAGTGTAGTCCTCTGTGCATGCCGGGCATGGGGGTTGCTGTTGGCTGACGGGAAGTGGTGAGGAGGTGCCGGTTCAGTATGCCTTCTTCCTGATCTTGGGCAGGCGGCAGTTTAAAAAAAAAACACAAGTTGGCCAACCCACTGCTAGGAGATGTGCAGTCGCCATTACTGAATGTTTTATAAAAAAAAAAAAACGATTTGGGCGCGCTGCGCACAAGAAGATACGCGGCCGCCATCATTTAATGTAAATAAAAGAAGCCTCTCCACTGGAGGAATAGAACAAAATTAAAAGACGCACGAACTCGACCCGAACGTATCAGCCCGCTTTACATGAGCACCAATTGCATTACAGAGTATTTTTCAGCACCGGGACATGTGATTTGTCTACAATCACAGAATGTTCGAACCCCTGCCACACTCACACCTGGTTCCCAGCTTCAAAGACGGACGCCGCTGTGAATGCAACCTCGGCTCTACATATAAAAAATACTTGCGGAATGCGGTGGCGCCCATGTTACAAATTTGAAAGGGCGTCATGCTAACATGTAAGTGCGGCGTGCATGTAAAAATTATGCGCTTGGCGGCTCCTGGTAATACTAATCATTAAGACGCAGCGCCTGTGCATACTGGCCCTGCTGCCGAGCCCCGTGATGGAGGAGGTGGACCTGCTGCGGGAGCGGCTGCAGGCCATCACAGTAAGTGCTGCTCTTCATGTCAATATGCGGCGGGACAGTTACTTACCGTACGGCACTCTGTGCTGGAGGCGGAGAGCCGGGGCTACTAATCCTCGCAGAGGGCAGGGGCGCACGTGAGGCGTTCGTAGTCTAATCTGGATAGCGCCGTTCTCATGGCAGCTGGTGAACAGCAGAGATAGTCGGAAAGGAGGCGTGCGGTACTAATATAAAGCCACTGAGACACTTTAAACATATCTATAGCTTTAATGAATAGCGATGGGTTCCTTCTGCGTAATGTAGGTCCGTACAATAGCGATTATACCGAGCATGTGATGTAAAGAACTGCCTGAAGGACGTCATTTTAAAAGCGAACATCTGAGCTGGAGTCAAGTGTTGTCAAGAGCCACAGCGGCGCAGGCGTATAAGGTAAGGTAGCGCGCGCATGTTAATGCGCACTATTTTATAAAATAACAATTACGCTGTGTAAGTGTAACAAGACTGTAGTTAGGCGGTGCTGCTTCCGGAAGAAACAGAAGTTACGTATCGGATCGAGATCCAATAAGAAGCCCGCTAACAAAAATAATGCCAAAGTCCACTAATGGCAAGCGGCGAGAAACTACCCTGCAATAGGCGGAGTTTCACCACCCATATAGATTACTAGATGTCTCGGAGAGACAGCGCATGCGCGCTGCCTAGGCGAGACCTAAAAAAAAGAGTTAGTTGTACCAAAAATCTCTCCGCCTTAGCTGTTCTGTTCGGTTCAGTTCAAGGTTAGGGATGTTATCCAGCTTATTCTCAGCAGTAATTTCAATGTTTGACCAATGGACAAGACCTTCGGCCCCTGAGCTGGGGGGTAGCCCTGCCCTGCCTCAACCGGCCGTAGACGCTTTTTAATTGTGTGTTTTGCTTATGCTAATGATAACTTGAAATTAGTCTTTAAACCCTCAATCGGTTTGTATTTTTTATTTGAAATAAATTGTTGACAGTAGAACCAGGAGACCTGACTTCAAATTATGTTTTCACACTTGACCTTTGGACAAACCACAGTCTACCTTTGCCGAAGGCCAATGGCAAAAGAACATTAGGAGCGTTTAGCGTAAAGCAACACCTCAAAATGCATTTGCTATCTAAGTTTGTGCATTTCTCATCACACTCTGGTACTGTGCCTTTAAATTGGCAAGGCGGGTGATCAAAAATAAATTAACGTCTCTCACTGATCATAGTTTTATTATCCTGTTAGTAATGATTCATGTTTCATTAGAAACTGAATGTACAGCCACCAACCACACGATGGCAGCAAGCCTACATGGACCCGATCTTGAGAATTGTTGCTTGCAGTTTCATAACTTGCTCAATGTTTTGTGACGGTCTGGAGGGCTCGCTTCACAAGACAGCACCACTGTACTATGGCAAGAAGGGATGTGAGAAGGATTACTGACGCCTCCTTCTCATAGCAGACATGGACAGGCTAGAAATCAGCCCATTACTGCATCAATCAGACGATTCAGCCAGGAAAGGAAGGAGGAATGCTGACATGTCTAGTCGGTTATTTATCATTTTAAGGTATATAAAATGCGTATAATTAAATCGATTAGTAAATGATAAACTGTTATTAATGCCTCGACACTAGAAATATAATATGTTTAGTAATTTTTATTATTTATGCTTCGGTTGTAGCATCTGAGGTTGGCAACCCAGCAAGTATTTAAATAAACACCCTTCTATGATGGTCATTATGAATATGCCGGAAAAAAAACCTTTAGAAAACAAACGAAATCCACCACAAAAATCTAAAGGATGGAACAAACTAAGTTGAGGTCAAACAAATCATAGAGATTCTCTCATAAAATCCAGCCCTAGTGCAATAAGCCATATGCATTAATATGCTCACTCCAGAGCTGATTGAGAACACTTGATCAGTCCTCTATATGAAAAGTTCTTTTTCTAGAAGAAGAGCCGGCATATTATTAAACTAGTTGTATTTGCACAGCTTCATGGGATATTTACAATAACCCAGCAAGATCTTTCTGCTTACCATCTTATATTTACCAATTGCTTATAAAATAAAGTGAGCGAAGTAAACAAAAAACCATTGCTGACAACAATTCGAGGGATATTCCATAGATTTTCTGTTCCTCTATTAATGAGATTGTATTGCATACTTTGCTGTTCTACATATCAAGATTATTTGGAAGAAGTTTGCCACCAGATCCTAACACCTGCAGCATCTACTAACCACGTGTGAATCAATTTTGCCCATTTTGTTGGAGGACCAGTTTGTCTGCATTATTATTCACTGTTGCTGTACACTGCGCTAAGGTGTGTGCTAATCCTACTGCCTGTTCAAGTATATTGTCAAGGAAATTTCAGTAATGATGATATATATCTACCTACCTACCTACCTACCTACCTTCCTTCCTTCCTTCCTTCCTTCCTTCCTTCCTTTCTCCCTCCCTCCCTCCCTCCCGCCCTCCCTCATTAGGACAACAAACATGACAGCAATGGCATACAAAAGAAATGACCGAGGGAGCAAGGATTAGCTTCATAGTTACGTTTTCAGCTTCTTACAAAAAAGGGACCGTAAGAAATTGGGTTATTAGTTGTGCAGTATGTGAGGCCTGTGCAAGTAGTAGGTCCACAACAGTCTCCTTTCGGGGAGCCAAACACCTGATCAAAGCTCTTGACTCTCTCAGGTTAGCTAAGCAGATCAGTCCAAGGCCTACTCAGAGGAGGTGGTGCGGGCTAGTAATCTCATTTTGCTGGCATGCAACAACAACACTCAATAAATTATTGCCCAGTCCGTGATTTTTCATTTTTACACACATACTACTAAATACTACATATTTAATCACAAATATGTACATCAGGTATGTGGAAATACCGTTGGTGACATTCTGAAATCACATTTGACCCCTAGTGAGTCATGACTCCCAAAATACCCTAATGACCTATACTAGATGCACATCATAAAATATGTGGATGTCGTTTGATATAAAACAGGCCTATTGGCTTTGTCAAGAGAGCGCCTCATCAATATATAAGGCAAGCCTATATAACCACATGTTATAAGTCACTATCAGATAATTTAAATCAGTAACCAAGTATACGCGCAATCATTATTATCAATAAAAACATTGCAAGGTTTACCAGAAATCATTATCAGTAATGTACTTTAAAAAAGCATTGAGAGCAACATGCCATGTATCAGAGTCTTTCTTTTGCACACTTAAGCCTCACAAAGCACAAACATAGGGCCAACCTCTAATGAGCCCTGCAATCCTAAGCTGTAGAACAAGCTGTTACCTGTGCCGGCCATGCCTGGACAAACCCACGTTCCCCACCGCCACCACCTCACCCAATTCGAATGCACCCAAACAACTCCACTGCCTTTTGCTCAATGCCCGATCAAAAACGCAACCGACATATGGGACACCATCACCGCCCTCACCTCTGACATGGTCTTCCTCACCGAAACCTTGCTCAACTCTGCCTCCACCCAATATCGCCATGCTCCTCGGCTACAAGATTGTTCACCAGGATCGCCTCAACAAACACAGAGATGGAATCACCATCATCCACAAGGAATCCATCCACTGCACCACTGCTACAGATGACAATTCCTCAAAATCCAGCTCAGAATAGATGGCAAAACTACTATCAGAGGCACCCTTGCCTACAGACATCCAAGACCCTGCCCTAGCTTCTGCAATGCCATCCTTGAATTCATTGCCTCCCAAGTCATCGACACCGAATGCTACATTTTCCTTGGAGATCTCAATTTCCACCTCGACGACCCGAATGACGCCAACACCGTCAACCTTCTGGACAGCATGAACAACATAGACCTCACTCAGATAGTCACTGACCCTATGCACATCGAAGGACACACTCTAGATCCTATCTTCACCGCCAGCAACAAAGTCAAATACAGTCACACCACTGAGCTCACTTGGACACCCACACAATTGTCCACTTCACCTGCACAGCAGCCCCCAGCCAAACCACCAGACAAGTCAGCACCTCTCACCACAGCTGGAACAGAGTATCCGAGAGCTAATGGACCGATGCTCTCAACTCCTCTCCCCCAACACCTCCTCGAACAACGAGCAAACCGTCAAAATCTTCACCACTTGGATCTCTATCTGTGCCAACAGAGTCACTGCCATCAAACCCTCCAAACCCAACAGACCCTCCAAACAAGCCATCTCATACACCCCAGAACTAAAAACCTCGAAACGCAACTGCAAACAACAGGAAAGGAGATGGTGCAAAACCAAGGAGCCCACTGATAGGACCACTATCAAGACATAACTCAGCCAGTACCATAGAATCCTAAAAATTACAAGAAAGAACACCTTAGCCAACCACATCGAAGCTGACTCCAACCGCAGCAAAGTACTCTTCAGCATCATCAAGGAGTTCTCCATCCCCTCAGTGACTGAAAACAGCGTCACCCCCTCCCACTCACTCTGCAACTCCCTAGCTGACTTCTCCCAAGACAAAATATCCACCATCTACAGAATATTCAAAACCCAACTCGCCAACAACAAGGACACCTTCATTCTCCTAGACCCCACAGATGACCCCACCGACAACAGGATCACCATCTGGAACCAGCTCACCATGCAGAACTCCGTCGAGATCATCCACTCCATCCACTCTGGATCTCCAATGGACCGCTGCCCACAAAACATGTTCAACTTCATGAACAACACCATCTGCAGCAAGCTCACAGACATCCTCAACACATCCATCATCTCAGCCATCTACCCGAAGGATTGGAAACAGGTCAAGATAAAACCCCTCCTCAAGAAACCTTCTGCCGACCCAAATGAGCTCCAAAACTACTGACTAATCTCCCCTCTCTCCTTTCTTGTCAAAGTCCCCGAAAAAGCCAGAAACTCATGGAATACCTAGAGATCTTCTGGACGGATCCCAATCTAGATTCCACTCAAACCACAGCACTGAAACCACTCTGATTGCTGCCACGGAAGATATCAGAAGCCTCCTTAACCAGGGAGACCCAGCTGCCCTGATCCTCATTGACCTCTCAGCGGTATTCGACACTGTCTCCCACCACACCCTGATCAAGAGGCTTCATCAGATCTGCATCCAAAATGACGCCCTCAAATGGATCAAATCCTTCCTCTCTGGAAGAACTCAGAGGCTCCTCCTCCCTCCCTTCATCTCAAAGTCCAAGAGCATCAATTGAGGTGTCCCTCAAGGCTCATCCCTCAGCCCCACCCTTTTCAACAACTACTTTAATGCCCTGGCCAACATCATCAGAAACCACAGACTAAACATCATCTCCTATATGGATGACACCCAGCTCATCCTCTCATTATCCAAATATGTCTTCACCGCCAAGGCCAACTTCCACCTCCGCATGACCAGCATCATCAACTGGATGCAAGACAACTGCCTCAGACTCAACACAAACAAGATGGAAGTCCTGATCTTCAGGAACTCCATCTCACCGTTGGATGACTCCTGGTGGCCCTCCGACCTGGGTCCCCCGCCCACCCCCACAGACCAAGCCCAGAACCTCAGCATCATTTTGGACAGCAAACTCACCATGAAGAGCCAGATCAATGCAGTGTCCTCTGCCTGCTTCCTCACCCTCTGCATGCTTTGAAAAATCTTCAAATGGCTCCCCGTCTCCACCAGACAAACTGTTACTCAAGCCCTCGTCACCAGCCGCCTGGACAATGGCAAAGCACTTTATGCTGGAATCACATCACACCTCCTAAAAAGACTTTAGACCATACAGAACTTGGTGGTCAGACTCATCCTCGACCTCCCCAGATGGACCCACATTACCCCCACCTGAAAAAAACTCCACTGGCTTCCCATCCACAAAGAGATGTCAATTCAAGATTCTGAAGCATGCCTACAAAGTCCTCCACAGCCAAGGACCAGTGTACATCAACCATCGCCTGAGCTTCCATCTACCCTCCAGACCCCTGTGCTCCACCTCTCTCTCTCTCGCCCACACCCCCTGCACCTCAGCGACAGTGGAGGTAGTTTCTTTCCCTATCTTACCACGAAGTTGTGGAACATCCTCCCCATCCACCTTCAGACCTCGCCCTCCCTCCAGGAGTTCAGAAGGGGACTCATGGCCTGGTTTCCAACAGAAGTACCCAAGCAGCCTTGACCTAGTGCCTGGATACCCTCATGGTGATTAGTGTGCTCTACAAATCCTGTTTGGTTTGATTTGAACCACCAGAACATGAGACTCAGATGGAAGGAAAGGAAAGATTTTTTCAAAGCCCATAGAGGAGATGTGAAGATTTTGATGTGGTCTCATACAGTTTTTCTCTCTGCACATAGGGGTCGATTCCGATCCCGGTCGGA
Organism: Calotriton arnoldi; assembly: GCA_963921515.1. NCBI lineage: Eukaryota > Metazoa > Chordata > Amphibia > Caudata > Salamandridae > Calotriton > Calotriton arnoldi. Next base: position 645,129 of record CAWUFW010003657.1, on the reverse strand, counting down.
GTCGCACCTAACACCATTCGCCCGGGAAAAAACCCAGGCGAATGCGTGTTTCCCGACCGATTCGCACATACGTCCGAACGAGCAAGTACGATGCGCATAACTGCCCAAATCCCGACCCAGTCGCACTCACCCAATACAGCTCCTGTTCTCCGACCGATGCGGATCCGGAAACGCAGAATCGAGTCGCACGGAGGCCCAGATGCAGCCCCGTCCGGCCGGACAAGTACGTTGCGCCTTCCGTACGTGCCGAACCCGTCGCTACGCAAGGCACGTCAAAGCATCCGGGAAAGGCGCACATAAGCTCCGATTCGCGCCACAAGACGATCCACGGCTACGAGACGAACAAGCCAGCGACGAGGACGAGGCGAAGCAAAGAGAAAGACGAACGAGACGAACCAACCATAAATCCCATCGCGCCTATCCTACCAATACTCTACATTTATTACCGGAACTGGTACGGACGCGTACGGCGCAGAAGGTAAGTCAGACACCCACCACACAAACAAACCACACGTACCCGACATATAACACACACACATAGGGATGCAGAAATTACTTACACCAGCAACAGCAGCACCATAGGGGCGGGATGGCTATCACCAATGCTACATACACACATAGGGGCCTGGATGCCAACTACGAACACCACCCCTACCCAAGGGGTGCTAGATGCCTACCACTACTACCACCCATACCCAGGGGGGTCTGGATGCCTACCACTACCACCACCCCTACCCAGGGAGGGCTGGATGCCTACCACTACTACCACCCCTACCCAGCGGGTGCTAGATGCCTACCACTACTACCACCCCTACCCAGGGGGGTCTGGATGCCTACCATTACCACCACCCCTACCCATGGGGGGCTGGATGCCTACCACTACTACCACCCCTACCCAGGGGGTGCTAGATGCCTACCACTACTACCACCCCTACCCAGGGGGGTCTGGATGCCTACCACTACCCCTACCCATGGGGGGCTGGATGCCCTACCACTACTACCACCCTACCCAGGGGGTGCTAGATGCCTACCACTACCACCACCCCTACCCAGGGGTGCTAGATGCCTACCACTACTACCACCCCTACCCATGGGGGCTGGATGCCTACCACTACTACCACCCCTACCCATGGGGGGGCTGGATGCCTCACCACTACCACCACCCCTACCCATGGGGGCTGGATGCCTACCACTACTACCACCCCTACCCAGGGGTGCTAGATGCCTACCACTACTACCACCCCTACCCATGGGGGCTGGATGCCTACCACTACCACCACCCTACCCAGGGGTGCTAGATGCCTAACACTACTACCACCCCTTCCCAGGGGGTGCTAGATGCCTACCACTACTACCACCCCTACCCAGGGGTGCTAGATGCCTACCACTACTACCACCCCTACCCATGGGGGCTGGATGCCTACCACTACTACCACCCCTACCCAGGGGGTGCTAGATGCCTACCACTACTACCACCCTTCCCAGGGGGTGCTAGATGCCTACCACTACTACCACCCCCTACCCAGGGGGTGCTAGATGCCGACCACTACTACCACCCCTACCCAGGGGGTGCTAGATGCCTACCACTACTACCACCCCTACCCATGGGGGGCTGGATGCCTACCACTACCACCACCCCTACCCAGGGAGGGCTGGATGCCTACCACTACTACCACCCCTACCCAGGTGGTGCTAGATGCCTACCACTACTACCACCCCTACCCAGGGGGTCTGGATGCCTACCACTACCACCACCCCTACCCATGGGGGGCTGGATGCCTCACCACTACTACCACCCCTACCCAGGGGTGCTAGATGCCTACCACTACTACCACCCTACCCAGGGGTGCTAGATGCCCTACCACTACTACCACCCCTACCCATGGGAGGCTGGATGCCTACCACTACTACCACCCCTACCCAGGGAGGGCTGGATGCCTACCACTACTACCACCCCTACCCAGGGGGTGCTAGATGCCTACCACTACTACCACGCCTACCCAGGGGGTGCTAGATGCCTACCACTACTACCACCCCTACCCATGGGGGACTGGATGCCTACCACTACTACCACCCCTACCCAGGGAGGGCTGGATGCCTACCACTACTACCACCCCTACCCAGGGGGTGCTAGATGCCTACCACTACTACCACCCCTACCCAGGGGGTCTGGATGCCTACCACTACCACCACCCCTACCCATGGGGGCTGGATGCCTACCACTACTACCACCCCTACCCAGGGGGTACTAGATGCCTACCACTACTACCACCCCTACCCAGGGGGTGCTAGATGCCTACCACTACTACCACCCCTACCCAGGGGGGGCTGGATGCCTACCACTACTACCACCCCCACCCATGGGGGCTGGATGCCTACCACTACCACCACCCCTACCCATGGGGGGCTGGATGCCTACCACTACTACCACCCCTACCCAGGGGGTGCTAGATGCCTACCACTACTACCACCCCTACCCATGGGGGGCTGGATGCCTACCACTACCACCACCCCTACCCAGGGGGTGCTAGATGCCTACCACTACTACCACCCCTTCCCAGGGGGTGCTAGAAGCCTACCACTACTACCATACCTACCCAGGGGGTGCTAGATGCCTACCACTACTACCACCCCTACCCATGGGGGGCTGGATGCCTACCACTACTACCACCCCTACCCAGGGGGTGCTAGATGCCTACCACTACTACCACCCCTTCCCAGGGGGTGCTAGATGCCTACCACTACTACCACCCCTACCCAGGGGGTGCTAGATGCCTACCACTACTACCACCCCTACCCAGGGGGTGCTAGATGCCTACCACTACTACCACCCCTACCCATGGGGGGCTGGATGCCTACCACTACCACCACCCCTACCCAGGGAGGGCTGGATGCCTACCACTACTACCACCCCTACCCAGGGGGTGCTAGATGCCTACCACTACTACCACCCCTACCCAGGGGGGTCTGGATGCCTACCACTACCACCACCCCTACCCATGGGGGGCTGGATGCCTACCACTACTATCACCCCTACCCAGGGGGTGCTAGATGCCTACCACTACTACCACCCCTACCCATGGGGGGCTGGATGCCTACCACTACTACCACCCCTACCCAGGGAGGGCTGGATGCCTACCACTACTACCACCCCTAACCAGGGGGTGCTAGATGCCTACCACTACTACCACCCCTACCCAGGGTGGTCTGGATGCCTACCACTACCACCACCCCTACCCATGGGGGGCTGGATGCCTACCACTACTACCACCCCTACCCAGGGGGTGCTAGATGCCTACCACTACTACCACCCCTACCCAGGGGGTGCTAGATGCCTACCACTACTACCACCCCTACCCATGGGGGCTGGATGCCTACCACTACTACCACCCCTACCCATGGGGGGCTGGATGCCTACCACCAACACCACCCCCACTCATAGGATGGACAATGCATGACACAACCAGCACACTACAACCTAGGGAATGCAAGAAAAAGACATCCCCCCAACACCATGACAAGCGTGTGTAGACTGTGTCAAATGCCTACAACACTGAACATGACTTTGAACACACAATGTGACCCCCTATCACATGTGTCACACATAAATGTGTGTGGCCTCCACAATGCAAGCAGACCATGACCACTGTGGCAATGGGGTCCAACCCCATCATCACAGTGACCAAAAGGTAAGTGTGGGGTCCATAGCTGAAGCACATTTTGAACATTGTGGCAATGGGGTCTAAGCCCCCATCATCACAGTGACCAAAAGGTAAGTGTGGGGTCCATAGCTGAAGCACATTTTGAACATTGTGGCAATGGGGTCCAACCCCCATCATCACAGTGACCAAAAGGTAAGTGTGGGGTCCATAGCTGAAGCACATTTTGAACATTGTGGCAATGGGGTCTAAGCCCCCATCATCACAGTGACCAAAAGGTAAGTGTGGGGTCCATAGCTGAAGCACATTTTGAACATTGTGGCAATGGGGTCTAAGCCCCCATCATCACAGTGACCAAAAGGTAAGTGTGGAGTCCATAGCTGAAGCACATTTTGAACATTGTGGCAATGGGGTCCAACCCCCATCATCACAGTGACCAAAAGGTAAGTGTGGGGTCCATAGCTGAAGCACATTTTGAACATTGTGGCAATGGGGTCCAACCCCCATCATCACAGTGACCAAAAGGTAAGTGTGGGGTCCATAGCTGAAGCACATTTTGAACATTGTGGCAATGGGGTCTCAAGCCCCCATCATCACAGTGACCAAAAGGTAAGTGTTGACATTGAAAAAGCTGCAACTGCCAAACTGCATGGATGATTCCTGGTCACAGAACAACAAACACATCAGTGGCAAAGTAGTGCTTGTGTCCCATAGCAACATAGATTGGGGGAGGCAAACAGTGCAGTGCAAATAAGACATACCTTTGGCCATGTGCAGACAAACATCACCCATGGGGGCTGACACTGTCAACATTCATCAATGACACAATGACAGAAGTGACCATCATAATGCAGACCCACATATTTGCACCAATGGGCACACAAATGTAGATATCCTGTGGAGACTGTAGATGTGAGGTGAACAAATACCATACCATGGCAGCAATGGGACACACAAACAATGATCATTGTGCTGACTGATGACCTAGGAGTCCCAGGGACAGCAGGTGAAACCCACCAAACAACATACAGCCAATGGCACACTAAAGATATGCCAATGCAGTGGTGCAGATGCACAAACACAAACAGGCAGCCCCACACTGCACATCAAACACAACAGGTGAGGGGGGTGCCAGTGTCCCCAGGCAACCACACAACACATGATGAGGCCTGAATACCAATTACACAGATGCGCATACAGTGCCACACAAAAGTAACTCATGGATCCAAATCCCCTATGTGGGCAATCAGGCATTGTTAGATGAGAGGGAGCACAAATCACACATGTCACACAAGCATGTAGGAACAGCAACTGACACAGCAAGACACAGACACACCACAGCACTACCCCCAGGGTCCCCACAATGTGTTGACCCTGGGCTGCATGACAATCCCACTGTGATGACAAAGCTAGATGTCGTTCACACTGTGAACCACAGTCATGTGTCCTGATCAACAAACTACCATCACACCTACACAAGCACAAATCAATCAGCACGGCCAGTAAGCCAAGGCCAACATGGAGGCAGGGGTCTAGCCGGGCAACAACTCTCATCTGCACACACTCAACACCACACACCTCGACCTCCAACAATGTGCAGCAGTGAAGATCACATGCACTGGTGACATTGCACATGCACCCATGACAATCCCATGGGGGGGTGGTAACTAAGGTGCAGAAACACATCACACATGGCCACTCAACAAGACTCCTGAATGTCTGACACACTGCACACTACGCTGTACATGGACATGACGGCAATACCACACCAACCAATGGGATCCCAGCCACAGTCCCACACCAATGAAGAAGCCAAGGTCACCCACAAAGAACACACATAGACAACTACCAACATTGCAGCCCTGACCCTGAGGAGTGCCAGCAGTCACACACACAACGTGTCACAATCACTGAAAGCTAACACAAACTGGAAATTACATGACAGGTGTAAACAACAAGTGCCAAGGGGAATCCTGACTGTGTCCCATCTGCGTTAGCCCACAAACTCAGCCCTGACAGCAAACACACCTATGGGTGACACCCTGATGACCAGTAATGTGCCATGCACCCACATCACAGAGAACCCAGGGAGAAGACTTTGGGGGAACATAGGTCAACTCAGCAAGCATCACAAACAGGAACATCACTAGGGATCCCAGCATGCACAGCAAAATGGAAGTGAACACACACAGACATGCTCACACAACACACACCTTGGGCTCAGGCAATGTCACAGGATTACTCACTGCCATGAGGGGACTCCACTCCTGTGTGAGGAAAGCTGTGCCATATGTCGCCTCAGTAGGGCTCCATCATGTCAGCAGAACACTTGGTCACACAGTCAACAATTAGCACGAAATGAAGGCTCCCGTCATATCAGCCTGGTCATGGGAGTGTCAACGAAATCATCAGCACAGATCCAACACACATGTATAGCAAGTTGCACTGACAACACAGATGAGTCCTTCCCCATTGATGCCCAAACTTGCATGTCCAGTGGAGATGGCCACACGGTCAGGGAAGTAGACTAATTGAACAATGGCAAGCACAACAGATGTGCAGGGGTGTAAGCCACAGATGTGATATTGCAAATGTAAGTAGGAAATCCCATTGCCAAATATTGAAAACATGACACCCTCATATGCTGCTAAGGATGACATGGATACACTACAGGATAGGACACATTACCCGTGGACCACATGGGTTCCTGCACAGTAACACTTCATTTTCATGAGACCAAAAATCACCATCACTGCAGCAAGGGCACGGTTAGCATCATCAACATCATGTACATCAGAAGCAAAACCACTAGAGAACAGAAAGTAGCTTTATTCAGCATATGTGGGTTCAAAAGTTAAAGTCCAGAAAAAAAGAAACAAAGGCCAATGGCCAGTCCATTCTGAAAGTCAAAACAGGGTGACAGTGGCAGATGTCACCCTACGCATGCCTGCACTGCTACACACCAGGGACAATCCCCTCGGAGGGGCATACGGGGGGGCAGGCCAGGCACCGCAGGGACAGGATCAGGGCTCACCAGAAGGAGGCAGGGAAGGGGTGGTGGGTGCTGGAGAGCCACTGACAACTGCAGTGGAGGTGTCTGACATGGTGTGTGCCGGCACAACTGGGGGGCATGACTCAGATGGTGTGGGTGCCGGCACGACTGCAGTGGGCCGTGCAGATGGAGTGGACAGGTTCCCCACTGCAGTGCCCAAGTCAGACGGGGTGGTAGTGGACTCCACTGCAGTGCCTACCTCCAGGGGAGGAGAATGGGGTTCAGGTAAGGTGGGCAGGACAGAGGGGAGGACACCGTCTCCACACCAGTGGCACAGACATGCGCAGCGGGGGTGTGGTGCCGGAAGAGCAAGTGGCAGGGGGAGAAGGCCGGATCTTTTTGGGGATGGTGTATCTGTGGGTGGGGGAACCTGGGGCAGGGTGTGGTGGGGGCACCTGTGGAGTGGGGGCCTGAGGGATGGAGGAAGGAGACTTGGTGCTTGAGCTGCAGGGCGGCGGCGGGGTCTTGCTCTTCCGGGTCCTGGGGGACTTGCGGATGGGGGCGTCAGTCGGTCTGCGCCTGGGGGAGGGTGTCCGGGGGCGAGGGGCACTCCCTTCCGTGTGGGTGGGCTTCCTCTTCCCCCTGAATGCTGGATCAGCTGGATCGGAGGGGAAGAGGCCGAGGTCACTGAGGAAGACCCGCTGTGTCTTTGGGGTTGCAGGTGAGGCAAGGGAAGGGGCCTTGGAGGGAGAGGTAACTGAGGACTGCGCAGTGCTCGTGGATGCGTGTGTGTGTGCCTGGGCCCCATCCCCTGTGAGTGTGGTTTCAGTCCCCTGACTGTGCGTGCGTGTGCGTGTGGATTTTGGCGTGTGTGTCTGTGTGCTGCCTGTGTCTGTGCTGGTGTGTGCCTGTGCCGGTGTGTGTGTGCTTGGGACAGGTAAGGTGCTGGGGAGTGTGGATGGGGCAGAGGTAGGAGGGGTGAGGGACTGTTGGAGGAGGGACACTGCTGCCGTCAGGGAGGAGTCCATGGACCTATTGCCCCTCTGTAGGGCAGACATGCCCGATGAGATGCCCTCCATGAACGACACCAGCTGAGTCAACAGAGTGGTGTGTGCATGGAGGACACTCAGCATCGCTGTCTGCCCTACATGGAGCTGGCGAAGGAGGTACACAGACTCCTCACTCAGGGCAGCAGGGGACACAGGGGCAGGGGGTGCGGTGCCTGGCACGAAGGAGACACGCTCCCGAACATGGGAGCCTCCACGGACTTCGGGAATGGGAGCCGATGGGAGGGCGGTGGTGGTGGTGGTGGTGGCGGGGACAGCAACACTAGCTGTGGTGTGGTGGCTGCTGACACCCGCCTCCACAAGGGAGTCATCCTCCGAGCTGCTGTGGTCCTCAGCTGAGGTGGATGGTGCTGAGGACTCCTCGGTGTGGCTCCCCTCGCCCTCCGTGCCACTGGGTCCCTCCGACCACTCCTCGGCTGCTGACCCAGTCTGGCTCTGCGGCTCCTCCTGGTCCGTGGAGCTGTCCCCTCCTGTGGCCGTGGATGTATCTGCAAACAATAGGGAAACAGACAGACATCAGTCACCTGCACCGAACGCACACACCACAGTAAGTACAGCACATTACAGAGCAAGCCCTGGCATCCTTAGTTGAACATTGCTAAAAGTGCCCAAACAGAGTAGGGGAAGCCAATTGTCAGTCTGATGGTCAACCATGGCACTCACATCTCTCCTGGCCTTGCACCCATCTGTCTGGTGTCTGTCGGATGGCAATACCCCAGTGTGGACACATGCACCACCTACACAGTAGTTGGACAGTGCAGAGAACACGGTGAAGCATGTGAACATGCACACATCACAACTCTTGCCACTGAGTCAGTACAGGTGTCCGGATAAAGGGATGCCCAGAGTCAATTTTGAAATGCATGTGATGCATACCAGCGACAGACACCATGATGCACCCATGTCCTGATAGTCATTGCCACAATGGTGTGCATGTAGCACATGTCACTCCCCTGCAGGATCACTCATAGGAAGTTTCATGCCATGGCACAGGCATGCCTGCTAAGTCATACATCACTGTCTCCAGTCACATGGGCAGGGCAGCCAGACAACAACAGTCTGCACTGTGTCACTATAGTAGGTCATGGGGAATGCAAGTCCTGGAGCTGAACAAGTGCACATGTACATCCCCCACACACCACATCATCTGAACCCTTATCTGTCCACGTCATACCAATTGGACATATGGGAGACCTGTAACACAACCCTCTGAACCTGAGCACCTCACAATCTGCTGTGAATGGGAAACAGCTGCCTGAACTTCACATTCGCATACCCCAGTCTGCACGGTCAGGTGATCAAACACCTATGTGTCACACAAGTATCGTCTCCTATGTCACATCTCCGGTGGCATGCTGAGCCCCAACCGAGAAACACCCCTGACAACGAAGTCACAGCACACTGACACAGAGGCAGACACCTGAGGGGACATATCACTGAGCACAACGTGTCAGCTGATACACGTGAGTGGGAGTACAGAGTGTATTGTATGGCCTGGAGTAGGCATGACTGTCCTGCCCCACGTGAATGAGGGATGAGCCCTGGACAGTAGGCAGGTGGCTAAGTATGTGTGACACACGTAATATACACACTCCTGGGGCCCAAACATTGTTCCCACCCGCAGCATGGGTGTGTGCCAGATACCCCAGGCACATGTGGTGGATCAGCTCAGCAATTGGACCACATATCAAAGTAACACGCAGATTACATGTCAGAACACAGGCATTGTGTAAGCAATGGACCCACCCATGATGCCCACCACAGAGTTAGGGGAACAAATGCTGTCCCCCACCTTGAGCTGAGCAAAATGCAAGGACACAGTACCCAAGTGACACAATTCCCTGACTGTAAGGGCCACACCTGGGTATCAGATGAGGAGTGGGCAGTGCACAATTGAGGGACATGGGTCCTGGACCACATGACTGATGTACTGTGGAAGTTTAACCAGGCCAGAGGAGGGCACATAGCATGGCAGACAAAGTTCACAATGCAGTCATGGACTCACCCCCTCCTTGCTGCTCTCTGGCCTTCAGCTGCCCATCCAGATCAGGGAAGACCACCGCCAGGATCCTGAGCATGTGGGGGTCAGGGTCCGGTGTCCGCCCCTCCTGCGAGGAGGCGACAGCTTCAGCTGGACCCGTGCGATCCTCCGGGTCCAGCCCCGAAGGTCCTGCCACCTCTTCTGGCAGTTGCGGATCCGGCGCTTGTAGACCCCCACGGATCTCACTGCCCGGACGATGGTCAGCCATATCTGCTGCTTCTGGTGGGCATCAACCTGTGAGGATGACAAAGTGAAAATGCCATTACTACACATTCAACATATCCGTGCATTACACAGTTGGATATACATGTCTCAATCACAGGGGCACATGATGTACACAGGCAGTGCAACGATGGCTATGGACAGTTTGCCAGCAGTTACTACATGGTATCATTGCCTGGGAAGTAAAACCTTGTTTAAATGCACTGTCACTGCACTATACCTGTTCAGTGCATGTAACTACACACTATGGGGGGTGACAACTACTCAGTGAGCCTGCTAGCCAGTGGCGTGCAGACTGTAAGTCTTGCTAGTCAGACAACATGCACATTTAGTAAGGCAGTGGACAGCACACTCACCTGCTCCCCTGCTTTCCCATACAGCTTGCTGTACTGTGGAAGGAGGCTGTCCAGCAGGGCCTGGTTCTCCTCAGTGCTGAAGGCTGGGGCTCTCTCCACAGTACGTGCCATTGCAGGATCCAGAGGGTGCAGATACAGCAGCAGTGGTGGTGGCAGATGTCGTCCTGGAGCATGTAGTGCAGGCAAGTGAGCTCTCAGGGGAACAGCCAGCATTATATGTGTGCTGCAGAGGCAGATACTGTCCCATGTGTCCAAAGTGATAGGTCCAAGTCGTTTGCATCTTCTGAATCTGGCCAATCCATGGAATTGCACCACTTACACACGCCCACAGCATCCTTCAAAAGTTCAACTTCATGACACCCATGAATTTGCAACATTATTGTGGGTGACCAATTGAATTCACAGCATCAGACTCGTTAAAGATTTGAAAACGCGTCCGTTGCCAGGCCAGGCCATAGCCAATGGGTGCGCACCGATCGGTCCATTGCTGTACAACGCGTATTGCGAATACAACGCGTACCCGCTCACATTGTATGCAATGGCCAATGTGTGCGCACCGATCGGTCCATTGCTGTACAACGCGTACCTGCTCACATTGTATGCAATGGCCAATGCGTGCGCACCGATCGGTCCATTGCTGTACAACGCGTATTGCGAATACAACCCGTACCCGCTCACATTGTATGCAATGGCCAATGCGTGCGCACTGATCGGTCCATTGCTGTACAACGCATACCCGCTCACATTGTATGCAATGGCCAATGCGTGCGCACCGATCGGTCCATTGCTGTACAACGCGTATTGCGAATACAACGCGTACCCGCTCACATTGTATGCAATGGCCAATGCGTGCGCACCGATCGGTCCATTGCTGTACAACGCGTATTGCGAATACAACGCGTACCCGCTCACATTGTATGCAATGGCCAATGCGTGCGCACCGATCGGTCCATTGCTGTACAACGCGTCCCTGTACAAGTCACTGGCATATGTCACCATGCCTGTCACAGGTGAACATATGCCAGCCACATATACTTCCCAGGGAGTGAGGGGCACACCTACAACACCACAGCCTGTCTACACTGTGTCCTAAGGCATGTAAGGCTGCATTACCTGTTCCGTGTATGGGGGTCAACATGTTGTTTTTTGGCTGGCACTTGGGGGCAGCCACTCCCAGGCTGTGCACGTGTTCGTGGGGACAGAATCCTTGGTGTGTTGTGCACATGAACACTGTGGTGTGCAACTGTTCATTTCAGGGCATGTGGCATGGTCACATTTCACGGCTGTGTATGTGTATGTCATGTCACATACCCCCTGAGTCCCATGTGGGACGGTATGTACGTCCCAGGGTGACCCATTGCCACAATTGTGATGGCCCTCCACAGTCTGTGTGCATGTTGTGTTTACAATGTCTCTGATTCCATGTGCACAATGGGAGACAGTCTCCACATCCACGTTGTTTGTGCATGGACTTTGATGTTGTGCGTGTGTGTGTCACAGACGTCCATGTCTGTCCTGCCGAGGCAACAGGGACCACTACCTGTGGGGGTCATGGTTGTTTAGCTGTGGTGTATTCATGATGCACCATGTCATGCCAGTGTCCATGTGGCAATACAGGGTCCCTGGGAATCTACCTGTCGATGAGCTGTGATGCCTGGGGCACATCTGTCCTCACATGTCACTGTGGTGTGTGTTTGGAACGTGACAGCAGTACATGGGTACTGTGACACAGCCTAATGATATCCCATAGCACAACCTGGGACTTGTTGAGGACACATGTTGAACTGTGATGTTAGATGTTAGCCATGTAGGTGCCATACATGTCCTTACGGAACGGCACACGCATCATGTACTTGTGTCTTGTAATGATGTATCATGTGATATTGAGTCTGGTCTATGCCACATATGTGGGGTGACTGACAATCTTTCTTTCTTCACCTATGCATTGCAGGGCACCAGCTGTCCATCGGCCATTCCCTGACCTTGCAACAATGGTTGAACGGGACTGCATCCGACGGTACCGCTTCACCAGGCCACTGATTGAGGAATTGACGGTGCGGTTGGCCCCACATTTGCAACCTGGCCGGACATACCCTACAGCGCTGACCCCCAAGGTGAAGGTGATGGCAGCCCTACACTTCTTTGCCACCGGTACCTTTCAACACACTGTGGCGTCTGCTGGTGGGATGTCACAGACCATGTTCAGCCGTGTGCTACGCGATGTTTTGGAGGCAATGTTGAGATACCTGAACCAGTACATCTATTTCCCTAAACGTCAACAACTCACTGACGTGAAGAGTGACTTCTATGCCCTGGGGAGGATGCCGCATGTCATTGGCTCCATTGATGGGACACATGTGGCTTTGGTACCACCACAGGCCCAAGAGCAGGCATACCGGAACCGCAAACACTACCATTCGGTCAATGCACTGGTGGTATGTCTTGCAGATATGAGCATCTCACACGTCTGTGCCCGTTTCCCCGGTTCTGCACACGATGCCTACGTGATGAGGAGTAGTCGCATCCCGAGGATGATGTCACAGATGCGGAACCAGCGTGCCTGGCTTGTTGGTGTGTACTGACTTTGTACCATTGTGTGTGTTCTGCAATGTAGTGTTCCACCCTCTTTTCCAACTCAGCTAATGTGCAATTGTCTGTATGTAGGTGACTCCGGATACCCCAACATGCCGTGGTTGCTGACGCCCCTCAGGAACCCTGTGACACCAGCCCAGATGCGCTACAATGAGGCACATGGTCGGACCAGGAGAGTGATTGAGCGGACATTTGGTCTCCTGAAGAGCCGCTTCCGCTGCCTAGATAAGACAGGAGGGGCCCTCCCATATGCCCCAGCAAAGGTGTGCAAGATTGTCATCGTCTGCTGCATGCTACACAACCTGGCAGTGCGGAAGGAGTTGCCTCTCATCCTGGATGACGATGACCAACATCCGCCACCTGTGGAGGATCCTGGGCTGGACCACGATGCCAGTGATGATGATGATGATGAGGTGATGTCCGCACACAGCTCATCACCAACTTCTTCAGCTGAATGTGAGTATCCAGGGATGTTATGTCAATGATGTGAGTTTGCATGATATGTGTTGGTGGTGCTCTGGTGCTGTTTGAGTGTGTCCATGTGCTACTTGACTGTATGCGTGCAGCGATGTGTCCTTACAGGTAGTCTGTACTCCACAACAGTGTTGACATGCTAACTTGGTTCTGGGTGGGTATCTTGTGACATGTATTGGGCATGAGTATTGCAGTTCTGTCCTGTTCTTCAGTGCTTTTGACTGTGTGTCATTTCTGTCCTTCACAGGGTACTTTCAGAGTTGTTTGTTCAACTGTGATCCCCCGACACCGTGAATCAACTTCCAGGGTGGTAGCTGTCGTTTCCCTACAGGTGATGTGCGCCACACCCATGGACTTCCTTTCTTCTACACTTGTTGACTGTGTGCCCACTGCCAGGTGGGATTACCTTGCATCTGTAGTGGTTACAACATGTTGCAAATGTGTAATAAACCTGTGCTGCACTTTGTGATGTGCGTTGTCTGTGGTCACACATCTGACTGACATTTGCTTACTGCACCAGTGGGCTAGTTAACGCAGACTGTGAATAGGTGTTGGGTCTGTGCAATGCAACGTATTTCCTGGCAACATCAGTGTAGGCGATGAGTCAGATGGCCCTGGTGTGTATGTGTTGTGTAGCCCTGGTGGTGTGTCTCCCTCATATGTGTCACGTCGCCATGACTCACATGCCGGTGTTGTACTTGCTGTAGCAGTTAGCATGCACAGTGTCATTTCACAGATCATCATCGCCACTTCAGAAACAACGTTGGAATCACAACAGAGGCAAGTATGGTGTATTAGTGAGTTTATTGACATACATGTGTGAGTATAGTGCACAGGATGGTGGGTGCTGTACATTGTGATTGTAATCCAAAGTTCCTAGATGATTTGGAAGTCCTGATAGCAGTAGTGTCCTGAGTAAAGTCCACAGTCATCTGAAACATTGTTCCAACTTGAGCTCCCCATGTCATGTGGGAGAGTTGTGTTGCATTCGACAGGGTGAACAGTTTGCGCACAAAGGTGATTTTCCAGAACAGGTGTTGGCTTCCTGGGGGTTGTGCATGGCCATCAGCCTCTCAGTTGTCCTTCCTCGGACGACCCCTCTTCTTTGGGGGGGGACCCTCAAGTGCAGGCTGCTGCGGTGCAGGGGACTCTCCGCCAGAGTCATCCTCCCTCCCAGTGGCAGTTGCAGTTGTTGCAGCACCAGATGTTGTGGGCACACAGGGAGGTGTTGACATGTTGGTGCCCATCGGTGGAGGCATTGTAATATGTCCCTATGCACCGCCGTCTGTTCTTGCAATGTGTCCCACTTGGACTCCATGCGGGACATGTGTAAGTCCAAGCGGGCATGATGGGCAGCCTGCTGCTGTTGAATGTCCCTGAGGATGCCCACTACCTGGCTGAACTCTCCGGTGCTTGGCTGGTATGCATCAGCTATGCGTACCAGTTGTGGGTCATCATGCAGTCCAAACCCCTCTGCAAGCAGCGACCTATGTATACCACTCCTCCCACCACCCCTGTCGACACATGAAGGACCTGCGGTGGCACGCACAGGTGACCCTGGGCCCCCTTGGGGGTTGTTGCTGGTGTTGGTGTCCGTAGCTCCACGTTGGGCCGGGGTCCATGTGGTGGTGGTGGTGGTTGTCCTTGGTCTGTCCGTGTCGGCAGGGGTGGTCTGTGTGTTGGCAGTTGTTGGAGGGGTGGGTGCAGGGGGTGCAGCTGGTGGTCCTGCTGGTGCTGCATGATGACTCTCTGCGGAGGTGCCAGGTAGGTCTTCGTCATCCGAGGTGGGCAGAGGCTGTTCCACACCAGTGAGCTCAGTGTCTCCCGGAGCCTGGGACAGGGACTCCTCAGCGTCTGCTGCTGTGTCCCCATCATCACCTGTATTTGGGAGAGACACACAATGTATGTAATGTTTCTACAGGCATCAATGGTTCAAACACCTGACAGTTGTGACTGTACCTCTGGATGCGGGCCTGTACATTGCATTGTCCTAAGTTGTCACAGTCAGCTGTTGATATTGGTGTAGCACATTGTCCTGGCAACATGAGGCATTTCAATGTGAATGTTGAGGTGTGTGCATGGCCAGCATTGGTGGTATTTGGTTGACATCCGGACATCCTTCTCCCTCCAGCCCAGTTATCCCACCATGAAGCATGCCACCCTTGCAGTGGGTGCAGGTTGACTCTCAGGATGTCAGTCAGTGGTGTCCTGCTGTTGGTTGGTGGCCAGTTCCCATCAGGGCATTGTGCTCCCCACAACAGAGCACCAGTGTCAGACATCTTTGATGGGGCTTTCCACTCTCTGTGAGGTGTGCATGCTTCAGTGTGAGCTTGCTGGGCCATGTGGGTGGGGGATGTTGAGCTGTGACTACCACTCCCATCATGCTATTGCCTCCACCCCCTTCCCAGCATGCCCATACTTCCTTCCTTTTGAGTGTACTTCACTGTGTGTGGGTGTGACAGCAATGGCAAGATGGCTGACAGTGGTGTCCTGCTGTTGGTTGGTGGCCAGTTCCCAGCATGGCCTTGTGCTCCCCACAACAGAGCACCAGTGTCAGACATCTTTGATGGGGCTTTCCACTCTCTGTGAGGTGTGCATGCTTCAGTGTGAGCTTGCTGGGCCATGTGGGTGGGGGATGTTGAGCTGTGACTACCACTCCCATCATGCTATTGCCTCCACCCCCCTTCCCAGCATGCCCATACTTCCTTCCTTTTGAGTGTACTTCACTGTGTGTGGGTGTGACAGCAATGGCAAGATGGCTGACAGTGGTGTCCTGCTGTTGGTTGGTGGCCAGTTCCCAGCATGGCCTTGTGCTCCCCACAACAGCGCACCAGTGTCAGACATCTTTGATGGGGCTTTCCACTCTCTGTGAGGTGTGCATGCTTCAGTGTGAGCTTGCTGGGCCATGTGGGTGGGGGATGTTGAGCTGTGACTACCACTCCCATCATGCTATTGCCTCCACCACCCTTCCCAGCATGCCCATTCTACCTTCCTTTTGAGTGTACTTCACTGTGTGTGGGTGTGACAGCAATGGCAAGATGGCTGACAGTGGTGTCCTGCTGTTGGTTGGTGGCCAGTTCCTAGCATGGCCTTGTGCTCCCCACAACAGAGCACCAGTGTCAGACATCTTTGATGTGGCTTTCCACTCTCTGTGAGGTGTGCATGCTTCAGTGTGAGCTTGCTGGGCCATGTGGGTGGGGGATGTTGAGCTGTGACTACCACTCCCATCATGCTATTGCCTCCACCCCCTTCCCAGCATGCCCATACTTCCTTCCTTTTGAGTGTACTTCACTGTGTGTGGGTGTGACAGCAATGGCAAGATGGCTGACAGTGGTGTCCTGCTGTTGGTTGGTGGCCAGTTCCCAGCATGGCCTTGTGCTCCCCACAACAGAGCACCAGTGTCAGACATCTTTGATGGGGCTTTCCACTCTCTGTGAGGTGTGCATGCTTCAGTGTGAGCTTGCTGGGCCATGTGGGTGGGGGATGTTGAGCTGTGACTACCACTCCCATCATGCTATTGCCTCCACCACCCTTCCCAGCATGCCCATACTTCCTTCCTTTTGAGTGTACTTCACTGTGTGTGGGTGTGACAGCAATGGCAAGATGGCTGACAGTGGTGTCCTGCTGTTGGTTGGTGGCCAGTTCCTAGCATGGCCTTGTGCTCCCCACAACAGAGCACCAGTGTCAGACATCTTTGATGGGGCTTTCCACTCTCTGTGAGGTGTGCATGCTTCAGTGTGAGCTTGCTGGGCCATGTGGGTGGGGGATGTTGAGCTGTGACTACCACTCCCATCATGCTATTGCCTCCACCCCCTTCCCAGCATGCCCATACTTCCTTCCTTTTGAGTGTACTTCACTGTGTGTGGGTGTGACAGCAATGGCAAGATGGCTGACAGTGGTGTCCTGCTGTTGGTTGGTGGCCAGTTCCCAGCATGGCCTTGTGCTCCCCACAACAGAGCACCAGTGTCAGACATCTTTGATGGGGCTTTCCACTCTCTGTGAGGTGTGCATGCTTCAGTGTGAGCTTGCTGGGCCATGTGGGTGGGGGATGTTGAGCTGTGACTACCACTCCCATCATGCTATTGCCTCCACCCCCTTCCCAGCTTGCCCATACTTCCTTCCTTCTGACTCTGCTTCCCTGTGGGGTAGTGTGCCTGTGCTGACAGGATGGCTGACAGTGTTGTCCTGGCGTTTGTTTGGCTACAAGTCCCATGTGTGTCACTGTGCTTCCCACAGCATGACCCAGGGTGGTGGTTCTTTGTGGGATAATTAATTTTAGTGTGAGGCAATGCATTTTCCCAGGTGAGTTGTGTGTAGTTTGTGTTAGGGGGTGTGTGGGAAGAGCTGCTGGTAACTATGGTCATAGCTGTCAGTCCTCCTTCCCACCCAGCCAGTTTTCCCACCATGGAACGTGCTTCCATTGCAGGGAGTGCAAGTTGTCTTTCAGGATGTCAGTCAGTGGTGTCCTGCTGTTTGTTGGTGCCCAGTTCCCAGCAGGGCCTTGTGCTCCCCACAGCAGTAGCCAGTGTCAGCCATCTTGTTAGTTGTTTTCCACTCCCTGTGATGTGAGCATGGTTCAGAGTGGTGTTGATGGGCGTATTGTGATGGTGGGCAATATCTGTGACTACAACTCCCATGATGCTATTGGCTACACTGACTTGACCAGCATACACAGGATTCCTTCCTTTCTGTGGGATTCCCTGTGTGGTGGTGTTGTAGTGGTGGCTACATATCTGACAGTGTTTGTTGGTTAGATTTGTGCCACTGCCTAGCTTTATTTGTTGTAGGGTTTGTACATGTCATGACACAGTTACATATCACTATGAGATGGCATGTATTGTGTTTATCTGACTGACATACACATCTTGGGATGATTCTGGTTTTGTTGCTGTGGATTTGCTAAGGGTGCATGGTTTGCCTATCCCCTTGACAGTGATGTGTGTGTATTGTCACACAATATTGGGTATATTGGTTGTGTACTCACCAGGCTCTGGGATGTTTTCTAGTCCATATACGCTCACTGGTGGTAGGATGGCCCGCACCTTCTCCTCCCAGGGCCTGAGGTATAGTGGTTTGGCAGGAGGGCCACTGCCGGTGTGTTGGCTCAAGATGTAATCCTTCTTCAGTAGGTCCCTGACCCTCCTGCGCACATCATACCACCTGTTCTGGATGTCTTCCTTTGTGCGCAAACATGGTGATTGTGCGTTCACCCTGTCGACGATCCTCTCCCACATCTTGGTTTTCTGCGACATGGGTGTCTGTTGGACCAGTGTACCAAACAGCTGTGGCTCTACCCTGAGGATCTCATCTACCAGGACTTCCAATTCACTGTCTAGGAACTTTGGATTCTTCTTGGGGGGCATGGTGATGGGTGGTGGTGGTGAGTGATGTGTGTGTTGGTGTGCAAGTGAGGGTGTGTGAGTGTGTGTTTTGCTGGGTGTATGTGAGGGTGCTATTTGTTGAGGTGCTGATGGTGTGTGGCTTGTGTGATGGATGAGCTGTGAGTGTGTGTGTGGTTGCTGTCTGTTGGTGTTCTGTGCTGGCAGGTAATTTGAATTTGCAAAGGATCATGGTAGGGATTTGTGTCCTTTATATGGGTGGAGTTGTGGGTGTGTCTTTGTTCCCTGTTTCCCCCCAGTATTTATTGGCTTTGTAATTGCTTGTTTGGCCTTTTTTTTGTGTTTTTCCCTTTGTACTTTTTGTGCATGTAGGAGACGTTCTTCTGACCGAGTCGGACCCTGCAGTTGTCTCGTGCGGGCTTCTCCGAGTCGTTCACGCTGTGTTTGTGCTGTTTTATGTGCTGCGTACGCGTCGGTCGCGGTGTATTGGGTTGCTTCGGCTCACTGTTTTGTATGCGTGTCGGTCGTACGGCTTGAGCTCCGTGCGACTCGGTCGTGTTTTCCACGCGATGCATCGTACTGCGCGGCTCGGAGTTCGCGGTGCGTTTTGTTCGGGTTCCTTCCTGGTGCGTGTCGGTCGGTTCGATTCGCGCGGTTTTCCGGCCGGATAGCTTTTTTCTGCGCGGTTCGGTCGGTCGTATTGTGTTCCGTACGAGTCGGTCGGATTTTGCACGCATTTCATCGTACTTTCCGTGTCGGGTTGCACCGGTACGTGTCGGTCGGATACAAATCCGGATCCGAGTCGGTCGGTACGTTTTCCGGCCCGAATCGGAATCGGCCCCATAGTTGGGTAGGCTTCACATGGAGGTGATCCAGAGGCAGTAGACTGGGCATTATAGTCATTGCCAATTATTAAGACTTCAGTTTTGTTGCCAATGACCTTCAACAAATAGTTCATCATCCAACCTTGGATGCAAGAGGAAATCCCTGAGTGGGAGATCCCCTGTGCCCAGAGGAAGAACCAACTTCAGAAACAATAATGAGCGATTGGCATATTAAATTGTGTTGTACCTGGCCCTTTTGCCTTCCTCCTGTATTTTTCCCCCTTTGTTTTTGTGGGCTTTAGGACTCTTGGCACTTTACCACCAATGGATAGAGGAAAAGACAGCAATAAGACAAAGCCGAAACAGAGTCCAACATAAAAGGCAAGGATGTTAAAGCCATTAATGGAAAACACAGTAGAGTGCCAATGTGACAAGAGAATCTGAAGAACAAGGTCAGTGCAACCGACAAAAAGGTCAGAAAGCAGAGGAACCGTAAAATAGGAAAATAACAAAGTTAAGGGGCAGGAACAGTGAATGCACTAGTGAAGAGTCAAAATTAACACAAACATTGCCAGGCAGATTTTAATTTCTTCGTGATGCTTAAATACTGCCACTGCTTGTTCCCACTCTTTACTGTGTTTCTTATTGGATGACTTGTATCCTTCTATTTTTGACATCAGGGAACAATTTCTATTTGACTTTTAGCACTTAATGCAAGTTCCTGTCTTTCCTTTCTCTCTTCATTGTTGCTCACACATCCCCCCTATTTTTGGTTCCTTTTTTATTACTTATAATTTTTTCATTCAACTTTTTGAGAGGGCTTTGCAATTGCACGCTACTATCTGGCTTCTCTGTCACTGTTCCCCGCAACTTTACTCGTCCCTAACTCGTTCACCCCTGTCCATCAAGATCCATTTTTTGATCATTTAAAAAAACACAAATACACATTTTTGCCACAGGTACAACAGCTGCACCATGCTACTGAGGCACTCACTTTTTTAATGTTTGCATGCATACTTTTTCAAATTTGCCATACAAAAATAGTCATTGACCATCTCCGCACAGTAAATTCAACATAGGACCTGATTCACAAAAGTAAACTTACACATTTGTGTAAGTTCACTGTTTTTGGGTATTCACGAAATCGCAACTTATTCTGCAGTCGGGGCGGAGAACTCCGTACATAAAAAGATAGGCCTATCCTATCTTTTTATGTGCAGAGTTCTTCACCTCGACTGCGGAGTCTCTGCAGTCGTAAAGTTACTATTAAATCATAGTTTTGTGAATACAGAAAAGAGTAAATTTACACAATTCTGTAAGTTTACCTTTGTGAATCAGGCCCATATAATTTATTTCAAAATGGTCACTGGTGCTTTGTGATGAATACACACACAACACCTGCTTTCTTGGAATGTGTTTACTTTAAGAAAACACCATTTGAATATTGGATTGATGTTTTTTTCTTTTATTAAAAAATAAAACCCGTTCCAAAATGGCCACTTTGGCACGCACATGCATCGTGGCTTTGCATGCCACAGCAGCCAATTTTTATTTAATGTTTGCCTCTACTAAATCAAACCAGCATCGGCAGAGAGAATATCTCATCACTCACGTTGAAAGGGCGAGTGAAATTTGCTTTGCTAATGCCGTAAAATGTTGTAATTTATCTCTGTTCTTGTGGCACTGTTGTAAATACTAAATAAAAATATTCGCCCAACACATTTTCTCTGCATGCTCATCTTCGAAGCGTGTCTGTCTTTGCAGTGCAACTTCTAGTCAACCTTTGACATATATAAAATGGGCTTGACATCTTGCCTTAGGAATTTGGGAAATATTATCTTGCCTCTATTAGCATCCTTTACTGCACTGGCTGCTTTTTCTGTGGTTGTATGATAGAGACACGCATGGCTGAACCACGCATGCCTCTACCATGCAGCCTGTACCAAGAATGGGTCTTAACCACTCATTCCTTTACCACGCATGCCTTTACCATGCAATTTTGTGGTTAGGGAGAATGCATGGCTAAGCTCACCGGTACTCCCACTCCCCTCCCTAATCTACAAACCCCCAACCTGCCCCTTAACATACACTAACCCGACCCCTTCCCACCCCCATGCTGTCACTATCCCTTAACATACACTACGCCTCCCCCTCCCACCCCCGCGCTGTCCCTGAAACAACCCCAACGCTTTCCACTGCCCTTAGGCCTAAAATCCTACCCCAACCCCTCGACTGAGCCCCACAAACTACCAGCCCTCCCCTAAGCCCTCAAAACGACCCCAACTCCCCATTCCCCTCCCCCTGCCCTGAACCCTAAATCCCTGTGCCTTTAACATACAATACCTGAACCACCCCCTCGCTGTCCCTTAAACTACCCCAACCCCTGCCACTGCCCTTAGGCCTAACGCCCTAACCCTTAGTTTAAAAAACTACCCCGACCACCCAGAGCCCTAATAACTACTCCATCCTCCTCTAAACCCTGAAAACTACCTTGACCCCCCAGCCCTGAAAACTGCCCCAACCCCAGCCCTGAAAATTACCCCGACACCCCGCAGCCTTGAAAACTACCCCGACCCCCCAGCCGTGAAAACTACCCCAACCCTTCCCAGCTCTGAAAACTACCCCCAGCCTGCAGCACAGCCCTGAAAAATACCCCCCAGCACAGCCCCACTTATCGCATCCTCTGCCTCTCTTCCTGGTGAGGTCTCCCCCCACACAGCCCTGAAAACTCTCCCCACCCCAGCACAGCCCTGAAATCAACCCCTGACCCCAGCACAGCCCCAAAAACTAGCCCTCCGCCCCAGCACATCCCCGAAAACTACCCCCGCCCTCAGCACAGCCCCACTTACCTCACCGCATCCTCTGCCTTTCTTTCTGGCGAGGTTTTCCTGCTTCGGTCCCTGCAGCAGCTAGACCGTGCACTGCCTTAACCCTGCATATGCGTGGCTGAAGCATCGGTGTTCCGACTGTTTGCCTTATTCCGGTTCTCTCTGTTTTAGTAAAATACACGTGTTTGTCCATCTGCTACCGTGATTGCATATGCCCTTGAAAATCCTAGCATTTATGGCCACACATTTGGATTTCAAAATGTTTGTATTTACTCTGCTAGGATTATGGTTTGAAACTTCAGTAATGGCTCTCATTTTCCTGCATAAAACAAGTTGACACCATTGGCACTCTCCCTTCTAATTAGGGAATCCATAAGAAAATAGCCTAGCCTTGCATAGTTATTCACAACTGTTCAACTTCTAGTTTAGCACAGAGGTATTTTTGATGTTTCTAGGCACTTGCATTGACCTGAAATCAATATTTTTCACTGAGCAGTAGCCATATTACAACAGTGAGACACTGTCTTTTTCTTCTCAAACAATAGCTTTAAATCAGTGTGTTAGTTTTATTACATAGTTATCGTTGTAATCTAGTGAAATTTTGGGGCATATTATCAAGGAATAGCGATATTTATCGCTAACCGCACTTAGCACGAATTTGTTTAACGCCGCCTATCGCTGGAAAATATCGCTGAGATAACACCCTATTAACAAGGTTTATCTCCATAGCGATAAAATTTCCAGTGATAGCGGCAAAATGTGAGAATATCGCTGGAAAAGCAGCGATATTCTCGCATTATCGCTAAGGTGGATTCAGCATTAGAATCCACCTCCTATACTTTAAACAGGTAAGTCATCCTCACTAGCAGGTGATAAAATCTAGCGATAAACGCGCTTAGCGCAAATTATTTTATTGCTTCGCCTGCCTTGCTAATAGGGGGTAGTGGTGTTAGCGACTGTTTTCAGTCGCTTTAAGTAGGGAACGCCTTCCTTGCATGTCATTAGCGATAATTATCGCTGACATGCAAGGCGATGGAAAACGCGGCCTCTAACGCCTGAAAGCTGTCGCTAACGCCTGTTAGCGACAGCTTGCTAATAGGGCGATAAAATTATCGCCGCTTTAGCGGCAAAAGTGCCGCTAAAGCGGCGATAAAGCCCTTGATAATATGCCCCTTTGTTTTTGTTTTTCACGAATATTTTGTTGTTTTTAATATCTGTTTCAGAATTATATTGTTTCTCCTTGTGCAATGATAAGCAATTTTTTAAGATAAGCCTACAAGATATACTTTTGGCGGGCTGAAAGAAACATTAATGACCACCTCTGAGATATCCATTATCGGTATCAAACTACTTAAGTCGGTCGGTTGGAAGGAAAAAAAAGCTAATTTGAGCTATTGCTCCCTAGACTCTCATAGTTTAAAAGGTGTTGCCATGAAAAGTGCACGAGCAAGTCAGCTAAAACTAATTCTCTTTTGGGGAATTGGCTGATTCAGAGACACTTCAGAAAAATTAACATTACGTTCAATATCACTGCCAACTACCATGTGCTGGAGATCTACTCCCAGATCCTTTCTTATTTTAGCAACCTCTGTGGTCTGTGGGCTGAGTGCTCGAGCTAAAGAGTGGAAATACCGAGTGCTTCCAAAACAAGTCTCTAGTGGCCAAGGGTTGATGATGAGGAACAATGTGAAGGCCCAAACTTTATTTGAAGAAAAAAACAACACACACCATATTTGCTGTTGTAGAATAGTTTAAAATAATGAAGTCTAATTTGGCTAATTATTTGAGTGTACCAGAAATGTAATAAAGATGCCATGGGCTCTGTAAACAAGCAGGCCAAAATAGGGCTTGCGGCCTGCTGGGTGGGTACTAAAGGATGGCCTTGATTCACCTGTAGCCCAGGGCCAGTCCACCAGCATTCAAGG
Source organism: Calotriton arnoldi (assembly GCA_963921515.1). NCBI lineage: Eukaryota > Metazoa > Chordata > Amphibia > Caudata > Salamandridae > Calotriton > Calotriton arnoldi. The sequence continues at coordinate 620,810 of CAWUFW010003657.1, read as the reverse complement.
CAAATGTAGCCATACGAAATAACCATAGGGTTATTTTCTTCTTGTTGCCCTAAATGGCAATGGGCAGCACTGGAGTTACTGAGCCCCACAATAGCAGTTGCTTTCATTTCTGATGACTGTATGGTTAGTTATTTGTTTAGAAACTTTTCTTGAACGTATTAGATGTAATAACTGTATAACTGGTTTTAAATTCAATTGCCAAGAAATCAAACTCTCTGCCTATGCAGATGATATTATAATCTATTTGTCTAATCCCTTCACCTCCCTGGATCCTTTTTACGAGAGATTGGTTTGTACTCCAGTATTTGTGATTACAAATACAAATATTCTCAAGAACGTGCGATAATCATCGCCAAAATAGGTTAACGCAATTTTACATATCGCTGTCTATCGCGGGAAAATAACTCTGTGTTAACGTCGTATTCCCAACACGGCGGTAACATGCAATAGTTTCCTGATAACGCGTCAAATGTCCGCAATAAATCACCGGGACTGCGATAAAAATCTAAAGCCGAACGTGAAAAAAGTGGCGATGGGCCCAACCGCGATAAAAAAATCAGCGATAAGCTGCGCCAGGCTTGCAATTCACACACGTCAGGCGGGAAAAATCACTATAAAAGCAGGAAAAAAAAACAGAAACAAAACCAAAACAGCTGCGAAGCACAATGGAGGTAGCCGGAGCAAGTACAGAGGACAACCAGAACCCCACAAGCCCCACGGAGGACCAGCCTGGGACCTCGGGGTCAGGGAAGGGCAAGGAGAAGAAGAAGACGAAGTTCAGTCCACAGGAAAACAGGATCCTGATAACGGAGGTGGTAGAACACCAACAACAACTGTTCGTCACCTCCACTGTGTCATTGGCAACAAAAAATGGAATATGGAAGTCCATCCTGGACAAGGTGAATGCAGTCGGAGTGCTGAGGAGGACAATGGAAGAGCTCAAGAGGCGCTGGAATGATGTGAAGCGCAAAACCAAGCAGAAACTCAGCAACAACCAGAAGGCAGCAATGCAGACTGGAGGTGGGAGTCCAGCGCCACAGGAGGAGCTGGATGAGATGGAGGAAATGGTGTCATCAGTGGGGAGACGGTGGCAGGAGTTGGGGGACCGGACACTGCTCAACATGACCTGACACAACAGCAACAGGGTGAGTAACGACCAGGGCCTGGGGCGACGGGGGAGATGGGCACAATGGCACACATGCACAATTAAGTATAGCACAGTGCACACCCACAATGACTCTGGATCATGTCCCTGATCCCCTTGGCACACTGCAGCACACATAGAAACAACAAGTAGGCCCCCGTCGACTATGTGCCCAGAGGGGACCCTCCCCACACCTCACCAATCTCACAACCAACCCATGCACATGTGCCAAACCCAGCAAAGCGGCGTGTCTGTGAGCCACACTGACAATGCAAGTGACACTGCATGACGAATAGCATGGCTGCAGTCAATATATCATGACATGTTGCACACCACAACACTGAGGTGGCTGAGTGTGGACCAAATCCGTAAAGGAGCAGGTCATACTCTGACACATCCACGTGCACAAACAACCCCTGACATCAACAACACATCTGCGGACAAACCATGCCCCAGAGTCCCAACTCCCACCAAGAGCCCAATTTACCCAAGTATGAAACATCTCAGCACTGTATAAGCACAGAAGTCAAAGGCACACCGCCTGAAAGGGATAAGGGCCAGCAAAATCAGAGCTGCAGGGGCGACTCTCCCAAAATGCAGCACACACACATAACATTCAGAGCACATCAACATTGACAACAATGTGGTATAAACTGCAACACGTTCACAACAGAACAGAGGACACAACTGGTGCCGCATGTGATGTATAGAAACTGGCCAATCACATTTGGCATAGCAGGGAAATGTGAGATGATAATGTAGAAGTACAACCTCACATCCCTGATGTTGTTGAAATGTCCACTGTCCCGCAATAAATAGGCAGCTCCTCCCAAACAGTCACAATGTACATTGTCATGCAGTTTGTATGTAAACTTGTACAATGCGTCAACATACATGTGAACACAATGTCAAACTGCATCTCCCCTTCACATTGCAGAGGGAGAACCAACACCTCCTGCAGAACAGACCCAAAGCTCTTCACTGATGACGAAGAGGACCTCGACACTGATGCCCTCCAAGAGCTCATGGACAGCTTCGGCACCTCACCTCAAGGAGCAGTGCAGCCCAGCTGCATCAAGGAGACCTCACCCCCTGCACAGACCACACAGCAGGAAGCACCCACCACCACGGCTGACTCCCAGGACCCCCACGAACAACACATGGCCTTCCAACGCCGTGTGTTAGGGTGCCAGGAGAAGATGGCAGATCAGGTGCGGGTGGGGTTCGACCTCATGGCAGCCAAACTAGATGCCATACGTGGGTGTCTAAGTCCCATCAGGGACCACTTACAGTCCCTAACGGACACCCACAGTCCGCTCCATGCTCTCCAATGATCCATGGCTGACATCACTGGAGTCCTGACTCTGAGACAAGGACAACTGTCTAGTCAGAGTGGCTCCAACGATGTCAGCCGGGAGTTGGGACACATGCGGAGGATCATGGAGAACAGGGAGCGGATACAGGCGGAAAGAATGGCTGCCACGGCTGCACACCAGCGAGACGTAGCTGGGATCTTCCATGCCCTGCAGATCCTTATCTGGGCATTGCTGCCACAAGGCCTGGTGCCAATGAATGCTGCTCCTGCTTCTACATCCACATCTCCGCCCCCTGATGTGTCAGTGTCTCACAGTGCGGTAGACAAAACACCACCACCCACATGTGAGGCACATGAAACATCAGAGGACGAAGATGCGGATGATTCTGCCTTAGTGGTAAGAAGGAAGCGGTAGCATTCATCTTCACCATATGGCCTGTTTCTGCTTGGTTCTGCCCTCTGCATCATCACCTTCCACTGTCCCTCGATACACTCTGCGACACTCACTTTGGACCTCGACATGGCCTGCCATATTCTGTTTGGTTACCAATGACACAGCAATCAGACTGCGGACTGAACTCTTCCTCTTCCAATGAACTTGTCATTCCCTAAAGGACTCTGGCTGGCCCTCCACGGGGCAACAATGTAAAGTGGGGTTTGCATGGTCCTGTACTGCTCCAGCTTCAACACTCCACTGAATATGAATGAAACATTCATATTCACTCAGATGTGTCATGTCTATGGTCATTCAAGTATGAAAGTATGGATGAATGTAGGGTCAGTGATTCCCCCTTACATCCATGTTGCTCATGTTGTGGGACTTGAGTCACAGGGTGCAACATTGCCGATTGCGGTCCGAGTGGCGCCGACACTACAACAGAGACACACGCATTAGTTACTTTCTTGTCCAGCCCAGAACTGAATCCCCGGGCTCATTGTTCACACCCCTATGATGGACTGGCATACGCCAGCCCATCCCACTCCTCTTACGCTTACAGGGGGGGCGACAAAGCTACATGTCCCAGGTCTTCCCTGTAGTGATCTGCTGATCACTGGTCTAGTTGTCAGCATGCCACTCCCTGAGGGCTGGTTTACACCCACACCACACCCATCCAGCACAGGCATCACAGGACATGTGACCCTGCCAATAAAAGGGGCCTACCACATCACATTCCCCACTGCCGGAGGTGACATGATGGCGTCCGCACCATGAGACTCAATCATAAAGGGTCCATAACTTGTGGCGCACTGGGTTAGTGGCACCTGATGCACTGCAGCCGGCATGGGCCTACCGCCATGGGACGATGACTTCCGGTGCACAGAGTTGGTGGCACCCGATGCACTGCGGCCGGCAGGGGCCTACCACCACGGGAAGGTGACTTGCGGTGCACTGAGGTAGGGGCACCTGAAGAGCTGAGCGGGTGTGCAGCCTGCGATGATGCGTAGACTTTGATACGCCGTCCTGCCAATCAAGATTCGATTTGAATTGAGGGCCCTGCTGGAGCGCAGTGTACGCCAAAGGCAGCAGTCAGCACACACATGACTCCGCGGCGCAGTGCTGCAGGGTGCGCTGGGTGACTGTGGCGCGGAATCCAGCAATCGGCTGAGGAGGTTGCACCGGCATATGGTGGGCCCTCTTGGAGACACGTCGGTGGCGGCAGGTGAGCATTGAGGCCTGGGTGCGCAGGGGCGGCCAGTCATCGCTGGGCGGTGGACCGGTCTGGGGACCAGGGCTGGGGTGCAGCAGGTGCACAGGATCACGCAGGCACCACCTGTCATGGCAGCGGCCTCATGGCTGGGTGGGGGGCGCCGCCCTGGCAGACATGACCCTGCATGCGATGACGAGATGTGCGTGGGTTGGCTTGGGACGTAGCCACCTCGTCTCCAGTGTAAATCTGGCCGTTGAAGGTGGTCGGCCATGTGTGTGTAGGCCTATGGACAGAATATGGTGGACACAGTGACACACGCAGTAATTACTTTGGTGGCCATCCCGGAACTGAACCACGCCCAGAGCCCCGGGCTATTTATTCACAACATACGCCGGCCAAGGCCACTCCACTCACGTGTACAGGGGGGGACGACAAAGCTACATGTCCAAGGTCTTCCACACTGCCTGAGGTAACCTGTTTGCGGCCACTGTCCACAACACTACAAACAACAGCAATATATGTCCACATGGACATGTCTGTGCTCTGCCCAGCACATCACCGCCACACTTGGCATTGTGTACATTCTTATTGATGGGTCACTTGCCTCCTTCGCACATACTTGGTTCCCACCTCTCCCCACATTCTGCAATTGTGTGGCAGAGGTGCCATGCCGTGGATGGTTTGGCTACATGGCTGGCCACGGTTACCACAGTTACTTGTGTTGTCGTGTCTGGTAGTTGGGCATGTTGATTGGCACGTTGTATGTGATTTTGTAACATGTGCATTCCCACAGTTGTGAGTTGTATGATTGTGGAGTTGAGGTGTGTGGTGTGTTCAGTTGGTACTTACCGACGGGCAGTGCATTTCCATAGGTGCCATCCTCAAAGCGCTGGTTGGTGATGGACTTGCGGAAGATGTAGGAATCATGCACACTGCCTGTGAAGTTTGCGACGACATTCGTGAACAGGCCCCGGTGGTCCACTTTTGCCTGCACATTGATGGAATACATGTGGTTTCTGTTGCGGTTATTGTGTGCAGTGTCGGCAGGGGGCACAAGTAGTACATGTGTGCAGTCAATTGCCCCCAACACGTGCGGGAAGCCAGCTATGGCGTAGTTCCCATGCTTGGTCTCCACCTGTTCCTGCTCAGTGTGGGGGAAGTGAAGGTGCAGGGGTATCAAGCTGATACAAACTGTGATGCTTACAGGTATGGTAAATCCTGCATAAAAAGACCGTAACAGAAGTTTGTGTGGTCGTAACCTTCCTTTTCTTTCCTACGAAGGTTACGCCCACACTAACTTCTGTCACGGTCTTTTTATGCAGGATTTATCATACCTGTTAGCATTCAGGTTTGTCCAAGTGCAGTACACTGTACCAGATTACGTTTGTGACTATACGGACGCTTGACCATTGTCACCATTTATCCAACATGTTTCTGAATACTGACTTTCGGAATATGGAATTGTATTGGGGAGTTCCCGCAGCATATGCAGTTAAACCACACGTTGCCCTGATGAGGTTCCCCGTTGGGAATGGAAAGCGTTGGCTGAGCTTTTCGTATTGTTGATTTATGTATTTGTAATAAAGAACTGTTTTTACACTACTGTTGACTACTGGACTTCATGACCTGGCGCACCCCCATTTCAGTAACTACAATCTTGGATCTGGAGCACAGAGGCGTCAGGCAACGGCTGGCGTTGGGGTAGGTTGCGCAGGAACACTACGAATTGGGACTAGCGTATGGTGCGGATACAGGGGCCCTCCATTGCTTTTGTGGACATGCATCCAAGACATGTGTGAGGAAGTTTGATGGGGCTGGCTGTGAGACTCCTCCGACTCTGGCAGTTGTTGGTTGGAAGGTACCAGTGGCCAACAAGTGCAGCACAGCCAGCAGCTTTGTCTGCAGAGGGATGTTGGTTGTCCGCTGTGTTGGTACCGTCAGCCTGTGGGCAATGTGGGTCAGGATGCGGAGGAAGGTTGTCCTTTTGAGCCTGTAGTGGGCAATGGCGTCCTCTGGCATTGAGTGTCTGAGGCTGGTGCATTTTAGGAACGTCTGCTGTCTTCTACGCTGCTTAGGTGGTAGTCCGGGGGGGGCCTGGGGTGGTGGCGGTGGGTGTTGTGGCCCTCTTGGGTCTCCGAGCTGCATGACCATTGGCTCCATGGCATCTGTTGGTCTTCAGATGTGGCTCTGGGCTGGGCTCCCTTTCATACTTCAGGTTGTCGTCATGCTTAACACCAGTAAAAGGCAGGTGTTAAATCCCTGCTGCTAACGCACCTTATCGCCTGTTTTTGGATCGCTTCGCCGATCTGGCTGGTCGTTGAGAATATCGCGAAGTGATGTTTTTGTGTGTTTTTGCACGGGAACGCCTACTCTGCATATCATTAGCGTTAGTTGTCGCTCTCATCCGTGGCGATGTTTTTTGCGGCAGCTATCGCTGGGAAACTGGTGATATCGGCAGTTTGCACCAGCTTGAGAATAGGGCGATAAATCTATCGCCACTTTTGCGGCGCTAAAGTGCCGATAAATCGGCAATAAGTCCTTGAGAATATGCCCCTGAATTTTTCTAAAACTGAGATCTTACCACTAAACTCTTCCTGTTATCGCTATATGTTTGACAATAGTCATTTTACATGTTGTCCCTATAAGATTGAATACCTCGGAGTCTGGTTTTCCCCCACCATACCCAGTACACTAGCTCATAATTTTACTGCTTTAAAATTCAAACTCGAAAAGTTATTATCTTCCTCGTCTCCTCTATTTTTATCCTGGTGGGGTAGATTGGATACCATTAAAATGATGATTGCCCCTCATGTTCTTTTTATGCTCTCTATGTTACCCTTTAAAATTTCTAATTATTATTTCTCCCAAATCACTTCTATCTGTACTAAATTCCTTTGGAACAACAAACGTGGCCATATTGCTTTATCTAAGCTAATTCGGCCAAAGACTGAAAGATGGTGTACGTTTTCCTGATTTTAAGTTATATCATACTGCCTTTTTAATTCTACAATTTTATGCTTTGTCTAAAGAATACCATGATTCTCCTATACCAACGTGGATTGTTTTTGAATGTTCTTTATTGCATGAATTTTCTTTTCATGATATTGTTTTCATGTCTAATTGTACATTCATATCTAAAAACCTTGGGGCATATTAGCAAGGGCACTATCGCCGCTTTAGCGGCACTTTCTGCCGCTAAAGCGGCGATATTCATATCGCCCTATCAGCAAACTGTCTCTAACAGCAGTTAGCGACAGTTCTGCGAGCATTAGCGCCCGTTTTTTACCGCTTTGCATGTCAGCGATATTTATCGCTAATGACATGCAAAGTGGGCGTTCCCAACGAACAAACCTGGGAAACACCCGCTAACAGGCCTATCGCCTATTAGCAAGGTGGCCATGGCCCCAGTTAGCGACGTGAAAAGTCGCGCTAACCGGGGTCATCGCCATTTATTTAACACCTACAATTAGCAGGTGTTAGCCATACCTAACATGGGGGGGTGGATTATGCTGATACGACCACAGGGTCGTATCAGCAAGGTGTTCTCCCTTCTCCATGCAACATCGCTGGTTTTCAGCGATGTTGGCCCATTTCCCCGCTATCGCTGGAATATTCATCGCCATAGCGCTAATCGTTGCTAATACAGCGTTAGCGTGGCGATATATTCCAGCAATAGCCGGCGATAAAAAAAATCACGCTAAGCAGGGTTAGCGATGATTATCGCCTCTTCTTGCTAATATGCCCCCCAATTTTAAAATACTCCCAACATCTATTACATACAATATTTACCCAAGGATCTGATTTTTGTCACTCTTTCCTTGCATCCTCTATTTGGTACAAGAAATGTATCAAATTTCGTCATAAATCATTTTATTTCAAACATTGGAGGGTAAAGGGTATGTTTTATGTGTATCATATGGTCTCTCAAAACTCCATTCTATCATTTCCGCAGTTGCAGGAGAAATATAGCCTTCCTGATTCCTGCCTACAACAATATTACCAACTATTTCCTGTATTTCAATCTTTTTTTACTAAACAACAACTTTACATCTGATGTCACTCCATTTACCCCTATGACACCGTTATACAATGTTACTAATGATTCCACCCCCAGAGCTTCCTTCATATATAAATCTCTATCTTCCCCTATCCCCAAGAGGAATAAATCCTCTATCAAACTTTTATGGGAGAAAGATCTATTTCAATCATTATCTGTTGATCAATGGGATCAATTGTGGCATAACAGTTTTAGTACCTCCAAAGCTACCAATATTACACAATCTTTATTTTTTGTATACAATAGAGCTGTTATTACTCCCTCCTTCCTTCATAAAATTGACTCCTCCATCTCTTCCTTATGTTGGTCATGTCTTTCCTCTGATGGTACTTTGACTCATCTACTTTAAATATTGTTCTAAAGTGAAAGAATTCTGGAAAGTCATATGGTCAAAATGTTTATTGAGTTTTTTCATGTAATATTCCACTCTCTATTCAAAATATTTTTGGGGATATTTTATCTGCTGATTTTAATCATCTTTCTTCAAAGCCTGTTTTATTTGACCTTTTTATTGCTCTTGCTTTTAAAGTTATACTAACTTGTTGGAAAGATAACTCTAAATTATGTATATTGGTTTTTGGATTCTTATTTGTGATGAACATAGAATATCTACTGTCTCATCTTCTTTGTTGTCTCAAAAAATTAAATCTGATTTACTTTGGTTTCCTGTTACTACTTTTTTATCTTCACACTCATTACCTTCCTCGAATTCATGATTTTCTTTCCATTACTTCTCTTTCTCTCCCTTTCTTCTCTTTCTAGTCTTTCCTTTTCTCTCCCTTTTTGTAAAAAACAACTCATAAAATATAAATAATTATTACTGGTTCATTTAGTTTTTCTTGTTACTAGATTTGTATTACATGTTTCTATGATTTTAAGGGATTCCTCATCCATTAAAAAAAAAAATTTAGCCAGAAAGGTACAAAAGTAGAAATACATTACAGTTTCAATAATTTTATCAATAATTTCATCAATAATAGATTACAGATTCATCTGTAACATAATGTGCATGGTTGTCGGGCTGACACATTTTGAGACCAGGGGAACAGCTTTAATACGTTTCATATACTAAGTCCATCTGGCAGTCTCCCATTCTATCCATAATTAATCCCTGGCTTCTACCCCAAGAAGCCCCCGGTGATCTCTAAAAAGAGTAGATGTTTCTCTCGTTATATTACAGCGGGCTATACTTATGCCAACTTCTTCATCCTGTCTTTTTGCTAAGCCAAGCAGTCATGAATGCCCAGATCTTTCGACCTTTCTCCCTGGCCCAAAGGCCCTTGTTCTTATATAATGCCGTTTCTTGATTATAAATGCTTAGCAAGAGATGGAGCCATGCCAAGTATGTGGGGGGTTCAATATCCTTCCATGCCGTAGCTATCAGTAACCTAGCTATGGCTATTGCGATGAATACAAAATCCCTTTCTGATGTTGGTAAAGCAGCTCGGCTATCGTAAGCCAGTAGCATCAGCGCTGGATTAATTGTAATCGCCCTGTTGATTACTTGCTGCCAGAAATTTTCTGTGCCAGTTTTTAAAGACGTCAGTTTACTACATGCATAGAACATGTGTATGCTGTACGCCAGGCCGGTTTGGCATCTAGGACATTTATCGTTCTCCCTTTTCCCCAATTCATAAAGTTTCGCGGGGGTATAATACAAATTAAAAAGGGTTTTATAGTGCTGAGCCTTTAAATTTGCAGATAGAAAGATCTTCTTCCACAGTTCCATTGACATATCTAGATCGATCTCCTCATCCCCCATTTTTTCTGCCCATTTCACCTCCCTTTTCTCCAGATCGTCGGGGAGGGTTTCCATTAATATCGTATAATAGTCCCTGATCCTACCATCCCCTCGGCATATTGTATCCAATAAAGGTATTTCCCTGAGATTGAAAGACCCTCTAGGCAAGTTCTTTAAGCAGCCCCTGATCTGTATGTATTTGAATTGCGCCCTGTTATCTATCCCCAGGTTTTGGACAAATTCTGAAAAGGGGATGATCTCTGAGTTATTAAATAGGCTCGCTATCCTTTCTATTCCGGCCTGCTCCCAAACTCTACCCATGACATCATATTTTTATTTATTTTATTTATTTATTTTTATTTTATTTATTTATAAAGCGCCCGAATCACCCCATCAGGGTATCTCCGCGCTTGAACTGCTATAGGACTCCAAGGGGATGCTAGATTAGAATAAAGTCGACTTTAACATCTTTCTGAACTTAAGATAGTCCGTACATAGTCGTAAATGGATAGGGAGTTGATTCCAGTAGCGTGGGGCCAAGTGGTAGAAGGCTTTACCGCCCTGTCGCGCTCTATGGAAACGGGGGACTTGGAGCAGAGCTTTAGATTCGGAGCGGAGAGATCTGGAGGGCAGGTACCTGACTAATTTGTCCTTTAGATAACTGGGGCCTAAGTTGTTTAAAGATTTAAAGGCCATACAGCAGATCTTAAATTTAACCCTCTTCCGCACTGGGAGCCAGTGCAATTTTTAAGGAGGGGGAGAGATTCAGTTCTGGGGAGCATTAGCCACCAAGCGGGCCGCCGCGTTCTGGACTATCTGCAGTTTGTTCAGGAGTTTTCATTAGCTGCAATCAGCAGAGCATTGCAGTAATCCAGACGGCTCAGCACCAGTGCCTGTACCAAGGTCTTCCGGGTTGACAGTGGTAGAAAGGGGAAAACTCTCCTAAGAAGGCTGCTGGAGAGGAGTGAGGAGCGCCATAAAGGCGTATATCCATTATATTTTGGAATTTTTAGTAGTCTTCTGACTTTACCACAGATCTTGCGGGCAGCCTTTATATATTTGAACCATGTTTTTTTGTAATAACTGGATTCCACCTGCCTAAGAAAGAGCCCCCCGCCTCTTTGCCAACAGCTAAGTGATAGATGGAAGGTAGATCCTCCTCACTCCTCGGCCTATCTGTCATCAACAGAGTGCCCATCTGTTGCAGGGCAGCTGCCCAGTAATAAAACAGCAAGTTAGGAGCGGCCCACCCCCCCCTATCTTTCGGGAGTGTTAACGTTTTCAAAGCCCGTCTTGTTTTTTGATAATGCCATATAAAGTTTGAAAACATTGTATTCATTTTCTGTATTATGGTATCTGTCAATTCCAGGGGAATGGAGCAGAACAGATACAGCACTCTAGGACAAATTTTCATTTTTAATACATTAACCCTGCCTATGATTGTTAGATGCTGTTTATCCAGATGCCTCAGCTCCGTGCCTATATCATCCAACACCGGGTCAAGATTACTAGGCCATATTGCATCGATGCTAGAGCTTATCCTGACCCCCAAGTACATGGCCGACTCTGTTTGGAGCTGGTCTTGTATAATGCATTGCCGTGAGCTAATTATCTGTGTCTACCCTTTATTCAACAGGTATCCTGACCTTCTCCCGAATTCCTCCGCCATGCTCTCAATTTCTTTGATTGCCTTCTCTGGCTCTGATGTAATAATAGTGATATCATCCGCATAGGCCAAAACCTTGGTCTCATATCCATTAGTTGTTATAGGTTTAATCACGGGGTTTAGAAGTATCTAATTGACAAAAGGATCTAAATACATGGCGAAGAGAATTGGGGAGCACGGGCATCCCTCTCTCGTCTCCCTGGCCACCTCGATTCTCCCAGATGTGTTCCCCATCACCTGCAGCCTTGCATAGGGTTTATAATACATCGCTCGAATAGCTGTAATTACTTGTGGGCCAAAGCCTCTCTCTGATAAGATTTCCCAAAGATATTGCCATGCATGCGGTCGAAAGCTTTCTCAACATTTAAGAGGATCACAGCCATATCGTCTCCTGTTGCCTCTGCTATATCCAGTAGTGAGATCACCCATCTCACATGGTCTGTGGTTCCCCTGCCTAGTACAAAGATGTGCTGCCATGGTGAGTCTAGTTTGGCTATGACCCTCTGTAGCCGGTTAGCCAAAACTTTGGGATACATTTTGGCATTGGAATTTATCAGAGAGATAGGGCGATACGAGGCTGGCAACTCCGGTGGTTTCCCCTTCTTAGCAAAAATTACTAAGTCTGTTCCCTGCCAGGAAATAGGTGGAATTCCACAGTACTGTACATCTAGAAAGAGATCATGTAGTAGTGGGGCAAGATCGTGTTGAAGCATCTTATATAACTCAATCGGGATTTTATCCGGGCCTGAGGCCGTCCCCGAAGATAGAGAGCACAGAGCAGTCACTACCTCATCGAGCGTAAATTCTGCTTCCATCTCCAAGTATATAGCTTCGTCAATTTTATTCATTGCCGGATGTCTAGTTCCAGTTCCCATTTGGGCGAAGTCAGTGGAGCCTAATTGGTATAGTTTTTGATAAAATTGTTCAAAAACCCCTATAATCTCCATAGGTTCGGTTTCATACTGCCCTTCACTGTTCTTTATTTTTGTTATACTATTTCTAACTATCTTCTCCCTCGTCCGAAGGGTCAGTAGTCTTCCTGCCGCTTCCCCGTATTCGTACATCTCCCTTTGGTGTGTTTGATACGTCTGGGCCACTTGCACCTGAAAATAGCTGTTTATTTCTGACTTAACTATAGCTATTTTCACCATAACCTCACTTGGGGGCAGATTTACAAGCCCCCTGCGCCACCAGTACGTCACTTTTCGTGACGTACTGGTGGCGCAGGGGGCTCCTCCATATTTACAAGGAGAGGAAAAGCCACCCTGCGTGACTTTTCCTCTCCTTGCAAATACGGCCCCTTCACACGCAGCACTTTGCGTTGAAGGGGCGTTCCATGGGTGTTGCTGTGGGTGTTCCCACGCAGCACCCATGGAACTAAGACACATCTCCAGATTTAAGAGAAATCGTAAATCTGGAGATGCGTGTGAATGCTACGCCACCCTAGAGGTGGCGTAGCGAGACGCAACGAGGAGAAATGTTTTCATTTCTCCTCGTTATTTCCTCTTTCAATGCGTGCTGCATTCTACAGCACACATTGAAGGAGGAAAATGCCTGTAGTGATTGTTTTTGTGCAGGAAAGTGACCCTTCCTGCACAAAACAATCTCCCACAACATGCAGGCATCCTTGCACCATGGTGCAAGGAGTGCCTGCGCCGGCGCTATGGCTGCAGTTTGTGCGCTAAGCGCAGGGGAAGCACAGGAATGTGACATATTCTTGTAAATATGTCGCATTCCTAGTGCTCCGAGAAGTGCCGCAGCGTGGCGCAGCCAAAGGGCTTGCAGTGCCACGCTGCGGCACTTCCTCGTAGATCTGCCCCTTGATGTCTCCTGCCCCCCTGACAGATCAGTTTTGTGTGCTCTAGCTCCATTTGTGTCAGCCGTACAATTAAAGAGTTAACCTAATTTCTCTGCATCTTACGCTGCTGGCTAACATAGCTTATAACTTCCCTCCTCAGCCAAGCTTTAAATGAGTCCCACAGTATAGTATGTGAGGCGCTGTATTGATTCATATCGAAAAACTCTCTTACCCACTTCTTTATATAGAAAAGGAATTCTTCGTCTACTAGTAGTTTCTTATCAAATGACCAGCGGCTCTGCTTCCCCTCAATTCCTTGCCCTGTTATTTCCAGCACTACCGGGTTATGGTCCGAAAAGAGTTGGGGCACTTTGGTTATCTCTACCTCATCAAGCACATTAATAGGGATCAAAAAATAATCTAAGCGAACATATTTTTGATGGGGGTGCGAAAAGTAGGTGTATCCGGTGTCAATAGTATTCTTATATGTCCAGACGTCCGACAGACCATGACTCTCCTTAAAAGTGTTTAGTGCTCTATATACCTGAGGTTTCCTTCCATTGTATTGCACCCCATCATCCTGAGAGAGCCCCATATGTATATTAAAATCCCTGCATATTATTAATGGGGTCGGCCAGGAGGCCAGCTCCACTTCCAAATCCCCCCAAATTTTAGGGTCGTCTTGGTTTGAACCATATATAGTCCCTATCGTCACCCCAGTACTTAATGTAGCTATTGCCCAGTGCCCCCACTTATGCCATTGTGCGCTTTACTATCCCAACCTGATGTCTTATGTATATGGCGACTCCTCTTATCATAGAGGTTTGTGTAGAGCATACTGCCAATTCATAGCCCCTTATCTGAAGGGCATCCTTATTGCACCATGGGATATGTGTCTCTTGAAGACAGATTACCTCTGGATTGATAAATTTCAGCATATCATATACCTTTGTTCTTTTCTTTTTATCATTCAGCCCCCCCACATTCGCCGAACAAATCCTCAACTTAGCCATAGCTAGCTACAGAGACCATCCATCTGTATTGTATAGTTCTAGGATTTTTATCTACATTTTCCATTTCTGTATTTCTTTTCTGGCTTTTTTCCCCCTTAGTGCCCCTCCTAGCCCCCCTGGAGCTGTCCTCTCCCTCCCCTCTCCACGCCGCCCGCGACCAGAGCCCTAGCCCTTCCGCCCCCCCTTCTCCCTTCCCCTGGAAGCTTCGAGACCGGTGGTCTGGTAAGAGATGAGGCAGCCCTGCGCCGTGCTCAGTGAGCACCCCCCTTCCTTGGATCCATTAAATCCCAGCACTCACAAAAAAAAGGTCCCCCCTGAAACAGTAACCTATCCAAACTTGCATAATAGGAAGAAGAAAGGAGCAGAAAGAAAAGAGAGACAAAAGAGAGAGAGAAAAAGAGAAAAGAACATTGTGATTAGACCATATCTCAGTAAGTCTCTATTCCATCCCTATTCTATGCCTGATCACATCTCCTAACCATCAAGGCGACTCGCGTATATCTTGAATCCTATTTTCCCTGAGCCCTTCCATTAAGTTCTCCCAAGAATTCTTTCGCTTTAATCTCGGATGTAAAGTAGCGGGCCCTGTCCCCAGCTGCCACCTTTAGTTTGGCTGGATTCATCAGGTAAGCCTGTGTGCCTTTTGCCTGGAATGGGCTGATCATCTGCCATAGTCTCCAGCGTCTCTCAACTGTTACATGGTAGAAGTCAGGTCGGGTGAAAAAAAGGAGGCAGGGGAAGCAAGATGGCGGTCGGCTAAGGCAACTGCTCGCAGCACGTAACTGCCTTGATCTAGTGAGACCCCCGAAATCACCCCCGGTACTAAAACAAGGATGCTGCTGCAGACTTTGAACTCCCTGTTGAAACTGCTAAGGGAAGAGACCAACAGCTGTACCCCCACTTGCAGGATTGCGGCTAAACAGCTGGGACTCCTACTAACCTGCCAATGGCTCTACAGCAGCTAAGCCGCTCCTGTTGCTGCTGCTCAGAAGCGCAGCTCCTGGACGGAATGAAACCGAAGGGACAGGCGGTAACCCGAGGGAAGATGGGGACGACCCCGGCCACCGGCAGCCCGACGCTGGGGGCGGCTACAACATCTGCCTGCGCCACATCAGAGATCTGCGCCGGGACAGAGGAAGTGGCTCGACAACCCGGGCGCCAAGGACAAACCGCGATCTGGAAGGACGACGTTCCAGATAGGAAGGGGAAGGGCTGGCGAGCACCCCAGCAACGGCTACCCGGTCCGACGATTGCGGAACGACTCGGAGGTTCCAAGCCACAAGCAGGACTGGGAGCTTGAGTTAGGACTGCAGAGTAAGGCGGAATGGAGGATCTAGATGCCGAGACAAGGAAGACAGTAACATCAGCCAGCCTACAGGTAAATGAAAACGTGAGAGTATTTATCCAGCCAGCACCAGTGCCTAAGCATGCAGCGCTCGGCTTGGTAGAGGCCGGCTCCTCACAGGTACGGGATGACTGTGTAGGGGAAACTATAACAATGAATGCAGGCGATTTGGACGGGGGGCAGAAAAATAAAGGAGTAAAGAAGACCAAGGGGCCGATTCCGATTCCGGCCGGAAATCTCTCCTACCGAGCCGGACCCGGAGAGAATTCCGACCGAATCGGACCCTAGCAGTCCGACCGGACGAGTACGATGCATTTGCATGCTATCGGACTCGATTCGGTCGGACTCCCATTGAAGTCAATGGGAGCCGGTCGTACAACGCGTATGCAGGCTCCCATTGACTCAATGGGTGCGAGGCGAACAAGGGCGCCCCCTACAGCGGGTACGCATCCATGCGCATCGCGGCATACATGCACAGGTAGGGGGGACCCATGGGTCCCCCCTGTGTGCGACTCGCGCGCCTACACTTAAAGGGAGGTCCGACACGGACCCCCAAAGTCCGGCTCCGACAGCTTTTTCGAGCCGGACGGCGCGAGTCGGTCGGACTGCTCGCGGCGCGCATCGTACTTACCCGGACGGGAAACGTCTCCATAGCGCGGTGCGAGTCGTGTCCATGCGAGTCGGTCGGAGCGTGTTGAAGCCGCGTACGAGTCGGTCGGCGATTTCGCGGGTGCTTGCATCGTACTCGCTCGGCCAGACCCGCGTACGATTCGGTCGGGAAACAGGGCTCCGAATCGGATCCGGTAAATCCGAATCCGATTCGGAGCACTACTGGCCGAGATCGGAATCAGCCCCCAAGTTGGGGATTGCAACACCCATTCTAGTAACAGCACACAGCTTGAAAATGCAATAGAGAACAACGCAGGTGGGGAGGAGGGAGAAGTACAATCAGACCAAACAAAAAACCCCTTTGAGAACTCTCAACAGAGCAAGATTAAGAAAACCCAAGACAAAACTCTGGGGGAAACACGGCGTCAGAAGGCAAAACCTAACAGGGACAGAAGGCAATACATGAAGGATACTGATGTAGAGGTAACGGACTACTTCTATTCGTTATTGGAAGATACTGGGTCAATGGCGGATTCTGTATCCTTATCAAGCTTGAGTGAAAGTGAGAGCGAACGTTTACCTAATACTAGCGGGATGGACTCTGCCGCAACCATGGGCAGAGCTAACAGGGCACTGGGACCTTCAGGTCAATTTAGGAGAAAAAAAAGGAAAAGATCTAAATTGGGATTGCTCACCACTGAATCAACTAATGAGGGATGCTGGGGGCAAAGCACCGGATCCTGAAGACGCACCCATCATGACCTTGGACGCTATCTTGCAATTCCTCATGGCACACCGGGAAGAAACAAGGCAGGATAGCAGACGCCCCCAGGCAGCTATTCGCATGGTGCAGAGGTCAGTGCGGAAAGTCGTTAAAGTATGCAATGATATTTCTGACCGACTGACCGAGCTGGAGACAAGAACTAGAAATCTTGAGACAGATATTGCGGCAACCCAGAGCCAGACCGAATCGCACGAGGCCAGGCTAGTGGATATTCAATGGAAGTTGGAGGATCAAGAAAACCGCCAACGCCGGAACAACCTGCGATTCCTGGGTTTTCCAGAGGATAAAGAAGGCACGGACATGCATCTCTATTTGGTGGAGCTACTAAGGAAGGCATTTCCCGACGTGGAAGGGTGGAACTGGACTCAAGAAGTTCAACAGGCCCATCGGGTCCCCCTGAAATTGGAACAGCCTGTAGGAGCGGATGCAAGACCCAGAGCTGTGCTAGTCTACTTTGGGAATTATCTGCTCAGGGAGAACATCTTCGAGAAAGCTAGACCTGAAAGCAAACGCAAGATAGATGGTAGGGATTCCTCCTCCAAATGAGTTTATCAACTTTGTATTCTGTTTAACGTGTTATATTTTGCTTAACTATTGTACTGTTTACTATCTTTACTTTTCAATAAAAAATATTTAACAAAAAAAAAGGACTGTATGGTTAGATCTTTGGCACTCATAAACATATTATCTGTGTCAAAATTCAATATGAATCTGAAACTTTTAGGACCTCACTTACGGGGATTTGGTGTAGGGCAGCAAAGCAAGTCATCTTGCTGCACTGCCCTATGCCAAAGTGAAAGGGCACGAATACACCATATTTATGCAATACTGTGCATTCCTGTCCTTTCCCCCTGCACTGGTGCCATTTCAGCAGCCTAGCGCCAACTTAGGCATACTTGCACCATGGTGCCTGAATTGTGGGCAGGATTGATTTTGTGCAGAAAGGGGCACCTTCCTGCATAGAAACAATTCTAAGAGGCATTTCCTCTTTCTATATGTGCTGCGGAATGTAAATATGCCCCTTAGTCTTCGTGACATAATATCTAACAGTGTAAATATACAAGTATCTGTCTAACAGCATATGTGTCTACAGGGGTACATAGTGCCAAGAAGCCTCTTTCCAAGATTTATAAATCTAAGTACTTTGAGTGGAAATGCCCCGGAATTACAGTCCATAGACTATGAAAGGGGATGTCATCGTATACAGACAGTGGATAAAAGACTATAAGGCCTAACCACCCTCCCCTTGGAAAGAAGAAGTTTTATTATATAAAGGAAGATCTCTGGGCTTTGTCAGCAGACCCCATACCTTAGTGCCTAGATGATAGTTTACATCATAGGAACAGCATGGCTCTTCTCCCTGGAATGGTCCCTCTCCAAGTGTGTGTTAAACCAACATGCAACCCCGTAATATCAAAGCATGAGTTTCCAGCAGCCGCAGCAGTGTAGCATGTTTTGTTTAAGTGCTAGGGACTGACCAGAACAGAATAACTAGGGGCATTGTTTATCGATCTTGCACTCCGTGTTCAGACTAAACTCCAGGAACAGGCAGAGAACGCAGAAAGCATACAGTTCTCATGTGAAAGGCACAAACAGAGTCGTGCAAAATAAAGTCAAGTAGTAACGTGTGCAAAAGCAGCATCATAGCAGCAGAGCTCATGCTAACTTAACAATGTCGACAATGACCCCAACAGCCATATGACAACCTCCCCTTGGCCAGGTCGTAGCATATAGATAAAAGGACCAAAACAGAGTTCAAAGGTAAGCAGAGTCAAGAAGCGCTCCAAAAAACCAATTTTGGAAAATGTAAAAAAAAAAAGGTTATTTATAATTTTGTCGTTCATTGAGAACAGGATTCATTCGGAGTTGGAAAATCCATTAAAGTATTTGATCCCAAGAATGCAATTCGTTCCAAAAGGTCATCCCTATCGTTTGTAGCAAAAAGGGATGCCATCCAATCAAGTAGCTCGAAGGAACACACGTGTTCCTCATAATCCGATGCCTCCAAGAGCATATCTCGGCAACTTGCGTGATATTCGATGAAACTCCGTTGCGAGAGGTGCTGCGCAGCCGCACAGATATTACACTCAGCCAACACTCCAAGTGCAGCCGCACGCGCCATACGGTCATCCCGAGAACAGGCCTGGTCATGGGCCACTAAGGGACCCATTACCAGGTCATAATCCGGGTCTGTGCATGACGTATTGGAGATGCATAAATCCAAGGCCCAATAAAAAGGCCATCGCTGGCAGTAAAACACAGGTTGCATGCAAGTGAAGTAGGCAAAGCGAAACGTTAGTCCATAACCCACGCTAAGCATGGCTAACGGCAAGCATCCAAAAAGTTGTTTAATTCGGTCACGGTACAGTTGCAATTGGCCGGGTCTGTGCAGTACCACAAGATGGGCAGCCATTGCGTACCAGGAGCAGAAGTATCAGCACGCCAGCCGCCAGCGCCAGTATTAATGGAAACCCTCCGAAGGCACTGGAAAAAATAGAATGTATAAAGGCCAGTATTACTCCATATATTGTCTGAAAAGGAGTCACAAGGCCGTATCCCACAAGTTTAAAAAAATGTGCAAGGCCTTCAGTATCAGGCGCATTAAATATTCTATGTATCAGTTCTCCAAAATGGAGTGGGAGATTCGCGCTCAGCAGTTACTAAATCTCACTTGATGTTCCAGCCACCTGCAAGGTCTCTCAAGCCGAAGTGAGAGCCACTTCTTGTTGAAACAATAGCGCTTTGAGTCTGCTTAATTTATTGAAATCTGTTTTCAAAGTCGGAATGGAAGGCCAAATGGTACTATCTACAGTCCCATGCGGGGGCGAAAAAGCACATTGCTACAACAAGTAACACTGTAACAAGTAACACGCTGAGAAACTGTTACTATATACGGGATTCCTGCCCGTAAGCCACAGCAGTCGTTGTTATTCAAAAGAAGATAACTGCTGTTTGAAAGCAACGTGAGAGCGGGAATTATTGCTGGGACAGGCGTTCCTTTAAAAAAACAAGCCAGATTAGGTGTGGACACATTACAAGCGCCGTGCAACTTAACCTGTTTGCAAACCAGGGAATGTCCTACTGTGGAATCACAGTCCTGCCCTGTTAGGAAAACTTCCGTACCCTCCCATTGACATCTGTAGGTGAACGGTAGGGACCATAATTCATGAAGAAAGGGACTATCCAAGGCATCAAAGCACCCAATTGGGAAATGTTTCATGCAAGATTTAAATTGAAACAGCGAAAATGGCAAAGAGATAACGCCATGAATTAACCATACAGCCGAATCGGTCTCCGCTACAGAAAATGGTAAGTGTTCTAATTGTTCAATGAGTAACAGCGTGTATGTAGCATCTTTCATGGACATGAATCTCTGTTTATCTGTTAGATTAAATGGTAAAAATAAAGCAGAAGCGTTCAAATAATCCCATGGTACTTTCCCCAATTTGAGAGTCTGTAACGTCCATGCAAATTGCATCACAGATCGTAACTGATTTTGACCATGATATAACACAGATACATCACTTTGAACAATATCAATAACAGACAAAACAATATTATCTAAAGTACAAATGCGGGAAGACAGTGTATTTATGCTATTGTCGACTACTGCAAGAACCTTCTCCAAATTTGCTTTATCAATTTGGCGCAGACGGAATGCTGCCTCCATCTGAGATAATTTCCATATTTCATTATAAGCAGCATTGATGAATCTTTTCGATCTGGGAGCTTTAGGACCCAAGAGAAAATCAGCCAAATTGATGTCGCTTGTCAAGAGTGACAGGTGTTGTTGTTTCACTGATGACAGAGTGGAGTGTTCCAACCATTGTTGACACAATTTTCCCACTAAATATGTGGTGACCGAATGTGAATGTGGGTATCGGGGATCAGGTCTAGTTTGAGAGAAACCGGTCATTGCATTATAAAAATGCAGTTGACAAGCATTAGAATTGGTTTGCCACAACAACCATTCTGAAGGGTCAACATCAGAGATATTGAAACTGTCATTTTGAAACAGAGCTTGTAGGACATCTATAGTATAATTGGTGTGTTTACGCCAATTATCATACTCAGCCAAGGAGGGAAAGGACGGAATATTCAAATTTTTGGCAGTAGCCAGGCCAAAACATGTAGTTTGGTGTACCGTGTCATTTAAAAATAACATTTGATTCGGAATGAGGCATGCACGATGCAAAGCTTCGGTCCCCTGGACCTGCCAAACCTTAGTGCCCCAAATTGATTTCAAATCAATGGTATCTTTCCAGTGATCATAACCCTGTAAGGCCAATTCAGTTCTAAAAGAATTTGAATATTTTGTGTGCGTCAAAATTAATTTAGATTGAGACGGCAATTTTAATTTAAAGAAATTGGAGTCTGGATTGGACGTATTGTAATATGTGAAATAGGTGAACTTATTTTTAAGCGTTTTAGAACTGCCTTGTAAGGGAGTTGGACAATGTTCCCACTGTGTGTAATTAAAAGTAGGTCTTAATGTGTTTGTTTTGTGCAAGAAATGGTGGCCATAATGTTGATAACAGAATAAATCAGCATAATTGGCAGTATTTAAATACAAATCTTCAGCATCAAAAGCAGCATAATATTTCAAATCAGAAAACAATGAATGTAGTGCTTGTACATCCCAATCATCAAAATGTATGTCCTGTGTTACCACATCTCCTAGGGAAACGTGAAACACGTATGGTATCTTGAGGACCTCTGATGGACCATGGAATTCGAAAGCCACTTTATCCCAAATGATGCCATCTGCAACCGGGAAAGCCGAAATGTTCACAAGGGCTTGATCACGTTTCATGATATGGGACGATGTGTGGAGAGCCAGAATACCATCGACCAACTTTACAGCAGAGCGCTCAGGCAAATAATGACCATTGATGAGCAAGAAGAATACTGTCACAAACCCAATCGACATGAAGAGGAAAATCAGGATAAGCACCAACCAGATGTAGGTCCAGGGTAGGACTAGGTAAGTCTTTTTGAACCAAGAGATTAAAATGCTCGTTTTTGTCGGTGGAGGTGCCACAGAGGAGGACGAGGAGGAGTCATAATAGAAGCTTGTATGGTCCTCAAAATAACCGCTAGCTCCCACGTTCATTAACGGTGGCAGCGCAGCATCAGCATCATGATGTAAAGGACTGTCTGGTACTTCAATATGGAACTCATCAGCAGGATAAGTATAATCAACGTCCACGTTGGAAGGCACAGTGGATGAAGGCACAGCTGGTAAAAGGCTAGCCACAGTCTCCATTTCACCCTCAACAACACAGGGTTTAGTCGAAGATGCAGGAGTCAGCGGATTCAAAGAAATAGCATTACATGAAACACTCGGAGTCCCACTATTCAGAATCAGCCAGATGGTGTAGTTTGACATGGTCAGTTGAAATGTATCTGTTTTCCTTGCGACCAGGCAAAGGTGGCAGTATCACTGTATGACTACCCTTCAATCCAAGAACTGGGACCGGTGCACGATAAGAGGGAACAAATTATTTTTTGTTCTCCAGCTTTTCTCGTACCAGATCTCCAATCTTAGGAAGCCAGCCGGTGACAGGAATCAGCATTGCTGTGCCATGGGAAGAGGGTATATGTTCAGTTGCGTAGCTGTCACAGGTCTTTTGTAGGTCCTGTAACATAGTTGAATGGTTACCTACGTCAAACGTTACAGCCGCCGCCACAATGTCTAGACCCTCAAGGTCGGGCACAAACATTTTAATGCCAAAGAGCATTTCGTATGGGGTCCGCCCACCCAGAGATCTTCTTGGGAGATTATTAAGTGCACGGTGAACCCCATACAAATGGGCCAGCCAGTTCCTGCCAGTACCTAAGACTCTAGCTGTCAAAGATTACTTTAAGTCACAGTTCATTCGCTCCACTATAGAATTGCCCTCAGGCCTGTATGGAGACGAAAACTGCACCAGCACCCCCAAAGACTTCATCGCGTCCTTGTACGCCTTAGAGGCGAACGCTGGACCTTGGTCAGAATGGAAGGTGCCCCAGACAAACGTCCCGACAAAGACACGCAAATCCCTAATGACATTTCAAGCGTCAGCACTGCGTTGTGGCCAAACCCATAGGAATCTAGTGCACGAATCAACTGCAACAAAAATGTATTTATATGCAGTATCAGAGGTCAATGGACCGCAGTGATCAAGATACATACAGCTGAACGGCTGATTTGATATACACAGCTGTGTCGGTGGTGGACGCAAAACCGTAGAAGGTTTGATTTGTTGACCAATGTCACAGGAAAGTACATAACTATGGGTTTGTTTATATAAACCATGCCACCAATAACGTTGCTGTAGAATAGACACAGTCACGGACACTCCTGCATGTGCAGAAGCCATGCCCTCATGTGCTGGTATGATCAAAGGAAGTCTGCGGTCCATGTTGGGAATCAGCCGATCCCCAACTGACAGAATTATAGCATAAGGAACTTGTTCAGGAGACAAATGATAAGAATATTTGGAAAGAAAGCCCTGTGGGTACGCAGTTCCATCCTTCGTAGCAGCTATGGCTGCCAGAATCTCATTATCTATCTTAGTCATGGACCTTGTAACTGCTGCAACGGAACACATGGCTACTGCAGATTTGACTGCCTT
This sequence comes from Calotriton arnoldi, assembly GCA_963921515.1. NCBI lineage: Eukaryota > Metazoa > Chordata > Amphibia > Caudata > Salamandridae > Calotriton > Calotriton arnoldi. The sequence continues at coordinate 597,072 of CAWUFW010003657.1, read as the reverse complement.
ATCAGCCAAAGAATTACCATCAGCATGTGTTCCCACATGCTGATGGCCAAGAGTATTAATAACTTGTGTGAGTGGCAGAAGTCTTTTAAGCTCCGCCTCTCGAACCCAGAGCATGTTATGCTTTATTGCACAGCCCTTAGAGTCTCGATAATCATTTTGAGACCAAAAGAATAAACTGTCATTAAAAGACTGGACACAGTAATAAGAATCGCACACAATAAGAGTATTCACATCAGGATCTGCAAACTCGAGAGCTAGAACGAGAGCACGCAGCTCCGCCAATTGTGCCGTACAGTCTCCAAGCGTTTGCGTATGCACAATTGAAGACTTAAATTCACCATTTACAATTGAACCAGCAACAATAGCGTAAGCCGCGGAATAAGCATGTTAGGACCCGATGGCCGGTTGAGCCGAGCTGTCGGTGTAAATGATACATTTGTACCCATCCAAAGGAAGCAACGACAAGGGAGGAGGATGAACATGTTCATACTGTAAAAACTCCTGTGTCTGGAGCGCAGGATCAAAGATAAACGTGACATCAGCCGATGTCGAAGAAGTAGTCCATTGTATCCAACGGGGATGTAAAGCTTTAGAGTTTCGTACACTCGCCTTAGTCACTGCTTCTAAAGCAGGGATAGGCGAAACCATAAGAATGCGTTTTCCCTGCACCAGTGAACAATGCAGTTCACTAGCCCAGAGCTGTGAGTGTTCTGTACCGCAAACGTACGACAATGACTATTCAAATTTCGATAATCTAATACAATGCGATATGAACCATCCGGTCTCGATACCAGAAAAATAGGATTATTCATCGGTGATACACAGGTTTCAATTACACCATGATAATCCAATTCAGTCAGAATGTCACAAACAGGAGCTTTAGCCTCCCGCTTGATTGGATATTGTGGTTATGGCTGCGGCATAGGCCGTAATGGTATCTCGTGTGCCAGTGAATCTTTATCCCAGCCCACTTGATTACGGTACACTGCTGGGGCAAGGGCCAACGCCCACTCCGAAGCGTATGCTTGTTTAGCCTCCTCAGGGACGTATGGTGAAAAACTCAGAAATATCACGTCTCCCCCTCTAGAAGCGCCAAAACAAATGGTGGAGGCCAATCTGCCTCCACCAACAAAATGTCATATGAAGAAGTGAGATTTTCCCAGAAAATCGCCATAATTGTACGCTGTATATCACCCTCAATTTGGAGGACTATTTCATAGAGTCGATCCGGGGGAGCAACTCGAGTATCTACTGTTTCTACTGTCATAAATGTATCAGTTGCTCTCACCTCCAGACAGGGACGCGGTGCCTCCCGCACTAAGGTAACCTCCGCTGCACTATCGAGCAGAGTCACCGCCCATCGCCAGTCTAGGAGAAACGTCCTCACCATCTGAGGCATATTTTGCTGTTAAACGGCAACTTTCTTCTTTTGATACGGGGTCCAAAACAAGGCTGTCCCTCTTGTTTGGCCTTCACATCAAACTGGCGAGGTTGATCCCGTCCCTGTTGAGTGGTCACACCTTTGCTGCGATCCTGGCGCTCCCCTACGCCTACTCGAGAGTCCGATGAGTCTGTAAAGAACGAGGAGAGTGCTGATCAGGGACTTGAAATTGATCAGGAGACTTAATTTTCGCGCGATTGCGCAAATCATACGTTCGCTCAGAAGATTCAGGTGTCGGTGTACCAGCACACGAACCCTGCTTCTGTTGTTGCTGCCCCTGTTTTTTGTTTTTCCAGTTCTTTTTCGGAAAGAACGGTCACCCATCCTTTTCGGTTTGGGCTCTTTGTTGAGTTTGAGTTTAAGTTTGAGTTTGAGTAAAAGGCTTAATTCCCAGACTATTGCGCCCTAAGGTTTTATAAGCTTTAGCGATAATCTTTGGCAATTGTGCTGCTTGTCTGCGTCAGCAACAGCCTCCAAGCGTTGTGCCACTTGCAAGCTTACTGCATCTCCCTTTACATTAGCAAGGATCATATCGCGAACAATATCGAACACTCCCACCAGTCTCATCCCCAACTCCAGGGCCGCCTCGGCCCCATGTTCATCCTGAACACGTTTTATCACGGAAGGGAGAACGGTCATTGAGGGGGTGCCGAAACACATTGAATATACCGCTGCAAACTCTCTGCCCCAAGTGTAACAATCAGCTAACTTGGGAACAAGTCCTTTAGGCAAACTCATGGTCAGGATCCTGTGTTTCTCCACAGGTGTGGTATGCGGAAAAACAGCTTTGAGTTGTCCAAATTTTTCAGCAAGCCAATAAGGAAGCTCGTCCTTATTTTGCGGACGCTTGCCCATCACTGAATTAATCATGACAGGACTGATAATTACACCACCGGGTCCCGGTGGTTGTGCAGCAACTCCAGGTGGTCCCACCTGCATGTTGCTTGACATGAACTGTATTACAGCTCTATGTACACGTATTAATGAAGTGTGTAATACACGTAGCTCTGCGACTGGAACATTAAGATAATTTGGATGCGGAGTATACCCAGCCAAAACGGGCCATGTGGCCCCATCAATTGACAAGGGGCCTAAACGGACCGCTGTTACAGGGTGAGGAAGGGCGCCATTAAACCAAATGGTATGTTGCCAAGCCGTTAATGGAATTTCAAGAGATCTATAAGGTCTATAATCCCGTGCTAGTGCGGTGGCAGTATATTCGTGAAAGAAATTATCATTTCCCTCCACTGCCGGAAAGGGGACCCAAGAATAAAATACCTCGAAGAGGTAAGCTGCATCCGCTTCAACAACAAAAATAAGAGCAGCACCAGCATTAGGGACTCCATGTTGAGTCAAATAAGCTGTGACTGTAGCGCGGTTAGGAGCCGTTATGGCAACCGCCATATCGAAAGAATATTATAACAACTTATGAGCGGCAGCGCAACACTGGGCTAGAGAAAGAGATAGACCTTTTAAAATTCAAGCTTGAAAAACCTATAATATTTCAACAATAGGAGGCTACACCAACACATCCATCCCCGGAAACAGAAGTGAGGGGATTGTGGACAAGCTCAAGCACTACTCAGGAGTCTCACAGATACGTACCAGACCAAACATTGGTGGCGCCATGTTGCGGGGATTCTGCACATACACAGAACTATGTGCAGGAAAACAGGACCTCGGTGTGTAGGGGCTAAGCCTTCCTACTGTCTCAGTACCCAAAATCCCAGAACCGACGCGTTATAGTGTCTCATTCGTTCTACTACATAATCACGAAGCTACAAATGATTAGACAACCCAGAACACAACACTCCCGACTCTCTCAGGAATCGCTATAGCAAGATGTACCCTTTCGCTCACTCACTCGTACTTGTCCACAATAAGAATAGACTGAGTCACTGTTATAGTTCAAAATGTTTATTTTAACTATAGTGCTCTATAATGCAGTATACGAGCCACTACCAGCAGCAAAATGCATAAACCTAAAACAGTTAGCATTGTAGCAAGTCCATAGACTATGAAAGGGGATGTCATTGTATACAGACAGTGGATAAAGGACTATAAGGCCTAACCACCTTTTCCTTGGAAAGAAGACGTTTTATTATATAAAGGAAGATCTATGGACTTTGTCAGCAGACCCCATACCTTAGTGCCTAGATGATTGTTTTACATCATAGGAACAGCATAGCTCTTCTCCCTGGAAAGGTCTCTCTCCAAGGGTGTGTTAAACCAACATGCAACCCCGTAATATCAAAGCAAGAGTTTCCAGCAGCCGCAGCTGTGTAACATGTTTTATCTAAGTGCTAGGGACTGACGAGAACAGAATAACAAGGGGCATTGTTTATCGACCATGCACTCCGTGTTCAGACTAAACTCCAGTAACAGGCAGAGAACGCAGAAAGCAGACAGTTCTCATGTGAAAAGCACAAACAGAGTCTTGCAAAATAAAGTCATGTAGTAACATGCGCAAAAGCAGCATCATGGAAGCAGAGCTCATGCTAACTTAATAATGTCGACAATGACCCCAACTGCCATATAACATAGTCTTGTGGAAAGTTGCAATGAGGAACTAAGAATGTGTTAAATGTCTAAACATCATGTGCAGAATAGATACATCTGTTATTTGCATTCTGGGAGTTATAGTACTTTTAGTAACATTATTAAACAGGAATAGTGCAGTGAGAAATAAAACATGAGAACATGTTGTCTGCATGTATATGAATTAGAAAGAAGTAATACTTGTTAGGTATGTATTGGGAAGTGTTTGTCAATGTGGTTTTTAATATGAACTCTTTGCATGTGCTTAGATGGTGAGATATGGCTTTTGTGCTTGCATATAGCTATATATATGGTGGGACTTTTGAGTTTAATTAAAGATGCAGACAGGTATATATTTTTGGAAAGATGGCTTAAAGGTGTACATCTATTAAGAAATCGCGTATATGTTTACATGGTGATCTATGTTCAGTAGGACTGATGAAAATGTTTAAAATTGAGATGGTTTAATAGTGCAGAATGCCTCGAGAGTTCTTGTGCTAGCTTCATTTCAAGGGTAACTTTTGTTTGAGATATGCTGAATATATGTTTTAGAAGCAGTAGTATTTGAGAAATTATGTAGGTATGCCATTCGCAAAGGTTTTGTGCTTTGAAAATTTTCAAAATGTTGCTTTCTGTTTTAGAAACTTACTGATGCATGTGCATGCTCAGTAACAAAGCAATGTATGTTTCTAGAGAGCCATGTATGCAATTACAAGTGTGATACCTAGATTTCACTCACACATAGCTCAAAAGAAAATCATATATACAGTAAAACAGGTAGTTTGATACTGACAGAAGGAGATAACCAATGAATTAGCGATATAGTGACAAGTATTATGTATCTAACAGAAATAAAGGTACTTTCACAGTCAGTCAGGCAGTATTCAGGCACTCATGCAATCACCCAGCCACTACTCGGGCAGTCATCGAATCAGTGATTCACTATGCATGGAGTTATTCAACTGCCCATACACTACATGTACTCTTGCAATCAGGCAGGCAGGAACTATGTAGTCATAGAACTATGCAGGCACTACCCATACATTCTTCTAACCACCTAGGTACTATCTACTGACTTATGCAATTAACAAGGCGGAAACGATGCAATATTTATACTTGCATGATTCCATTGTTTAAGCTTCAGAGATTGGATGAAAGTAAGTGTACTGCTGGGCTGATTGTATTAGTGCAAGCCTATTGCAGCAGTAATTTATTGACTGCATAGGTACTGGATGGGTTACTACATTGGTACAATCTACGTAATTAGATGAGTGCATGAGTAGAGCCTGAGTGTTTCATCAGTGCACATGTGTGCCTCAATATTTCAATGACTGCATGGGTTGTAAGTGGGTGTTTAGATGGCTGCATAGGTTCTGTGCAGATTTTATGATTGCATTGTTATAACCTTGTAAATTTACTGATACAGTTAAAAAGTGTAGAAAAAGGAGAGATACAGTGAAAGTGAAAGAACAAGTTGAGAGAGTAATTGATAAGGCCTTTGTTTTGAAGCGAAAGCTTTTCATTTTTATTCTAAATAGAATGAAGACTCTTGACAAAATAGTGTTGTACATGAGGAGACAAAACCTGAAGAAAAGATTAGTGAATAGATGTATCTGTTGTACAGTTTTGATTGGAGAATGGATACATCCTTGTTGTACAGAGGCTATCTTTAAGGTACAAGGAAGGCGTTGTCAGGGTACTGTATACAAATGGAATTGTAGTAGTGTTTCTAGTATTAGACAGCAATCCATTGATATATTAAGAAAATGTCTATGTATCTTTCCAAGGCGAGCTTAAAACACAAAATAAGTTAAACCACTCAACAATGCAAACTGTAGGTAGGAGGCTGTATTATGTGAAAACTCCTGCTTTATGTTTATGAGAAATTAAGAGAGCACTTTTGCATGGTAGTATGGCAGACGTAGAAAAGGTTTGTGGTGATGTGCAGTTTCGTTTTTTTTGGTCCTGAGCAGGATTCTAAGGAAAATGAAGAGTTGTTAAGAGGAGGAGTTGCAGAACAAGACACATATATTACAGTTGATAGTTTTAAAGAAGAGATTACAAAATTTAACACAGTGTTGTCTAAAAAACTAGAGTATGTTTGTAAATGGTGTCAATGCACTCACTAGAAGATTTTAACACAGACTGTTGACTTATATTTAAAAAGTGAAAAAGTAAATAATAATAACTGGCAAAAGTTACCTGTGTATTTATTTGTAGATGGACGGTTTAAATTGTCCACACAACAAGTTATATGTATGTAAGTAGTGTTACAATAAATTAGACGATAATAAAATGAACAACACATAGATATAAGATACGCATTTTATAAGATAATAAAATGCCTGCTAATGTAGAAAAACTATTAAGGTCCAAAAATTAAAAAAACATCAACACTTATTATTCTTTGCAGCATTGCGAAGGGCCGTTATGGACTGCTTTCCAGCACTCACTACAACTCCACAATCCATGCAGTATGATGCCATCAGGGAAAACTGTAGAGCCAAATCTTGAAGTTGAGATTGGACTTTTGAATGGACTCTCTGCTTGGGTGTTGTTGTGCTGCTATTAAATTCGAGGGTCCTTCAGCTTTGTGTTGCCTTCTTGCTGCTCACTATGAACGCGTCTTATGAAATGTGCAAAAAATATAAAAGGGGGTAAAAAATTACCATGTATGATTTTTGGCAGCATTGTGAATAGCTGTAACACACTGCTCACCAGCTCTTATAACAACACTATAGTCCATGCAATTCGTGGCCGTTCTTGAGAACTCTGGAGCCATATCTGTTGCAGTAGTCTGTACCTCTGAAGGCACTTTCTGGCCGGGAATTGTTGCTGCTGCCACTGATGTAGATGGTCTTCCAGCTTCCTTCTGCTTCATCGGCAGTTGGAGATGTTTTATATGATACGTTTTAAGAAGATATAACATAAACATCGTCCCACATGAGTCCAAAAAAATATCCAGCCAAAATCTACCACCTGCTCACAATAAAGATTCAAGAAGGAGGAGTGGTGTATACTTCCTATTCATTTTACTAAACAGTATATTATTCAATGATATTACTTACTTTCATGGTCATGTGATGTTTTCAGATTGTGCATTGCACTAGTTTGGCAACAGTTTTTAATTCCCCATGAGTTTGGGTAACAATTGGTAGTTTGATGGGTGTTTGGTAGCTATGTTCTAGCTGTGAGTTCAGATGTTATTTTTTTAAACTGTTCTTTTTTATAAATGTGTTGTTAAAATAAAGTTAAACAAATACGTTACTAAACAGCTAGACTCAAACTTTGTGTAAAATATGTCTAAATATCTGTTTTTCACTTTGTCATTTGTATTCATGTCTACTGATGTCATTCCGACCTTCGGTGTTGCTGTGAAGAAGGAAAATGCATTTTTGATTTAGTTATGTCGACTAATGAAAACAAAGGAGAAAGTTAAATTAGTATCTTACTAGATTGCGTGATGCAGATTCCACTTTCTTTTATTTGGTGTAAATCCAATCAGTAGTTTTTGATACATTTAAGAAAATGCAGTTAGTAATATCTGTGGCTGCGGATATTTTGTGACGCTTTCATGATTTATTGCGAATCCTGTGATTGTCTGGCCGCCACCAGAGCATAAAGTTGCGCCTGCCATTTTATGGATTGGAGAACAGTTCCCGGGGCTGATAATTTGTGATAAAGTTCATATGACGGTTCAGTGTAGAGGTACTCTGACCCCATGTTTGTCAAATGGGGGTGTTAGTGAGACAAGTTTTGTGTGGAAATCAATTTTATTAAACATGTGCGATATTCGTGACCACACCGCAACCGTCAGTGCGGCCCCCCTGTTTGATGTTGCGACGATTTCGCGACCATCGTGATGTCTTCGTGAATATTGGTGACATTTAAAAAAATATGATATTCACCTACCACCCTCAATTTTTACTTACATGCTCACACATCCATTCACAAAGTGTCATGTACCCATTGACACATGCATTGAGAGACTCGCACTGACACTAAGACCCCCACTTACAAACTCACTCAAAAACTCATGCACCCACTCACAGACCTACTCAGAGACTCATGTACCCACTCCCAATACCACTCATAAACTCATGCACCCACTCAAAAACCTACTCAGAGACTCATGTACCCACTCCCAATACCACTCATAAACTCATGCACCCAGTCACAGACCCACTGAGACACTTATACACCCATTCTCAGACCCACGTAGACACTGACACACCAACTGACAGGCCCACTCAGACACTCATACACCCACTCACAGATCCACTCAGAGAGTCATATATCCACTCACAGATCTTCTCAAACACTCATGCACCCAGTCCCAGACCCACTCAGACACTGATACACCCACTCACAGATCTACTCAGAAACTCACACAACCACTCAGTGACTCTTGCATTCAATCACAGACCTACTGAGACACTCATACACCCACTCCCAATCCAAATCAGAAACATATGCACCCACTCACAGACCAACTCAGATACTCATAAACCTACTCACAGACACACTTAGACCCTGATGCACCCACTGACAGTCCCTCTAAGACACTTATGCATGCACTCAGACACCAACTTAGACTCTTACGTAACCACTGAGTGACCCACTCAGAGACTCACACACCCACTCACATACCCACTCAGACTCACGCATCCATTAAGAAATAACAGTAAAAAACAGTAATTCACTAAAAAAACAAAGGTTACAGAGACGTTATAGTTAGGAAATAAAATTGTAAAAACCTTCTAAATTCATTGAAAAATACAAAGGTTACAGAGGCGTTATAGTTAGGAAACAGAATTAGAAAAATCCTAGAAATTCACTGAAAAAACCAAAGGATACAGAGACGTTATAGATAGGAAATATAATTTGAAAAACCTTAGAAAGTCATTTAAAAAAACAAAGGTTACAGAGATGTTATAGTTAGGAAATAGAATTTAAAAAAAAAACATAAAAATGCACTGAAAAAAAGGTTATAGGGACGTTATAGTGAGGCTCAGATTTCACTCGTACAAAACCAGTGAAATTCAGCAGTTATAGTTACCTGAGTTAACTATAACTTATGCCCCCACAATGCACTACTTATGACCTCACATATTACATCACTCATTACAGGAGGCGCATTTGCAGAGTGGTGGTAAAAGGGGGCAGGGCCTCCGACAACTTGCTGGTCCCTTTTTTATTTGTATTTTTTATTATTTGGGAAGGGGGGACGCATGGTCCCCCCTTCCCTGTGCCAATTTCGGCCTGGGGACCCCATCCCCTTGGGCCCAGCCTGTTCTTATCCTATTTTATTGATTTTAATTAAGGGATGGTGGGTGACCTCTTTTTAATTTTTGAAAAAAATCATATATAATGGGGGCACGCAGCCCCCCTCCTGGGCCCATTTCAGTCTGGGGGACCCCAGCTCCCGGGGCCTGACCTCACTTGTGGGTACCCTGGTCCCACCCAGGGAACCCTCATTGTAGTGTTGGGGACCTAGGGGGAGCCTCAAGGCCCAAGCGGTCCCTGCGGGCTCCCCACCTCCTGCAATGGCCGGCATTGCTTTGAAACAGAGGGAGCTGCTAACATGCAGCTCCCTCTCTGTCACAGCAATTGTGCTCACTTTCAGCAAGCGAGAGAATTTTCAATGCTCTCGCTTGCTGAAAGTGAGCAAAGTTTGCCAGGGCTCATTGGTAGTGATAAAGCTCCCGCCAAGCCATAGCAAACAGCTATGTCCCGAAGGTGAACACCCCAGGACATAGCAGGTGCCGGTACTGGGTGGTGGCGGTTCCCAGGGCCATCTATGGCTCCAGGAGGAGGGGGCACATGGTCCTCTCCATTGCAGGTCACAGCCCCGGGGATATGGTGGTCCTCTGGGCTCTGGGGGGGCACACGGCCCCCCACTTTCATTTTTAACATTTGCGCCAGGTAGGTGGCAGTCCTCAGGGCTGCAGGAGGCCGGACCCCCGCATTAATAAAACATTTGCCCTGGGGAGCTGGCGGTCCCCAGGGCAACCTGCATAGATTATTAAGAATGCCCCAGGGAGGTGGCAGTTTCTGGGGCTTTAGGGCTCTTAGAAGGGGGGCACCATGGGCCCACCTCCTACATTTTTTAGACATGCCCCAAGACCCGGCCCACCCAGGGGCTGATTTGAAAGGAAGGGCAGGGGCCCGCGCTTCATTTTAAAAAAACAATTTCAGTGGGATTTGCGGATCCAACGTGAATCATTTTGAAATTTGTTTTTTAATAAAAAAAATGTTTTGCCCTGCATTGTCCCTGTGGGAACCCTCCAAGAGGCCTAAAGGGTCAGGGTGTTTCTACCCTGCCCCCTTTTCTTTTTCTTTAATGTTCAACCGAGTCACAAGATGGCTGCCAACACTTCCTGGTTTGAAGTGTTGGCAGCCAATCAGATCTCAGCACGAGATAGGGAGCGGTCGCGGTTCCACTGTGTCTCCCAGATATACAAATCTGGATTTTCCTTAATATTTTAAAAACTACTGAATGGATTTACAACATTTGACAAAAATGTTGCTTTCTGGACCAACAGCTACTTTTCTGCAAAATTTGGTGTAATTCCGTTCAGCAGTTAGGTCTGTAGCTGTGTCTAAAGTTTCCTATTGAGATTAACATGGGGTATATGCGTTTTGGGACCCCCCTTTTTCTCAGTCCCCACTTGACGGATCACCCCGAAATTTTCAAGACAGCAGCTGAAGCGAGTGGCAAATTAGTTTTAAACATTTTGGGAGGATTTGTCAAACGACGCCAAAGTTATTGGCAAATTAAAAAATGTTCTTCCTATGAAAACTAGGTCCTAACTATAACTACCTACTGGTGACTGTTAATTTTATATATATATATAAAATTACAACTGCTAATCATGTTTGTGGCAAATTTAAAATACGTCCCTGCCTCTATATGAGAGTAGAAAATAATCTACAGACAATGCAAAGTTTTTGAGCTCTGGAAAGTGACCTGCTGATATTAATGCACGTCAGGCTAAAAACTATGGCATAAAAGCTATCAACTACAAATTTTAAATTTTAAATTGTAAATGTTATCTGTGTGATGAATTTAGAATAATTGTTTAAATGTGTGGAGGTAATTATGTCTATGCATTGGTTCGAATATCAGTCTCATTTTTCTTGACTAGCAGCTCTTAGTTCTTAGTTTGTAGTTTTCAGTCTTTTTTCAGTTGCCACTGTTCCTTTGTTTGTCAATCACATGGTCGAAAATATAACTGCTTGAGAAATTGCTGCAGCGCGTATGTGATCAAGGCCACTTTTGGTGGCCGAAACACATCATGGACATATGTGACATTCAACAATATACTTTTCACTCTACTACCTTGGAGTCCGTGCCCGCTTCGTTCAAAAGGTCCGTTTCGGGATTGGCTTACGATTGCTGATACTGAAGACGGCTGCTTACGATTCACAGACCCCCTCCCCGGTTGTTGGCCGAGTGGTGAACAGCTGACAAGGATTTTTGCAACTCTCCGGAAGGAGTCAGGCCGCTGTTACCCCCTGTCGAGGCAAACAACACTCAGCAAGCAGAGGTGGCGGTGAATCATGAGTCGGAGGACCCGTGATACAAAGCAAGGCCGGCGGTGAGTCAGGGCAATAGACAGGTGGGAAGGTGTGCATTTCTGCTAATGGATGAAAGTGAATACATATGTTTTGGTTTGAATATTTTTGACAGTTCACAAATATGTCTGAGGACGCGCTGCGGGAAAGGGAAGCAGCAGCTGATGTGCTCTTTGATAATTAACCGGATATTACTGAAAATACACGACCAGCTGGGTCTTATAATGTTTCCACTGGCAATGATGTGAGATCACTTTTAAGAGTGTTGGAAAAATACATGAAAAATGAATTGACAAAGTGGTGGGAGACAAAAATCACTCCAGAAATATCAGGAAGTTGGTCGAGTACTGCACGGATTACACATTATGCTAGCATTGAGTTTTGAAAACTCGAATCCTTTGATGCTCAAGGAATGGGCAGAAAGTAACTTAGACGCCCCAATGAGACTGATCCAAATTTTGGTAAAATATGCTCAAATAGACCTGGAATCAATTTTAAAGGAAATTGAACATATCAATATGGATTTGGACAAGTCTGAACAAAAGGTATTGATTTCTAAAAGTCGAGGTGAAATAATAGAAAGGCTTAAAAAGCATGAAGGAGTGATAGAAACAAGAAAAGCGAGTGATAGAAACAAGAAAAGCGTATACGTTTGCTAGAGACCAAACAGATTATGAAACAGGTAAGGTATTCACTTTTTCGAAGAAATTTGACTCCATCTAAAGGCAACGTCTTACTAATTCCAACATAGCAGGACAGAATGAAAAAATCAGCAATCAAACAGCTATTGCAACGTCTGCGTCCGATCTTAGCTCAATGCTGAGTGAAACAGATTCAGAAGATGGAAGAGTGTCCTCAAATTTAAGAGGGAGAGACCTGGGGAATTTAACGCTTGCAGAGGAGTTAGATTTTTTACAGCGGGACCGCCGACAAACACGTCATCCGCGCAATCAAAAGTATACACAAGGAAAAGGAGAAATCAAAGACGACTGGAAAGGAAGAAACTCAACAAACACAAAGAACAAGAGACAACAAGGCAACAAATGGAGACGAAAGTAAAAAAAGACTGACAATATGGTCATCAATTTATCTGACACTGTTAAACCAAGCAGAGATTCAATTATTATCCCTTGGCCTAACATTCTGTCCTGAGAGCAATTTCAATTACAGTCAAACACGGATTGATGTTTTCAAATTTATTGGAAAAATTAAACTTGCCAAATATTACAAAATCAAACAAGCTTCCAGTCAGACCATTCGAGAAACAACACCTGAAATAGTCAGCTTTGAGAATCTACAAGTGTCGGACGTGCATACACTACGATTACTACAAGAGTTACAAAATGAGGAGAGTAGAAATGACACGACAGTTTCAACTCAACATGCTATGCGTGAAGAGGGTATCAATCCATCAGGAACTATTGGGAGTCCATTCAAGCCTGTTTCCACCTTTATGCCTATCATGCCACGAGATGCAGAGAGCATTTTTAACGATCGAGTAGTGGAGGAAATTAAAATGCTGAACATCAAAACCAAGCAAACATTCAGGAAATGTAATCATCAATAAAGGCAATATCACAATTTGATATGCAAATTGCAAACAACACCCAAGTAGTAATAAATAAATCGGATAAAGGTGAAAATGTTGTCCTCTGGCCGAACACAGAGTACCTCAAGGAGGAATACAAGCACCTCAATGACTCCACATGCTAGAAAAGATCTAGTATGCAACAAGTGAGGAAAATCAAGGGTGAGCTTAAAGAAGATCTAACTAGGTGGAAGCGTGAAGGCCTGATTTCCAAAGATGAATATCCATTTTTAAATAATGACTTTCCTGTTATGCCAGTGCTCTACTTCATTCAGTAGTTGCTGAAAATTTTTTAAAAAATAAGTTCGATATCTGAGCACCGAGGAGGATTCGCGAACCCTCCTGAGCACGAGCTTCATTCTGATTGGCTGCCAACACTCCAAACCAGAATGTGTTGGCAGCCCTCTTGTGACTTGGTAAGGCGCTACTGCAAGACAACTGGGGTGCTAGTCTGTGCGCAGTGTGCGAGCCCCAGAAACCAAGTTGAGTTCAACCTTTATCGCCCCACGATGCAGGCACAAGCGGGTATTTGCCGTGTGCACCCATGAGGAGAATTCAGGCTGGATGGATTGTGGGTAACGGAGATCAGTGTGAGTCCCGCAGAAGCCCCACACTAAAGGTGCTGAAACACGATCGTCGCGGATGTCCGGTATGTGTACAAATACCTTCCCCCACCCACCCAGGGCAAAAGCATCAGCAAACAAGCCGCCCGAAGTGTGGGCAGTATAACTGCTATAAATAACTATAGGTCCTGAATAACTTGTTTTTAATACCTAAAGCCAATACTACGCGCTGTGCAGCCAGGAAGCCTCTGAATGGCAGACACCGATGCGGCAGCGCACCGCTTTCCATTTGGCGCCTTTCCTCCTCCCTCTCTCCTCCTCCCTCTTCCACCCGCCCCTCTACCTCGAGCTGCTGGCTGCGTGCCAGCTTTCCACCTTTCACCTCCTGCTGCTGCTGCAGCCTTGCGAGCAGCCTCAGGACCGTGGGGGAGGGGTGCTCCCGCTGCAGTGTCTCTTACGGAAGTTTGAGGGGGGCTGCAGGAGCCAGCCAATGTGGTTAGCCCCTAGCTCCCGGAATGCAAACAGTGCCACACCCGCCTCTCCAATGAGTCTGTTGCCAGGCTATTGGCCCCAGCTCCACTGCACGGCACCTGCTCGCACCAACGGTGCCTCCACTCACAAAGCGCATCTCAAGGCGCTCTTGGGCTCCCGCTCAGCAGGACCCCAGGATTTATTTTTATCCCAAATGTCAGTGGCATGCCTAGAAGGGAGTACTGCCATGTCAGGACATCATTTTTAAATGTATAGAAGAAAACGATTCAGCCACACAAACATAACCCCGGCCCCGAGAGAGCATAGTAAACATGGCATTTTAAATACCACTTCATACTCCATTACTACAGTTTCTAGGGGCTGTATTTAGGTGCTAAGATTACCGATTTAATGGTACTCCCATACGAACTGCGTGTATTATAAAGATCCTGCCCTACCCTTAAAGGCTGATCCAACATTTCACCCTCAATTAAATGCCGGGCTCATTTAAAACATATATTTTTCATCTTCGTTCTTAAACTTAAAAGCTCTAAGTCCAAATCTCCAGTTGTCTGGACACCGATGTCACACACTTTGCTAACTTCTTTAGGCCTAAATCCATGGCATGTCTCTGGTGAGGCCTTTCATACACAGAATGAGCGACAACGGCATTGCGGTTTTATATAGTTGTTGACCTCCGAGTGCTTTACATAGATGCAAAACATATATACCGTGTGAAGCTACAAACACCTTACAGAAAGATAATAAAAGTAGCAGGCTTCTTCAGAGTATTTCTCTACCTAGCAAAGCCCTTCAAAAACATCATAGGAGTAAAGGGTTTAACTTAATTTTTGCTATTTTGTCTGGCTTTAAATTAGGCCGGATGAGTGCTAAAATGATGTACAACTCCAGACTTGTTGCTGGAACATCATTTTAGAACTCGAGAGACTGATGGGTCACGGTTTCTTACCAGCCGAGCGATTTAATCTACCACATTTGAGGGATACCTAAAATCAGATTTAAACCGCCCAAAATGTGGCACAATTAAGAAGATGCAGTTAAAGGCCATTGCGGCATGAGGAGTCTACTAGTGGTTGACGAAAATAAAATGCTACTAAAACGTGCTGTCCTTATCCACTTTCAAATAAAAATTTAATTGGTGCTATATAATTCTGAACTGAAACAAGCATGCCCATAACACCAGGTTTCATATTTTGACAGCTCTCGAGAGCGGTAGCTGTCGAGCGAGCATGTGAGGATGCGAGAGGTGTCCTTAAGTGTTCCGCAGAGGCCAAGCTGAAGCAACGGAGACGGAGTGATGGGCAAGGCCGGCAGCCCGCAGAAGAGCGCGGGCACGACGCACGATGCAGAGCCCTGCCTGGATGGAACGTGCCGGCATACAAATCCAGCCTATGGTGGGGGTGAGAGGGGCAATCCCGCATCATCAGACTATGGTGCCCGCACAGGGGCCCCCTCAAGCACAGCAGCATATGCTGGCAGGGGCGCCCGCACACTCCTGAGGGCAGCAGCGCCTGGACAGCCCCGAGGAGGAGTGCGCAAAAAGCCCAGAGGACCAAAAGCCTCATAGGTGCCCCAGAGGAGGCTGCCGACACCCGAGAGAGAAAAGGTGAGGTAAACAGCCATCTCAGGGACGCAAAAGAAGAGGAAGGCAGAGGCACCCCTGAGAGGAGGACCCAAAGCCGTGCAGACAACAGAGGAGGGAACCAATAGAAGAGGAAGGCAAACGGGCACCTCATAAGAGAAAAGAGGACAAACGCACACCAGAGACTCCAAAAGAAGAGGGGGAGGGTGTGGTCAAGTACAGAGGCTCGCTCGAGGACCCCAGAGAAGCACCACAAGAGCGCAGAGTGCAAGACATCATGAGCAACAAAAAATATAATGGAAATATTGCAAGAGAAACTTCCCTCTCCCCGTGGAAGCATGACATTCAAATTGAATCAGTAAACTCTGAGAAACTCTAGGCCGCCAAACCGAGGAAGTGCTAAAACTCTACTTTTCCGGAGTCTCGCTGAGACACCGCCTCTTATAGGGTATCTGGTCAGAACAGAAGATACTCCGGGTTCGAGAGTTCGTGTGCGCGTGGTAGGAGACAGCCATGGTATCCGTGTCCAGATGAGACGGCACCTTGGGCTGCAGAGTGCATGAGAGTTTATACAGGAGATAACACAGGCACAAAGCGCACGAGTGTGGGGGCCAGAGGTGACCTGGGACACAGTTTGCGTGAGTCCAGGCAGGGGACACTGAGGCCATGGAGTGCATGTCTGTCACGACAAAATACAGCTCGGGGTTACAAGCATCTTGCCAGCGATGCATATGTATTTACGCAGGAGACAGCTGGAGCCACAGAGACCGCATGCGTGTTGAGCCCGAAGACACCTTGGGCAGAGAGTGCAGGCCTGTGGAGACTAGTGGCAGCCCAGCCCTGGGCGATTTCATGAGCATCTAGGCAGGAGACACCTCGGGCAATGGAGAGTGCAGGTCTGTGGGGACAAGCCGGGGCCACGGAGAGTTCGTATGCGCCTTTGCGTCTAGGCAGGAGACACCTCGGGCCACAGTGTTTTCATATGCATCGAGTCAGGAGACCGCTCGAGTTACATTGTCGGCTGCCCGTGGTCCACGAAGGGGACCCTCCTAAGAGGGCGGCCGCCTTAGTGCCACATGAGGGCACACGACGGGTACCCTCTGCGGGAGCACAACAAGGGTGCAAAAGCCAAGTGTACCCAGGGATGTCCTAGCGTTGTCCCCTGGAAGAGCGATGGTGCCCCGTTAGTCCTACGGGCGGTTGTGGGCCAGAGCAACCGGGGACTGCCTGGAACGGTCTGCCCCCCTTTTGGGGGCGTGAGTAAGGGTGTGGACTGGCGGTCCACCGCTGGGAGGGTTGGCCCCTCCCAAAATTGGTAAGCACCGAATGGCGACGGCCACGGTGTAACTTGGCTCATCAGGCGGGCAGGTGGCGTAGGGGGGCTGGCCTGCCCTTGGATCGCCCGTAAGATAACCCACCATGTTGGCATATTTGTTATGCAAATAAACCTGCAGCAATTTTCTCCACAAACAAGGTGTTGTGTGGTTTATTTACTAATGATATTGCCGTATGTGGTATGGGGAGTGTTGCCGATATTGGCACTAAGCCCATGCATGTCCAGACAGGCGAGTGTGTATGCGAATCTGGGTAGGCAGAAGGCCAGAGAGAATTCATGTATTTTTAATAAGGAGACAACGGACTAGAAAAAGTGCGTGGTAAGAAACCTGTGTATCCTCCCTGGTCACAGCTCCCCGGACGTCAGCTCGCATCCGTGTTCTCCACAGAGCTCAAGTTTCAGCCCGCCTCGAACCCCTTAGCCTCGGAACAACTGCCATTTTCAGCCAGTTACAAGAGCAGCTGCAGTTATAATCATCCCCAGAATGAGGAGAGGGAAAACGCATGCAATTAAACCTCTTTGGCCTAGTGGGAAGAGGCGCCGCAGAACAAGTCACTACACTTCTGGTATAACCATTCCAGGTACACCCACAACACCACCCACCCCTGGGACCTCTAAACCATTCCCTGACTAGAACTCCATTTTACTCAGTTCTGCACATACAGCTTCAGTTTATTCTGCCACCTTCTGGACCTAAATCCCCACATGTTACCAAACACGAGTGTAACCGGAGAATGGTGGTCGTTACCCTACGGTGGTCCAGTCCAGGTGGATGCGCTGCTGCCCTCCATACACTGCATTGGCGATGAGGGGCTCAGCAAGCTGCTTTGAGCCGATTAAGGAGGGACACGAATAATTCAAAGAATGTGCAGCATTTGGACAGGCTAGATACGTGCCAGAGGTACCCTGAGCAGGGGATCGGAGACTATACAAACGCACGTGAATGCACACGTATCAACTGTGCACACGCAACAGCACTGGACTAAAAATCCGCTGCGCAAAACTGATCGGACTTTAAAAGTGATTGGTGTGTATGCCACACACATGCGAATACTACTTTAATCATAGTATGGTGAAAGGGAATGGGCGCCCCGCCTCTGTCCACCCACCCTCCCTCCTCATAGGAGCTGCTGCCGGGGATGAGCTGGCCATGGCAGCCAGCCACACGGGAGGTCACACACTGCTGCTCTTAATATTTTCCAGGTGCCTCGCCCTCCTCCTCCACGCCAAAGGCAAATCAGCTCCTTCATCGTTCACAGATCCACGGCTTCCGATCCCGCCTGCGCCATCCTAGAGGCAGATGGAGAGGGGGTGATGCAGCACAGGAGCGGGGTGGGGGGCAGACGATTCTAGGCAAACTTCTCTGTGCAAGGTCATTGCGTGCTTTATATGCCATTCCCCAACACAGACACAAAATATACTGTCAAACAGATTTACTTTTCTGCAGGGCCCATCAATGGAACCTGTACGCCTCTGGTACGGCTGCATTGGTCATGGGTGCCTCCCCCACACCTCATTTACAGCTTAGTGGTGAAACAGAGATCCGGTTGAGAAGGTGTCCAACACCCTCCCTTCCAATGTGCTTGAGAAGGCTAGAGCTATTGAACTGGAAGGGAGGCGGTTTGGGGTGATGGCGTTGGGTTTACCCTTGCAAGATGTCCCCTTGGAATTTAGGGGGGTGGGGGAGCCTTGCTGGAGAAGGTTCCCTTCTCTTGTAGGTAGAAGACCATTGGAATACATGGGGGGCTGCACAGTGGTCCCTTGGGTCTTCAGCCATAGTGTCTATAGAGCAAACTACACCTAAACCATGGGTAAAAGAGCGCTTTACAATCATGTGGCACTTGTTATCAATAGGCATAGGCAGCAAATTTACAGAAAAAGCAGTAGACACCGATTAAAGAGGCATGAAGTAGATTCAAGACCACGCAGCCTCGGTATTCGGTGCACGACCCGGAGCGGACCCTCGACCACCGGATGTCATTCTTTTTCAAATTAGGCACCGAGTAACCTACAGAGCAGAAAAATGTTGATGGTAAAGCTTGTATACAGCGAGGTAAAACAGGCGAAAATACAATAAGCACTTTTATTTAATGGCAGAGTGTGTGTTCGGGGTAGACACGTCTGAAGAAAAAGAAAAGAACACTGTAGGGCATTGCTAGAAAATGGAGAAATAAAGAGCACGGTTATCAGGGTTGTTGGTGCATTCAAATTTGGGTCAGCTTCTCTGTGCCTTCACAAGTCAAGACATCTCGCAAACAGAATTAAAACTGAATGCGAAGGCAGCTCTCCAAGACTACGGGAAAACACTTGTGCGCTTTCCAAAAACAAAGCAACAGAAACCCGACAAGCTCCCGGTGCAGCCTTTTCCGTGCCAGCCTCCTCCCCGCCCCTCTCTCATTTCACTGACAGGAAACTTCAAGTTGAAAAGAAAACCCCACACACACTGCCCGGTGGCGGAAAAATCCACCAGCATGTGTGCGCGAGCTGCCAGCAGCCCCGCTTCCTGGGGCCCACTGGGACAGGGTCAGAGGCGGAGTAGCACCAGCGACGGGAGTCAAACACTGGCCCTCGTGTGCCCTGCGCTCGGACCAGCGGGTCTGCCCCACTGGTTGTGGGGCCATTTAGCTTGTGACTCCACCACACTGGACAGCCGTCACCAGTACCAGGGGCTGGTACTCTGTGGTAAATGACATCTGGTTGTGGTGCGTGGGCAGAGGCAGGCCCAGGTCCCATATACCGGTTGACTCCTAGCTCCATGACATACACTCCAGTTTTTTGTGTGCTAAAGAACTTATTTGTTTGTGGTCTATGAGTCCCCTTGGCACAGTAGAAACAAAGTAAGGCCACAATTTCCAGAAGGGGGGGGTTGTCAGTATTGCCCATGTTTGTTGCGTGTAAGGGAGATATACTTGTGCCCCTTCCCCCTCACTGTGGTTTAGAACCACTACTCTCTGTGTGTTGTGTGTACTCCATACATGGTGCTAGCGCTGGCTATCGAGAAGGGTGGCGTACCCCCCATCTTTGTGCAGGGGTGGGGTTATCCCGGATGTGGTGTGAGAGGTTATCCACTCTGGCAGTGGTGTAGGGTGATGTCAGCCCCCAACTCCAGGCTGTGCATATCGTGGTGTTAGCCCCCGTCCAGGTCTTGGGTAGGGGGGGCATCAGGCCATTCTGTGGTGTACCGTGTTGTCGGCCCTGGCTGCCTTCTAGGGTGGTAACTGCCCAGGCTCATCGCCTGGGTGCATTCATCTACCACGGCCCCGGAGATGCTTTTTGCATAATTGCAGCTGACAGGGCCTGTAGTTGCCTCGTTTACGGAGCAGCAGATCGGAAGGCCTGATGGATGCATCCCCCCACACTCAAAGCCCCCGAGAAACAGGAAGATGTTCGGGTGAGGGTGCTGAGGCAGAACGCCTATTGCTATGTTAATGCCACGTTATGTCGCTATTAAAAAAAAACTCCAAGTGTAAACGGCAGGGTGCGGGGGGGACGTTTTAAGGGTCGACTTGTTGAATAATGTCAAAGTGAGTTTGAAGTGCGGTTTACCCCTGTGAGCTACAGTATCTTGAAGTCTGTGACAGGGTAGCAATTTTTGTCCCATTTAATTTTCATTGTTACGAGTCTTCCGCGGACCAGAATATTCCAAAAATCTGGTTTCGGCAGAAATAAACAAGAATGTTGCCGGATCAATACGCTGGCCAGCCGCAGTCCTCACTACCCCAAAGTAACCCTGGCACTACTTTCCCTGCCGTGTGGGTGCCAGCGAGGCATTCAAAGTAACGGCTTATAGTGGCGAGAGGACGGGGGCTCCCACACAACCTCTCCGCTTTAATTACGGCTCTTGTTCGCGGCCCTGACGGCATTGGGAGCCTGGGCGAACTTGAGGATATGATGGACGCGGGCACACAGCGGGAAGGATCGACCTGTTACACTCCCCCCTCCCCTGCCGAAAAAACACGTAGAGATGGGTGGCTTGTAGCTAGAACCCCCACTTCTCCAAATGAACCCAGTAGTAAGCGGGCACATTTTAGGCACATGATTTTCCGCAGTCCAGGTAGCGCCCTCATCCCACCCCACCAGGTCAGAACAGGGCCCTTACCTCAGGCCCTGGGGTGAAACTTATAACTCTCCTGAGGCGGCAGCGCTCTGGCCTGGAGTCTACAGAAGACGCACCACCCTTCTACTGAGCCCCCGACCAGAACTCTTGACCCCTAGGGATCCACCCAGAGCCCCGCAGACCACACCTCCGCCACCACACACGTGGTTTCATCCTCCTAAGGTCAACATATTGCATACAAATACATTTTCATAAACAAGTTACAGCCACCTGAACACTCTGGCAGACCAGGCCTACTTTAATCAATGATGGAGACGCATATACATCCCTGAAAACAAAGGGAAAGGGGCCATGGGAGACTACAGCTCTTAGATATAGAATATAGAATATATATATATAATCACTGAAAAAAACATAGGTTTCAGGGACGTTATAATTAGGAATTAGCATTTAAAAAATGTTAGAAATTCACTGAAAAAACCATAGGTTTCAGGGACGTTATAGTTAGAAGTTAGCATTTAAAAAACCTTTGAAATTCACTGGAAAAACCATAGGTTTCAGGGATGTTATAGTTAGAAATTAGCATTTAAAAAACCTTTGAAATTCACTGAAAAAACATAGGTTTCAGGGACGTTATAGTTAGAAATTAGCATTTAAAAAACCTTAGAAATTCACTGAAAAAAACACAGGTTTCAGGGACGTTATAGTTAGATGGTCATTTCACTCGTACAAAACCAGAGAAATACGGCAGTTATAGTTAGTTAAGCTAACTATAACTCACGCCCCCGCAATGCACTGCTGATGACATCACATATTACATCATTCATGACATGGTCAGTGACATCACTGATGACATCTCAAATGACATCACTGATGACATCATCCAGTGACTATGTGTTTCTGTAAAGTTTAAATATGTTTTTTATATATATATATATATATGCCAAGGTGTATTGAAGAATGAGTGGGTGTATAAGTGTCTGAATGGATGATTTAGTAGGTGTGTGACTGACTGTATTAGTGAGTGATTAAACGTGTCTTACTGAATGCATGGGTTAGTGACTAAACTGTGTGAGTGTCTATATCAGACTGTCAGTTGGTGTGTAAGCGGCTGCATGGGTCGGTGAGTAGCTACATGAGGGTCTATATGGGTTATTGATTGGTTGTCTGAGTATCTGTATGGGTGCCTGTCTGTGTGGGTGGGTGGGGGGTGTGACTCTGTGCATAGATTTGTGAGTGGGTGATTCACTGGGTGTATGGGTTCAAGAGTGCATCTGTGAGGGGCTGTATGTATGGGTGAGTGTGTGTGTGGATGTGTTGGTGAGTGAATGGATGTCTCAGTGGTACATGTGTGAGTAACTACATATGTGAAAGGCAGTATATGTGAGTGTTGGAGTATATAAATGACTATATGTGAGAGTGAGTGATTGTGACAGTGGCTGTATGGATGAATGTGTGCTTGTATCAATGATTGTATAAGAGAGTATGTGTTAGTATCGGTATCAATAAGTGAAGTGGTGTGTGTATAACTGTATAGGTGAGTAAATAGAAGTGTGATTGATTCTTTGTGTGACTGACTAGGTGTGTGAGTAACTCTATGGGTGAGTGGCGGTGTGTGAGTGTCTGTATGGGTGTATGTAATGAATGTGGCTGCTCACCATCAAGCCACACCCAATACCCCAACACTCCCTTAAGACAGAGGTAAAACTCAACACTCCCTTAAGGTGAAGTACCTTTCACCACTGCACCTTATAAATAATACACTTTGCACAGCACCCCCAAAAGACAAGGCAATTACGCAGCACTTCCTTATGGCGGGGCAAGAAAACAAATCCAAACGTATGGAAAATAAAACACATAAGTTAATTAATGTAACATTTATCGCAGATTAATAAAATGTTCAAAACGGTAGGCCAAATATATCAATCAATGCAAATTCTCAAATGCCAATTACCTACAATAAACCATTAGAATAAAATGCAATATGTACAGGTAGCAGAGAGTAGAAAATATATACAAGAGAGAGAGAAAGATATACATATATATATATACAGCAGAGGATTACTCTGGATGTGCACCTCCCACACCACAAAGAAAACACCTCAAATGATCAAAGCCACTGGCTAAACATCACAATGGCAATAATCACAAAACTCAATGCATCACCTGGCATCTTAGCCCACTTCTGGCCGGGGGAGTCACAGCAGGGGATCGGAGCTCATCAACCAGGGTTCATACTCCGAGAGAGACACAACTGCCCTCGCTCAGAATCCAAACTCCCAGTTTCTCAGCTTGCAACCCTCAGCTTTAAACACACTAGAAGATTCGTGAAAGAGCTCCTCCCACCGCCAGAGGAATTTTACCAGAACTGGCCAAGTTCCAAGCAAGCATCTTCATGGCAGTAAGGAGCTCTCAAGTCTCTTCCTCCATTCGCACTTCTTCCAGCCTCTGTCTTGACGAAGCTCTCACAAGGCCTTCCACAGTACATTAAACAAAAACAATCGCTCAGGAAAACAGCAAGACCTTGAATGTGAATAACCCAAACAACTTGCAAGTACTGCTGTGCACGCAGCAGCAAGGCAGAGTCAGACATGAGGCCCTGTCAAAGCCAATAGTCAGCACCTATAATTCTCATCCACACAACTTACAAGCACCACTGTGCACACAGAAAAGTTTGAAGCAAGGTAAAGTCAGAAAGCAGGATGACATGAGGCCATGTCAAAGCCAATAGTACGAACTCATAATTCACATCTCCCACTGAAACACAGCAAGATTAAAGGACAGAAGAGAAGCAGGTATATGCAGGACCATCCTACATTAAGGTTAGGGTAAAATAACACACTAAAGTCAGTTAAAATGGTGGTAGTCAGAGGTCATCATAGGGTGCCAGACTACAAAAGTGGCTCTTTCATTACAGTGTATGAGTGCATATATCAGTGGCTGTATTGATGAGTGACTGCGTGTTTGAGTGACTGTATAGGTGATTGAATGGATGTGTGTGTAGACCTATGAATCAGTGAGTGGGTATGTGCTAACTGGTATTGGTGTGTCTATGGTTTCGAGAATGGTAGTCTGAATTTTAGAGTGGGTATATGAAAGGTTATATTAGGGTGTGAGGAGGTGCATCAGTTATTAAGTGGATGATGTCATCAGTGATGTCATTTGATATGTCATCAGTGATGTCATCACTGAGGTCACTGACCATGTCATCAGTGATGTAATATGTGACGTCATCAGCAGTGCATTGCGGGGGCGCGAAACTATAACAGCTGAATTTCTCTGGTATTGTATGAGTGAAATGTCACCCTAAATATAACGTCCCTGAAACCTGTGGTTTTTTCAGTGAATAGCTAAGGTTTTTTTAAATGCTAATTCCTAACTATAACGTCCCTGAAACCTGTGTTTTTTTCAGTGAATTTCTAAGGTTTTTTAAATGCCAATACTAACTATAATGTCCCTGAAAGCTGTGGTTTTTTCAGTGAATTTCTAAAGTTTTTTAAAAGCTAATTTCTAACTATGCCTACATAGGTAGGACATGTACAGAAAGAGGAAGAAAGGCATAGAAAGAAGCAAGAGAAATGCAGAAAGATGCAAAAGAAGTGCAGAAAGAGGGAAGAGGGGTGCAGAAAGAGGCAAGAGGGGTGCAGAAAGAGGCAAGAGAGGTGCAGAAACAGGCAGGAGAGGTACAGAAAGAGGGAACAGGGGTGCAGAAATAGGTAAGAGAGGTGCAGTAAGAGGAAAGAAGGGTGCAGAAAGAGGAAAGAGGGGTGCAGAAAGAAGCAAGTGAGGTGCAGAAAGAGGCAACAGAGGTGCAGAAACAGGCAAGGGAGGTGCAGAAACAGGCAAGAGAAGTGCAAAAAGAGGCAAGAGAAGTGCAGTAAAAAGCAAAAGAGGTGCAGAAAGAGGCATGTGAGGTGCAGAAAGTGGCAAGAGAGGTGCAGAAAGAACAAGTGAGGTGCAGGAAGAGGTAAGTGAGGTGCAGAAATAGGCAAGAGGGGTGCTGAAAGAAGCAACAGAAATACAGAAAGAGGCAAGAGAAGTGCAGAAAGAGGCAAGAGAAGTGCAGAAAGAGGCAAGAGAGGTGCGGAAACAGGCTACAAAGGTGCAGCAAGAGGGAAGAGGGGTGCAGAAAGAAGGAAGAGGGGTGCAGAAAGACGCAAGAGAGGTACAGAAAGAAGCAAGAGAAGTGCAACAAGAGGCAAGAGGGGTGCAGAAAGAGGCAAGAGAGGTGTAGAAAGAGGGAAGACGAGTACAGAAAGAGGCAACAGGGGTGCAGAAAGAAGCAAGAGAGGTGCAGAAAGAGGTGAGAGAAGTGCAGAAAGAGGCAAGAGAGGTGCAGAAAGAGGCAAGAGAGGTGCAGAAAGAGGGAATAGGGGTGCAGAAAGAGGCAAGAGGGGTGCAGAAAGATACAAGAGAGGTACAAAAAGAAGCAAGAGAAGTGCAGAAAGAAGCAATAAGGGTGCAGAAATAGGCTAGAGGGTCGCAGAAAGAGGTAAGAGAAGTGCATGAAAGAAGCAACAGAGGTACAGAAGGAGGCAAGAGAACTGCAGAAAGAGGAAACAGAGTTGCAGAAACAGGAAAAAGATGTGCAGAAAGAGGGAACAGGGGTGCAGACAGAGGCAAGAGAGATGCAGAAAGAGGGAAGAGGGGTGCAGAACGAGGCAATAGGGGTACATAAATATGCAAGAGAGGTGCAGAAAGAAGCAAGAGCAGTGCAGAAAGAACCAACAGAGGTGCAGAAAGAGGAAAGAGGGGTGCAGAAAGAGGCAAGCAAAGCGCAGAAAGAAGCAAAAGAGGTGCAGAAAGAGGCAAGAGAGGTGCAGAAAGAAGCAAGAGAGGTGCAGAAAGAGGCAAGAGAGGTGCAGAAAGAGGGAAGAAGGGTGCAGAAAGAGGCAAGAGGGGTGCAGAAAGAAGCAAGAGAGGTGCAGAAAGAAGCAAGAGAAGTACAGAAAGAAGCAACAGAGGTACAGAAAGAGGCAAGAGGGGTGCAGAAAGAGGCAAGAGAGGTGCAGAAAGAGGGAAGAAGGGTGCAGAAAGAGGCAAGAGGGGTGCAGAAAGAAGCAAGAGGGGTGCAGAAAGAAGCAAGAGAGGTACAGAAAGAAGCAAGAGAAGTGCAGAAAGAAGCAGCAGAGGTGCAGAAAGATGCAAGAGGGGTGCAGAAAGCGGCAAGAGAAGTACAGAAAGAAGCAACAGAGGCGCAGAAAGAGGCAAGAGAAGAGCAGAAAGAGGCAAGAGAGGTGCAGAAACAGACAGGAGAGGTACAGAAAGAGGGAACAGGGGTGGAGAAAGAGGCAAGAGAGGTGCAGAAAGAGGGAAGAAGGGTGCAGAAAGAGGCAAGAGCGGTGCAGAAAGAAGCAAGTGAGGTGCAGAAAGAGGCAACAGAGGTGCAGAAACAGGCACGAGAGGTGCAGAAACAGTCAAGAGAAGTGCAGAAAGAGGCAAGAGAAGGTCTGAAAGAAGCAATAGAGGTGTAGAAAGAAGCAAGAGAAGTGATGAAATAGACAAAAGAGTTAGAGAAAGAAACAAGCTAGGTGCAGAAAAAAGCAAGAGAAGTGCAGAAAGAGGCATGTGAGGTGCAGAAAGAGGCAAGAGGGTTGCAGAAAGAAGCAACAGAAATCCAGAAAGAGGCAAGAGAAGTGCAGGAAGGCAAGAGAAGTACAGAAAGAGGCAAGAGAGGTGCAGAAACAGGCAACAGAGGTGCAGAAAGAGGGAAGAGGGGTGCAGAAAGGGAGAAGAGGGATGCAGAAAGAAGCAAGAGAGGTGCAGAAAGAAGCAAGAGAAGTGCAGAAATAAGCAAGCGAGGTGCAGAAAGTGTTGTGTAGTTCCTATAAACCAATATAGGATATGCACGTTTAGACAACATACACTCTAGGGGGCTTATTTACAAGCCTCTTGCGCCACTTTTGCGTAATTTTTAACAGTGGCGCAGTGGGCTTGTAAATCTGCCCCTAGGATTGGTGTGCAGACTGATTCTGATTCTAGACACCCCCACCGGGTGTGTTAGCCTGTATTCCAGCTAGCTCACACTGCCACTAGAAACCCCTCTTACCAAGGAGAGAATAGTTCTTGGCAACTCTCGAACATGACAACTCTGTCCAATCAGGGATCGTGGAAACAGTGCTATACTTTTCGCTCAGTCACTCACAGACATTTTCCAATAAGCATTTATTGAACAAGTGTCATTCTAGTGTAAAATCGGTGTGCTAAAGCAACCATTAGACAGAAACAGATATAAATGATTAGAAGCACTAACAGAGTAAAAGGATGATAGATTTCTACCATCGTGCTAAAACAATGAATACAGGCAAGTACATAAAATACATGACAGTAGTAAATGCGTACTCCTACGATGCGACCCTAACTGGATGTACCTAAGTGTACCTAGCATGTATGTAGGTGTAAAGCCAAGAATCGCTCTAGGATAAAGTCATCCCCATTACCTGAAGTGAGAGACTGTGGGAACTCGTCTTGGTCTTGAGATGGACACCCCACAAGGGATGTCAGAGCAGTGCGAGCTGGAGTGTCTGCGTGCAGAAAACTCAGCGGCTCGCGTCAGTGTGTCTGCATGGAAGTCCTTTTCTCCTCTGCCTTACCCCAGCAAGATATGGTTTTTTATATACCCAAAGTGGTACCCTCAGGGGTTCTACCTTGTTGTGTCATGTCGGAACAAGGATGACAGAAGGAATGACCCTTATACATAGTTAATATGCAGGAGATGGTAGTCCTGCTGAGTTTCCAAGAATCCTCATGCATAATGGATGAGGCAAGTTTCAAGGGAAAACCCTACGTCCTGTAAGTAGTACCGTAACTAGGTAAAAGGTCAGTCCCAAAAACCGTTATGTAGTGTAATGGTAGGGGAGAATATAGGTGAAAGGTTAGGTGACTACCTGAGCCTATATTGGGGTACCTATATGAAACATAACACCCACTCATCATCCGACTGGATGACATACTAAAATCCTAACGTATCCATAGGCGGTGTATGCATAGAATTAAAATTAATAAATCCCCAAAAAATAGTATTTAAAAATGTAAAAATTCTTTTAAAATGCTAAGATACTAGTGTAAGCGATAGAAGTCTTTACTAAAATATGTTCGTACATAAAGTTCGAACACCTATGAGTGACTGAAAGCCATACAGCTCAGCAAAAGTGTCTATTGTTTAAAATTCCAAATTTGGTTGTTTTTGAAAAAGCCAAATTTTTTCCAGCACACGATGAGCCAAATGTTTATGTGTCCTGGCTGGGAGATGCAACATCACTGTTGCCTGCAACCACAGACGACGGTCCCTGCAACACCTCCCAGATCAGGTCAATCGAGCACAGATGTTCCTCCGTATTCTTCACAGCTGCTGCTGGGGATGCCTGTGTGACAACTAAGGCCTAAGTATTTGTTGAGGAGCCGGTATCCGTTCCAGCCGGAGCTGAAGCATCCTGTGGTGGCTCTAAGAATGCAGACATCAACATTGGAATACGCTGAGGAAACAGCAGAACATGGGCCGTTATCGGGTCCAGTAAACCATCAACGTCCGGTAACGCAACTGATGGAAGTGTTAGGCAGAGATCCAACATGCATTCTTGTCCGCAGAACAGGCATCGGAGGACAGGCAGAATTTAGTCAATCCAGACTGGTCTAAATGATAGGAACCAAGATTCACTTAGTTTGTGAAGGCGAGATGTGCCCAGATGGAGTACCATGCGATCACGGTATCTGCGCTCCAAGAGCGTTTTTTCCATCTCCTTGGTGACTGGGACGTCCATTGCGTAGCAGAAAAATGACAATCAGGATACCTGCTATTAGGAACAGGATCAGCAGAAGCCCTCCTAAAATGCTTCCAAATACGGAGTGTATGAAGTTGGGAATAACTCCGAAGATTGTCTGAAAGGTGCTTAACAGTCCAGAACCTATGGTCTTAAATATACCCGTGTAATATACCCGTCGTATCAGACATGTTAAAGATACGTTGTACCATTTCTGTGAAATGGAAAGGGCAGTTTGTTTGTACAAGTGCCTGTATCTCAGCCGAGGACCTTGCAACCTGGAGATCATAAGTTTCTCGGGCGGAGGTTAAGGGCACGGTTTTCTGTAAAAGCATGGCTTTCATTCAACTCAGAGTATCAAACCGTATAAAGGAAACATTCAACGAAGGCCATAACGGTGCCTCCCTGACTGTATGAGTCGGTGGAAACAATACTTGCATACAGCAAGTAACCCTGGAGCTTACAGTGACAAGATATGCGATGCCTGGAAGCATCCCACAACAATCTTGATCATTCAGCATCAAGTAACTCCCATTCAAGAGCAACTTAAACACCAGATTAATCACGGCAGCCGGGGACCCTTTCAGATGACAGGATAAGTTGGCAACTGAACCATTACAGGCCCCGTGACGCATGAGATCCTGGCATATGAGAGATCCACTTAAAGCGTTCTCACAGTTTGTCCTGCTTAGAAACACTTCAATGTCCCCACTCCTGCATCAAAATCTGTAATGCAATTCCCAAGGTTCCTTGATGAATTCCCTACCCATCGCTTCATATCTGCCTGCCTGTTGTTGTTCTAGGCAATACTGAAACTGGAAAGTCGTGACCTGTAATGTTATATGGCCATGAATTAACCATTCTGTGGATGGTGATTCTGCCACAGTCAAAGGTAACTGGTCTTAGTTTTTCAATATGCAGCATTGTGTATTTTGCTCCCCTTTGTGCCATTGTTATCTGTTCTTTAGTTAGATTGTATGC
The DNA here is from genome assembly GCA_963921515.1 of Calotriton arnoldi. Taxonomy (NCBI): domain Eukaryota; kingdom Metazoa; phylum Chordata; class Amphibia; order Caudata; family Salamandridae; genus Calotriton; species Calotriton arnoldi. The sequence goes on along the minus strand of CAWUFW010003657.1, from coordinate 567,156 downwards.
AGAAAATAGGGACGTACTGTTGATGAATCGCCAAGGCACATAGCCAGCGCGCAATGATTGCAGCATCCAGCTTAATAACATATTAGAACGTAGTTGAGATTGTCCGTGTTGTAGTACGGACAAGTCCTGTTCTAGTATATCTATAGCAGAAGATACAATGTTGCCCATTGAATAAATCCTGGATGTTAATGTAGTCATACCATTGTCAACTACATCTAACGCCTTTTCTAGGTTAATTCTATCTATTTCACGATGTATCTCCGCAGCTTCTTGTTGAGAGATCTTCCAGATTTCATTATAGACAGCGTATAAGAAACGTTTCTGATGTGGCTTTTGGGGACCTAATAAAAAATGCCTTAGATCCACCTCATCTGGGAGTAAGGATAAGTGCTGTTTTACCTGGGACAGTGTCGAGGTTTTTAGCCAATCGAGGCACAACTTCCCAACACTGTATGATGACACCACCCCGGATGTTCTCTTTGTACATATCGTTGGTCAGCCTATGGATACTAAACCCTTCAGGTGTACCCTTGAATCTTGATTGACATCTGTTTGTGTCTGTGGGCCAAACTAATCATCCCTTCCAATTGAGGTCTGATGAATTGTACTGTATGATGTCATCTATTGTATCCCCTCCATGTGATGTAAAGTTTTGCCACCCCTCAAAGTGTGACGGTGTTGGAATCCGAGGTGTGTTCAAATCCTTGTTCTTGGCTATCCCAAAACAGGAAGTCTGTTGCACGGTGTCATTTAGAAATATTATCTGCTGTGGAATGAGGCACGCTCCTAAATAGTGCTTCTGTTCCCTGTACCTGCCATCCCTTTGAACCTCAGACTGATTTTATGTCTATAGTATCCTTCCATAAGCCGAAACCCTGTTCAGACAGTTGGGAAATAAAGGATACAGAGTCAATCTATTTGGTGTTAGTCAGCATATTTTTCTGTGCAGGTGTAGGTGCAACCTTATAGGAATATGAGGTCGGGTCAGAAATTTTAAACCCTGAAAAATATGAAAATTTCTGTGCAAAAGTTTTTGAAATACCTTTTGGGGGTGTTGAGCAATGTTCCCATTGGTGGTATGTGAAAAGATTTTGTGGGATACTGGAGTTGTGTAGAAAGTGATGACCATAATGGTGGTAACAGTACACAGTGTTATGGTCTGATGTGTCTTCTAACATTTCAATGCTTGAAAATGCAGCAGATTGTTCTAAATCAGACAACATAATATTTACAGTTTCAAAATCCCAATTGTCAGAAAATGTACTGGAGGTAATGATATCATTTAGAGAAATTTTAAATAAATGTGGTATTTTCGAAGTTCAGTGGGACCAAATACATCATAATCAACCATGTCCCAAACTATGGATCAGGAATTGGAACAGCTGTAATGTTCACGAAGGACAGGTCTCTTTGTTCACGATGAGAAGATGTATGAGGTTTCAGGACCAAGTTCACATTTAATACTGCAGAGCATTCTAGGAGATATTTTCCATTCATGAGTAAGCAAAAGACAGTCACTAGGCAAATCCAGAACAGAAAAAACAATATTCCAGTTATTATCCAGAGCTGGAGCCAAGGTTATACTATGTAAGTCTTTTTCAGAAAAAGGTAGAAGTCACAAATGTGTTGCTTACGGGAAACTGGAGCTGGCGTTGTTTCATGTTCACTGGGATCCAGAGAAAATGTATCAAAATCGATGAAGTAGCCAGATGCAGTTCGATCTATCTTTGGTAGCTCAGCAGGTTTTGTTGAACTGGCCGGCGTCTCTTGTTGAGGCATATTGATGTAGACATCGGTGTTAGGCCGAATAGATATACCTTTGAAGCTTCCCCTTTCGTGAACCCTGCCCATCCTGGGGGAGGAGGCTTGGCACCTCGTCCCAGGATGTGCATTGTTTCAGGCCCCTGAGAGCAGCAGGCTCTCGACCCAGGGGTCCAGAAACATGTCTGCTGGTGGCAGCCTAAGCAGCCACTCAGTCGGGACACTAGAAGTTGGTCGAGTTTCAGGGGGCATCTCTAAGATGCCCTCTGTCGTGCATTTTACATTAAATCCCACATTGGCATCAGTGTGGGTTTAATGTGCTGAGAAGTTTGATACCAAACTTCCCAGTTTTCAGTGTAGCCATTATGGTGCTGTGGAGTTGGTAATGACAAACTCCCAGCACCATATACTCTTAATGGCAGCACTGAACTTACAATGCCCAGGAATGGACTTGGGCACTGTAGGGGTACAGGGCTCATGCACCTGTACCCTCACCACTGGCATAGTGCACTCAGCTAGCGGGGTGACTGATCTATGCCAGGGCAGTGGTTTGTAGGCATGGCACACAGGGATGTGTGCCATGTCTACTCTTCACTTTGTTCTGCACCAAGACACGCAGCCTGCAAAGGCAGTGTGTGTAAAAAGGTGCAGGGCCTCTAAGGGTGGCACAATAAGTGTTGCAGCCCTTAGGGGCCTTCCCTGGTCACAGTGCCCAGGGTACCTGTGGTACCATTTACCAGGGGCCTACCTGTGGCCAGGGATGCCAATTGGGTTTAGGCTTCAATGCAGTTTTAGGGAAGGAACATAAGCCCTGGGTACCTGATTAGCAGGAGCCCAGAGCACACTCAGTCAAAGAACATCAGCAATTCAGCAAAAAGTGGGGGCATACCATGCAGAAAGAGGGCACTTTCTCACAGCCATTTCAGCTGAAAAAAGGGACCACTTGTCCAGCACTGGATCGGCCGCAAATAAAACCGCCAACATCGGACAAACCAGGAATCAACAACTATCTGTCTAATATCAACCAGCAAGCAGCCATCACAGCTCGTAACCTTAATGAGGATGGAAACACCCTCAAGTTTGTACCAGAATATAGATCAAGAGGTCCACACGACATACTAAATCACGGAAATATCCTCCGCCTAATGTCGCACCTACCAACACTGACAGAAGTAACTACCACAGACTTGGACTCAGTAGAATTCATCAATCGTAAAGACCCCCAGGGGGGAGAGGATACAATGACCACATGGAGACTGTCAACTATCGCACACAAAATACTCCTGGAAAGCTCCACATTCAAAGGCTGGGGGGTTAAAGATCATCCCCATTAGCGTACCTTTCTATCCTGCTCCGCTGGCCCTGGTGTACACAGACAAAGCACAGACAGTTCGGAAAAACATCCCAAGCTCTGTATTAAAAGGCGCAAGAGGGCACTCTCCTCTCACAAACTGGCATTCACAGGAAACACACAGAACATGCCCAGAACCTGCACACCAAGTAAATCGGCTTGAAGACTTAGGATGGCTCTCAAGGACAATCAACAACCAAGCAAGAAATAATTGACAAATCAGCCGCCAACCATCATCAACAGGAGAAATCAACCTGCTGCGGATATGCTCATGGAATATCAACGGGCTGTCCAGCAAGATGACAGCTTTGGATTTGATCAAATATCAAAGGACATTCCACATCATCGCACTGCAGGAGACTTGGCTGATTGATCCACCACATTTCCAAGGATATCTATGTTTTTTTGCACCAGCGGTCAAAGGGGCAAGATACGGACACCTGCAGGGAGGCCTCGCAATTTACGTTAACAACATGAGTACAACCTCAGCCCGCTTAGTTGGCCCGACAGCATCAGAATTTATTGCAAAAAAATATCTGCACCGAGGGGGCTACCAGGGAACGGGTGAAAGGACATTGTAATAATAAACGCTTATATACACCTGAACAGGAAAACCAAGGCAGTGAAACAACTGACTGATTTCTTAGAGTCAAGTATAAGTGAGGTTAATACACCAGATATGATACTTACAGGGGACCTCAATTTACATCTAATCGGCTCATTGACAGCGGAGGAAGTGTCTACACAAAACTGGATATGGAACATTCCACCACGGGGGAAGAGCTCATCAGAACTGCCTACAAAAACTGGCCGGCGTCTCTTAGAGGACCTCAAACACCTCAATTTTAGAGCAGTAAATGGCAGAAGTACAGGCGACAACCCCCCGGCAATGACTCACTACTCATCAACCAAAAATTCGACATTAGACTATACCTTTGTGTCGCTAACCCTGTTCAATGAGATTGCCACATTTAACATGGGCGACAAAGCGGACAGCGACCATCGGCCCCAGGAGCTCACACTCTGCACAAAAATGCCTAAGTTCGAGAAATCGAACGTCTCACAAGGAGTGAATTTTACAATCAATCACGAGAATATAAAATTTGTGCAAGCATCGCAAGGGAGCTTCTTGCAAACTGCGACACTTTTATTTGAAGCACGGGAAGGGGGCAACGAAAAAGAGAAATGGGTGAACTTTACAACTTCAATGGCAGAGTCTTTTGCCGCCCCAATTAAACCAAGAGCACAGCCGAGCTATAGCAGTGCAACCAATTTTACAAAAACGCAAAAAATCAAGATAAGATCCATGAAAAAAACAATCAATCGCACGCTGCAGCACCTCCGATGAAATCCAACCGACAATACAAACCTAGCTGCATTACGTCAGCAGAAAGTTCAGCTAAAGCGAGCAACATGGGCGGCCAAGAGAGCCTTTGAGGACGCGGTGTGGGTGAAACTGCACGCTGACATTAAACAGAGCGACATTGCAAGATTCTGGGGGACAATAAATTGACTCATTCACCCTGCACATAAGGGATTATAATCCAACATATCAGAAGAGGATTGGCCAACCTACCTTGGAAATCACTTCCATCACGATGAGATCTCACCGCCTACAGTAACTAGGACAGCCGCAACTCCGAGAACAACCCCACTTGAGAACAGACCCGACGATGGAAGCGTAACAGCACCGGAAGGGGAAGAAGGCATAATGCCGGGAGTTATACTCCCAAGCGACTATCTTAAAGCAATCAAACGACAAATAGGGAAGGGAAGAAGAGAAGGGGCACCGGGCCCAAACGGAATCCCGCCAGTGCTTTACAAACAAGATGCAGATTACTGGGCAAAAGCACTTAGCCCTCTCTTCACTGAAATAAGGCAGAGTGGCCTACTACCCCCCTCCTGGAGGGCCTCAATAAGTTTCCCAATCTTTAAGTCAGGAGACCAAGCCCTGCCAGAGAATTACCGCTTAGTAGCTCTTTTGAAAAATGAGGCAACATTTTTTGCAGGAACTCTTCTGGACAAACTCCAGCAATGGGCAGAAGGCAATACGATCATTCCTCTAAATCAGACCGGCTTCTCTAAGTCTGTCGGAACAGTAACAAATATCACGACTATGGCTTTGCTGATCGATAAGCCAGAGAAAACAAAAATGTCATTATACCTATGCTTCATTGACTATAAGGCTGCCTTTGACCATGTAAACCGCAACTGATTATGGGCAAAACTGGCCAACTGGGGCATACCACAGCCATTGCTTAACTTGCTAATCAACTTGCACACTGACACCTGGATCCAAATAAAACTGGGTGACGATCAACCCTTTCAAGTCGGATACCAACAACAAAAGGACTCAAGCAAGGCTGTGTGCTGGCACAGACCCTCTTCAATCTGTTCCTTGCAGACCTTGTCCCACTACTAAACACTGGCAACTCACACACCCCAAGGTTAGGGAACTCAGCGTTACCATGCCTACTCTATGCAGATGACTTAGTTTTAATTAGCCAGATGAAGGTGGGTTTACAGCGCCTCCTCACCACCACACTTGAATACTCCGAAGCCAACAGCTTGAACATCAACCTGGAGAAAACTAAGACCATGTCAATCAAGAAGAATTCAAAGAAATCACCGGTCTGGTTCTGGGGGCACACCCGCATTGATTCTGTATCAGTATATAAATACCTAGGAGTGGTCATAGAGAAAGGTGACCACTTCACTGCCCAAAGGGACTCAATCAGGAGGAAGGAAACAGCCCTGGCAGTTTCAATAAAATCCCTCAACTCCAGAACAGGGAGGCATCGGGTTTTGCTGCCCCAACCAGTGGAGACATGCACTGAGCTGCGGGAGTGTGGCGGAGAGCTGGATTGACACTGGGCCTTGACGTGGGCCCACACCAGCGGAATCGGAGCGGGCCTGGAAGAAGTAGCGGAGTCCAGAGGGGGCGGGTGCTGCCAACCTGAGGTACTAACAACTTGTGCCTGTGTTCCTGACTTACCTGTGGAACTGCCCTCCCAATGGCTTATTAGAAGGACCGCATAGGCAGTTCCTCCCAGCGCTTTAACCCAAAAGTTTTTTCACCGAGAGGCTGTGGTTCTTCGGCAGGGGGAATCCGGCAGGCCACATGGTATTCACTACGGTAGGCGGCGGTGAGTACCCCCTAGCCGTGGTCTCGGTGGCCGCAAATCCAAAATGGCGACTAGCAAAGGAGGTCGTAATACACACCAGCAAAAAATTGATAAATTTGCCTTACACAAGACACATGAGGGGGGCAGCCAACTTTAGGTTCAGAGCACGACGCCCAACAGAAGGTGGGTGAACAAGAACCACCCACGCTCCAAGACATATTGGCAGCCATCAATGGCATCCGCACATCACCTGAGGGTCGTATTGATTCAGTTGCCACAGACATATCCCTCCTCAGAGCTGACCTACGCAAAATGGACTCCTGGGTGAAAGAGGTGGAGGAGGTTACACAGGAACTTGTCGCTGATGTGTCCACCTTGAAAAATCAAGTCTTTGTATTACAACAAAAGACTGAATCCTTGGTGACCCAACTTGACGATTACGAAGGAAGGTCGCGACGTCATAACGTTCGCATCCTAGGGGTGCCGAAGAGGGCTGAAGGGCCAGCTGTGGACCTGTTTGTGGAAGACCTTGTGATCAAGCACCTGCAGCCTAAACACCTTTCCAACTACTTCTCCATTGAGAGAGCCCACCGTATCCTGGGGGTAGGCCCAAACCGGGGGTGCCACCATGACCTATCCTGGTGAGAGTATTTAACTTTCGAGATCGGGACCACATTCTCCAGGCGGCTCGATGTGCCCCTCCTCTTAGATTTGAGAACAGCACAATCACTTTTTTCCCTGATTTCACCGCCAAAGTCCAGAAACAAAGATGTTCCTATTTGGAGGTAAAAAAGGCTCTCAGGGAGCAAGAAATTAAGTATGCTATGCTGTTCCCGGCAAAATTGCGTGTGGAGGCAGAGGGAAAGAGCTGGTTCTTCACAGACCCTGTGGAGGCGATGAATTGGCTTTGATGGCTGGCGAAAGGCAGGAGAGAAAGGACGTTCGGAGCGAAAAGAACGATAAGCGCTGAAGACACAGAACCGACAACAACCCGGTCACGGATGGGATGACCTACATATAGCGGTGACCCCTGAATACACCCAAGAAGCCTGTACTCGGTCTCGACTTGTCGACAATCACCTAAAGACTCATATTGTGTTGCATCATCAGCAAGGGGGCAGGGTGTGCTGTGAGTTTGATATGGACCTCTTAATATATCGATGTCCAATATGGCCCAGCCACCGGTCGAGATGGAACAGGACTGCACCATGGACCTGAGGAGTCGTTTTCTGGGAATGCGATGAGTATATCTTACTGTATAAAAAGGGTTCCTGTGGCTTAAAACTTTAAATATCTAAGGAAGGGATGGGAGGGACGGGTTGAGCCCACGTTTCCTCCATTCCAGGGGTGGGAGGGCGACGGGCACTCTGCCCTGTTGGGGGAGCGGGTCGCCAGATTCCGTTATGCAGGGAGGCAGGGTGGGGGGAGGAGGGAGTTATGGTTGGGAGGGGTTGTAGTTTAGTTTGTAGTCTTAGTTTAGCACAGCAATGCAACATTAATATAAGGTCACCACTGATGCTTGACTCATGTACATGGATGTTTGATAATCTCATAATGAGGTCTTGGGATTGTTTTTTCTGTCTGCTTTCATGCAACACTTGGTCGCTGATCCATCGGCATACACGCGCCACGGGTACTTACAATTTACATCATCACTGTAATTCCGGCAAGATGGATATTCTGTTACTGATACACAGGGTTTGCACTTGTATCTCTACTAATGGGATCAAAAGCAGAACTTAAGTTCCTGACATGGAACGAAAACGGGCTTGGGGATAAACTGAAACGAGGAAGAGTCCTCCAATACCTGAAGAGACAGGCTCCCGATCTGGCCCTTTTGCAGGAAACCCATCTGATTGGTAATACTTGTAGGGCTCTAAGCAGATGGGGTTATCAGTTGATTGCACATGCGGGGTTCACTTCAGGTTCCCGTGGGACGGGGGTGCTTCTGCGGAGAAATTGCCCTTACATGGTAAAGAAAATTTGGACTGATGAACAGGGCAGGTTTGTGGCGGTGTCCGGTTCCTGGGAAGGGAAAACACTTAGGGGTTGATTCCGATCTCGGCCGGTAGGGCACCTAACAGTATTCGTCTGGAAAAAATACAAGCCGAATGCGTGTTTTCCCGACCGATTCGTACACTCGTCCGGACGAACAAGTACGATGCGTATAACAACCCAGTTTCCGAGCGAGCCGTACTCACCCAATCCAGCTCCTGTTCCCCGCCCGAGCCGGATCCGTGAACGCCGAATCGAGCCGCACGGAAGCAAATACACAGCACCTTCTGGCCGGACTAGTACGATGCGCAATCCGTACGCGCCGAACCCGTCGCAACGTCCGGCACGTTTGAGCATCCGGGCGAGCCGTACATAAGCTCCGTTTCGAGCCACAAGACGATCCAAGGCTACGAGACGAACAAGCCAGCGGCGAGTACGAGTCGAAGACACGAGAAACCCGAACGAGACGATCCAAGCATGAATCCCATTGCGCAGGTCCTACCTATACTCTACATCTATTACCGGGACCGGCACGGACGCGTACGGCGCAGACGGTAAGTCAAACACCAACAATACAAACAAACTACACGTACCCGAAATATGTCACACACACATAGGGATGCACAAATAACATACACTAGCAACAGCAGAACCATAGGGGTGGGATGGCCAACACCAATGCCATACACACCCATAGGGGGATGGATGCCTACCACCAACACCACCCTACCACCACCCCTACTCATGGGGGGCTAGATGCCTGCCACCACCACCACCCCTACTCTGGGGGGGCTGGATGCCTGTCACCACTACCATCCCCACTCATGGGGGGATGGATGCCTACCACTACCACCACCACTACTCAGGGGGGCTGGATGCCTACCACTACCACCACCCCTACTCATGGGTGCCTGGATGCCTGCCACCACTACCATCCCCACCCTTAGGGGTATGGATGCCTACCACTACCACCACCCACACTCAGGGGGGGCTAGATGCCTGCCACCACCACCACCCCTACTCAGGGGGGCCTGGATGCCTGTCACTACTACCATCCCCACTCATGGGGGGATGGCTGCCTACCACTACCACCACCACTACTCATGGGTGCCTGGATGCCTGCCACCACTACCATCCCCACCCTTAGGGGTATGGATGCCTACCACTACCACCATCCACACTCAGGGGGGGCTAGATTCCTGCCACCACCACCACCCCTACTCAGGGGGGCCTGGATGCCTGTCACTACTACCATCCCCACTCATGGGGGGATGGCTGCCTACCACTACCACCACCACTACTCATGGGGGCCTGGATGCCTGTCACTACTACCATCCCCACTCATGGGGGGATGGCTGCCTACCACTACCACCACCACTACTCATGGGTGCCTGGATGCCTGTCACTACTACCATCCCCACTCATGGGGGGATGGATGCCTACCACTACCACCACCACTACTCAGGGGGGGCTAGATGCCTGTCACCACCACCACCCCTACTCAGGGGGGGCTGGATGCCTGTCACTACTACCATCCCCACTCATGGGGGGATGGATGCCTACCACTACCACCACCACTACTCAGGGGGGGCTTGATGCCTGCCACCACCACCACCCCTACTCAGGGGGGGCTGGATGCCTGTCACCACTACCATCCCCACTCATGGGGGGATGGATGCCTACCACTACCACCACCACTACTCAGGGGGGGCTAGATGCCTGCCACCACCACCACCCCTACTCAGGGGGCTGGATGCCTGTCACTACTACCATCCCCACTCATGGGGGGATGGATGCCTACCACTACCACCACCACTACTCAGGGGGCTAGATGCCTGCCACCACCACCACCCCTACTCAGGGGGGCTGGATGCCTGTCACCACTACCATCCCCACTCATGGGGGATGGATGCCTACCACTACCACCACCACTACTCAGGGGGGCTAGATGCCTGCCACCACCACCACCCCTACTCAGGGGGGCTGGATGCCTGTCACTACTACCATCCCCACTCAGGGGGGGCTAGATGCCTGCCACCACCACCACCCCTACTCAGGGGGGGCTGGATGCCTGTGACTACTACCATCCCCACTCATGGGGGGATGGATGCCTACCACTAACACCACCCCTACTCATAGGATGGGTAATGCATGACACAACTAGCATACTCCCACATAAGGAATGACAGAAAATTACATCCCCCCCAACACCATGACAAGTGTGTGTAGTCTGTGTCAAATGCCTACAATACTGAGCATGACATTGAACATACAATGTGACCCCCTAGCACATGTGTCACACATAAATGTGTGTGGCCTCCACAGTGCAAGCAGACCATGGCCACTGTGGCAATGGGCTTGAACACCCCATCACCACAGTGACCAAAAGGGAAGTGTGGTATCCATAGCTGATGCACATTTTGAACAGTGTGGCAATGTGGCCTAAAGCCCCATCACCACAGTGACCAAAAGGGAAGTGTGGTGTCCATAGCTGATGCACATTTTGAACAGTGTGGCAATGTGGCCTAAAGCCCCATCACCACAGTGACCAAAAGGGAAGTGTAGTCATGGTAAAAGCTGCCAAAGCCAAACTGCATGGATGAATCCTGGTCACACAACAACAAACACGTCAGTGGCATAGTAGTGCTTGTGTCCCATAGCAACATAGATTGGTCGAGGCAAACAGTGCAGTGTCACTGAAACATCGTTTTGGCCATGTGCATACAAACATCACCCATGGGGGCCCACATTGTCAACATTCACAAATAACCCAATGACAGAAGTGACCATCATAATGCTGACCCACATATCTGCACCAATGGACACACAAATGTAGATATCCTGTGGAGACTGTAGATGTCAGGTGAACAAATACCATACCATGGCATCAATGGGACATACAAACCATGATTATTGTGCTGACTGATGACCTAGGAGTCCCAGGGACAGCAGGGGAAAGCCACCAAACAACATACAGCCAATGGCACACTCAAGATATGCCAATGCAGTGGTGCAAAGGCACAAACACAAACAGGCAGACTCACACTGCATATCAAACACAACAGGTGATGGGGGTGTGCCAGTGTCCCCAGGCAACCACACAACACATGAGGAGGCCTGAATTCCAACCACACAGATGTGTATACAGTGCCATACAAAAGTTACTCATGGATCGGATACCCCTATGTGGGCAATCAGGCATTGTTAGATGAGAGTGAGCCCAAATTACACATGTCACACAAGCTTGTAGGAACAGCAACTAACACAGCAAGAGACAGACCCACCACAGCACTACCCCCAGGGACCCCACATTGTGCTGACACTAGCCTGCATGATAATCCCACTGTGAGGACAAAGGTAGATGTCGTTCACACTGTGAACCACAGCCATGTGTCCTGAGCAACAAACTACCATCACACCTACACAAGCTCCAATCAATCAGCACGGCCTGCCAGCCAATGCCAATATGGAGGTAGGGGTCTAACCGTGCAACAACTCACTTTTGCACACACTCAACACCACACACCCTGATCTCCACCAATGTGCAGCAGTGAAGCTCACATGGACTGGTGACATTGGACATGCACCCATGACAATACCAGGGGTGGTGGTGGGAACTAAGGTGCAGAAACCCATCACACATGGCCAGTCAACAAGACTCGTGAATGTCTGACACACAGCACAGTATGCCGTACATGGGCATGATGTGAAATCCACCACAATCAATGGGATCCTGGCCATAGTCACACACCAACGAAGAAGCCAAGGTGACACACGAAGAACACACGTACACAACTTCCAACATTGCAGCTCTGACCCTGAGGAGTGGCAGCAGTCACACACACAAAGTGTCACAATCACTGAAAGCTACCACAAACTGAAAATCACATGACTTGTGTAAACAACAAGTGCCAAGGGGAATCCTGAATGTGTCCCATCTCCGTTTGCCCACATCCCCAGCCCTGACAACAAAGACAACCTGGTATGACAACCTCATGAACATTAGTTTGCCATGCACCCACATCACGGAGAAACCAGGTCCAAGATGCTGGATGAACACAGAACAACTCAGCAAGCATCACAAACAAGAACATCCCTAGGGACACAGCCTGTGTAGGAAAAGGGAAGGGAACACGCACAGACATGCTTACACAACACACAACACAGGCCCACGCAATGTCACGGGATTACACACTGCCATGAGGGCACTCCACTCCTGTGGAAGGTCCGCTGTGCCAAACCTTGTCTGTGCACGACCCAAACATGTCAGCAGAACACTCCGTCAGTGAGTCAACAACCACAACACACAGAAGCCTCTGCTCACATCAGCCTGGGTACGGGAGTGTCACGTCAGTCATCTGCATACACACAAAACACGTGTCAAGCAAGTTGCACTGTATACACAGATGAGTCCTTCGACATTGATGTGCAAAACTGCATGTCCAGTGGAGCTGGGCACACAGTCAGGGAGATCGGAACATTGAACAGTGGTAAGCCCACCAGATGTGCATCAGTGTAAGACAAAGATGTTCATTTACAAATGCAAAATGTACATCCCTGTGTCAAATGCTGAACATTACACCCTCAGACTGCAGCAAAGGATGCCATAGATCCAGACTACAACAGGACACATATCCCATGGACCACATGGAGTCCATCACAGCAACACTTCATTTTCCTGATATGAACACTATTACAGCTGCAAATGCAGGATGCTACTCATCCACATCATGTACATCAAAAGAAAAGCCACAATTAAACAAAAAGAGGCTTTATTCAGCAAATGGCAAGGAAAACTCTGAAGTCCCAAAGAAACTAAGGCCAATGGCCAGTCCAAAATCACAGTCCCAACAGGGTGATAAGCGACAACTGGTCACCCATTGCTTGCCTGCACTTGTACGGACAGGGGACATCCCCCTTGGAGGGGCATACTTGGGGCAGGCCAGGCACCGCAGGGACAGGATCAGGGGATGGCAGAAGGAGGCAGTGAAGGGGTGGTGGGTGCAGGAGTGTCACCGGCAACTGCAGTGGGGGTGTCTGACTCAGGGGGGCCGGCACCACTGTGGTACACAAGTCAGTTGGTGTGGGTGCTGCAACCACTGCAGTGGGCTGGTCTGATGTAGTGGACTGGGTCCCCACTGCAGTGCCCGAGTCAGACAGGGTGGTTGTGGACTCCACTGCAGTGCATGACTCCAAGGGAGTGGAAGGGGGGGCAGATGAGGTGGGCAGGACAGAGGGGGGGGACCCGGTCTCCACACCATTGGCACTAACAGGCAGAGCGTCTGGGTTGGGGGTGGAAGAGCAAGTGGCAGGGGGAGGGCCTAATCAGTCTGGGGATGCGGTATCGGTGTGTGGGGGAACCTGGGGCAGGGTGTGGCGGGGGAACCTGTGGAGTGGTGGCCTGGGGGATGGAGGAGAGAGACTGGGTGGTGGAACTGCGTGGTGGTGGTGGTGGGGTCTTGCTCTTCCTGGTCCGGGGGACTTCCGAATGGGGTCCTGTGTCTGCCTGCGCCTGGGGGAGGGTGTCCTGGGGCGAGGGGCACTCCCCTCTTTGTGGGTGGACTTCCTCTTCCCCCGGTATGCTGGATCAGCAGGATTGGAGGGGAAGAGGCCGAGGTCACACAGGAAGATCTGCTGTGTAGGTGGGGTAGCAGGTGAGGCAAGGGAAGGGGTCTTGGAGGGAGAGGATTTGGAGGACTGTGGAGTGACTGTGGATGCCTGTGTGTGTGTCTGTTCCCCATCCCCTGTGTGTGTGGTATCAGTCCCCTGAGGACGCTTGTGTGCACGTCTTGCCTTTCTCTTGTGTGTGTCTGTGCTGCTCGTGTCTGTGTGCTTGGGTGATTGTGCAGGTGTGCATGTGCTTTGGACAGGTAGGGTGGCAGGAAGTGTGGATGGGGCAGAGGTGGGAGGGGTGAGGGACTGTTGGAGGAGGGACACTGCTGCCGTCAGGGAGGAGTCCATGGACTTATTGCTCCTCTGTAGGGCAGACATACCCGTCGAGATGCCCTCCATGAATGACACCAGCTGTGTCAACAGAGTGGTGTGTGCATGGAGGACACTCAGCATTGCTGTCTGCCCTACATGAAGCTGCCGAAGGAGGTACACAGACTCCTCACTCAGGGCAGCAGGGGACACAGGGGCAGGGGGTGCGGTGCCTGGCACGAAGGAGACACGCTCCCGAGCACGGGAGCCTCCACGGACCTCAGGAATGGGAGCCAATGGGAGGGCGGTGGTGGTGGTGGTGGTGGCGGGGCCAGACAGACTAGCTGGCCTTTGGTGGCTGCTGAGACCCGCCTCCACAAGGGAGTCATCCTCCGAGCTGCTGTGGTCCTCAGCTGAGGTGGATGGTGCTGAGGACTCCTCGGTGTGGCTCCCCTCGCCCTCCGTGCCATAGGGGTCCCTCTGACCACTCGTCGGATGCTGACCCAGTCTGGCTCCGCTGCTCCTCCTGGTCCATGGAGCTGTCCCCTCCTATGGCCGTGGATGTATCTGCAAACAATTAGGGAAACAGACAAACATCAGTCACCTGCACTGACCGCACACACCACAGTAAGTACAGCACATCACAGAGCAAGCCCTGGCATCCTTAGTTGAACATTGCCTAAAGTCCTCACACAGATTCAGGGAAGCCAATTGTCAGTCTGATGGTCAACCATGGGACTCACACCCCTCCTGCCCTTGCACCCATCTGTCTGGTGCCTGTCTGATGGTAAGACCCCAGTGTGGACACTTGCAACACCTACACAGTTGTTGGACATTGCAGGGAACACGGTGAAGTATGTGAACATGCACACATCACATCTCTTGCCACTGAGTCAGTGCAGGTGTCCGGATGAAAGGGCTGGCCAGAGTCTAAATAGAAATGCATGTGATGCATACCAGCACCAGACACCATGATGCACCCATGTCCGGATAGTCAATGCCACAATGGGGTGCATGTTGCACATGTCACTCCCCTGCAGGATCAGTCTCAGGAAGTTTAATGCCATGACACAGGAATGCGTGCAAAGTCATACATTACTGTCTCCAGTCACATGGTCATGGCAGCCAGCCAACAACAGTCTGCACTGTGTCACAATCCGAGGGCATGGGGAATGCAAGTTATGTGACTGACAAGTGCACATGTCCATCCCCCATAAACCACATCATCTGTACTACTATTTGTCCACGTCATACCAACTGGACATATGGGGGACTTGAAACACAACTCTCTGAACATGAGCACCTCACAGTGTGCTGTGAATGAAAACAGCTGCCTGAAAGTCACAGTCGCAAACACCTGTGTGCACAGTCAAGTGATCAGACACCTATAAGTCACAGAAGTATCGTCTATCATGGTCACATCTCCGATGGCATGCTGAGCCCTAACCGATAAACATACCAGTAGTCCTGACAACGAAGACACAGCACAATGAGACAGAGGCAGACACCTGAGGGTACATTTCACTGATCACAACATGCCAGATGATACACGGGAGTGGGAGTACAGAGTGTATTGTATGCCCTGGAGTAGGCATGACTGTCCAGCTCCACCTGTAAGAGGGATAAGTCCTGGACAGTAGGCAGGTGGCTAAGCATGTGTGACACACTTGATACACATACTCCTGAGGCCCAAACATTGTTCCCACCAGCAGCATGGGTGTGTGCCAAATTCCACAGGGACATGTGGTGATTCAAATCAGCAAGTGGACCACTTATCAAAGTTACACCCAGATTACATGTCAGAACTTAGGCATTGTGTAAGCAATTGACCCACCCATGAGTCGCACAACATAGTCACAGGAACAAATGCTGTCCCCCACCTTGAGCAAAGCTAAATGCAATGACACAGTCCCCAAATGACACAATTTCCTGACTATAAGGGCCACACATATGCGTATCAGAGGAGAAGTGGGCATGTCACAAATGAGGGACATGGGTCCTGGACCACATGACTGATGTACTGTGGAAGTTTAACCAGGCCACAGGAGGGCACATAGCATGTCAGACAAAGTGCACAGTGCAGTCATGGACTCACCCCCTCCTTGCTGCTGTCTGCCCTTCAGCTGCCCATCCAGGTCAGGGAAGACCACCACCAGGATCCGGAGCATGTGGGGGGACAGGGTCCAGTGTCCGCCCCTCCTGCGAGGAGGCGACAGCTTCAGCTGGACCCTTGCAATCCTCCGGGTCCAGCCCCGAAGGTCCTGCCACCTCTTCTGGCAGTTGCGGATCCTGCGCCTGTAGACCCCCACGGATCTTACTTCCCGGGCGATGGTCAGCCAGATTTCCTGCTTCTGGTGGGCATCAACCTGTGAGGATGACAAAGTGAAAAGGCCATTACTACACATGCAACATATACGTGAATCACACAGTTGGATATACATGTCTCAATCACAGGGGCATATGATGTACACAGGCAGTGCAACAATGGCTATGAACAGTTTGCCAGCAGTCACTACATGGTATCATTGCATGGGAAGTAAACCTAGTTGGAATGCACTGTTACTGCACTGTACCAGTTCAGTGCATGTAACTACACACTTTGGGGTGTGACAACTACTCAGTGAGCATGCTAGTCAGTGGTGTGCACACTGTAAGTCCTGCTAGTCAGACAACATGCACAATTAGTAAGGCAGTGGACAGCACACTCACCTGCTCCCCTGGTTTCCCATACAGCTTGCTGTACTGTGGATGGAGGCTGTCCAGCAGGGCCTGGTTCTCCTCAAGGCTGAAGGCTGGGGCTCTCTCCACAGTACGTGCCATTGCAGTAGCCAGAGGATGCAGAAACAGCAGCAGTGTTGGTGGCAGATGTCGTCCTGGAGCATGTAGTGCAGGCAAGTGAGCTCTCAGGGGAACAGCCAGCATTATATGTGTGCTGCAGAGGCAGATACTGTCCCATGTGTCCAAAGTGATAGGTCCAAGTTGTTTGCATCTTCTGAATCTGACCAATCCATGGAACAGCAGCACTAATACACGCCCACAGCATCCTTCAAATCTTCAACTTCATGACACCCATGATTTTGCAACATTGTTGTGGCTGGCCAACTGAATTCACTGCATTAGACTCGTTGGAGCTTCGAAAACGCGAACGTTGCCATGCCAGGCCCCAGCCAATGCGTGCACACCGATCGGTCCATTGCTGTACAACGCGTATTTCGGGATACAACGCGTACCCACTCCCAACAGATGCAATGGGCCGGCCGGGCACACCGATCGGTCCATTGCTGTACAACGCGTACCCGCTCCCAACACATGCAATGGGCCGGCCGGGCACACCGATCAGTCCATTGCTGTACAACGCGTACCCGCTCACAACAGATGCAATGGGCCGGCCGGGCACACTGATCGGTCCATTGCTGTACAACGCGTACCCGCTCACAACACATGCAATGGGCCGGCCGGGCACACCGATCGGTCCATTGCTGTACAACGCGTATTTCGGGATACAATGCGTACCCGCTCCCAACAGATGCAATGGGCCAGCCGGGCACACCGATCGGTCCATTGCTGTACAACGCGTACCCGCTCCCAACACATGGAATGGGCCGGCCGGGCACACCGATCGGTCCATTGCTGTACAACGCGTATTTCGGGATACAACGTGTACCCGCTCCCAACGATGCAATGGGCCGGCCGGGCACACCGATCGGTCCATTGCTGTACAACGCGTACCCGCTCCCAACACATGCAATGGGCCGGCCGGGCACACCGATCGGTCCATTGCTGTACAACGCGTCCCTGTACAGGTCAGTCCATATGTCACCATGCTTGTCACTGGTGAACGTATGCCAGCCACATATACCTGCCAGAGACCCAGGGGCACACCTACAACACCACACCCAGTCCACAATGTTTCCTAAGGCATGTAAGGCTGCATTTCCTTCTCTGTGTATGGGGGTTAACATGTGGTTTCTGTGGTGGCACTTGTGGGCAGCCACACCCAGGCTGTGCATGTGTTCATGGGGACAGGGTCCTTTGTGTGTTGTGCACATGACCACTGTGATGTGCAACAGTTCATTTTGGAGCATGTGGCATGCTCACATTTCCAGGTTGTGTATGTGTATGACATGTCACATACCCCCAGGGTCCCATGTGGGAAGGCATGTACGTCACAGGATGACCCATTGCCACAATAGTGATGTCCCTCCACAGTCTGTGTGCATGTTGTGTTTCCGATGTCTCTGATTCCATGTGCACGATGGGAGACAGTCTCCACATCAAAGTTGTTTGTGCATGGACTTTGATGTTGTGCGTCACTGGTGTCCATGTCTGTCCTGCGGATGCGACAGGGGCCACTACCTGTGGGAGTCATGTTTCATTTTCTGATGTGTACATGATACGCCATGTCATGCCAGTGTCCATGTGGCAAGACAGGGTCACTGGGAATCTACCTGTCAATGAGCTGTGATGCCTGTGGCGCATCTGTCCAGACATGTCACTGTGGTGTGTGTGTGGAACGTGACAGCAGTAAATGGGTACTGTGACACAGCCTAATGGTTTCCCATAGCACAACCTGGTACCTGTTGTGCACACATGTTGTACTGAGAAGTTAGATGATGGCCACGTAGGTGCGAGTTATGTCCGACAGAACGGCACACACATCAAGTACTTGTGTCACGTAATGATGTTTCATGTGAAATTGTGTATGGTGAATGGCACATATGTGGGGTGACTGACAATCTTTTTTCCTTCAACCTATGCACTGCAGGGCTCCAGCTGCCATAGACCATTCCCTGACCTGGCAACGATGGTGGAACGTGACAGCATCCGACGGTACCGCTTCACCAGGCAGCTGATTGAGGATTTGGCAGTGCGCTTGGCACCACATTTGCAACCTGGCCGGACGTACCCTACGGCGCTGACCCCCAAGGTGAAGGTAATGGCAGCCCTACACTTCTTTGCCACCGGTACCTTTCAACACACTGTTGCGACTGCCGGTGGGATGTCACAGACTATGTTCAGCCGTGTGCTACGCGATGTTTTGGAGGCAATGTTGAGATGCCTGAACCAGTACATCTATTTCCCTACACGTCAACAACTCACTGACGTCAAGAGTTACTTCTATGCCCTGGGGAGGATGCCACATGTCATTGGCTCCATTGATGGGACACATGTGGCTTTGATACCACCACAGGCACATGAGCAGGCATACCGGAACCGTAAACATTACCATTCGATCAATGCTCTGGTGGTATGTTTAGCAGATATGAGCATCACACATGTGTGTGCCCGTTTCCCTGGTTCAGCACACGATGCCTACGTGATGAGGAGTAGTCGCATCCCGAGGATGATGGCACAGATGCAGAACCAGCGTGCCTGGCTTGTCGGTGTGTACTGACTTTGTACCATTGTGTGTGTTCTGATCTGTAGTATTCCACCCACTTTTCCAAATCAGCTAATGTGCACTTGTCTGTCCGTAGGTGACTCCGGATACCCCAACATGCCGTGGTTGCTGATACCCCTCAGGAACCCTGTGACACCAGCCCAGATGCGCTACAATGAGGCACATGGTCGGACCAGAAGAGTGATAGAGCGGACCTTTGGTCTCCTGAAGAGCCGCTTCCGCTGCCTGGACAAGACAGGAGGGGCCCTCCCATATGCCCCAGCAAAGGTGTGCAAGATTGTCATCGTCTGCTGCATGCTACACAACCTGGCAGTGCGGAAGGAGTTGCCTCTCATCCTGGATGACGATGACCAACGTCCGCCACCTGTGGAGGATCCTGGCCTGGACCACGATGCCAGTGATGATGGTGATGTCCGCACACAGCTCATCACCAACTTCTTCAGCTGAATGTGAGTATCCAGGGAGATGTAATGTGAATGACGTGAGTTTGCATGATATGTGTGGGTGGTGCTCTGGTGCTGTTTGAGTGTGGCCATGTGCTACTTGACTGGATGCGTGCAGCAATGTGTCCTTCCAGGTAGTCTGAACTCCCCAACAGTTCTGACATGCTAACTTGGTTTTGTGTAGTTGTCTTGTGACATGTATTGGGCATGAGTATTGCAGTACTGTCCTGTTCTACAGTGATTTTAACTGTGTGTCATGTCTGTCCTTCACAGGGTGCTTACTGTGTACTTTGGTCAACTTGGATCCCCCGACACCATGATTCAGCTTTCAGGGTGGCAGCAGTAGTTTCCCTACAAGTGATGTGCCGCACACCCCTGGACTTCATATCTTCTGCATTTGTTGACTGTGTGGCCACTGCCACGTGGGTAAACCTTGCATTTGTAGTGGAAACAACATGTTGCTAATGTGTAATAAACCTGTGCTTCACTTTGGGATGTGCGTTGTCTGTGGTCACACATCTGACTGACATTTGCTTACTGCACCTGTGGGCTAGTTGACACAGACTCTGAATAGGTGTGGTGTCTGTGCATTCCACTGTATTTCCTGGCAACATCACTGTGGGCGATGAGTCCGATGGCCCTGGTGTCTGTGTTGTGTAGCCCTAGTGGTGTGTCTCCCTCATATGTGTCACGTCACCATGACTCACACAACGGTGTTGTACTTGCTGTAGCAGTTAGCATACACAGTGTAATTTGGCAGAACATCATCACCATAACAGTATCCACATTTGAATAACAACAGTGGCATGTATGGTGTACTAGTGATTTTATTTACAGAAATGTGTGTGTGTATAGTGCACAGGATGGTGGGTGCTGTACATTGGGATTGTGATCCAAAGTTCCCAGATGAGTTGGAAGTCTTGGTAGCAGAAATGTCCTGAGTGAAGTCCACAGTCATATGATACATTAGTCCAACTTGAACTCCCCATGTCATGTGGGAAAGTACTGTTGCATTTGACAGGGTGAAACGTTTGCACACAAAGGATAATTTCCGGAACAGGTGTTGGCTTCCTGGGGGATGTACGTTGCCATCAACCTCTCAGTTTTCCTTCCTCGGACGACCCCTCTTCTTTGGGGGGGACTCTCACATGCAGGCTGCTGCGGTGCAGGGGAGTCTCCGCCAGAGTCCTCCTCCCTCCCTGTGGCGGTGTCAGTTGTTTCAGCACCAGATGTTGTGGGCACACAGGGAGGTGTGGCCATGTTGGTGCTAATCTGGCGGAGGCATCTCAATATGTCCCTATGCACCGCTGTGAGTTCTTGCAATGTGTCCCACTTGGACTCCATGCGAGACATGTGTGTCTCCACACAGGACATGTGGGAGTCCAAGCAGGCATGATGGGCAGCCTGCTGCTGTTGTATGTCCTTGAGGATCCCCACTACCTGTCTGACCTCTCCGGTGCTATCCTGGTACGCATCAGCGATGCGGGCCAGTTGTGGGTCATCATGCAGTCCAGACCTCTCTGCAAGCAGCGACCTATGTCTACCACCCCTCCCACCACCCCTGGCGACACGTGCAGGACCTGCGGTGGCACGCACAGGTGACCCGAGGCCCACTTGGGGATTGTTAGTGGTGTTGTCATCCGTTGCTCCACGGTGGGCCTGGGGCCCTGTGCTGTTGTCAGCGGTGGTCCTTGGTCTCTCCGTGTCGGCGGGGGTGGTCTGTATGTTGGCAGTTGTTGGAGGGGTGGGTGCAGGGGGTGCAGATGTTGGTCCAGCTGGTGCTGCATGATGACTCACACCGGAGGTGCCAGGTAGGTCTTCGCCATCCGAGGAGGGCAGAGGCTGTTCCACACCAGTGAGCTCGGTGTGCCCCGGAGCCAGGGACAGGGACTCCTCCTCGCCTGCTGCTGTGTCCCCATCATCATCACCTGTATTTGGAAGAGACACACATTGTATGTAATGTTTCTACAGGCATCAATGGTTCACACACCTGACAGTTGTGACTGTACCTCTGGATGCGGGCATGTACATTGCATTGTCCTAAGTTGTCACAGTAAGAGGTTGATATTGGTGTAGCACATTGTCATGCATACCTGGGGCATTTCAATATGAATGTTGAGGTGTGTGCATTGCCAGCATTGGTTGTATTTGGTGGACATCCGGCCATCCTTCTCCACCTGGCCCAGTTATCCCACCATGAAGCATGCCACCCTTGCAGTGGGTTCAGGTTGACTCTCAGGATGTCATTCAGTGGTGTTGTACTGTTTGTTGGTGCACAGTTCCCAGCAGGGCCTTGTGCTCCCCACAGCAGTAGCCAGTGTCAGCCATCTTGTCAGTCCTTATCCACTCCCTGTGATGTGAGCATGGTTCAGAGTGGTGTTGATGGGCCAATTGTGAGGGTGAGCAGTATCTGTGACTACAACTCCCATCATGCTATTGCCTACACCCCCCTTCCCAGCATGCCCGTACTTCCTTCCTTTTGACTCTGCTTCCCTGTGGGGTAGTGTGCCTGTGCTGACAGGAAGGCTGACAGTGTTGTCCTTGCGTTAGTTTGGCTACAAGTCCCAGGTGTGTCCCTGTGCTTCACACAGCATTACCCAGGGTGGTGGTTCTTTGTGGGATCTTCATTTGGTATGTGAGGCATTGCATTCTCCCAGGTGGGTTATGTGGAGTTTGAGTTGAGGGGGTGTGTGAGGTGAGCTGCTTGTAACTATGGTCAGTGCTGTGAGTCCTCCTTCCCACCCAGCCAGATATCCCACCATGCAACGTGCTTGCATTGCAGAGAGTGCAAGTTGGCTTTCAGGATGTCAGGCAGTGGTGTTGTGCTGTTTGTTGGTGCACAGTTCCCAGCAGGGCCTTGTGCTCCCCACAGCAGTAACCAGTGTCAGCCATCTTGTCAGACCTTATCCACTCCCTGTGATGTGAGCATGGTTCAGAGTGGTGTTGATGGGCCAATTGTGAGGGTGAGCAGTATCTGTGACTCCAACTCCCACCATGCTATTGCCTACACCCCCCTTCCCAGCATGCCCGCACTTCCTTCCTTTTGACTCTGCTTCCCTGTGGGGTAGTGTGCCTGTGCTGACAGGAAGGCTGACAGTGTTGTCCTTGCGTTAGTTTGGCTACAAGTCCCAGGTGTGTCCCTGTGCTTCACACAGCATTACCCAGGGTGGTGGTTCTTTGTGGGATCTTCATTTGGTATGTGAGGCATTGCATTCTCCCAGGTGGGTTATGTGGAGTTTGTGTTGAGGGGGTGTGTGAGGTGAGCTGCTTGTAACTATGGTCAGTACTGTGAGTCCTCCTTCCCACCCAGCCAGATATCCCACCATGCAACGTGCTTGCATTGCAGAGAGTGCAAGTTGGCTTTCAGGATGTCAGGCAGTGGTGTTGTGCTGTTTGTTGGTGCACAGTCCCCAGCAGGGCCTTGTGCTCCCCACAGCAGTAGCCAGTGTCAGCCATCTTGTCAGTCCTTATCCACTCCCTGTGATGTGAGCATGGTTCAGAGTGGTGTTGATGGGCCAATTGTGAGGGTGAGCAGTATCTGTGACTCCAACTCCCATCATGCTATTGCCTACACCCCCCTTCCCAGCAAGCCCGTACTTCCTTCCTTTTGACTCTGCTTCCCTGTGGGGTAGTGTGCCTGTGCTGACAGGAAGGCTGACAGTGTTGTTCTTGCGTTTGTTTGTCTACAAGTCCCAGGTGTGTCCCTGTGCTTCACACAGCATTACCCAGGGTGGTGGTTCTTTGTGGGATCTTCATTCGGTATGTGAGGCATTGCATTCTCCCAGGTGGGTTATGTGGAGTTTGTGTTGAGGGGGTGTGTGAGGTGAGCTGCTTGTAACTATGGTCAGTGCTGTGAGTCCTCCTTCCCACCCAGCCAGATATCCCACCATGCAACGTGCTTGCATTGCAGAGTGCAAGTTGGCTTTCAGGATGTCAGGCAGTGGTGTTGTGCTGTTTGTTGGTGCACAGTTCCCAGCAGGGCCTTGTGCTCCCCACAGCAGTAACCAGTGTCAGCCATCTTGTCAGTCCTTATCCACTTCCTGTGATGTGAGCATGGTTCAGAGTGGTGTTGATGGGCCAATTGTGAGGGTGAGCAGTATCTGTGACTACAACTCCCATCATGCTATTGGCTACACTGACTTCACCAGCATACACAGAATTCCTTCCTTTAAGTGAGCTTCCCTGTGAGGTGGTGTTCTAGTGGTTGCAAAATATCAGGCAGTGTTTGTTGGTTATATTTGTGCCACTGCCTTGCTCTATTTGTTGTTAGGTTTGTACATGTCATGACACAGTTACATATCACTATGAGATGGCATGTATTGTGTTTATCTAACTGACATACACATCTTGGGATGATTATCTTTTGGTTGCTGTTGATTTGCTACGGGTGGATGGTTTGACTGTCCCCTTGACAGTGATGTGTGTGTATTGGCACACAATATTGTGTATATTAGTTGTGTACTCATCAGGCTCTGGGACGTCTGTTAGTCCATATACGCTCACTGGTGGTAGGATGGCCCGCACCTTCTCCTCCCAGGGCCTGAGGTATACTGGTTTTGCAGGAGGGCCACTGCCGGTGTGCTGGCTCAGGAGGTAATCCTTCTTGAGTATGTCTCTGACCCTCCTGCGCACATCATACCACCTGTTCTGGATGTCTTACTTTGTGTGCAAACATGGTGATTGTGCGTTCACCCTGTCGCCGATCCTCGCCCACATCTTGGTTTTCTGCGACATGGGGGTCTGTTGGACCAATGTGCCAAAAAACTGTGGCTCTACCCTCAGGATCTCGTCTACCATGACTTCCAATTCACTATCTAGGAACTTTGGATTCTTCTTTAGGGGCATGGTGATGGGTGGTGGTGGTGGTGATTGGTGTGTGTGCAAGTGAGGGTGTGTGTTTGTAGGTTTTGCTGGGTGTGTGTGAGGGTGCTATTTGTTGAGGTGCTAATGGTGTGTGGCTTTTGTGTTGGATGAGCTGTGTGTGTGTCTGTGTTTG
Organism: Calotriton arnoldi; assembly: GCA_963921515.1. Taxonomy (NCBI): domain Eukaryota; kingdom Metazoa; phylum Chordata; class Amphibia; order Caudata; family Salamandridae; genus Calotriton; species Calotriton arnoldi. The sequence continues at coordinate 542,162 of CAWUFW010003657.1, read as the reverse complement.
CTGTGTGATGGTGTTCTGTGCTGGCAGGTCAGTGGAATTTTCAAAGGATCATGGTAGGGATTTGTGGGCTTTATGTAGGTGGAGTTGGGGGTGTGTCCTTGTTCCATTTTTTTCACCCCCTGTATTTATTGGCTTTGTCATTGCTTGTTTGGCCCTTTTTTTTGTATTTTTTCATTTGTGATTATTGTGCATGTAGGAGTCTTTCTTCTGACCGAGTAGGACGTTGCAGTTGTCTCGTGCGCGCCTCTCCGAGTCGTTCCCGCTGTGTTTCAGCTCAGTTTCATATGCGGCGTACGCGTCGGTCGCGGAGTATCGTGTTTGTTCGGCTGGGTTTTGTATGCGTGTCGGTCGTACGGCTTGGGCTCCGTACGAATCGGTCTAAATTTGCACCCATTGCATCGTACTGCGCGGGTCGAAGTTCGCGGGTACGTTTCGTTCGGGTTATTTCCTGATGCGTGTCGGCCGGTTCGATTCGCGTGGTTTCCCGGCCGGATAGCTTGTTTCCGTCCGGGTCGGTCATTCGCCTTGTGTTCCGTACGAGTCGGTCGTGATTCCCATGCATTTCATCGTACTACCCGGGTCGGACGGCGCCGGTACGTGTCGGTCGGACTAAATTCCAGTACCGAGTCGGTCGGTATTTTTTCGGAATCGGCCCCTTAATGTGCTTTCGGTCTATGTCCCCCCGCGTTGCAGCAGTCCACTCTGCAGGACCTTAGCAAATTTATCCTTGATCTCCCGATTGGCAGGCTAGTGATTGTGGGAGACTTCAACAGCACTGTAGATGGCTCATTGGACCGTTTGCCCCCACGTAGAGATCCTGCTTCTGGGTCCACACTAGCTGAATTTCTATCGGCTCTTGGCCTGGTGGACATCTGGCGACAACTCAACCCCATGACCACACAATTCACCTTTCACTCCGGGGCCCACAATAGTCAGTTGCGAAAAGATTACATGCTTACACATGCGCAGGACCTTTCCGAATTCAGCGAGGCACGTTGCCTTACTCGAGGAATTTCAAATCATTCCCCTTTTCTTACCAAGATGACGGTGGGTCCACAAACCAGGTGTATGACCCTGACTATAAACCCATGGGCGCTCAAAATACCACACATTAAGACGGCATTAATCAAGGACACCAAATTATATTTTAAAGAAAATGTTGGCTCGGTCACCTCAGCCCAAATCTTGTGGGGCGCTTTTGGGGCAGTTATAAAGGAGCGGGCCCTCGCCTTGATGGTGGGCCATAAGAAGGAATTAATAAAACGCATAGACCAACTTGAGGTAGACATCCTCCGGGGGAAAACAGCACTAGCACAGTCCCCTGACCTTGTTGTACAGCAGTTATTGGCGGTCAAAATACTGGACTATAAACAGCTCCTCACGGCAAAGGCAAAACAAAAATAAATCTGCCATAAGATCTATGAACATGGGGAAAGAACGGGTAAGCTCCTGGCCTGGTTGGAAAAAAGAGAGCAATCACCGAGATGGGTACACCAATTGCAAGTGCCCAAGGGGGAAGAAATCACTAATCCCCAATAGATAGCAGAAACATTCGCCACTTTTTTTGATTAGTTTATACATCAACCGCGACAGTTTCGCCAATTGCGGCGCGGGAGCTTCTCTCGACTTTTAAGGTCTCCTCTCTGTCGTTGGAAGAAAGGGATTCCCTAGGAGATCCTACAGAAGAGGAAATCCAGCTGGCCATTCGGGACATCCGTTCAGGCAAGGCTATGGGACCCAACGGACTCCCTATCGAGTTTTTTAAATCAACTGCTTCCAAGTTATCTCCCTATCTTTGCCAAATGTATCTAGAGAGCTATGAGAGAGGGATGCTGCCAGAAGAGATCCGATTAGCTACAATTGTGGTTATCCACAAACAAGGTAAACCACCTAATGATTGCGAGGTGTACAGGCCTATCTCTCTTCTTACTGCAGAAGCTAAGATACTTGCAAAATTACTTGCTAATAGACTCATCCCCCTGATTACCGGGCTGATACCTGGCCAGAACTCAGCCTTGAATTTACGACGCCTACACGGGGTGTTGGGCAGACAACATACGATCAGAGAAGATGTGGCCCTATTGTCCCTCGATGCCAAAATGGCCTTTGATACCATTGAATGGAATTACATGTTTGCGGTCCTGGAAAGAAGGGGATTTGGGCCCAATTTTATAAAATGGATCAAACTATTGTATGCCAGCCTGACTGCTCAAGTGGTAGTGAACCAACACACTTCCAGACAGTTTCAGTTAGGAAGGGGCCCCCTATCGCCTTTAATATTTGCCTTAGTGCTGGAACCTCTGGCAGTCTGGGTGAGGGGAGACCCTCTGATCCGTGGACTCAAATAGACCGAGAATCATGAAGATAGAATTTCACTATATGCAGACGATATACTGTTATATATGGCCTCTCTGATATCCACCCTTCATCGTATCCTCCATATCTTCTGCATATTTGGCAATCACTCAGGATACACAATAAACTGGTCCAAATCACAATTATATCCACTACAGGGCCCGTCACCGCGTATACCAAGGAAATATGAGATCCCTATAGCACCGGAGGGCTTGAGGTACTTAGGTATTTATATAATGACGGATTCAGCCCGTTTTTATGAAGCAAACTTGCAAGGGCCCTTGACGCGCTTTCGTGCTGACGTTAAACACTGGCGCTCCCTTCCTCTGACTCTTCTGGGACGTGCAGCCCTTTTTAAAATGCTGGTGTTGCCCAGTTTTCTCTATGTGTTGCAGAATACCCCCGATAGGATCCCCAACTCCTATTTCTCCTATTTCTCCAGTATTGATAGTGCCGTGCGCACCTTGTTGAGGGATGGCCGGGCTCCATGAAATGAATAGTGACGCAAAAGCTATCGGCGGGATGGTATGATGGGGGAATTGCACTACCCGACCTCAGGTTATATTACCAAGCATCTCAACTTGTGGTGATTAACCGCTGGGCTCATGGGGATCGGGGGGACCCGAGTTTCCGCACAGACTGGTGGCTCATGGGACAAGGCGGATATAACAAAGCACTCTATACAAATCCTAAGAAATTGTGCCTTACACGACCGAAAGCACGCACGATTGAAGCCTGGCACAAGGTTAATAAAAAAAATGGGCTGGCACAATAAAATCACAGGCGCGACCCCACTTTGGGAACCCGAACAATTGGGTTGTTTGAGTGCTTGCCCCGGGTTTGATAAGTGGGATCTGATAGGTATTTCAAGGGTGGGGGACATGTGGAATTCTAAGGGGTTGACCACCTTTGCTGAGCTACAGAAAGAATACGACCTTGCACAATCCAAAACATTTAGATATCTACAGATCAGCCATGCGCTTAAAACAGAAATACCGGGGGGCGACCCACCTCCTGAGGCTTCCACCACTAGAAGACAGGTTGATACTCGACCCTATGGTCAAGAAGGCCATATCCCTCACATATAAAAAACTGATCAATAACCGCCCGGATCTTTTAACGCGCTTGCGGCATCACTGGAAGGCAGATCTGGGTGTGCTGGAAGAGGATAATTGGCGGGACGCCTTGGCATCCCCTAGAGAGGTGGCCATCCCCATGAGATTGCGTCTGGTCCAACTCAAAACCCTGCATCGAGTTTATCTTGCTGCAGGAGTGTTGGCTAATTATTATTATTATTATTATAATTTGTAGGGCGCAACGAATCATCCCCAGAGGGATCTCTGGGCGCCTGGGTAGCAGTCACCTATGAAAAGACAATTATTAAAACATCCAGGTTTTCAGCAGTTAAGATGGGCAGGAGGGCTGATCCTTCCTGCCTCAGACAGTGTCACCAGGAGGGGACCTTCTTCCATATTATCTGGGAATGTCCAGTCGCCCAAATATACTGGAAACTGTTACCGAACAATTAGAGAGTGCTGGGGGGAAAAAATTAACGGCTACCCCGAAATTATGCTTGTTAAATTTATGGGATGCCACTGACTTTACCCAGACCGAGAAATCATGGGTTTCACTGGGATGGGCCATTGCGAAATGTAATATTGCACAGAGGTGGGGTGTGGGGGAGATGCCATGTATTAGAAGCTGGGCCGCTGACATGGATAGAGCCATGATCGCAGAGAAAGATGTTTTTAAACACAGAGGATGCCCCAAAAAATGAGATAGTAAATGGGCTGCATGGAATGTGCACAGGGGAGATATTGCTTATCTCCAACGGTGGAGCTACAACGTAGTGAATTTAGATCACAAGACCCATTTAATGCTGTCGGCGAGACACTAGACTGAAGAGTCATTGTGGTATTGATGTATGCTAAATAACATATACATGCTTTGTATCTGATTGTAAGTTTTGGATGAACTGCATTGCTGTGCCTTTTGTTTTACTATGATCAATAAAAAGAGTTATAAAAAAAAAAAGAACCCTCAACTCCAAATTGAGTGGCCCATCACTCCTCCCATTAGCCGAAGTAATACGGGCAAACCTCTTACTCACAATAACTTATGGGACAAGGCACAGAGGGGTAGGGACTCTAAACTACTAGACAGCACGGTTGCAACAGCGTACTGAATAATCTTTGGTTTGCCAAAATACTCCTCTCCTGCACAGATCAGGCTAGAGTTCGGTGTCCAAAAGCAGACCCTTGCAAGACAAGGAGCATATGTCATCTTTTGGGACAAGGTATGAAAATCTGGACCAGGAACTCTTAATTGGCGCTTGTGGTTAGAGTTACAACGGCAAACATCAACACCACCTGCAAAATATCTACAAACAAGTCAGATCACCGTGGGGCTAACCGAGCTCTGGAAAACACCCACCAATCACTGCCTTTTCCAAAAATTTGTATGGAAAACAGTAAAACGTTTATCATGGATCGAGGATAAAGCAGCCTTATCAAAAAGGACCCACGGCTGGATGACTCTAAGTACCTACTCCACCCCCACTGCTCAAAAATATCTAGCCCTGGGGTATGCTAGATCTACTAAAAAACAATTCTTAAAGTATAGACTAGGCCTACTACCATGCACAAAGCACTTTCCGCACTGGCTGAAGGCCCAAACTGACTCCACCTGCCGTTTATGTGGTACAGCACAGGAGGACATGCTGCACCTACTCTGTACTTGTAAAGAACTGACACTTGAACGAAACCAACTTTTAAAACCATTTTTTAATCAAAGAGGCATTTGCCCGCAGAGACAAGCTGTGTTGGCCTGTTTTGCACCTGAGGACCCGCAGCTGAATTGTTGCCTGGTGAAGGTCCTGAGGCAGGTGGGGAGAGAAAATGCCATAACTGGGAGAGAAACATTCTCACCCAAATACGTGGCAGCTAATAGTCACTCAGCAAACGAACCGTCTACTATAAACTGCATTGGAAACAAATGATTATTTGTTTTAACCAAACTCTTTTATTAATTTTTTCTTATAACGTAATTTAGAATGAAACTTTTTATCAATACATTTTGTAGCAATAGTTTTAAGTAACTACGCTAATAAAAATAAACTTGAAACTTGAGTAGGGGTCTTCTGAGAATAGCATGACTGAACTACTCACATTTGACCGTTAAATAAGTACCAAACCAACGTTGGGAGTGCCATGTCATGTAGTTCCTATAAACCTATATAGGATCTGCGCGTTTAGACAACATACACTGTAGGATTGGTGTCCAGACTGATTCTAGACACCCCCATCAGGTATGTTAACCTGTACACCAGCTAGCTCACAGTGCCACTAGAAACCCCTCTTACCAAGGAGAGAATAGTTCTTGGCAACTATTGAACATGACAACTCTGTCCCATCAGGGATCGTGGAAACAGTGCTATACTTTTCACTCAGTCACTCATGCTCACTTTGTCTCATAGACATACACAGAATAAACGGTGGTGACATTTTCCAATAAGCATTTATTGAACCAGCGTCATTCTAGTGTAAAATAGGTGTGCTGAAACAACCATTAAACAGAAACAGATATAAATGATTAGAAGCACTAACAGAATAAAAGGATGGTAGATTTCTACCATTGTGCTAAAACAATGAATACAGGCAAGTATATAAAATACATGACAGTAGTAAATGCATACTCCTACGATGCAAACCTAACTGGATGTACCTAAGTGTACCTAGCATGTATGTAGGTGTAAAGCCAAGAATCCCTCTAGGATAAAGTCAACCCCATTACCTGAAGTGAGAGACTGTGGGACCCCGTCTTGGTCTTGAGATGGACACCCAGCAAGGGATGTCAGACCACTGCGAGCTGGAGTGTCTGCGTGCAGGAACCTCAGTGTCTTGCGTCAGTGTGTCAGCATGGAAGTCCTTTTCTCCTCTGCCTTACCCCAGCAGGATATGGTTTTTATATACCCAAAGTAGTTTCTACCTTGCTGTGTCATGTTGGACCTAGGATGACGGAAGGAATGACCCTTATACATAGTTATTATGCAGGAGATGGTAGTCCTGCTGAGTTTCCAAGAATCCTCATGCATAATGGATGAGGCTAGTTTCCAGGGAAAACCCTACGTCCTGTAAGTACTACCGCAACTAGGTAAAAGGTCAGTCCCAAGAACCGTTATGTAGTGTAATGGTAGGGGAGAATATAGGTGAAAGGTTAGGTGACTACCTGAGCCTATATTGGGGTACCTATATGAAACATAACAAAAGAGGCAAGAGAAGTGCAGCAAGAGGCAAGCGAGGTGCAGAAAGAGGCAAGAGGTGCAGAAAGAGGGAAGATGGTGCAGAAAGAGGCAAGAGAAGTGCAGAAAGAAGCAACAGATGTGCAGAAAGAGGCAAGAGAGGTGCAGAAGAAAGAAGCAAGAGAGGTGCAGAAAGAAGCAAGAGAGGTGCAGAAAGAAGGGAGATGCAGAAAGCAGAAGAGATGTGCAGAAAGAGGCAAGCGAAGTGCAGAAAAAGGAAGAACGGTGCTGAAAGAAGCAAGAGAAATGCAGAAAGAGGCAAGAGAGGTGCAGAAAGAAGCAAGAGTGGATTGCACACCATTAGTACCAATTTAACACCCACATTTAGCAATAAGTAACAGGTGACCATTCTATGTTTGCAAAAGGCCTTCCACCAAGCTGTAACATTTGTCGCTGCATTTTTGGTAACGTTTGAGCCGTTTGAGCTAGAAACAAGGTCTTTTTTGTTCAAATCTGCAGATTATCCAGCAGATGATAGATTATGTGGTAAATGCAGAAAATGGATAATTGTGCGAAAGTCGGTGCAGCCAAACAGTCGCATAATTCATACATCTGTCTAGGTCCAGAAGTGCTCCTCAGTGGTTCCTTATTTTTTTTAGTCTCATTGAGTTTTTAGTTTAGCTTCTATAGAAACGAGGAAGACTAAACCTGAGGTTACCACTCCACAATACAGACTACCATACCACATAATTACTCTCCATAACACATAATCCCACTCTACATAATTCCTATACACTCAATACCACATATTTTCTATCCATATAATTTCACTGCACAACATACTACATAATTCCACTACACACAACGTACATCCACTCCACTCCAAAAAACATTAGTAAAAAACTTTTACATTTACAACGCCAATAGCTCTAACTCTAGCAAATGCTACACCTACTACATTGCAAATGCTTCTTTAACTAGTAGTCGCGTTTGCAGAGTGGTGGAGAAAGGTAGCTGGGCCTCCGACCAGCGCTCAGGAATTCCGCTACGTAGGACTTACAGGAGGTACCAGGAGGGCTTCTTGGCCCACAAAGTCCCTCAGGAGTAAAGTGGACTTCATCCCCCAACCAGTAGTTTGTCAGCAGGCACGTTTGCAGAGTGGTGGAGAAAGGGGGACATGGCCTCCGAAGACCTCTTAGCAATCCCACTGTGTGGGACTTACTGGAGGTAACAGGAGGGGTAGTTGGCCCCCAAGAACATCCTTGGGGGCCAACTACCCCTCCTATTACATCCAGTAAGTCCCACATAGCAGGATTGGAAAGTTCTCATAGAAGGCCACACCCACTTTGCCCACCACTCTGCAAACATGCTCCCTGGCGCACTCTTGGATGGGGATTAAAGTCCCCTTTGCTTGTGGGGGTCCTTAGGGGCCAACTAGCCTACCTCTTACCTCCAGTAAGCCCCACACAGTGGGATTGCTGAGAGGTGGACACAGGCTACACCCCCTTTCTCCACCACTCTGCAAATGCGCCTCCTGGTGCGCTCTTGGTTGGGGGATGAAGTCCCCTTGCCTCCTTGAGGGTCCCTGGGGGCCAACTAGCCCTCCGGGTACCTCTAGTAAGCCCCACACAGCTGGATTGCTGAGAGTGGTCAGAGGCCACACCCCCTTTTTACACCACTCTGCAAAAGTGCCTCCTGGCGCATTGCCACTTGGGGGATGAAGTCCACTTTAGTCCTGAAGTCCTCAGGACACAAGGGGACCTCATCCCCCCACCAGCACTGTGCCAAGAGGTACGTTTGCAGAGTGGTGCAAAAAGGGGCATGGCCTGCACCACCTCTAAGCAGTCCCACTGTGTGTGGCTTACTGGAGGTACCTGGCAGGCTAGTTGGCCCTCAGTAGCAACGGGGATTTCATCCCCGAACCCAGAGCTTGCCAAGAGGCGCTTTTCCAGAGTATTTCAGGGAGGGGGTGGGGCCTCTGGCGAGATGCTGGCTTCTCTTTTCTCCTTTTAGGAAGGGGGCTGTGTGGCCCCCCTTTCCTTAATACTTGTTGGGCCCTGGGGACCCCATCCCCCAAGGCCTGACACATTTTTTTTCCAAAAATTAAAAAAAAATGGCCGATTTGGGTCCCGGGGACCCCACCCCCAGGGCTAGGCCTTTCTTCATATTTGTTTTTGTAAAGGTGAGGGGGCCGCGCGGCCCCCCTCCCCAGGCCGATTTCGGCCCCAGGGGCATGACCACTTCTATTAAAAAAAAAAAACTAAATTTAAAGCAGGGGGGCCACGCGGCCCCCCTCCTGGTCCATTTTTGGCCCCGGGTACCCCATCCCCCAAGGAATGGCATCACGTTGGGGACCACGGGGGGAGCCCCAATGTCCCTGCGGTCCTAGCCAGCTCCTCGCCTCCAGCGAGAGCCGGCATTGCTTTTGGACAAAGGGAGCTGCTAACATGCAGCTCCCTTTGTCCAAAAGCAAATCTGCTTTGCTTCATGGAAGCGAGAGCAGTTTTCCTGCTCTCGCTTCCATGAAGCGAAGCAGAAGTTTGCTATGGTGGTCCCTGGGGCAGTGTGGGGGTTGTGAGGCCCCCCGCACTTAAATATTAAAACCCCGGGGAGGTGGTGGTCCCAGGGCCAGGAGCCCCCCCACGCATTTCTTTTTTTGAAAAATGCCCCAGGGAGGTGGCAGACCCCCGGGGCTGCGTGGGGCCCGCTTGGCCCCCGCAAATCATTAACATAGCCCCGGGGAGGTGGCAGTCCCCATGGCTGCCGAAGCCCCCACGGGCCCCCACAACATAATTAAGGATTGCCCCTGGGACCTGGCCCACCCGGGGGCTTAAAAGAAACGAAGCGCGGGAGACCGCGCTTTGTTTTTTTTAAAAAAGTTCGGCGGGATTCGAATGAATCCATGCTGCAATTATCACATCCAGGGTATCTCTTTGGCATGCTAAAGGAGGCACCTGATCTGAAAAGTGTTCGGCGGTCACAAGAGTGACATTTGGTGAAATGTTGAAATGGAGACTTCCATAACCGTCGCTTCACTAAAAGGACAATCATACCCATGGAGACTGAGTCCCCATTACTAAATGGTAAACGTGAGTTACAAAATGAGCGTTTAAGGGTGAGATACCCTGGATGTGATAATTGCGGCTGATCAAGGGGTTCAGAGAATATCATATTAATTTAAGCAAAACCGCTCATGAAATAATAGTAAGAACTTGAGATGCATTGTGGAACTTGTCATCATTGTGAGACATTACCTACTGAAGATGATTTTTTTCAATCGACAGGCACTGTAATTGGAAGGATTAAAAGATCTGGCAACCAATTGGAGTGTGTTTTGTTAAATAAATGAAAGAACTGATAACATCAGACCCCCGGTGGAGACAAGCACTGAGAAAGGCGAACTCTCGCCGAAACGCGTCTGCTTGGCACAATAAAAGGGCTGTGGAATCCGCTGTGTTCTCCTGAATGTTACTATTGGAGCGTTATGTTCCTGACTTCTAATCTCATAAAGAGATTAGTAGAGAGTGTTTATTAATAAATACATATATATTTGATATATATACCTGTGTGGTGTCTTTTCATTTGGTGATTCAAAGATTGTGTGGTAAAACAATCTGCTTTACATTCCTTCAAGACTTAGCCTGAAGGCTGCTCTCCACAGCTACCACTAGGATAGCTTTCTATAAAGGTTGTCTTAAACCTATCTACCAAAAGAGTCGAATTGTTCTGGTGCAAGGTGTCCACTTTAATTAGTGAACAGCATATACCAGGCCAACTTCTCACAGCAGGGCATGCCCAGACGTGGGTCCCTTGCTCACTTTGACACTGGATTCAAGCTAGCCTGGCTGATGAGGGCTGTTAGCCTGAAACCGGTCCCAGGATGCTTGTTTCCGGTCCAGGGAAGACATGGCTTGGCAGTTCCGGCTGGACTGTTCCCATGAGGCACAGGGTCAAGACTGATTTGCATATAGCTGTGTCTGAACTGGGGTGGCGAAGTGAGCTAAAGAACGATGATAGATTCAACCCAGATCTGTGATGGGCATGAGCGTCTGGAAAGTTTCAGCGCTCCGTCCATCATCTCCTTGTGTTTGCTTTGTTCGCCCTAAGTTGGCAGGGTATGCCCAGACGTGGATCCCTTGCTCACTTTGCCACTGCATTCAAGCTAGCCTGGCTGATGAGGGCTGCTAGCCCGAAACCGGCCCCAGGATGCATGTTTCCGGTCCAGGCAAGACATGGCTTGGCAGTTCCGGCTGGACTGTTCCCATGAGGCACAGGGTCAAGACTGATTTACATATAGCTGTGTCTGAACTGGGGTGTCGAAGTGAGCTAAAGAACGATGATGGATTCAACCCAGATCTGTGACTGGGGGTGAGCGTCTGGAAAGTTTCAGCGCTCCGTCCATCATCTCCTTGTGTTTGCTTTGTTCGCCCTAAGTTGGCAGGGTATGCCCAGACGTGGGTCCCTTGCTCACTTTGCCACTGGATTCAAGCTAGCCTGGCTGATGAGGGCTGTATGCCCGAAACCGGTCCCAGGATGCTTGTTTCCTGTCCAGGGAAGACATGGCTTGGCAGTTCGGACTGGACTGTTCCCATGAGGCACAGGGTCAAGACTGATTTGCATATAGCTGTGTCTGAACTGGGGTGGCGAAGTGAGCTAAAGAGCGATGATGGATTCAACCCAGATCTGTGACTGGGGTGAGCGTCTGGAAAGTTTCAGCGCTTCGTCCATCATCTCCTTGTTTTTGCTTTGTTCGCCCTAAGTTGGCAGGGTATGCCCAGACGTGGGTCCCTTGCTCACTTTGCCACTGGATTCAAGCTAGCCTGGCTGATGAGGGCGGTTAGCCCGAAACCGGTCCCAGGATGCTTGTTTCCGGTCCAGGGAAGACGTGGCTTGGCAGTTCGGGCTGGACTGTTCCCATGAGGCACAGGGTCAAGACTGATTTGCATATAGCTGTGTCTGAACTGGGGTGGCAAAGTGAGCTAAAGAACGATGATGGATTCAACCCAGATCTGTGACTGGGGGTGAGCGTCTGGAAAGTTTCAGCGCTCCGTCCATCATCTCCTTGTGTTTGCTTTGTTCGCCCTAATTTGGCAGGGTATGCCCAGACGTGGATCCCTTGCTCACTTTGCCACTGGATTCAAGCTAGCCTGGCTGATGAGGACTGCTAGCCCGAAACCGGTCCCAGGATGCTTGTTTCCGGTCCAGGGAAGACATGGCTTGGCAGTTTGGGCTGGACTGTTCCCATGAGGCACAGGGTCAAGACTGATTTGCATATAGCTGTGTCTGAACTGGGGTGGCGAAGTGAGCTAAAGAACGATGATGGATTCAACCCAGATCTGTGACTGGGGGTGAGCGTCTGGACAGTTTCAGCGCTCCGTCCATCATCTCCTTGTGTTTGCTTTGTTCGCCCTAAGTTGGCAGAGTATGCCCAGACGTTGGTCCCTTGCTCACTTTGTCACTGGATTCAAGCTAGCCTGGCTGATGAGGGCTGTTAGCAGCCCGAAACCGGTCCCAGGATGCTTGTTTCCGGTCCAGGGAAGACATGGCTTGGCAGTTCAGGCTGGACTGTTCCCAAGAGGCACAGGGTCAAGACTGATTTGCATATAGCTGTGTCTGAACTGGGGTGGCGAAGTAAGCTAAAGAACGATGATGGATTCAACCAGGATCTGTGACTGAGGGTGAGCGTCTGGAAAGTTTCAGCGCTCCGTCCATCATCTCCTTGTGTTTGCTTTGTTCGCCCTAAGTTGGCAGGGTCAGCCCAGACGTGGGTCTCTTGCTCACTTTGCCACTGGATTCAACCTAGCCTGGCTGATGGGGGCTGTTAGCCCGAAACCGGTCCCAGGATGCTTGTTTCCGGTCCAGGGAAGACATGGCTTGGCAGTTCGGGCTGGACTGTTCCCATGAGGCACAGCGTCAAGACTGATTTGCATATAGCTGTGTCTGAAATGGGGTGGCGAAGTAAGCTAAAGAACGATGATGGATTCAACCCAGATCTGTGACTTGGGGTGAGTGTCTGGAAAGTTTCAGCACTCCGTCCATCATCTCCTTGTGTTTCCTAGGTGTCTAAGTGGGTCTGTGAGTGGGTGTGTGCATCTCCCACTGGATCTGTTAGTGAGTGTCTCAGTGGGTCTATGAGTGAGTGCATGAGCCTCTGAGTGGGTCTGAGAGTGGCTATATGATCCTTTCAGTGGGGTGAGTGAGTGGTTGCATGACTGTCTGAATGGCTCTGTGACTGGGTGTGTGAGCCTCTGAGTGGGTCTGTGATGGTGCATGAGTGTTTGAGAGGGTCTGTGAGTAGATGGATGATTCTCTGTGTGTGAGTAACTGGGTGTGTGAGTGTCTGAGTGGGTCTGTGAGTGGGTGTATGAGTCTCTGTGGGCCTCTGAGTAGATGAGTGTGCCTGAGTAGGTTATTCAGTGGGTTGCTAAGTCTCTCAGTAGGTCAGTGAATGGGAGCATGAGTGTCTGAGTGGGTCTGTGAGTGGATGCATGAGTGTCTCAGTGGGTCTGTGAGTGGGTGCATAGGTTTCTAAATAAGTCTAGGAGTGGGTGTGCGTGTCTCTCTGATGGGTACATGAGTGTCTGAGTGGATCTGTGAATGGGTAAGTCAGTGTCTGAGTGGGTGCGTGAGTCTCTGAGTGGGTCTGTGAATGGGTACGAGTTTCTGAGTGGGTCTGTGAGTGTGTGCCTGCGTCTCTGAGTGGGTCTGTGAGTGGGTGTGTGAGCCTCTGAGTGGATCTTTGAGTGGCTCAATGAGCCTCTCAGTGGGTGAGTGGGTGCATGACTATCTGAGTGGCTCTGTGACTAGGTGTGTGAGTTTCTGAGTGGGTCTGTGAGTTGATACATGAGTGTCTGAGTGGGTCTGTGAGTGTGTGCGTGAGCCTCTCAATGGATGAGTGAGCTGGTTCCTGAGTGTCTGAGTGGATCTGTAAGTGGGTGCATGAGCCTTTCAGTAAGTGAGTGAGTGGATGCATGAGTATCTGAGTAAGTCTGTGAGTGGGTACATGAATGTCTGAGTGGTTCTGTGAGTATGTGCCTTCGTCTCTGAGTGGGTCTATGAATGGGTGCATGAGTGTCTGAGTAGGTCTGTCAGAGGGTGTGTGATTAAGTGGGTGCATAGGTGTCTATGTGTGTCTGTGAGTGGGTGCATCCTTCTCTTACTGGATATGTGAGTGGGTGCGTGAGTGTCTCAGTAGGTCTTTGAGTGGGTGGATTGGTCTCTGAATGGATCTGTGAGTGGTTGCATGAATGTATGAGTGGATCTGTGATTTGGTGCGTCAGTGTCTCAATGGGTCTGTGAGTGGGTGCATGAGCCTCTCTGGGTGGGTGGGTGGGTGGATGCATGAATATCTGAGTAGATCTGTGGGTGGGTGGGTGCATGAGTGTCTGAGTGGGTCTATGAGTGGCTGTGTGAGCCTCTCAGTGGGTGAGTGACTGGTGCATGACTGTCTGAATGGCTCCATGACTGGGTGTGTGAGTCTCTGAGTGGGTGCATGAGTGTCTGAGTATGTCTGTGAGTGGGTGCTTGAGTCTCTGACTTAGTCTGTGAATGGGTACGTGAGTCTCTGAGTAGGTCTGTGAGTGGGTGTGTGAGAGTCTGAGTGGGAGCATGATAGTCTGAGTGGGTCTGTCAGAGGATGTGTGACTGTCTGAGTAGATCTGTGACTGGGTGTGTGAGTCTCTGAGTGGGAAAATAGGTGTCTAAGTGAGTTTGTGAGTAGGTGCGTGTGTCTCTCACTGGATCTGTGAGTGGGTGTATAAGTGTCTCAGTGGGTTTGTGAGTGGGTGCATTGGTCTCTGAGTGGGTCTGTGAGTGAGTGCATGAGTGTCTGAGTGGATCTGTCATGGGGTGTGTCAGTGTCTGAGTAGGTCTGTGGGTGGGTGCATGAGCCTCAGTGGGTGAGTGAGTGGATTCATGAATATCTGAGAAGGTGTGTGAGTGGGTGTGTGACTGTCTGAGTGGCTCTGTGACTAGTTATGTGATTCTCTGAGTGTGTCTGTGAGTGGATGTGTGAGTGTCTGAGTAGGCTTGTTTGTGGGTGCATGATCCTCTCAATGGGTGCATGAGTGTCTGAGTGGGTCAGTGAGTGGCTGCATGAACCTCTTGGTGGGTGAGTGAGTTGGTTCATGACTGTCTGAGTAGGTCTATGACTGGGTGTGTGAGCCTCTCAGTGGGTGAGTGAATAGATGCATGAGCATCTGAATAGGTCTGTGAGTGGGTGCATGAGTGTCTGAGTGGGGCTGTGAGTGGATGTGTGAGTCTGATTGGGTCTGAGTGGCTGCATGAGCCTCTCAGTAGGTGTGTGAGTGGGTGTATGACTGTCTGAGTGGCTCTGTTGCTGGGTGTAAGAGTCTATGAGTGGGAAAAAGAGTGAAAAATCTAAAATCTAAATCAGTTCCAACAAACTAGTTCATAAGTCCCTCCCCCTTTACCAACCCAAACAGTAGCTTGGGTCAGTTATGCATTTGTACAGAGGAGCCCCCAAAATTAACAACCCACTGAAAGTGTTATAATCATCATCATCTGATTCTCCATCATCTTTCTTCTCTTTTGATTTCTCTCTTCTAATCTGTTTTGTTTCCATAAGTATAGCAGGAAATGTCTTAACTCTTTACATTTAGTCTATTCTCCATGCCTTCTCTTGACTGTCTAGTGTGGCATCCATCCAGCCTCTGAAAGATTTCTTAAAAGATCTATCTTTCTTTTCTCTCTCTTTCTGTGGCGCAATGCGATCCCATTTATTGAGTGCTTCAAACTGTGTAGTTCTAAGCAATAGACTCATATCACACATGGTCGGTCTCAAAAAATCAAATGTCTTAAAATTAAAGGTATCCTCCATAGGAAATTGTAATTTCACATCATGTGCTGTATTTTTGTTCCATTCTGAACTCCAAACTCATGCATAATACCCAACCTCTTCATCATTTCAAATTCTGATGTGCCTTCCTTTGGCATTTTCTGTCCCTCTCTAGGCTTATCCTTTTTCTGTTATTTTTATTCAAGCTCAAATCAAACTAAAAGTTCAAAACACGACTAAAAACAGAGTTACCAAACAACAACCAACCATAGCATACTCTGTCAAGGGCCAAACCTATCACAGCGCGGCTATACTGCCTAACAAACATCAGAGGACAGCTAGTGGTGACATCTCACCTATCCCATTGAGGCTCCCTGGCTGAACAGCTAATCACAATGTGGTTTCTCCTGAACAAGAAAAAAATACGGAACCACAACAAATCTTTAGAAATGAATAAACTCCTCATCTGTTAACCCCAGAAAGGAAAATAAAACAGTATTTTACAAGGTAGAATACTCTCAACCAAAAAACACTCAATTTCGAAGAAACAACAGAAAACAGTACCAGAAAACAGAATTGAAACCTAAACAGCCTACAGAGTTCTTGCTAGGCAAACTTCTGTCCAACAGAGTTCTACCTCCTGAGTTAATGTACTACACCCCGTGCACTCAGGGTAAGCACAGTAACCCAAATTAATGTTGCAAACCTAAAAAAGGAAAATTGGTTGGTACAGGTCCCTATCAATGCGTAAGTGGTTGGTTGATATAGGTCCCTATCAATGCGTAAGTGGTTGGTTGATATAGGTCCCTATCAATGCGTATGTGTTGCCTAGCTCTCCACACCGCAATGCAGACAAAGTAACAATATTTCAAGATCTTAGATTTTCGATGAAATTCAATAACTAACTTAGGGGCATATTAGCAAGAACGGCGTTAAAATTATCGCCGCTTTAGTGGCAGGAAACTGCCGCTAAAGCGGCGATAATGGGCTTGATAATATGCCCTTGAGAATTCCAATAGAAGCCCAGGATCACAGCAGAACATAGGCTTCTATTGGTATTCTCAAGGGCATATTATCAAGCCCATTATCGCCGCTTTAGCGGCAGTTTCCTGCCGCTAAAGCGGCGATAATTTTGACGCCGTTTTTGCTAATATGCCCCTTAATTCTCTATAAACAAAACGACATCAAATGGTTTCACTAATACGAATAATACATCAACACAGTAATCAACGCACCAGTTGAAGACACAATCATCATCACGTAACCAGAAATCCATCATTGTAAAACACACAAACTCATGAATTTAAGTTTTCCCTATTCATAATTACATAAGTTCATTCAGGACCGTACAGCAATACAGCTTGTCACCCTGTAGGAATATCCAGCACTGGGAATTTGGCAAAATTCCAATGAAAGGCCAAAAAATCCTCCAAAACGTTTTGGGAACCCTTAAAGAGGAGATGCTCTGATGCTAACCATCCTCTGCTACCAACTTTGTGGGAGCCGAACCCCAATAACCACCTGAACCCCAATAATTGATCACTCCAAAACGTTTACCAAAAATAATTTGGCTCAAGAATCTCCACTTCATTTAGCAGGTAGAGACTAAATTCCTCATCACAAACCACAATGTAGCAGAGTTAAACAGAATAACATATATTAGACATATAGGACTGAGTTCTATATTAAAAATTGAGCAAAAAGAGTATTTATTACAGAATACTAAAAATGCTGTACAGAAAGAGAAATGCATGAATCACCATGAAGGACAAATGCAAAATAATAAAACTCTAGTAAGGCATTTTCTAAGCAAATATTCTAAGTGTCAGACTCATGAAGAGCACCGACAGCATAAAAAGTCACCTACAAGTAAAATGGCAAAAGAATTCCATTAAAATAAGAAACCCAGGAGTTTTATAGAGATGTCACACAAGCTATTCATAGATTCTGAAAATTCAGCATTGTATAATCATGGTTAGGGTTGAATTTGGCAAATCAGAAACAACAACGTAATAGTTAAAAACCATGCAATTAGTTAGCACTAACCCATTCCTTAACAAAATATTCCACTTGCTTCCCTGGCAATTGTACCACGAAGATGTCCTTGAAAATGATACTTTGGGTACATAATTGAAGCCTCATTCACAATACACACTTTCTAACAAAGGCTGTACATCGCTATTCGATTTACGTCATTCACTTGATTCTCCGCAGAAACAAGGGAAGAGATGGCTTTGCAACATGACACTGATTAGGAAGGGGAATGAGCAGGGGAAGTTGACTGTAAACTAGAAACTGCATCCATTTTTATTTTATACTAATGGTGTTCCACATGAAAATACGGTATAACCATTCATAGCATTATTTGTACTTTTAAATTACCTAGATAACCCATTTCAGGTGCAATGTCATCAGTTTATTGTTTGTGACTATATGCATCATTAAAACTCTTAATATTTCCCAAAAACTTTTTCATTCAATATTTGCACATTTTGCATATTTTGAAAAATGCTTTTACAAGACTGTCCTCTTGATGGAAAGTGACAACAGTCGAACAATGGGGCTTGGAAGCTAAGATGGCCAGGCCACTCCGGTCAGGAACTAGGCAGTGCTTAATTTGTAACAGAATGAGTGCGGGTGCCCAAAGCTCTGCCCAGAAACCTGTGGCCACCAGTATTAAATATCAGCGCACCCAATATCAAGGCTGCATGGTCTGGAATCCACCTCAATCCTCTACCAGGCATCACCTTCTCCTTTATCTCACACGTGCTGGTTCCTGCTTTCTCCCTTTGTGACAATTTTTCCTTCTTTCTCTTACTCCACCTTTACCTTTTGTGCCTCTTGCTTTCGAGAAATGTCTGATGAGAAAAAAATAAGTGCTGGTTCCCAAAAATTAGGGACAGTAGCTCCCACCGCCAACCACAGTCTGAAATTAAATAGTTAAATTAGGGAAGATGTGACAGGTTTAACACTTTGTCTAGAAATAATAGGATTCCTTTTTTTTTTTTTTAATTTCAAAATACTTTAGTAGGGGCATATTATCAAGGGGCCGCGATAAGATTATCGCCGCTTTAGCGTCCGTTTTCGGGCGAAAAGCGACGATAATATTATCGCTTTATTGACAAGGACCCGCTAGCGCGTGTTTCCTTGCCTTAGCGCCCGTTGTCAGCACGCCTCGCATCGCATCGCTAATGAGATGCAAGGGGGGCGTGCCTGACAAAACCCCATGTGAAAATATCGCTAACCCAGCTTCGCGATATTATCAACGAGGGGTAGCGATATTTGAAATCGCGTTAACTATGCCTTAACGCTTGAATTTAACGTCTGTTAAATTCCAGACTAAGGCATACCTAACATGGGGGGTGGATTGTGTGGCTAAGACCACAGGCACTATCATCAAGGATAGCGCTGTTTTCCATGGAACATCGCTAGAAAACCAGCGATGTTCCATGGAAAACACCGCTATCGCTGGAATAATTATCGCCATTGCGCTAAGCGTTGTTAATACAGTGCTAGCATGGTGATAATTTCCAGCGAGAGCCGGCGATAACAATTCTCACGCTAAGCGCGGCCAGCGATAATTTTCGCTGCCGCTTGATAATATGCCCCTTGGTTTTTTCACAAGGAATACAGAAAGCTTAAATCAGGGTAAGCATAAGGTATCCAAGGCAACGTTTTACATATGTAGTCATAAAGTGTCGGTAATGCGCCTTTGTGGATGACATGAGCCTAACCCATGAGCCTAACCCAAGCGATCAGTGATAGGAGAAAAAAGGACAGGCAAGAGAAAGAAAAAAGCAGGGGAGAAAAGAGAAGGGAAGGGAGAGGAGTGGCTAGTCGAGCTGTATCATCGCTTTAGCAATTCTATGTCTATGTTGGCACCAGGGCACCCGATCTTGGCAGGGTTTACATAGTTTAACAGTCAAGTACATGTACCAATGAACCTTACACTTAAGCATCATTATACAGGTGGAACGGCAGTAAGTACACAGTATATGAGTCCGTGGTAAACACTTTGTTCATGGAGGTTTAAAAGAGTCTAGAAACGTGTCCAAAGAGTTCCACATCGTCCTGGATGACGGTTTCCATGGAGAGTTTTGTAATGCTATGTTGTCTGCCCCTCTGAGATGGATGATCCAGCTTTTATAAGATGTCTTGCTCGTGTCCTTCCAGTTAGCAAGAACCATTTTCACCGCAGAGGTTAGTAACAGATCTAGCAGATCTTTGTCAGAATCCGACCTCAAGTTTGTGCTTATACAGGCCATGGGTAGATTGAAGGAGTCTCTGACCATAGTAATTTTAAACAACCCAGTTATGAAGGCGAAGATTTTGTCCCAGAACGGTTTAAGTAAAGTACACTGGAAGATAAGATGGGCTAAGTCCCCCGTGTCTCGTTTACAGTTCCAGCATGTTGCGTCATCCCGGAGCCCTAATGCGAATAGCTGGGCAGGAGTCCAGAATGCCTTGTGTAGTAGCCAGTATTTGGTTTGGGAGAGAACAGGGGAGATCTTATTTCGTGAGACGGATCTCTATAGTGAGGCTCATTCCTGTTCTTTTGGTGGATGTGGAGATAGTTGCCCCCAAAAGGATATAATCTTTTCATTAATTTTAGAGGTTTTTGGGTGGAGGAGTTTATATATCTGCGAGACCTGGCGGCCCAGTTTGTTAATATTCGTCACAAACAGAGAAATTGATGGATGGGCGGTGGATAATTTGGATTTTGTAAGGGCTGATCTGTTTTTCAGGAAGTTGTAGAATTCAATGTCATCTAGGCTGTACCTCGCTTGGAGGTCTGAAAATGTAACTGGGTATGTGGTGTTTTCTAGTTGATAAGGGAAGAAGATACCTTTCTTAATCCATGTGTCAATGGTTAGACGTTTGCCTCTGTACAGTATCTTGCTATTGACCCAGAGTGATTCCATTTTAGACCCTTTAATACTATTCTCCAGTTTTTTATCAACCCTAAGTAGTGCAAATTTTGTGTTTTTAAAAATGGACTTGGAGGTATGTGGATATAGTCTATTTGTTGTTAGGAGTGCAAGGGGGCTTAGGTTATTAAGGATGGCTCTCTCTACTTCTAGCCAGGCCGGGGTATAGCTGGAAGGTGATGTGATCCAGTATGATCCTTGTCTCGCCAGGAAAGCCCACTGATATAGTCTGAAATCCGCTAGGTTCACCCCTCCTAGTGTTTTTTCCAGTCTTAATTTTTTGATACTAATCCTTGCTTACTTCCCGCCCCAGAGGAATTTAGAGATGAGGATATCTAGTTTGCGGTGGAAGTCTTCTGTGAGAAGGAGCGGGAGCATACTTATGAGGTAGTTAACCATTGGGGTGATCAATTTTAATCGTTTCGATTCTTCCCCACCACGTAATGAATTTTGGGGACCAAGAATCCAAGAGTTTCTTTATCTTTTCTAGTAATGTTTTCTCATTCTGATGTAGGGTATCTATTAAGTTGCTACCAAATTCGATCCCTAAGTATTTGATATAACCTGTTTGCCATGTTAGTCCCGACTCTCCCAGGATGTCCCTCGTGCAATGGATGTTTAGTGGTTTGAGTTCTGATTTCTCTCTGTTGAGTTTGTACCCTGAAAAGCCGGAGTATCTTGTTATTGTATCCATCAGGGCAGCAATTGATGCCCTTGGTTGTTCTGTTACGATTAGTATGTCGTCTGCGTAGGCGGCTAATTTTATTTGGACGCCATTGATATCCACCCCCTTAACGTTAGAGTTTGATTTGATGTCCCGGATAAGGGGTTCCAATGCCAATAAAAATAAGGATGGAGATAGTGGGCAGCCCTGTCTAGTACCTTGTTGTAACGTGAAGGGCTCAAAGGATTCCACATTTCCAACAAACCTTTAATCATGTCCAGGGACATTCCCAGACTCCGACTCTCAAATGTTGGCTGTGGAACACATATAAGCTCTCTTAGACAGCATTATGTATTAATCCTCTCTTGTACATGGACCCTGAAAATTAATTCTGCTCATTGGACATTTATGCATTTCTAAATCATTGAAATGCACTTTGATTAACTGAAATCAACAGCTGCATAGGCACTTAATTTTTAAGCAATCATCATGAAGTTTAACTTCTCAACCACGAAGTAGAATGCCAATAGCACATGTTGATATCAGAAAAGGGCAACATTTCTTGCAAGTTACACAGGAAAAGCTACCAAAGGGCAATCAGAGGAGTCAAGGCCTATGTTTGCCATGAATTGGAGGACATTATCCATTCTCAAGGTGATTTTAGTTCTACTGTTTGGGGTATTATTTATCCAAAAACTAATTTGGTAGTCGCCTATTTGTCGCCTTGATAAATCTGGGCACTTGTGCCTGATGAACTGCTCAGTCTGGCTTCCAAAATAAAAATGCCCAGCTCACAGATGATGCTCACCTGCATGATTTACGCAACACTCCCTGCATTTTCAATATAATAAAAGCCTTCATCTGAGCAGGACTTAGGCATGACCCTCTAAAAATGTGATTATCATACCTTCCTGGAAAAACAAACAGAAGCACCAACATCCCAGTAAATTCTAGTCCCATTTTCAACCTTCCTTTCTTCAGCAAGATGCTGTCATGAGACAGATTGAAGAGCATGCAGAATTAAATTGACTCTTCAGTGACCATGAGTCCGGGTTCAGAAAACTGAGAGGCACAGAACAATACACATCGAACATAAAGGGGAGTGCTTCCTCTTAATGGAGGAGGAGAGGAAAACAGTTCTCCTATGCCTCAATCTGTCAGTGACATACCATACTATTGACCATGAAATCTTGCTGACAGTACCGGAAAATAGGCAGAGATAATGAACATGGTGCTATAATTGCTTCTCAGGATTTGAACAGCTGAATAATCCACCTGCTTAGTGCCCTGCAGTTTCCGCAATCTACCTCTTCCCTTGCACTGCTTCTCAACTTGTAATATAAAGATGACACATAGGCGACTAACAAATCAATTTTTGGCTAAACATTAACCCAAACAATAGAACCAAATCACCTTGAGAATGGAACGTGTCTTCCACTTCATGACACAGAGATTCCACTGCATGAATAGAACCAAGATTGAGGTTATCATAAATGAAGAAAGTGAGCCTATCTTGCTAACCTTGTTGTGGCCTCAGGAATCAGGACAACCCCTTACACCACACCTCATATCAAGAACCCACAAATCCCCCTTGACTCAGAAATGTCATTCATCCAATGCCAATGCAGTGGTCAAAGGGGTCAATATCCAATTCTCAATGCTCTGAAAAATAGTCCCACTCTTCAAAGAAATCACTAGTTGGAGCACATCAGCCCTCGCCATGTCCCAACTGGACATCCTAATCATAATTTTGATGTGCCTCCCCAAAATGCTTGTCAGACTACAAAGATTTCAATAATTTGCTTACCCCACGAAAGCAAGACAATATCAAGTCTGCCCTGAAGTCGAGACCAGGATACAATTAGAGGTACTCTGCACAGAACTTATTGAAAAAAGGCCCAAAATATCTCCACAATACAACCCAGTGACCAAACTGATCCAGCAGCAGCCATTCAAGTGGTCAGAAAGTTACAAATCGCTCGGAGTTCCAGGTCCAACAGTGTAGAAGTCTGTTGCCCATTCCTGAGATCCAAACCACATGAGATTTAGAAACCCCTGAAAACTGAACTATGGCGGCTCACCTTTGAATAAAACTTCAAGGTTATCAGGGGCCATAATCACAGAAAGTCAGCCAGGGCCGCCTACTCTACCTGAGTGAAACCATTTATTCCTTAAATGTCTTTTTGAGATTGAACAGTGCTGATTTCACTAGTAATTTAAGAATTACCCTGGCTAGATACAATGATGGATAGAATGTTCTACATGTATACATGCATAAAACAGCATTCATTCTTTTGGTGTTTGAGTAAATAAAGTAAGAACATCTATTATCAAGTACATTTTCAAGATTTGAAATATTCAAGTTTCAGTCAGTATCATTTGACACCAATTGTTTCTGTCCTGCAGGGAAAGCACATATATATCCCTACAATGAATAAAGTAAATAATGCTAACATATTACAATTTAATGATGGGAATTTTATGTTCTTACATTTCTCTGGGTACATATATACATGTCTGGGTACATAAATACATATGGATCAATACGGTAACACCTCAGCATGAACTCTACTTTTCCAATTGTCTGTTTTCAACCTACTTCTGATCATTACTCTCCTGTCTGACTCTTATTCTCATTTTGTATACCACCATCTTCCTCTTTCTAGCATCACACTGGACACATTTAACTGCTCATAGTCGGACAACATGTTATTCTTGCAATGCTTGCAGTATACTTTCTTCTTCTAATATCTGTACTATGTTGAAGCTCAATACGTGAACATTCACATCTCTTAATTAGTGGATCAATCTATAAATACATTGTTCTCTCTGTATTTCTACCACTTTGTACTTATCCACGTTATACTGAAGTTCCATTGAATCTACACATATTTAACAGCACTCTAAAACGCAGGCTGAGTGTGTACTTTAGAAAACAAATTAACATAAAATAAAAAAATTAAAAAATAACATTTGTGCTAGTCTTACTGGGATGCCCATTTGGATCCTATCACCAGTTTGCACCTTTATTTTAATTTAAAATGTGCACATTACTTTTAATTTGCCAAGTGCAACTATTACATTTTAATAGACACAATAAATATGATTTTGTATGAAGAATATTTAGATTTATTCAAAATTGTAAAACAATACAGTACAATAAGGATGCTGTACATAACTTCATATAATTAACAAAGTAATTATTATTTTATTGACACTGCAATTACAAGTTCATTCATTGACTTTGAAGATGTCAGTATGAAAGAAACATATATTCAGACATATTGTTTTCAAAGCTTGTTTCTGATATTGAGCCAAAACGTTGCTTTCCAAAAGTAAACTGCTGTTTTCTTCACTCAGATTTCTTTTTATCTGAGGCAAATTCTTTAATGCTTTGTATGCCCCAGAATATAGTGCAGGCTGTAAACCAAATCTGAAAAAACAAGGATGTGGAAATATATTACCATTTGTAAAATATACACAAATATATTTATTGGAATCTAAAATAAGCTTTATTCAATTACACATTGTAAATGAAAAAAGCATACAAAAGATAAGATTAGTTCATTGTTCGGGTTAAAAAAGTTCTCTATAAAAAGTATGATAAAAACATATACAATACAGCTAAAAAAACAAATAAAAGCATGATTACTTTATAAAGGCAATAAAGTTAACTGTAAAAACTTTCTGTGAGTAATAACAGCCCATAGATACCATGACATAACAACAAAGATATACAGACTGGGAAGGGATTTTAAAAACATAAAAGCTGATCGAAAATGCACACATCTTAACAATGGCTAGAGCAGGACAGGCTGAATCTTAATCAGATCTGTTAGAAAGGGCACCACCGATTCTGAGTGAGATGCAAAAGTGGAGCAACTTTTGGGAAGAGCAAGGAGATTCCTTAAAAAAGCATTTTCAACCAGTTGCAGTAATTAACATTGACATAGCCCCACAGCTGCGCACCATACATAGCAGTAGTCCAACATTTAGCCTTATCTATGATCATCATCTCTCTTGAGGACTTTTTACTCAATTTCCTAGAGAAATTAAGCAGGGCAGAGATGCTTTTAACAAATTGGAAGCTCCTGGAGTTGATAGCACTTGTCCAGGTCCCCTCTAAATCAAATAAAATGCCTAGGTATCAAAAGTTTGATGTGAAACTGATCTTAGTGCTCTCAATCAGTATATCACAGCATTTCAAGGATTTTTCCCCAATTTTCATAATAAAAGTTTTACTTATATTGACCTGCAACCCCAAGTCCTGCATAAACATAACAAACTCAGTAAGAAGATGCTGTACGCCCAGGGGTGTGGGGGGGGGGAGGGGGGGCATAAGCACTGCGTTGTCAGCATAGAGGAGGGCCGGAATAGGTTGGTGACCAACTTGAGGGAGATCATTACATCTGCTGCCTAAAACACTACCCAGTCCGTTTATATATAAATTAAACAGAAAGGGAGCAAGAACACAACCTTGCCGGACCCCATGAATGCATCAATGACTTCTTTTGCCAAGGGCATCTTTTGTCCCATTACATACTATTAATATCGCCCACATTAACTTTATACATACTATCAAAAAGTGCATATTTAAGACAAAGACACTGTATTATATAACAGAGGGTATCCACTTGGCCTCCTGGATATTAAAATGGAAGCAAATTCTGACCAGCAGTATTTATTTTTTATCTATAAAGTGTTTTTATACATAGACCTTGAACATATTTTAAACAGGGTATTTAGTACCTATACAATGAAACTAAGCTAAGGCAGAAAGTACAATTAAATTGGAAATACAAGGGGAAGTGAACGTTTTTTCAAATATTCTTTAAAGAAGCTCAAAGATGGAGACAGAATAACTGCAAAAGGAAGAGAGTTCCATAATTAAAGTGTCATGAGTGCGCACCATTTAACCTCGAAGAAGTACAATTTCGCAATGGCCATGTAAGTAGATAAGGATAGCAGAAGAAAGATTGCGGCTGGTCAGAAGTCAAAGTCAATAAAAAAGTGCAAAGCGTATAAACAATATATGGAAAATGAAATTGGAACTGCAAAACAAATAGGGCGCTAATGCAGGCAATGCTGCTAATGAGAAATATGGGAAAAGTGGTCATGACCATTGAATGTATGGAGAGAAGAATTATGAATATATTGAAGTACAAATTGCAAATACTGAGTCAAAATCAATAATACAATTGAGATACAAATCATTTTTTAGAAAGAAAGCAACAGAGGGAGGTACAACATGCCTTATCTGTTTAATATCAAAGAACAGAAATGACCAATACATGAAACTGAAGCAATAGGATCATGAAAAAAGATTCAACGACAAACCATCTTTTTGGGCACATAAGATAGATGTGGTAGAAGATGCAAGAAATGTGATTAGAGAGGACTGGTAAACAGAATGGAAAGTAAGGAGAAAAGTATCTCTTTTTCATGGACTAAAATAAAAGGAAATATGTAGCCATGTAATTGTCAGTAGCAGACAGACAAGGAAAGAGGCATGTAAGAAGTATAAAAACGTGCATGAAATTGAAAGGAAGAAATAACAGAATAGACCCAGTACACATGGTGAAAAAATAAAGGACCAAGAAAAAGTGCTGAGGAACGCCACACGGTAATCAAGCAACAGAAAGATGTAAAAGTGCCAGAATAGAAAAGAGCTTCAGTAAAGAGCTTCATTGATGAGCATGATGGATAAAGTTTCAATACAGATAACAGGCCGCTTTATTTCAGTGCTTTGGCCAGAATCCAGATTAATTTGGAGAAAGCAAATTGTGAGAGTGAACATGTGATGAAAGTTGCCATTGATGAATTCAATTTTAAAAAATAAATAGATACACTAGGTGCAATATATGGTGCAAATGAGACAGGAAACTGATTATCACTTTTTTTGTTGAAGAGGGAGTGGCTCAACCAAATTTAAATGACTTGGTAAAGGTATCTTATTAAATGACAGGTTAAAGTGAGCCATTGTAAGGTATAATACAAGTAAAAGAATAAAGAGATTTATTATTTAATGCATGGTAAAAGTATCAGCTCAGACGGGTTAGCTCTTGGGTTGACTCAGTTTTAGAAAATGCCCTTTTTTGTGTGGACACTCCCGTGTTTTGCTGACTGGTACGGATGTTTTTTTAACTCTGCACACTGGGATACTGCTGTCGAGTCCCAGTGTATGTGGCCTGATCAATAAAACATGGTATCATTGGTTAATCCCCAACTGGCATATATAACGTTCCAGCAAATCCATAGTATATGGTGCAGAAAATGCACCAATGGCATGAAAAGGTCAATGTCACCTGTGGACTGCAGCACCAGACTGGCAAAGAAAACATGGCTTCAGGTCTACATGTGAGGCCTGAGTGCTACAGCTTTAAACCCTTTTTGACAGGTAAGAAATCTACTTTTCAACATTAAATAAGTCATCCCTTATTAGGCCTTGTAGCCCAAAAGGTAGGGTGCCTAGTATTTGAAAGTGGAACATGTAAAATGTTAAGGTTGGCATGTTGCTGCAGTGCTAGCCCCAAAAGTTCTTTCCACTACATACGCTCTGTGGCTTTGCTGTTAGACAAGCTAAATTATAGTTTAAATGACAATTCTGAATTTTCTGTTTAGAATAAGCCACACAGTCAATTTAAACCACTATTTTTAATATTTATTAATATCCAGTTATATGGTGATGTTGAACTTGTGATAGACATACAGGCAACCTAACTTTTAAAAACTTAAATCTTGCCTGCCTGAAGCTGTAGCATCTAATTAGCATTAACTTCCCTGAAGCTTTCCTGTCAGTGCTGGCTTTTAAGAGGCATTAAATACTGTTCTCAGAGCAGAGACAATGGCTTGTGCCTGGCAGGATGTCTTGGGTGAGGAATGTCTCAACGTTTAAGCAATGAGTGACAGTTAAGGTCAGTCCAGGGATTTTAGTACCTTGAACAGGACCAGAGGTAGATATGTACTTTTAGAGGAGCTTAGTGATCAGGGCTAACTGGAGAAAAGGGATTTTTTGATCACCGAATAAACTATTAGCACTTCTGGCTTCAGTCTCAGTGTAGGAGGGAGCTGGCCCCAGAACCAGTTATGAGTGTTTGAGTTGGAGAGGGTTGCTCACTACCTTAGATACACCCCTCTGTGTACAACAAGAACCCTTCAAGGCAGAATGGTTCTGTCATGTTGGATTTTAATGAGAATGGTGCACTGTGGGTTAATTTTCAGTGAGGTACAGAGGATAGTCTGTAAAAATGGGAAGGTTTTTCCTTGCCTCACTGAAAGATTTTGAGCTCCAAAAAAAAAAGACTAATTGCCAGACTTAAAGATTGGTGGGTGTCCATCGGAGTGGCGGAGGACATTCTGATGGACTACTATCCACCAAATTTAGAGATCACCGCTGACTCAGTGGCAATATCTGTATCTTGATAGGTTTAGGGTTAGGGTTAGGTTTAGGGATTTGTAAAGCGCATGGTTTACCGCAGGCATCCCAGCGCTGGTATGAAACAGGACATGAAGATATCTTGTACAGAGATTAGGGGAACAGCCATGTTCTAAGTCTCTTTTTAAAGGACAGTCCGTTTCCAATCAGTCGGAGCTCTGGGTCCATACTGTTCCACAGTTTGGGCACCAGGTGTGTGAACGACCTTCCACCCCACCTAGATCTCTTGATTCTGGTGGTGTTCATCAGAAAATTTGATCCTGATCTGAGATGGCGATGGGGTGAATAGTGGGAGATCAGAGTTCGTAACAAGGCGGGGCCTCTCCCATACATGGCTCTATAGGCCAAGCAGAGGGACTTGAATTTGATCCTGGCCTGGACCGGAAGCCAGTGTAGCTCCCTAAGGGATGTTCTTACTGACTGGTGTCTGGGTATCTTCAGAAGCAGTCGGGCTGCTGCATTCTGTACCACTTGTAGTCTGGCAGTGACATATTTGGGGGAGCCCAAGTATAGTGAGTTGCTGTAGTCAAGCCTCGACACCACCAGGGCTTGAACAACCGTCTTCCTTGAGTTTCCTGGGAGCAAGCTCATTATTTTCCTGATCATTCGAAGTATCCCAAAACAGGTACTCGAAAGTTTTTTGGCTTGGATCTCCATTGTTAAATTCTGGTCCAACCACATCCCCAAGTTTTTTATGGAAGTTTTAGGGGAGGGGGGAGGACCCCATTTTGCTGGCCAGGGGATCTCTGAGCGTGGGCTGAAGTTGCTGCCCAAGATCATAAGCTCGGTTTTATCCCCATTCCGCTTAAGACTACAGTCAGCCATCCATGATCCAATTTTTTCCAGGCAAGGGGCTAGTTGCCTATGGTCCGAGTAGAGGGAATCTGAAATTGAGACCGCTAGTTGTGTGTCATCGGCATATGACACAATGAAGAGTCCGAACTCCTGTACTATGTGGGCTAGTGAGCTCAGGTAGATATTAAAGAGGGTCGGGCTCAGGGAAGATCCCTGAGGGACTCCCCAAGGGGCTGAGAAGGAGTCCGACAGGATTCCGGCCTCCATACACTGAAAAGATCTACCATTCAGGAACGAGGCCACCCATTGGTTGGCTGTACCTCTGATTCCGATATCTTTGAGCCTGTTGACCAATATTACGTGGTCTACCGTGTCGAAGGCCGCGCTTAGATCTAGTAATACGATTGCGGCGGCTCTTCCCTGGTCTAAAATGTTTTTTAGTTTTTCGGTGACAACAAGTAATGCTGACTCCGTGCTGTGTTCTGGTCGGAATCCCATCTGGGTCTGGTGTAGGAAACCATTATCTTCCAGAAAGCGTGAGATAGTGCTGTTCACGTGTTTCTCCGCAATCTTTCCCAGAATGGGCAACAGTGAGATCGGGCGGTAGTTTGCCAGAGAGGCAGGGTCCAGTTGGGGTTTTTTCAGCAAAGGTTTTACGATGGCATGCTTCCACTCTTTGGGCACTGTGCCACTTTCGAGGGATAGGGAGATGAGGTGAGAGAGTTGAGTTAGGACACATTTCCCCCCTTGGGCGAGAATATGGGGCGGCGCTGGGTCTAGAGGGGACCCTGATTTAATGTTCTGTAAAAGGGAGCCAGCCTGTTCCTCACTCAGTTTAGGGAAGGTAAATAGAGCAGGGGGGGGAGGGTACTGACTGTTCTGTGCTCTTGGGAGATTCAGGAGAGCTGAAGGGGGCTTCGGTTGCTACTGATGTCTGGCTTATGTTTGGGTAAAGGGAATTATAAATATTTTCCACCTTACTCTTGAAAAATGTAGCTAACCCATTACATCTCTCTTTTGAGCATTGGGAGAGGTTTGTACCTGAATCAATTGTAATGAGAGACTTTACGATTTTGAACAGCTCCTTTGAAGAGTAAGAGGACTTCTCTATTTTTTCTTCAAAAAAGGCTGCTTGCGCTTTCCTAATGTTCTTGTGGTAATGCTGGATAGCTAATTTGTAAGCTATTTTAAGCTCAGGGTCATACGTTTTCCTCCAGTTTCGTTCTAGCTTTTTGCAGCTTTTCTTTTGAGCGACCAGCTCAGGGCTGAACCAGGATGATCTGTTGGAATTTTTGGACTTTATTGGACCTGGCTTCCTGAAGTTCCTATCTATGGATCCATTTATCCAGGTTAGCCAATTTTTATGGGCTTCCTCTAGATCTTTAGTTTCTAGTAGGGCGGTCGACTCACGGTCTGTGATCCAGGCTTCGGCGGTTGCAGTCTAGGTACAAAAATTTGGAGTGTGTCTGCCATCAGTTTTCCCAAAAGTTTAGCACAGATTTTGTTTTTCAAAAGCAAATCAACCAAACTCTCAAAATGAGATTTTGATACTGAAAAACAAAGACTAGTGACGCAGCACCCAAGGATTCTTTCCCTTACTGTGGGGGTCATTACTTGTTTTTCTGTCCTTCACCACCAAATTTTTCTTGGCGATGATGGGCAGGAAAAAAAAGGACATCACAACGCTTACCCTATGTACGGCAGGCAATATAATGCTTTCCTCTGACGACTCCTACACCATCTGAGGAATCTTTCTAAGGACAGAGCCAACAGAGGGGCTCTGCTGAATGAAAGTTGATGGTACGCCTCATTCTAAATGTGGCAGACGGACTGAAGGTTTGAATAACAAGGTACTTCATTATGTTTTTGTGATGGAGTATCATGTCTGCCACACTCTAAATCTGGCCCTAAGCCCAAAGGTAGAAATCTTGACAGGGCAAAGGCTAACAAACTGACAAGAGGACTTAAGCAGCCACAAATGTGAATTTTCTTGCTGGATGTTTTTTCCACAAAAACCAGTGGCTTCAGCCGGACCTTGCCAATGACTATTTGACATGGAAAGGACTTCATTGGATATAGCCTTTAACTTTGCTCCGGTGTACAATATTAACCTCCATAAAAAAGACTAATGACTAAAGAGTTTGGTGGATGTGCTACTTCATCACAAATGTATGGATATACTGTCCACCATATTACAAGTGCCATAGGATACTATGCACTTGTAACACCTCAGAGAGGACATCCGGCACAAAATCAGGCCTAGGTCAGAAGGCAAAGACTTTGACAGGGACAACCCCCTTGGTATAAAATCTGCTGCATTGCAGTCTCCGTGAAATTATGCTTGGATCCCATTCAAATGAAAACAGTGATTTCTGATTGGTGCGCTGCATTTTCTTGGTAGTTTTTGCCTTAAAACTTTCAAACATCATGGGCCCGATTCACAGAACTAACTTACGACAAAATCCTAAACTTACTACCATTTTGGTATTCTCAGAATTAACTTACTCATTTTGGTATTCACAGAATAAACTTACTCATTTTGGTATTCACAGAAGACACTTACACATTTTGTGTAACTTACTCATTTTGTGTAACTTACACATTTTGTGTAACTTACACATTTTGGTATTCACAGAAGGCACTTACTCATTGATGAGTAAGTGCCTTCTGTGAATACCAAAATGAGTAAGTTAATTCTGTGAATACCAAAATTGTTGTAAGTTCATTCTGTGAATACCCAAATGTGTAAGTTCATTCTGTGAATACCAAAATTGTTGTAAGTTCATTCTGTGAATACCCAAATGTGTAAGTTCATTCTGTGAATACCCAAATGTGTAAGTTCATTCTGTGAATACCCAAATGTGTAAGTTCATTCTGTGAATACCAAAATTGTTGTAAGTTTAGGATTTTGACGTAAGTTAGTTCTGTGAATCAGGCCCCATATCTCTGGTCCTACTTATTGGATATTAGTTGTTTCAGTGTTATTTTTCTTATTACATTTTCCTTAATTTTTAGAAATTGGTTGTGAAATTTTATTGAGTTGTGCTTTTTAACTTTTTGACTGTGTTTTTGTTGCTAAATACTCTACACACTTTTCCCTATGTTAAACCTGTCTCCCTGTGCCACAGCTACCAAGATTTGAGCTCAGGATTAAATTATTGAAACAGAATATTGTCCGGAAAGGTTTGTGGCAACTTATTACTTTGGCGGGACTCACGTTCACCCCAACTAATATGCCATTTTCTTGCACTCTGGCAATAGTATTGTTTTGTGAATTCCTCCTATACACCATGAGCCCAAATTTTGAAAAGGATGAAAAATTCATCCAATTTTACATATTTTCCACCACTTCATTTATTATTAGGATGGAATATTAGTTTTAATCAAATTGATCAGATCAGCTTAAATGCATTCTACAAAATATAATAGATCATGTTAAAAGTGCATTGACATTTTCTTTCTTTTCACATTTTTCTAGATAACAACACTCTGTAGATTGTTATATGCACCGGTCATATAAGCAATCAATGACAAAGCAGACACTAAACCAACAATGTGCCGGAATGACATGCATTGTTACGTTAATGCAACTAACTCCTTTCTAAACCCTTTGCCTCTTTTCAATAATGGCAGGCTATACTTGCTTGCTTAAAAGGGCATGACAATGTGTGCGGTGCATTCAGTGCTTTAAGAGAGCCAGTCATGCCAGTGCTCTGACTCAACAGTAATTAAAAACTGACTTTGAAACAGTTCTCTGCCAGACCCTAATTTTACGCTGTGTTGATATTAGGACTTTGTGCACGTTACCCCTGTTAATCAGTGGTAAAGTGCTTGTGCTCTCTTCCTGAAACATGGTCAAATTGGCCTACGCCTCACTGGCATATTTAATGTACCTATAAGTCCATAGTAAAAGATGTACCCAGGGCCTGTAAATATAATGCTACTAGTGACTAGCAGCATACACTGTGCCACCCACTTAAGTAGCCCTGCAAAACCTCTAAGTCATGCCACTGCAGCCTGTAGTGCAGTTTTGACCCGGCAAAATAAACCTCTGGTAGGCTTAAAACCAGTTTTTTAATACATATAAGTCACCCCTAAGTTAGGCCCTAAACAGCGCAAAGGGCAGTGTGCAGTATATTTAAAAAGTGGGACATGTGTCCTTAAGTTTACATATAATTACAAAAATGCCTAAAGTCGATTTTCTCTGTTGTAAGGTTTTCTCTCCATTAGACTAACACTATGTTACCTTATTACACTTAATAAGTACTAACTTCAGTTTGGGACCAGAAAGAGAAATGCTGTTTGCATTCTAATATATTGTAATTTAAAATCTTCTTTAATGGTAAAGTTGTATTTTAAGTTACTATTCTGAAATGGCACTTTTTGAAAGTTTTAGAAGCCAACTGTGCCTTTCTGCCAGTGCCCTGGGCCACCTAACTGTGAATGGCTCTGCTGTTTTGGGTTGTGTATTGCTTCCAGTATATGAATAAAGATGCCCTAGGTGTGAGGGGAGTGAGTCTCTCAGACAATATAGCTGGGGAGGAACTGTACTCTGCCCTGATTGCACTTCAAAGGGTTCTGCCTGCAGCACAGACAAAGGAACCTGACACCAGGCCTTCCCTAGCCTTTGTCATACTAGATCAGGGGTCACCAACCTTTCCAACAGTGAGAGCTACTTCTGTTCAAAGGAATCCATCCTGAACTTCTGCCTAATATTAACATAAGGGCCCTTGAAAAAAGGAAGGAAAACATGAAAAAAATGATGGAGAGGAGGAAAGGAAGAAAGAACAAGTGAAAAGTGGGAGAAAGTAAGGGTGTGAGGCGCAACAAACAATTAAGAGAGGGAAAGGAGAGAAGAACAGATGGCAAGAAGGAAATGAAATAAGGAATAAAGGAGGAGTAAAGGAGAGGAGGTGGAAAAGAGAGAAGGAGGAAAGGAAAGAAGGAACAAATGAACAAAGAAGAGAAGGAGGAAAAGAAAGAAGAGGAGGAACAAAGGTGATATGGGGCTAAGTAAGAAAAGGGGAGACAGAGAGAAAGAAAGAATGCAGGAGAGAAACAAAAAGAAACAAAAAAGAAGGTATGAAGGACAGAAACAAAGAAACAAACATGAAAATGAGAGGTAACAAATAAATCGAAAGGAGATCTATAAAAAAGGGGAGACAAAAAAGGAAACAAAGAAGCAGAGAGAAAGAGACAGCAAGAAGGAGAGACTCAAACGAGAGAAAGAAAAAGGTGTGAAGAAAGGAGAAAAGAAGGAAAGAAAAAATGAAAGAATGTAGGAAAGGTAACAGGAAAAGTGAAGAGAATGGAAGAAAGAGAAAAATTAAAAACAAAGGTGAAAAAGGAAGAACAAAAGTTGAAAGGAAGAAGGAAAGAAAGAGAAAGAAAGAAACAAAGGAGGAAAGAAGAGAGAAATGAAGAAATAAAGGAAGAGAGCTCCTTCAGACCCATGCCCAAACCACATAATCTTCTCGGAAACCAAAGGATCAGCCAGGAACTTGCCACCCTACTCAACACCTCTATCACCACCTCACCATTTGCTGACGCATAAAAATATGCCAAAATCAGAACACTACTAAAAAAACCTCTGCCGACCCCAGCAAACTCAAAAACTATCGGCCAATCTCCCTGCTTCCATTACCAGTGAAGGTACTGGAAAAGATCATCAACAATCAACTCATGACACACCTGGAGCAGAACCAGCTACTCGATGCTTCCCAATCCAGCTTCTACAGCAATCATAGCACCATAACTACCCTGATCACAGCCACCGACAACATCTGAACCCTCCTCGACGAGGAGAAACAGCTGCTTTGATCTTCCTCTACTTCTTGGCAGCCTTCGACACCGTATCCCACCACGCACTGAATGAAAGACTCTATCACATCAGTATCCAAGGAGATGTGCTCAGATGGATCACCTCCTTCCTCACCGCAAGAACCCAGAAGATCCATGTTAGACTTGGCTTTTTCTGCGGGTTTACCCCCAGACTTTTTGCTTTTTGACCTCCTGTTTTTGACCCTGTGTGTGTTGGTTTTAGGACTCTGGGCACTTTACCACTGCTAATCAGTGCTAAAGTGCATATGCTCTCCGTATAAACTGTGTTATGGATTGGTGTTTCCATGATTGGCCTATTTGATCTATGTGGCAGTCCCTAGTAAAGTGCACTGCGAGTGCCAGGGCCTATAGATCAAATGCTGTTGGTGGGCTGCAGCACTGGATTGTGCCACCCACGCAAACAGCCCGTAAAGTGTAACTCTGGCCTGCCATTGCAGAGCCTGTGTGCAGCCTGGGGCTGCCATGTCGACTTGGCAAGTGCACACACTTGCAAGTCCCTAAACCTTCCCTTTTCTACATGTTAGTCACCCCTAAGGTAGGCCCAAGGTACCCCTGTGGGCAGGGTGCATTGTATGTGAAAGGTAGGACATGCCCTGGTGTGTGTGGCATGTCCTGATAGTGAATTACAGCCTATTTCGTTTTTCACTATTGCAAGGCTTCCTGTTCCCCATAGGCCAGAATGGGCAGTTTTGATTATTACATCCTATAATCCTAACTGACCATGGGAACATGGTAGAAATTCGAGTTTAGTATGCCTGGACTCAGAATGATAAAATGCATCTTTTAGTAAAGTTGGTTTTAACATTCTGTGTTTGAAAATGCCACTTTTAGAAAGTGGGTATTTTCTTGTCTAACCATCGAAGCCTGCCTCTGCTAGGTTGTGTATTCCTTGTCTGGAGTGTGAGTGACAGGGGCTGGGGGATGCCAGGAGACAGGGTGAGTCAGCACAGGGCTGAATAGCCAGATCTACATGTAGATGGGTGGGAGGAGATGCACCTGGGACCTGAATAGGACTGGGCCTTCCCTCCACAATGCTGGCTCCACCTCCTGTGGTGGGTCTGATGTCCCTGGCCTGCACTGTGAAAGGAAAGAAGGAGTCTTGTCAACAAAGTGCTACAGGACTGACCAGAACTGGTTTGGACTAGGCAAAGGCCTCTCTGCCTTCAGAGAACAAAGAGAAATTGAGGATAAAAAGGGGGACCCAAACCCCAGAACTTTAGATTACTTCTGAACTAAGGAACCTGCCAGGAAGAAGGACCAGGAAAGCTGGAGGAGGAGTACTGCCCCTATGCTGCGTGTTGTGGGGTTGGCCTGCAGTGGTTGCTTCTGTCTTGGGTAGGGAAAGGACTGGACTGTGCTTTCATCATCCTGCTGTTAGAGTTTTCTCCAAGGGCTTGAAGTAGAGCTTGCCTCCTGTTGGAAGTCTCAGGGATAGAAAAGACTTCAGAGATCTCACTGGAATCAAGGAACCTGCCAAGACGAAGAGCTGGAAGAGCTGCCAGGAGGAGTACTGCCCCTTTGCTGTGTTGTTGCTTTGTTGGGTTGGCCTGCAGCTGCTGCTTCTGCCTTGGGCAGTGAAAGGACTGGACTGAACTTTCTCTACTTGTGCTGAGTATCTCCAAGGGCCTGAACCGAGCTGGCCTCCTGTTAAGAAGTCTCAGGGACTTCACCAACCTCTGGGTACCGCTCCTGGAACTGCTGTTTCAGTTGCCACAGAGAAGAGGGAACCGCGACCGACTCTGTCAACCGACTCCGTCGCTGGCCTTGTGTCCCGAAGGCACCGCAAGCCGCACCGACTCGCCCTGCACCGTAAGCCTTGGTCTCACCGGCTCCGTCACCGAGCCGCTGCCTGCACCGCATCGAGAGACACCGCGACCTGCATCGCCTCGCTTCACCTCGCTGGCCTGGGCTCACCAACACGGTCGCTGCTGGCTCGACACCCGTGACCGACTCGTCACGCACAGCTGTCCGGCTCGGCCAGCGCCAATTCCCGCCAACCGGCTCTGTCGCTCGCATCGCAACTTGCCAGCACCGCATCGAGCACCGACTTGCCCTGCACCGCAAGCCTTGGTCTCACCGATGCCGTCTGCACGATCGTCACCGAGCCGCTGCTCGCACCGCATCGAGGGACACCGCACCTTGCACCGCTTCCACCTTGCACCGTGACTGCGATGAACGCCACACCCGGCTCTGTCACCCGCACCGCAACCTGCCAGCACTGCATCAGGCACCGACTCGCCCTGCACCGCCAGCCTTGGTCTCACCGACGCCGTCTGCACGTTCGTCACCGAGCCGCTGCTCGCACCGCATCGAGGGACACCGCACCTTGCACCGCTTCCATTTTGCATCGTGACCACGACGGATGCCAAGACCGACTCGCACGCCCGTGTGAGCCGCACTAAGAAAGGTACTGTGAACGAATTTGTCCCGCTGTTGCTGGCCCGTACCAACGCGGTCAGCGGGAACTGCGAGACTCTGTTGTTTTCAGCATCGCGGTAGGCTCGGACCGAGCTACCGACTCGTACGAACTGTGTTTTTCAACGTATTTTGCAACTTAAAGACATTTTGAGAAGTAACTATTTTTGAAGTACTGTATAGTGGATTTTTATCGTATTTGGTCTTGTTTTAAGTATATAAAAATATTGGATATTTTTCTAAACTGGTGTGGTGTCCTTTTGTAGTGCATACACTGTATTACTGTTGGTTATGTGCAAATGCTTTACACACTGCCTCTAAGATAAGCCTGACTGCTCGTGCCAAGCTACCAAGGGGGTGAGCAGGGGTTATTTTAGGAGTGTAACTCCCTTATCCTGACTAGGAAGAAGGGTCCCTATTTGGACAAAGGTGCAAGCCCTTGCCAACTAGAGACCCCATTTCTAACATTGGTTGTCAGCGGTGAGGATAGGACTTGTGTTTGCACTTGACTTACAGTGATTGGTGTGCACTACTACCATATCGCAGACCATTACGTACCACATACAGGTTCTTTTTCTTTTTGGCCTATTTTTGATCTTGCCAGTTTGAACTTGCTACTTCAACATGCCTGAATCTATAGTATCATCAATTGCATTAGTAGAAATTGCCTTTGAGGAGGATCGATTGGAAGCCTACAATGTCAAGGAGTTAAAATCGATTTGCAAGAACCTGAAAGTCCAGGTCAGAGGCCTCACCAGGAAGGATGAGCTACAAAAGGCACTGAGGGCCTGGGTAGCAGCCAGACATGCCAGTGAGCAATCTGGTGATCTCAGTGGAGAGGTGGAGGAGCCTGTTCCTAGGGTGGATGTGCTTTGGGGAGGGGGGGGACCCTCCAGGCAAGGCAGCAGTGGCTTGTCCCCAGAGGAGCTGGAGGACAGGCGGGAAGCAAGGAAGTTGGAATTAGAGAAACTCAGGGTGGAAAGTGAGAGGGAAGACAAAAGAATAGCCATGGAGGAAAAGAAGATGATCTTGGATCATGAGCTTAAAATGAGAGAGCTGGAGCTGGATTGGGAAGCCGGTAGGGCTTTGTCCAGCCCAGATGGTGGCAGCAAAAGTGTTAGGTCCAGTACTGAGGATGAGGTACACACACACACAGATTTGGGGCCCTGCTTCCAGGAGTGGGTTGACATACACCAGGGGGTTCAGGATTGTGAGGTTACTCCAGTGGTGCGCAGTATCCCTGAGGTGGATTGGGGAGCTGGCACAGGGGATCATTTTCCTGGTAGTGGGAGGGACACTCTACTGACTCTAGATGAGAGGTGCAGGGAGAGGGGTTCCCCCATGATAGAAGCCCTGGTAAGTGAGTATGGAGACCAGCCAGAAGAGTATGGGTTGAGAGACAGCAACAGTCAGACACTGTCTCACCAGTCTTGTGAGAATGATGTGGGGTACTTTTCTGAGGCACTGGATGGTTGGGTGAAGGGTAGTTTGGTTAACACCTGTGTGGGGCTGTGTGAGTCAATTGTTGGAGAGCATATTTTAAGTCCCTGTTTTCCAGAGCTAGGCCAACACCCGGTGGAGTGTGAGTTCTCTGACCCCAGGGAGCTTGCACTGGAGGCAGAACTTGTGGTGGATTCCAGAGGGTCTGGAGAAGCATCTGGGGGTGACCCGGAAGGAAGGGGCTTAGGTATTTCCCCACCAAGGGTGGTGGGAAAGGTTCATGGTAGCCCAGCTAGGTCCCGGTGTCATGGGAAGGGTGTAGGGACTCACGTCCTGTCTCCGCGGAGGAGTGGGAAGGGGCTGTGGCCCAAGGTGCCCGAAACCCGGTCCCAGAGCCTGGGTTGTTCCAGGAGGAAACACCAGGTGGGGAGCCTAGACTGCACTGATAGGCCATCCGTTGAGGGGGATCTCCTAGAGTCAGGAGAACCTGGAGCATCTGTAAGCGGAGATCCAGTGGTTCTGGTGTCTGGCGGTGCCGCTCCTAAGTGGAGGGTGCAGAAGTCCAGAGTGAGGGGTGAGAGGGGGATGTGTTCCCCAGTGGGAGATCCAGTGGGTCAGGGGCCAGCCAGAAGGGCTGAGCCTCCTAGCCGTGACCATGGTGACACCACATCTGTCCTGGGGGATCTTCGCGCACTGTCAGATGGACAGAGGTCAGGAGATCTGCGCCAGGCAGACTGTCACACCACGCATGAGTCATGTGTTACCCTCAGAGGGGGCATGCGTGCTCCCAAGGAAGTCCTGGTGCACCGGGCAGGTGCTCAGCTGCAGGGTTTAGTCCCTGGGTTGGGAAGCCAGGTTCAGGTCCTGCCTGACCTGGAGGGAATGACGACTGTAAGCAGTGTCCTGACCGGTTTGCCTTCTAGGGGTACCACTCCAGGTGGGAGGGTGCAGAACTCTGGAAGGGGGTGCAGAGGGAGGGAGTCCTCGCCTCTGACCCCGGTTCAACTTGAGGGTTTAGACCCTAGGTTGGGAGACCAGTTGCTGGAGGGAGGTCCTGAACTGGTAGGCGAGTTGGGCAGGACACCTGCCACAGGTGCCCTGATAATTTTAGTAGGACCAGTAGGTCAGGGGTTGCCAGCTCTGAGGTCAGAGCACCCCAGGACTGACCCTGGTGAGGCCACTTCTGGCCTAGGGGGTCTTCGTGCTCTGTCAGGTGGACAGGAGGCTGGAGACCTGCGCCAGGCGGATTCTGGCACAACTCATGAGGGGTGTGTTTCCCTTGGGGGGGTTGGTGTACTCCTCCGGAAGTCCTGGGTTGCCAGGCACAGGTCCAGCCTAAGGGTACAGGCCCTGGGTTGGAGGACCAGGTTCAGGGTGTCCCCCCTGGCCTGGGGGAAGGGGCAACTGCTAACAGTGCCACTACCAGTTTGTCTTCTGGGGGTGCCGCTCCAGGTAGGAGGGTACAGTGCCCCAGGGAGGAGGACCGGGTGTGAGAGAGCCTACCCCAGTCCCTTGTTCAGCCTCAGGGTACAGACCCTGGGCTGGTGTACCAGTTGCAGGATAGCACCCCTGAACTGGTGGGTGAATTGTGCAGAACGCCTGCCACAGGTGGCCTGACAATTCTGGAGTTGAGGGGGACTGCTCCCGGTGGGGGGATGCAGTGCCCCAGGGAGGGGGACAGGGTGTGGGAGAGGCCACCCCAGTCCTGTGTCCAGCCTCAGGGTACAGACCCTAGGCTGGTGTACCAGTTGCAGGATAGCACTCCTGAACTGGTGGTCAAATTGTGCAAGGCACCTGCCACAGGTGCCCTGACAATTCTGGAAGGGGGTACCGCTCCAGGTGGGAGGGTACGGAGCCCCTGGGAGGGAGACCGGGGGTGGGAGAGCCTACCCCAGTCTCCTGTCCAGCCGCCGGGTACAGACCCTAGGCTGGTGGGTCAGTGCCAGGATGTCATCCCTGGCCTGACGAGAGGGAGAGTGGACAAAGGGTGCCAGGCACCTGGGGCTACCGCCCCCCACTCTCTGACGCCACAGAGGTTAGAGAGCCCTGAGAGGCATAAGGTCTGGGTCTCCCCACTGACAACTGTCGGTAGCCACTGTGGCTTACTGTCCTGGTGGACAGAGTTGCCCCTGGGAGGGGGACAGGAGTCACACCCCGGGGGTGGACTGGGCCACACCACTGTCTTGGCCATGTGGGCACTGTCGGCCTGTTGGGACACATCTGTGAGCAAAGTAAGTTTAGGCGCTGCACAGATGGGGTTCACAGGTGAAGAGAAGGGTTCCCCATGGGTTAGCTTAGTGGGCCCTGAGAGCATGGATAGAGGGATCCAACTGGGTTTGGAAAGGCGTAGAACCAGAACGTGCCCCCGCTGTTGTGGGCCAGGTCTATGTTCTATCGCCCCAAGCAGGGAAGTCCATCAAGGGATTGATTAGTCTACCCTGGCTTTAGGCTGGGAGGGGGTTGTGTTAGACTTGGCTTTTTCAGCGGGTTTACCCCCAGACTTTTTGCTTTTTGGCCTCCTGTTTTTGACCCTGTGTGTGTTGGTTTTAGGACTCTGGGCACTTTACCACTGCTAATCAGTGCTAAAGTGCATATGCTCTCCGTATAAACTGTGTTATGGATTGGTGTTTCCATGATTGGCCTATTTGAGCTATGTGTCAGTCCCTAGTAAAGTGCACTGCGAGTGCCAGGGCCTATAGATCAAATGCTGTTGGTGGGCTGCAGCACTGGATTGTGCCACCCACGCAAACAGCCCGTAAAGTGTAACTCTGGCCTGCCATTGCAGAGCCTGTGTGCAGCCTGGGGCTGCCATGTCGACTTGGCAAGTGCACACACTTGCAAGTCCCTAAACCTTTCCTTTTCTACATGTTAGTCACCCCTAAGGTAGGCCCAAGGTACCCCTGTGGGCAGGGTGCATTGTATGTGAAAGGTAGGACATGCCCTGGTGTGTGTGGCATGTCCTGATAGTGAATTACAGCCTATTTCGTTTTCACTATTGCAAGGCTACCTGTTCCCCATAGGCCAGAATGGGCAGTTTTGATTATTACATCCTATAATCCTAACTGACCCAGGGAACATGGTAGAAATTCGAGTTTAATATGCCTGGACTCAGAATGATAAAATGCATCTTTTAGTAAAGTTGGTTTTAACATTCTGTGTTTGAAAATACCACTTTTAGAAAGTGGTTATTTTCTTGTCTAACCATCCAAGCCTGCCTCTGCTAGGTTGTGTATTCCTTGTCTGGAGTGTGAGTGACAGGGGCTGGGGGATGCCAAGAGACAGGGTGAGTCAGCACAGGGCTGAATAGCCAGATCTACATGTAGATGGGTGGGAGGAGATGCACCTGGGACCTGAATAGGACTGGGCCTTCCCTCCACAAT
Source organism: Calotriton arnoldi (assembly GCA_963921515.1). Lineage (NCBI taxonomy): Eukaryota > Metazoa > Chordata > Amphibia > Caudata > Salamandridae > Calotriton > Calotriton arnoldi. The sequence goes on along the minus strand of CAWUFW010003657.1, from coordinate 499,872 downwards.
GCTGGCTCCACCTCCTGTGGTGCGTCTGATGTCCCTGGCCTGCACTGTGAAAGGAAAGAAGGAGTCTTGTCAACAAAGTGCTCCAGGACTGACCAGAACTGGTTTGGACTAGGCAAAGGCCTCTCTGCCTTCAGAGAACAAAGAGAAATTGAGGATAAAAAGGGGGACCCAAACCCCAGAACTTTAGATTACTTCTGAACTAAGGAACCTGCCAAGTAGAAGGACCGGGAAAGCTGGAGGAGGAGTACTGCCCCTACGCTGCGTGTTGTGGGGTTGGCCTGCAGTGGTTGCTTCTGTCTTGGGTAGGGAAAGGACTGGACTATGCTTTCATCAACCTGCTGTTAGAGTTTTCTCCAAGGGCTTGAAGTAGACCTTGCCTCCTGTTGGAAGTCTCAGGGATAGAAAAGACTTCAGAGATCTCGCTGGAATCAAGGAACCTGCCAAGACGAAGAGCTGGAAGAGCTGCCAGGAGGAGTACTGCCCCTTTGCTGTGTTGTTGCTTTGTTGGGTTGGCCTGCAGCTGCTGCTTCTGCCTTGGGCAGTGAAAGGACTGGACTGAACTTTCTCTACTTGTGCTGAGTATCTCCAAGGGCCTGAACCGAGCTGGCCTCCTGTTAAGAAGTCTCAGGGACTGCAAAGACTTCACCAACCTCTGGGTACCGCTCCTGGAACTGCTGTTTCAGTTGCCACAGAGAAGAGGGAACCGCAACCGACTCTGTCAACCGACTCTGTCAATCGACTCCGTCGCTGGCCTTGTGTCCCGAAGGCACCGCAAGCCGCACCGACTCGCCCTGCACCGTAAGCCTTGGTCTCACCGACTCCGTCACCGAGCCGCTGCCTGCACCACATCGAGAGACACCGCGACCTGCATCGCCTCGCTTCACCTCGCTGGCCTGGGCTCACCGACACAGTCGCTGCTGGCTCGACACCTGTGACTGACTCATCACGCACAGCTGTCCGGCTCGGCCAGCGCCAATTACCGCCAACCGGCTCTGTCGCTCGCATCGCAACTTGCCAGCACCGCATCGAGCACCGACTCGCCCTGCACCGCAAGCCTTGGTCTCACCGACGCCGTCTGCACGATCGTCGCCGAGCTGCTGCTCGCACCGCATCGAGGGACACCGCACATTGCACAGCTTCCACCTTGCACCGTGACCGCGACGAACGCCACAACCGGCTCTGTCACCCGCACCGCAACCTGCCAGCACTGCATCGGGCACCGACTCACCCTGCACCGCCAGCCTTGGTCTCACCGACGCCATCTGCACGATCGTCACCGAGCCGCTGCTCGCACCGCATCGAGGGACACCGCACCTTGCACCGCTTCCATTTTGCATTGCGACCACGACGGATGCCAAGACCGACTCGCACGCTCGTGTGAGCCGCACTAAGAAAGGTACTGTGAACGAATCTGTCCCGCTGTTGCTGGCCCGTACCGACGCGGTCAGCGGGATCTGCGAGACTCTGTTGTTTTCAGCATCGCAGTAGGCTCGGACCGAGCTACCGACTCGTACAAACTGTGTTTTTCAACGTATTTTGCAACTTAAAGACATTTTGAGAAGTAACTATTTTGAAGTACTGTATAGTGGATTTTTATCGTATTTGGTCTTGTTTTAAGTATATAAAAATATTGGATATTTTTCTAAACTGGTGTGGTGTCCTTTTGTAGTGCTTACACTGTATTACTGTTGGTTATGTGCAAATGCTTTACACACTGCCTCTAAGATAAGCCTGACTGCTCGTGCCAAGCTACCAAGGGGGTGAGCAGGGGTTATTTTAGGAGTGTAACTCCCTTATCCTGACTAGGAAGAAGGGTCCCTATTTGGACAAAGGTGCAAGCCCTTGCCAACTAGAGACCCCCATGTCTAACAATCCACCTCCCACCTTTCACCGCTTAACCCAAGGAGATCACCTGTGGTGTCCCCCAGAGCTCATCCCTCAGCCTGATGCTCTTCAATGCATTTAAGACCCAGCTGGCCAACATCGTCAGATCCCAGGTCTCAACATAATTTCCTACGCAGATGATACCCAACTCATCCTCTCACTCTTCGACGACTCCACCCCCACCAGACGAAACTCCCACAGATGCCTGACAAATGTCACCGACTGGATGAAGAAGAACTGCCTGCAGCTGCAGACTAGACAGAAGTACTGATCTTTGGCAAAAGTAGTAATACATGGAATGACTCCTGGTGACCATCAGACCTAGGACCCGCACTCACTCCTTCCGACAACACCAGAAAGCTCGGAACCATGATTGACAACAAGCTCACCTTGAAATCACAGATCAACACTGTCTCCTCTGCCTGCTTCCTCACTCTGAGCATGCTGCATAAGATCTTCAAGTGGCTACCCCAACACGAGACACACTGACACAGGCCCTCATCACTAGCTGACTGGACTAAGGCAATGCCCTCTGTGTAGGAATCGCCACACACCTCAAACAGAGACTTCAGACCATACAGAATGCCGCAGCCAGACTCATCCTTGGCCTTCCACGACGAACCCACATCACACCCCACCTCAGGCAACTCCGTCTCCCCGTACAGAAGAGATGCCAGTTCAAGCTGCTGACCCACACAGACAAGGCTCTACACAACCAAGGACCCGTCTACATTAACCACCGCCTGAACTTCCACCAACCATCGAGAAGACTTCGCTCTGCCTCCCTTTCACTTGCCCATACTGCCCACGTCTACCAAAGCAGAAGTGAAAACACTCCTCCCACAGCAAAGACCTGGAACAGCCTCCCCACTCACCTCTGGACCATCACCTCACTTCTGGAATTCCGAATAGCCCTCAAGACCTGGCTGTTCGAATAAGCCTCCGGGACCTGCAAGCGCCTGGTCCCCCTATTGGGTGATTAACTGTGCTTTATGAATCCTGATTGATTGCTTGAGAAAGGAAGAAGGAGAGGAGAGAAAGGTGAGAGAAAGAAAGATGAAAGAAGAAAAAGGAAAAAAAGAAAGACAGAAAGGAACAAAAATGAGTTTTTGGATGTAATCTAATAACCTCCTAAATGTTTTACATTGTGCATAATAAAACAGTAGTTCATGGTGGTAATAAGTTTTTAAAAGTGTGCTGTAATCTGAGACATTTATTTATAGTAAGTCTTCTTCCCAGGCAGCAGCATTACACTGTTTATTTAAAGAAGAGGGGGGCTGCGTGCTGCTCCTGTCACCTCTCCCTTGCTCACAAGGTCGGTGTGCAGAATTTTAAAATGCAGCATCAGCAGGGAGGCAGCAGAATACTCCCATACTCAGTTGAGAGACTAGAAGCTACTCTAATACAGGCAGTGAGCTACTCGTAGCTCGTGATCGACCTGTTGGAAATGACTGCCCTAGACAGTTTAGAGAAGGAAAAGAACTGACCATAACTAGTTTTGGGGGTAGGTCAGGGGATTCCCCACACAAGAGCTAGCCCCTTCAAGACCTCTCATTAGAACACTGCTGGACCTGCAGATGATTCAGAAGAAGGAAGATTAGACATGCTTGCCTTGAACCCATGCCCTCCAGAAGGACTCCAATGATCAGTTAGCTGACCTCCTTTTTGAGCTATGGGGGCACAACAAGCTTCCAGCAGCCTGCCCTGCAACTGCAAAGCTGACCAGCACCAACTGACCTGCTCCAGCCCTGCTGCTGGCCTCTGCTGTTGTGAGTCCTGATCCGCAAAAGGTGCCACCCAAGTCCTGGACCCTGAGCTGGCATCAGCGAGGACTCCTTCCTGCATAACTGAAAGCTTTATCCGGACTAATTCCAATCAACATAAAGCCCCATAAAGCCTTGCTGCACATCTGAAAACTTTATCTGAACTGACAGTGAGTTATGCGAAGTCCAGCAAAGCCTCGCTGCACAACTGAATCCATCATCAGAATCAATGCTGAGCGATGGGAAGCCTCACAGCACAGCTGAAATCTTCATCGCAACAGATGCCGAGTGACGTGAAGCCCCAAAAAACCTCGCCGCCCAATTGAAAGCTTCATTGGAACCAATGCACAATGCCATGACTGGGCCATGAAGCCTTGCAAAGCAATGACACGGAGACCTCACAACAAAGACATAAGGTACAACTTCCACGAGGCGAAACTAGGTCCTGTGCTCGGCCTGTGCTACATTGCGTTGAGTCTGAACTAGTGACTTAGTCCCGGTCCAGTGCAACCAGATACCCACAGTCGGGCGCTTTCTGATTCTTTGTGCTATTTTTACCTGACACCTTAAAATTCTGTATCTCAGGTTCCACTAATTGGATTCTTGTCGTTCTGGTATCATTGTATTTATTACAATTTACTCCATTGTTCTATATTGATTTTTCTTGAGTTGTGTTCACCCTTTATGGCTGTTTGTGTGCTGCATAAATAATTTACACATTGCCTCTAATGACTGACTGATTTTGTGCCAAGCTACCAGATGGTTATGCAGAGTTTAATTTAGTGACTTTTATGGTTCACCCTGAGAAGGATTGAGGTTGTTGCCTGAGTGGGACTTCCATCCCTCTCAGCTAAGAATCTAATTTCTTACACTGACCTGCCCTAATCGGGAGGAAAGATGATGGTCAATTAATGTTTCATGGGATGCAATACATGTTGCAGACTTCTTGTAGTATGGTGATTCATCTCAGAGATATGTCAATAAAAAAGAAATATTAAAAATTGAGACTTGGTAAAAAATGTTGAGCTAACCAATGCATAATCCTTAGTTCCATAGTACCATAGTTATATGAACCACTTGCCTTGTTGGTAGGCAGATATGGAGTTATATAAAAGCCAGCCGATCACAGAAAAGAGTGACAGAAAGAAACACTAGTGAGAAATACATGCATGGCTGGATGAAAGGATGAGTAGATGGATGGACTGTCAGAAAAAGAGCACCTCAAAGAGACCAACAAGTAGCTAAACGGGTTTACAGTTGAATGATTTGGTGGGTGGGTGTATGGATGCAAAATCAGAGAAAGAAAACTATAAAGGGAGAGAGGAGATACTGCAGGTAGAAAAATGGGGGGCTGATGGATGGAAGGGAGGACAGATAAACTGGATGCCAGATGGACAGACATAGGGCAGGTGGGCTGACCAACGGATAGACAATGATGGGATACATATCAAGCAATACATTGATAGGCTAAATGTTGTTGTTAGGGTGCCTTGCTGTTTCTCTAAAGCATTAAATTGCTGATATGCATTGTTTTTTGTTTGCACAGATGACTAACTTATCTGAAATAGTGAACATCTCTCGCAGTGCATGACTTATAGGTCAGCTACACACATGTGGTTTGCACGTTGGGATTTGCTCTCAAAGTTCGGCCAAGGATGAGACCGCCCAAATGTTTGTCTCATTGGTTCTAAGCCATAAACTGCATCCTACTTGGCGAGAGCTGCCAACAAGGGTACCCAAGAGAATGCAGAATCTTGGCTAATTGGAAAAATGAGTGTTTTCCGTGGAAGCTCCAGCTGTGTTCCTGTGAGAGAACACAGATGCTTGAATTTTTGTCCTACCCTTCATTTTTGACTACCTGTTCTGGCAGAAGTTCCAACAGAAGAAAAGGAAGAGAGCAGATGTTTGAAATAGGTACAAAAATGCATTTACAGATTATTTAAACCCTGGGAAATTCACAGTAATAACTAATAAGACATCTATCCTAAAAGGAAGGTGTAAAACCACGATACTACCTTGCAACCCACGAACTCTAGCAAAGAAGGGAAGGCCAGCAAGAAAACCGTAAATATCAAGTCAAACATTTTACCTTGACAATTTGTACTATAAACTAGGTTTGGAAACTTTTCCACCTGGAAACATCAAACTTACAAAAGGTAATATGAGGAATGCTTCCAATTAGTGGAAACCACTGGCGATTGCACTGTGTAACATTTCACCCATCATTCTCAACTAATGTGCAACTTTAAACAGGAGCCCGCCTTATGCAAATCAATTTTTGCCCCGATCATTATGGTAACACTGCATCCCAACCTGATGCCTTCTCCAGAAGGGAGCACAAGCAACCTCATGCCATGTTCAGCCTAATTAAGCATCATCAGTAAGGTACAGCTGGGATCCTCTTGAGCGACGACCCCACCCAAGAAAACAACATTTCCCCTCTATTTTGTAAAATGATTTTTTTGTGTCTTTTCATGATGAGAAGGGCCACTAGGGTGTAATAGACACTATAATTCTGGGAGTGGGGGACTATGGGAGAGGCAGCCCTGGGGAGAGTCAAACCAGGGTCCTCATTGGCCCTAAGCGTCAAAGCAGGCAACACAATTCATGAAATAATTGATAAAGATTTGGATGTATTTTTCAACATATCTCAGTGTCTTAAATAAGTACATACAATTGTATCACTTAAGTGAATGACATTTATTGAACGTAATACTCTTTTAAAACATGAAAGATTCAAGAACACCCTCATGCCCTGACGACGTTGACACATGTTACCTAAAATGTGTCAGGTTGTCATGTTCGCTATTTAAATAGGCTATATGGTTATTAAATGTGAAGTACGATTATTTTATATTAATCATACATAAGGGAGATGTTTTGTAGAGTGCTGAATTACTTCCGCGTGCATTCAAATTGGACAGTTAATGACTATGAAACATAGTGAAATAAAGGGATCAGCCATGGATCACACAGTTTGTGGGGAAGCCAGGATTTGAGTCCAGGATTGAATAGTTGACTACTGTGCAGTTCTATGTTCAATAAATACATTATCAAAAACTTTATTTCGGTCATCCGACCATAAAAGTGCAAAGTGCAATACAGCTCATATAAATACAATAAAGAAGCTAAAAATAAACACGCATTGCATAATAAGAACATCAATCAGGTATTAATTTGTGTTGCAATGGATGTATAAAATAACCCCTTATTGCACAATGGAGACCAAGACCCAAAAACCTCTGCCTACTCTTTAGAGAACAACATGGCCCACTATGCTGCCAGAGTTCTCAGGGTGCACTACAAATAAAAACCTTTATATGCTTTTGATAAAATATGAGCAAGCTATTGGATTAAAACAATTTAAAACAGATAAAAGCAGGAAAACCTTCTTCACAGCTTCAGTAGTTTCCTCCTGATTGCCCACATATGTCCCAAGAATATTGCTACTGAACAAGCAACCACCGGTCTTGTGTCCGATCTGAGGATACGGAGAGCTTCACCATGGATACGTGTACCCAGATGCTTACATATTGGTTTAAGCCATTTGGTTCTCTGGAGTGAGTAGGTGGTACAAGCGAAAAGTACATGGCAATATGTCTCTATCATTGAGGTGCAGCTGGGACAGAACTGGGAAGTGGTAGAATGATGCCAGGTGCCTGTAAGTGAGTTCAAGGGGAGAGTACCAAACCTGAACTGCATATGCAGTTTCCTATCTAAGTGTGATTGGATAATATCTAAATAGCATTCTAGAGAGCTAGTCAGTTTAAAGTCCATGAACTCTGCTGTTAGACGGCCCCACCACGAATTGATAAGTGTAAACCTGTGCTACCCAGTCCTGCATTTTAACATAATCTTCTCTTGGAAGCAGTGCCGGGTCCCTGACATCCCAGTAGCCCTCTTACCTAATTGCAGCCAGTATGCGTTTCATGTTTCGTATCCAGCCTAAATACACTTACCACATCTTAAATCAAATTGATGACTGTCCGTTCGCACGCGCGCGCACACACACACACACACACACACAATGATTAAGCATATTGCTTAGTATGAATATTTAAATGTGTGCTTTACTGTTCAGAATGTTTCCACTGACACTTAGGATAAAACTCAGCGATGGAACATGCCTTTCTGAAATTATGCTGCAAATAGCATCTCCTTGGAGAGCTGACTTGACAAACGAGAATTGTAGGAGAGACTCAATGCCTCAATTATCACAAATCAATAATTAATCAAACAAAGTGGTCATAGAACCCCCACCGAGTTTGCTCCTCCGGCTTCAGTGAGTCTGAGGCAAAGCACAGCATGATTTCGGAGAGACAGCTTCTGTCTGCCACTGTTTAATCTTCAATGTCACTTCAAAACCTAGGGGGATATTGCCCTTTGCGTTCCCCCACTCCAAAGTCTGGGCGAGGGGATACATCCCCCTGTCCTCCACAGTTCCTACGTAGATGAATCTGTCAGTGCAGAAATCCCGGTTTCTCTAAACATCAGTTTACACCTATGCTTGCAAAAACTATAATGTGTCGAGACCTGTTTGATTCATAATACACATGATCGAATTGCCCTCTTATCTCAGTTGCCTACCACAGTATGAGCAGCAATCCTAATGTTTTTTCGTATGCTTCTTGATCATTGCTTTCATAATTTTTACATTAGCATCCAACACTTTCTTTTTTGAGTGCCTAGCCTAATTAATTGAAGCCATTCTGATTTATGTGCATTATTGCATCAGTTCTCCATTCAAATCCAACTCATCATTAACGCTATTACTACATCTATTAAATTGAATATTAATAATCAATAATGTAGATCCAAGGTAGCATTTTTAAATAGTAGGTATATGTAGCCTCTGTTATCGGTAGGATTTGTATTTTGCAAACAAGCCACCAAGAGACAGCTTAAGGGTGCTCGGATAAGACAAGATGGAAGAAAACAAGAATTCATATAATTGAGAACAGGTGGGTTTTCACAACTTCAGAGAAGCTCGGACCATCAGCTGTTGATGCTCATTATGACCATTCACCAATTCAGCAAAACTGAAATCGAGCGTCCATACCATGTACTTGTTCTGAGCTTGTACACTGGGGCAGTTTGGAACTGTGCACCAATTTCTGAAGAAATTAAAATGTTTACAGTGCACTCACTAATTCATAAACGTCACCAGTTAGCGCACCAACTGCAGAAAGCACAGTGCAGAAGAAAGAGCAATAGTTGCCATTTTAAGTTGAGTGCAATGTGAGGAGCTCATGCACTAATATCAGTCATTATAATGGAGTCTATTGTATTGTAGTACTTTACAACAGGTGTTTACCACGCACACCTGTACGCATTGTACTGTACCTCTATGTAATTTACCACTACAATCTGATTCTCAGTTTAAGAAATTGTTGCCCCTTCAAGGTTATCATGAAATTAGAGTTATTGTGAACTAGGTTGAAAGGGTAGGGAAACATTGCTAAGTCTGACGACCTTTGCACCTCTGCCTTCTAAGACAGTATGTGTGATGGCATTGGCATAGATCTTCCCCAGTCTCCAGGAACTACATAGCCACAGAGGGCTCTCCCAGTCATTTCCTGATCCACATAGAGCAATTTTTTAATCTCTTTTTTTTTTGCATTGTCCATATTTGAAACAACCCTAATTTTGGCAAAATACTGGGCTTGACAGTTCTGTATTGGTCCTAGGGGCCATCATGATTTTCCTTGGCACAGTTCCTGTTTTCCCTCCCAGTAAAACGTTTCTCTAGTTTATTTTGTAATGATGAACTATCAGGCGTTATGATGGTTACTGGGCTAGCTTGAAAAAGGTAAAGCAATTGAGGTAGTACACTCATTTTCATGGTAATAAGCCATCCTAGCCATGATATGAATGAGGAATTAAATGATTCGCTCCAGGCAAGTCTTGTACTTTATCCTATGTGAGTTCATGCCAAATAATTCTTAGTACCATTGACAGAGAATTAGTCAGGTTCATGCACAGCTGTCTAATAAAGCCCACCGTCCATATAAATTGTTAGGTACATTGTATTTATTGTACCATATCAATAGGAAGCTTCAAATTAAGAACCTCTAATTTATTGCTGATGATAAACACCTCTTCAAAATGTTCCAATTGCAGAATGAGGCTTGTTATTTGGTTTGGGATATAAGTGCCTCATTTGCAAAGGGAGTGATCTTGTGTTGGGTACCTCCAAGCGGAATGTATCTAAGGTCTTCACTTTCTCTAAGTATGGCTTCCAAGGCCTCTATTATTAGAGGAAAAATGGAGCAAGGACAGGTGGCATCCCTGTCACATCCCCCTACTCAAATGTATATGTTCCAATCACATTTTTTCAAGAACGACTCGAAGGAAGCACCAGATCACTCAGTCAAGTGCTTTTTCAACAACAAGTTTCACTATGAATACTGGTAAAATGTTCCTCATTACTGTTTCAATCAGCTGAGTGGCCTTTTTATGATGATAATAGAAAGAACTAATACAACTTAGATACCAGTACTTTCAAAAATGTCGACCTTGACATTCTAAAAGCCTATATGATCTGCAGTCCTCAGGGCCTTTCCCTGGTTTCCTTATCAGAGACACATCCAACTCCACCATAGGGCCCAATACCGATGCGGTTAGGAATGGCTGGAACCCTCGGTCGGAGCCATCCGAACCGCATCAGACTTGCCCGTTCGGATTCCTTTCCGACCGAGCCATTCCGATGCACTCGGTTGGAAAGGAATCCAACTCGGTTTTCCGGATGGCTTCCGACGGGCTCAGAGACCCCGTTCGCCATCCAGAAAGCCTTCAGTACTCCTGCCGCCGGCTCTTTCCGGCCGAGGGAGTACGATGGCAGTTTCCCACTGCCTTTCTGTGCCGGCCTTTCCGACACAGAAAGGCATTGGGAAACTGTCTTTGGGGGCCCCCAGCAAGGTCCCCCCATAGGTGCGAGGCCGCCAAATGGCGGCCTAGGGGGCACCGATGGTGTCCCCCTGTTGATCCCTGCACCACTGGGTGCAGGGATGAACTGCACCTCTGCACTTAACGATGCGAGCATGCATTTCGTTCGGAATGCATGCTCCCATTGTTAAGTATAGAAATGCGACTGAACAGGGTTAGGTCGCATCCTACTAGCAGTTCATGACCGATGTCGGACGGACTCTGGTCCGTCCGACATCGGAATCGGCCCCATTGTGTGTATTAACCCCGTACTTCAATAAAAAAATTACATAAGGCTGCTAAAGGGCCTGCCAGTTCTTAGCAATGATCTTGTAAAACTTCAATAAAACGCATCCGTTTCCTTGTCTCTAGTAGTCCTCAGGTCATATGTGGCTGCCAGTACTTCTGTTTCCTATTCGAGCAGTCAAGGAGACCTCTTTCTTTCTCTCAAGCAAGGTAGCAACCAGGAGATCAGATCACATCTGACCTCCTTTCACAGGGTTTCATCTAGCTTGGCATATGGACACTGGTAGAATTCCCTGAATGCTTTAGTTTATGGTGCAAATCAATCTTCAAATCTCCATTCCCTGAATAGAACTTTGCTATATCTCATATATTTGCTCAATGTGTAATTGCAAAGTTAGCTGCCTATGAGATGCATTCCCTTTCTCCATATATTTCTGTTGGATCCTCAGTAATATGCATTCAACCTTGTTGGTATGGAAGAGGTTTAATTTACCGTTAAGCTAATTGGTTTTCCTAAACAGCCCCTGCCTTATTGCCTTCCTCTAACGTCTCCAGTTACGAGAATATTTTATGTTGAACTAGCATTCATGTGCAATCAATGTGCTGCTAGTAAAGGCATTCAGAGTGTACATATTTTTTTTATTGTACTGGTGCTAACTCTGTGCATCTCATAAAATTCCTTTATCTGGGAGGCAATATACACTTTTCCCAAGGGATGTGCCCTACTACTCTCATAGGATGTACACTGGATCTGAAACATGATAGAGCTCCTCCCTACCACTAGTCCCAGTGGTGCCCTTATTACAGAGATACATTCACTCTGTGGGTATATATCCAGTGGACATGAGAGAAGAAAGAGTAATTATCAAGATGTAGACATCTGCAAATATCCAGCAATTAAAAATGCCTCAACAGGGCCTTCAATGTCCTGCTGGTTCCTTTCCTTAAAGTTCCTCTATGTTTGGGCTTGCTCATGTCTCCATCAAAAACCATGTTGAAGTCCGTTACAACAGTTTTCTCACCGATCCTGTGACTGTCCTGTGCAGCAACTGTATTGGTAATGAATACACCCTGGACAAACTTTGCTGCAGATACAATAAGCAGCATAGGCTTCTTGCTCCTTAGATGAACCTGAATCCTTCCAGAACGGTCTCTTTACTTTGTAGATTGGTCATCAGGATATAAAGTTTGATATAGATTGCCATCCAGCTGCATTCGAGGTGGCGGAGGCCGTGTAACAATGGAGAAGTCCCCATTCCTCAGGCTGTGTTGATCTCTTTGAAATAAGTGAGCTTCCTGCATCCACACAAAGGCAGAATTTAGCACCCTTAAGTGCTGCCAAATACTCTGCCTCTTATTTGGAAACTGGAGGCTTGTCATGTTGAGAATGGTTAAAAATAACTTACATATATCCAACTTTTCTGTCCCTTACATCATTACAGTTCTCCAGGTGTGCTTGTGAATTCATCCTTAGATGTCAGTCCCAAGAACAGGACATCCACTAACAACATCAATGAAATTTCGAACCATAAAAACAATGATCACTGTCATCTGGTCAACCTCATTATTATTTTCCACCCCCTGCAGAGCATTTATGTTGTCCCAATTTGGGTATTGGTGCAGCGCAAGCACCAAGCTCTGCCACTGGTGATTCTCAGATGAATTAGTGTCTGGTCATATTGTGTTCCAAGCCTCCTCTGAGATTCCTCCAACTATCTACTCAAAACCATAATTTTTTCCACTGCCTCACCCTAAAAATCTACAGCTCTCTTTAGAGAACTTACACTTATAGTCATGAGGCGCAGGTACCTCCTGTCTCTTGGGTGGCTCCTACTCTTCAATGATGTTCTTTGTGCTCTTGCCTTTAGTGAATTCTGTATGTATGAATGTTTTTGGCTTATTCAATGTCAACATTATCACCTCTCTGTCCATTTTAAAATGAAGAAACTCTGAAAAGGGCTATGTATACCTTATTTGATTTTTGTTAAGCTCTCCTATTGTCCCTTATCTGACAGGGATGTTGCAGCCAAGTCATCCTGATACAGGGTATCCTAACAGCGTGCAAGGAACATTTTGAGAATGGGTCACACAGACCTTACAATCTGCTCCATCAATTATAGGGCAATAATTTTGCCAAAATGTCTAGATGGTAAGTCACCTAATTTGACTTCTTGCAGACTCTGTGCATCTCTCTGTACCAACTGGGAAGAAGTCTGTCTCGATCAGCACTTTCCTAGAACGAGATTGGCATATGTATTCCACTTCTGCTTCCTCTCTAAGATTTTTGATTCTGTTATTACCTCTGTGCAATCTCTTTTCTAGATCTTTTCATCTGTCAGTGATGGTTATCATGTGGGTTTCTAGGGTTACGACTGATGTCATCACCAAGTCTGACCTGGACTGAAACGTCTACTTCATCGCTTCCATTTGGATCCAAGACCCTCTTCAACCTGACAGAATCATTAACCGGATTCAACTTTACCTGCTGGAGCCCCTTAGTGAGGGATTTATCAAAGCCTTTCTTTAGTTCTGGTAGACTTGCCAATAAGTCTTCCTTTGTGATTGTGGGTGCATTTAAATGTCATGGTAAAAGTGTTCTTTTCTTCCCATATGTCCACTAGTCTGAGGTGCAGCTTCCTTCTGAAAAGCAACAGAGTATAGCCTTTTTGTGTATTTGAGATATGGGCCTATGTGGCACAGTATTCTCGAGGTCATAGTCTGCTCTAGAAATTCCACTTTCAGCTCATTTCTTCAGGACATCCTCAAATATAAGTCTCATAATCCCATTGCTGTGATGCAGAGATTTAGTGCAGGTGCACCTTTAATTCTAATTCTTTATTACGGTAGAGTGTCATATAGTTCTCCACGTGATTAAACATTCAGCTCTCTGCAGTGCTTTGTTCAGCTGTCATACACATTTTACATTCCCTTATTACAGCATACAGCAGTGATTCAGCCCACATCAGGAACTATCTGTCTTCACTGTGAGTGACATCATTTTGCTTGTGCATATGTGCACATCCACATAAAAATTAGCCTACATCAGTTACAAGGCTGGTGGGTGAATGAAAGAAATAGGGTTGCTGGGTGACTGGGGTGTGAGCCCTGGTCAAGCAACAACCACAATCCTTGACAGGGTGAGGCACAAGCCAACCCTAAATTAACCTGTGCTCAACCCTCTGGAAGCTTGGCACAGATCGGTCAGGCTTGATTTAGAGGCAATGTATAAAGTATTTTTGCAATACTTCAAACAATAATAAAGTGAAAAATGCCACACAAAAAGGACCCCACACAAAGTTAGAAAATAGAGTTATTTTTAATAAATAAAACAAGGCCAAAATGACAAAATTCCAATTAGTAGCACAGGAGATTTGCAAGTTTAAATATTCCAGTGAAAATAGTGCTAAAAAGCACAACGCGCCAATTGTGGACATCTGGTCACGCTGGACTACGACAAAGTCACAAGTTCAGGCCGGCAGCGAAGGAGCATAGCCGGCTACAGGGACTCAGTTATGCTCGCTAAACAAAGTACCTTAAATTCTCTGCACCGGTGATGCATCATGCAGCCGAGGCGTTGCATCGATCCTGAGGTACAACGAGGCTGCAACATGAGGTCCTGCATCGTTGACGAGGATACCATTGATGAGGGGTTGCGATGCGAAGTCCGGCATCAAGGATGCGTCACGCAGTTGTGGCAATGCGTCAGTCCTGAGGAGTTGCAAGGCTTTGATGCAGAGTCTGTCATCGTTGTCGAGGGTCTGCACCGACGATGTGCTGCGCAACGGTGGTTCCGAAAAGGCTGTGGAGGTGAGGCAGGTCTGTGCGACGGGTCCAATCCATGCAGCACTGGCAATGCATTGTTCTGCTTGGAGTTGCCCCATGCAGAAGAGGAGATGTGTCAGTTCCACTGGATCCACAGAGGCCAGCAAAGAACTTTAGGCACACTCTCAAGGGTCCAGGACTGGGGTGGCAACACTTGGCAGGGTAGATTCACAGATGGTACTGGGGTTGAGTTTGTTGGAGCTTTCTGTCCCTGAGGGTCAGGAGGCTAGCCAACTAGCCCTTGAAGTAACTTTGGTGGTCCTGGATTCAACAGTTCCAGTCCTTCTCACTCAGGCAAGAGGGCAGCAGTCCTTCAAAGCAGTAGCCCAGCAAGAGTGGCAGTCCTTTCAGCATCACAGCAGTCCTTTTTCCTGGCAGAGTAGCCACAGGTCCAGAAGTGTACTGAAATACTGGTGTCTAAAGTCCAGTATTTATACTCAGTTGTTCCTCTGAAGTGGAGAGAAGCTTCTAGAGGCATGCCTTTGAAGTGCACTGGTGCCATGCCTTCCTGGCCCTGGCTCCAGACTGACTAAAGGGGGTTACAGCCCTTTGTGTGGAGGCAGGACACACCCTATTCAAGTGTAAGTGGGGTTGTGTCCAGCTCCTCCCTCCCATCCTGCCAGAGATGGCCCACCCAGGCACACCTAAGGTCCTTATTGTGTGTGGCTGTCTAGGAGGAATACACAAAACCCAACTGTCAACTATACCCAGTAATGTGACCCAGAAACAGGTTACAGGCACCAAATGGCTAAGCCAGGAAAATGCCAACTTTCTAACTGTAGCATTTTCAAAATTGTAATTTAAAATCCGACTTTACCATAAGTTAGGATTTCTCATTATATTGCCAAAGACACCAAACATGAATGAGTTACCTGCTCCTATTTGGACGTTACAGCTTATGAAATGTAACAAGGTAACTCTAATGCTATTCTATGAGAGAGGTAGGCCTTGCAGTAGTGAAAACAAATAATTAACAAGAGATCTTCATTACCAGGACATGTAAAACTTAAAAGTACATGTCCTACTCTTTCATATATTGCACCCTGCCTTCTGGACAGTCCAGGATCTACCCAAGACATGACTTAGATGTATTAAAAAAAGAAGGTTTAGGAGTGACAAAAGGTTTATTTTTACCAGGTCGATTAACAGTTTAAAAACTGCACACACAGGCTGCAATGGCAGACCTGAGACCTGTTTAAAGTGCTTCTTGGGTGGGTGGCACAAGCAGTGCTGCATGTCCACTAGTAGCGTTTAATTTACCTGCCCGGGGTACAGGTAGTGCCACTCTAATAGGAACAAGTAAATTAAATTCGGCAATTTGGTTGAAGCTAATTTCACCATGTTTTAAGGAGAGGGTACAAGCACTGGCTAGCAGTGGTAAAGTGTGCAGAGTCCTAAAGCCAGCAAAAACAAAGTCAGCAAAACAGGAGGTCTGAGGGCAAAAAGTAGGGGGGAAAACCACACCAACGAAGCCATGTCTAGCAGAGAACCTCTGCTTTATTGTGTGCTATCATTTCAGATTTTACTCTATTTTTGTGAAGGATAATTTTTTTACTTATTTTTTACAAACATATGCACACCACCGTTAAATGGCAGCATTTGTGCTTTCTATTTTTTTTAAACTTTAAATACCTAACACATAAGTTTCCAAAAACAAATAAATAAATAAAAACTAACATTGCAGAGCTGAATTTCAGCCCTATTGACTTTGCCAATGCTTGTTAAGTTGGGTTTAAAATATTTAACCCCTCTAATTAACTACTTTGCTGAGAATGATATGTCAGATAGAATACAAATGTAAGAGTAACACTAGTAAAGTACTCAATGACGACACACAAGAGGGCAACTTTTAATATGATCTGCTGCAGAGGGGTTTGTTGGTTGGGAAATGAGGGAAATCCCTTGTCAGATGATGCTCAGAGGACCTTTCAGGGATGTTTAGCGAACCAGGCAAAATGCAATTTTGCTGCTACATTGCTTACAAAAAAGCCAATGTTTTTCTCATTTGTTTTAATTTGGCACCATGCAGTGGTGAAACCCTAATACCTGCCCTCACATTATGTAGCTGCCAACCCTGAACATTATGGGAGGGGCTTCAAGTGCAAGGACACCCTCTGTTCAGTTTTGAACACATGCAAACTGTGTACCTGTATAGTTTCCTGCTCCTTGCGCACACTAGTAAATTTCTTAACGGAAATAACGAAACAATTGCACATTGTGTGGCTGCATAAATGGAATGAATGTGAACTATATATTAAAAAATGAAAAGTAATGCAGATTATTTTGCTACAGTAATGGGAATAGATGTTCACATGTTCACTAACTAATTGAAATGAATGTGCATTGTTTGGAAACATAATAAAAAGAATATGCACTCATTTATTAAGAGATGAAAGGCGTCATGCACTGTTTAATAAGAAATGCAGATGAATGCACAATGGTTTGCTACAGTAATGGGAAGGAATGTGAAAAGCACTCAGTAACTGAAGTGAATCTGCATTCTTTTGGTTCTGTAAAAGAAAGGCATGCACAATGAATTATTGAGTAATGGAAATGAACAGTTAAGGAAGCGCCAGTGAGTGGCACTCTCTCACATATGGGATAGCCTAAAAATGCATAATATTACATTTATCATTTAAAATGTGTATGGATGGGGTCATACCCCACTTTTAAAATCAGATCTTGCAGCAATATGGGGGCAGATGTATTATTATTTCATGCAGTGCAGTGCAGCAAGTCACTGCACTGCATGAACAGGCAGGAATGCGCCGTATTTAACATGATATGCGGCACATTCCTGTCCTTTCCTTGCGCAGGCGCACAATGTGCTGCCTAGCACCAATGCAGGCACCTTTGCGCCATGGTGCAAGGTTTTCCGGCACAAAACCAATCCTCTGAGGCATTTTCCTCTTTCTATGTGTGCTGCATAATGCAGCACACATAGAAAGAGGAAAAAACAAGGTGAAATAGATTTTTCTCCTCGTGACGTCCCACCTGGGGAGGCGTAGCATTTTGACGCATTCCCAGGTCTACCACTCATGGTAAATCTGGGAATGCATCAAAATCCATGGGTGGATGCGTGGGAACACCCGCGCTCCTCCCATGTACCGCCTCCCTGGGGCAGAGTAACGCAACGCAACACAGCGATTTGCGCTGCGTTGCATTGCTCTAGATTTCTCAAGCCATGCCCTTGCATGGCTTGATGAATCTGACTTGGTAGTTGCGTCGCCCTTGCGCCTCCTTGCGTGGTGCAAGGGCGACGCAACTCAATGATAAATCTGCCCCAAGATCCTTTCGACTTCAGAAACCTCCTTTAAATTTTTTTTTTTTAAATGGCTTCGCCTCCGTGATTCCGCCGTTAATAAAGAAGGTTTTCATCTCTCATTCCCTGATAGGCCAGATCATCAATGCAACTTTGTGACAGTGGAAACTGGCAACATATTTTAGGGGTGTTGGAATACAGGTGCGCACGTGAACACCACTTCCCTAGCTAGTTACTATAGAGCTCTCTTACTGACTCTTACTTCGCTTGGCTCTCCGAATGAGGTGGGCTCCCCAACCGAGCAGCTGCATTCATGATTTAAATACAACAAGCTGGACTCTGCTGTCAAGCGTGTGATGTATGACCTGCAGAGGATGTTTCCATCCCTCTCTTTCTCAGGGCCGCCTGCATGCCAGGTAATGACCACTGCCCACGGATCGACAGACTCTCCAGATCACATCTGGGCCCCACTCCGCTGTGAGCTCCAGATCAGCCGCCCACAGACCGTGATTCACAGGACCGCAGCCCTTCGCTTCAGCATCACATTAGGAAGTTCCAGGCATCATTTCATCGCGTGCCGGGGAAGAAGTTATGGAAAGTGGAACAATCGAAAAACAAATCACACAACCATTTTGTGGTTGCCCATCTGCAGTTGATAAAGCCGGGGTTTTACAGATGACTTTGGATTAAAAGATAAACCCGGTTTCCCCTCTGTATTTCTTTCCCATCCGTTTGGATCTGTCTAATGCCTCTATCAACGCAGCATAAAACAAACTGGAAAATGTTCTTAAAAGTGTCAGCTCCCGTGGTGTGTTCCGATGGGAGAGTACTTCGATACTTCCATATTTCTTCGCAGTGTTTTTGCAATGCGCGCCCTTCATTACACCAGCACTTCCTGTGAGACAAACCTTTTCACCCAGTCCCCAGTCGCTGTAACATTGGTGTGCGACTTAGGTGGCAGAGGGCCAGCTTGATACCGTCTGACATTGTAATACAGCTCCATTTCAATTCACTTTATGCACATTTTCCTTATAATGTTATCCTCAAAATCTGGCATGTGTTTCCGCCTCCTGGACCAAAACTGGACACTCTCATTTAGAGTGATGTTCCAATGTCTTTGTCAAAGCATCATGATGAAGAAGTTTCAGACTCGCAACAAAGTACGAAGACGCATCATCATATAAACTTCCAGCATTCAGAAAAGCTGAACCTTCATCTAAAGAAAATAATGTGTTAAATTGTTGCTTGAATGGATTCAGATTCAAGGTTTCTTAGTTGGGTACAGTCTAACTGGCTAGACTGACTTTGGAAGAAGGCACTTAGGTGGCCAATAGGCAGATACAAATATTTGCCTACTTCAAAATTCAAACCATCTGCAAGGAGGAAACCAATTCTCACAGCTGCTCAAGTACATATATCCTGTTAACAGATCATTACTATGACCTGCATGCAAAAGGAGGGCTGAGCTGGCAGATACTTAGAGCCCGGATGTCATAAATTTAGTTATTAATTTGGGAGATGGGCATTGCTACTAACATAGTAAACACAGTCTGGTCAGTTCCCCAGAGATATTTAAGTACAAGCAGATCCAGGCAGCCTTAAAGATGAGAACAAAACAAATACAATTCACCAATCAATTGAAAAAACAATACAAATGTAATCAGGAAAATTGACTAAGGAAAACCAGAGATAAGGATTTTCAACGTTTTATGGCAACAAGTGGCAAGAAACCATAAAGTAGCAATTAAAAGCCAATGTTAACCATATATGGGCATCTAGGTACAATTTCAGGCCTATCAGCAAGGAGCGGGCATGGGAGGGAGTGCAAACCAACTGTTCACTGTAGTCAAAATTTCCCAAAGTCCTAAAATGGCTGCTGCAACATCTTTGATGATGCTGTGACAACCAATCAGATCTAATCTTTGGATCTATCAGGTCAGAGGACCATCCGCCACCTGACATATACAAATGTTTATACATTCATTTCTGATTTACTATTGAAGGGATTTACACTAAATCACAAAATAAGGCTTTCTGGGTAAAGATCTAGCTTTCTGCCAAATTTGGGATAATTCCGTTTAACCATTTTGGCTGCAGCTGAGTCCACTCTTCCTATGAAAAACTGCATGGGGTAAAGCATTTTGGGGTCCCCCTTTTTCTTGCCCCTCGCCTGACGTATCCTGCAGAAACTTTCCAAGAAGGATCTGAGATGGATGAGACTTTTGTTTGAAACTTTTGTGAAGATTTGTCAAAAGGCACAAAAGTTATTAGCAAGAAAAAACATCCATTGCCTGTGGAAAGATGGTCCTAGCTGTAACTACCCGGAGGCAACCACTACTATATAAGGCAGGCCTATAGGCGTTGTCAGGGTGTCACAACATTAACAGCAGCAACCACATGTTATTCTTGAGCAATATACCACCATTGTATTACTATAAAAACTAATTAAAGCTATAACCACATTCAAATGCATTAGTTCTAAGCATAGGCAATATGTTGTTCATTGCAAACATTGTCAATAGTGTTTAAGTTCAAAATCAATATCTGTATCAAAGTCTTCCTCTACTTGCTACAGGCTACGTAATGTAGCCATAGGACCAACCACTAGGATCCCAGCACTCCAGAGCTTTTGGCAAAAGCAGTCAATGGAAACCTCACCTGGGGTCATTGATATAAAGCCCCAAGTGACTTAGGTTTAACGTTTTAAATTACTTCAGGGGCTGCTGCCCCCCACCACACTCATAGAATACGTTAGTGGTGCCGCTGCCAAATTGGGGCATGACAGAGCAAGACAAATATAAAAATAAGCCCATGCGGGGCATTATTGAGCGCTCCTCTCGTGAGCTGTGCACACTAGAAGTGCATCTCAACCACTCTTTATTTTTCAAGTGGCCTTGCACTATGGCAGGGGGTTTCCTTTTTTATTATTTGGGTGCCCTGGTCCCATCTCAGGCACCCAGAGCCTTATCTATCCGTTGTGGGCAGCAGGGAAGCCCCAAGGTCCCTCGTCACCCCAGCCGGCTCACTGAGTGCCTTCCAAAACAGGCATGGGCTCCTCCAGCAGTCTCCTTTGTTCCTACTGGGCTGAAGCAGCTATTTTCTTGGCTCCCACCCATGGTGGGAGCAGTGTTGCTTCCCCATGTCCGTGAGGAGGGCAGGCAGGGCAGCAGAAGGCTGGAGCAACACAACCACTCCAGACACGGGCACCTGGGACAGGCAACGTGCCCGGCTCCAACTTCTTCTAGGCCTTAGGGGAGAGGGTGTTTCCGCCCCAGGAGATGGGATCCTTGGGGCCAAAAGTTACATTGGGGAGGATGCCCCATGCATGACCCCACCCAACCCCAAAGTGAAATATAAAATAGGGAAACGGGAAATAAATACCAACAGACCCATGGGCCCTGGACCACATCGGGAGTAATCTTTGGAAATGCTGCATAGCGCCACACATTTGGTTATCTTGATCTCCTTTGAAATGAGCAAATCTTCAAAGAAGCATAACTCTGGCCCCGTTGGGCCGATTTCCATCATGCTTGGCTCAGTTTGCTACTGGTGACCAGGCCTAGTCACCAGAGGCATTTTCCACAGCCATCCTGGCCTCTAAAGGGCCATATTTTGTGGGGAGCTGGATCTTCTGGCTCCCTGCACCAGCCTTTTCCTCAGCCTGGCTTCTGGTGCTCTTCGCCCTCTGGTGGAGGCACTTTGCACAACCCCTCTGCTAGCAGCCTGCAGACCAATCTCCTGCCATTATTCCCCAGAGAATCCTGGATGTCTTGCAGAACACTTGTGGGGTTGGCAGTGGCGTCCAGGCCTTTCCCCAACTGGTCCTCAGGGGGCTTAAGGGCCCAGCGCCACTGGCCCTGGAGGGACCCCTTCTAGTTCGGGGGGTCAGGTGATGACAAAGTCCTCAGTCCATCTTTGCAGGGCATCAAGTGGCTTCTCTTCCCAACCCAGATGGGCATCTTATCTGCCATCAAAGCCTCCCAGGTCCAGGGTCTTCTCAACCGTTTCTTCCTTATGCAGGAGCTTTAAAGCGTGGGTGGAAAGGTCGAGATGCCAGGAACCTCTGGCCACATCATCTTTCCATTACATCCCAACCCTACTGCACTGCGCTGGGACAATCCAACATGGTGACTTCAAGTTTTTTTTTAAAAGAGCTCCTCTGAGGGCATCAGGTCCGTCCCTAGCTCATATCACTGCCAAAACCCTTCCAACAAAAACTTTAAGTTGAAGCCCCTACTGCATTGGCTGCAGAGGTCTGTCTCTCTCCGTTTGTTCTAGTAGTCTGGGGCAGTGCTGTCCAAGATGCAGTGTGACATGCTAATTATCAGATGCAGATTTTTCCATTCCCCTTTCTTCTCTCAGGAACTGGGTCAATCACAGGAAGTTGCTACTTTTGGGTGGGGAGGCCTTTGTTCCTTTGACTGGGTAGCAGAGTAATTAAGTTGGCCTAGTGCAGGGGACAAAGGCCTGGAATCAAATTATGAGCTGAATGTCTGAAGCCCCATAAGATGTGGATTTTGTATGTAGGGACTGCACATTCAAACTCGCACTGCATGTTTTACTCCAGTGTAATACCTTGCTTGACCCTGTGGGCAGGGCCGGACTGGGAACCGAAACCGGCCCTGGCAAACTGCTCGGCCGGCCCCCATCCTGGTGGGAGGGGGGTGTGCATCCAAGCTGTTTGCGAGGGCCAGTTTTGGCTGATTTTGTTACAGGGGGCCGATATTGCCAACCCCTGGTAACAAAAACGGCCCCCCGGGGCCCAAAAACGGCCCCCACCCTGGCAGCCCACCGGGGAAACGCTCGGTGCCCGCAACGGCCAGTCCGGCCCTGCCTGTGGGCCTAAGTGGGGTGAATCTGTACTTTAGGGAAGATTTCGCCTAAATGTATAATACAGTACAACCACCACATATTTTCTAGTTAGTACCACAGATGCAGAGATATACTCTATGAATGCCCAGTCATATTATAATTGCAAAAACAATTGAAGGACAGACTGATGAAACAATGTCAAACATTCACCCCCAGTACAGAGATATGGGCCTAAATCCATTGTTTTTTACTCACCATGCCATTCCAGTTTAGACCCAGCCATATGCAAATCCGTCTTGACCCTGCTCCCCATGGGAACAGTCCAGCTCGAACTGCCAGGCCAGGTTCTCCCTGCACCGGAAACAAGCATCCTGGGACCAGTTTCAGGGTATCACACCATCAGCCAGGCTAGCATTCTGCAGCATACATAGAGAGAGGAAATCGCCTCTATAAATTGTTTTTGTGCAGAAAGGGGCACCTTCCTGCACAAAAACAATCCTGCCGAAAACACAGGCACCCTTGCACCATGGTGTAAGGGTGCCTGTGTTGGTGCTAGACTGCCAAAAAGGCACCAGCGCAGGGGGAGAGGACAGGAATGCATCATAGTGGATAAATACGGTGCATTCCTGCTCTTCACTGTGGCGCAGGGCAGCACAGCAAGGTAACTTGGTGTGCTGCCCTGCACCACTATTCCCATAAATATGCCCCTGATTTTCTTGTTCAGATTATTGTAATACTGAAAAGTTGTAAGAATTAATGGAATTTCATTTAAAATCTGATGGTAAGCCACCCTCAACACATGGATTTACCCCATTCGTATGCCAGGATTGGATTGTCCAAATTAAAGAGGTTTATCATGTTTAGATGCAGGCTCCCTCGTATATATAAAATAAGTTATATTGTGTTGAACAGGAAAATAATCTATTTTGGGTTTGTTATAGTTAACAAGGACAACAGTTATCATGAACATATCAAATTAATGAATAACATTTGTCTAATTCAATTGTAAAATTAAAAATGAAAACAAATATTTATAAAATAAAATCCATGTCATTACTGAGTAGGCAACGTAGTTACAGCAATCTGTGTCTTCCCATATTGTAAGTATCTTCACACATATATTATGACTGCAGAGAATAAATGACATATTGTCATATGTTGCTGCATTTTTCCCACAGACATGTCTTCTGTTGTTGTCACCAAGGAAGTCTTACCCTCCACCCCTGAGCTTCGTTTTTTTTACTTTAATGGGAGTTATAACTCACCCCAATATGACAATGACAACTGCAATCTGTTCCTCTCGCATTTCACGCATTTCACAAACCTCAAATGTTTTCATGTGGGCTGGAGTCCATGCCAGCTTCAGACTTCAAGAACATGTTTCCCCGATGAATTCACGACTCAATAGGGATTTTTTTCTCTAAAAGAAGCACAACGGAAACTGGATCTGGGAAAAACGTGAAGCCAAAAAGTTGTTTGTCCTCTTACAGTTCCTAGTATAGTCAGTTGTGAGGAAAGAGGGATTTTCCCAATAAACTGCGACAATAAGCTATGTTTGCACTATTGCCATGGTCTCTGAATACTTTGAAGTGTGTCCTAGGTGAAACGTTTCTGTTTTTCAGCACACTAAACGATACATAAAAATATATAGTTTCGAATGATTAGAGCAGCATCTCAATAATACATAACAAGCCTGATAATATTCGATTACACCAGGGGCCGTATTATACAATGCGATGCATTTTCCTTTATAGAGCCGGGTGCACCTTTCAAAAGGTGGGCTTGGCGCTAACAAGGAGAGTGCGCTGTATT
Source organism: Calotriton arnoldi (assembly GCA_963921515.1). Taxonomy (NCBI): domain Eukaryota; kingdom Metazoa; phylum Chordata; class Amphibia; order Caudata; family Salamandridae; genus Calotriton; species Calotriton arnoldi. The sequence goes on along the minus strand of CAWUFW010003657.1, from coordinate 475,347 downwards.
AAATTGAATGAGCTGCCCCCAGGGCAGCTGCAAACTCATGCTGCTCTGGGGGTGGCACATTTAAGTGAAATGCGGAGCGGCTTTGAAGCAGCCGCTCCGTGTTTCACTATGCAGGTGGCAACCCTCCTGCACTTTTACGAGGGGTGAGCAATCCCCTTCCAGGCGGGTGCAGTGAGTGACTGCACCCAATTGCAAATCGATGTCTAGGGGGTCCATAGGCACTTTGTATAATACACTGCTCTACTTAAATGTTTGTCAGCACAAATTAAAATGAAAGGTTTTACGAGAGGTTCTTTAATGTTGTTGTTAATTTCATACAGAATATTACCTGCAGTATTGCTTTTTTCTATTATATTGTCTATTTCACCATGTTTCGAACAAGAGGAAAACAAAGAAGGCTGCATCACAAAACATTTTTAACTAGTGCTTATTCATGTCCTTGGTGGTGAGCAAGGTGTGCTTGCTCCAAACACCTTTTACCACCACTTTATGAAAACAGGACTTTGGCGGCGGTAAAGTGTGATTAGAATGTCTTTGCTTATATGTTTGTTGTGGCGCTGATATGTACTGTTGTTTTTATGCTGCTGTGTTTTTGAGGTGCTTTATTACAATGTGGTGGTGTTGTATTCTACTGCAGTAGTTGTGTTGCATTTAGGGGCATATTTATGGGGATTTGGCATAGGGCAGCGCAGCAAGTAACATTGCCGCGCTGCCCTACATCAAAGTGAAAGGGCAGGAATGCACCGTATTTATCCAATATGGTGCATTACTGTCCTTTCCCCCTGTGCTGAGGCCATTTCAGCAGCCTAGCACCAACACAGGCACCCTTTGAACCATGGTGCAAGGGTGCCTGTGTTGTTAGCAGGATTGTTTAAGTGCAGGAGGAAGGGGCTCTTTCCTGCACAGAAATAATCCATTCAGTCAGGTTCCTCTTTCTATGTGTGCAACAGAATGTAGCACAAGTAGAAAGAGGAATAAACAAGGAGAAATAAAGTAATTTCTCCTTGTTACGCCTCATTTCGGGAGGTGAAAGGTTTTGGCGCATCCCCAGGTTTACATGGTCTTGTAAATCAGGGGAAGTGTCAAATCCATGGGTGTTGTGTGGGAACACCCACTGCAACACCCATGGAACGCATCCCTCGCACAGAGTAAGGCAACGCAGCGATTTGCACTGCCTCCCCTTATTCCATATCTAGGAGGCTATTCAAAGCCACGCAAAGAGGCTTTGCATATCCTCATAAATATGGTTTGGTGGTTTGCCCCACCAGAGTGTCAGGAATAAATGATGCTAGGGCGGTGCAAGGGGCTCATAAATATGACCCTTAGGTTTTAGGTCTGGCAATAGCCAAGATCCTTTGATTTTATTAAAATTATATCTGTAATATACTCACTTCATGAAGCATGTGGCAATAGGACAGCCTGCATCAGCGACTAGTTTGCTACACTTTGAGTGACTCCGTTTTGCTCTTTCACAATCAGCTCCTCCGCACACAAGATAGTTCCCTTCAGTGCCACTGTTTTTGTTTTTACTTTGTAATTACTTTAGTGTTGCCCTTGGGTTTAGAGCTGAGGTGATACAGGATGCTTTCTACTAGATGAGAGCATAGGCTCCTTTCCAGCGTTATCAGTTCCTGTCTCCTGCCAATGCTGTTGTAAATTGCTTTTTAGGTCGAGCCTAGAGTAGCGCGCAAGCGCTGCTTCTGGCGAAGACTTTATGTAGTGGGCATTTGAAAGCTGACCACACGCTCGTGCACAATGGCCTTTTCCGTGCGGTTACCCGCACGTTTCAGGCACGATGCACGAGCGTGTGGTCAGCTCAGCAGGCTGCCGCGCTCGCTCGCCCTCGCTCCTTTTTTTAGTTGCTTTCACTTTCGCGCGTCTCAGAGTAAATGTTCTTGAAATGAAAGCCACTCATCGCGCTTTGCCGCGGCACACTGCTTCCAGTTGCAAAGGCTGGGTCTTTCTCCTCGTTAACTACCTTCTGTGGATGGGAAGCCTGCCCTCCCCCCTAGCCTCTGTGCACCTCGTCGAAAGGCACTGTTGTATCAGTAAAGCTAGCAAATTAGCGCTTGTTTGTCTTTGAGTTCCGCCCCGTTTCCATGCAGGTCATTATTCTAAACTGAAAAAAGATCTAAACCTAGAGAAGACACCACGGGTCGCCACACAGCCTGCTGCGCAGCTGGAAACGCACACGTAAGACAAATACCCTTTACGTCGGGGAGGCTTTAAGGGAATCGTGGATGTGTTCTGAATGCTAAATTTCAAGATACACATCTTAAAGAAAGGTTGCCATAACAACGCGTACTTTTTTGCGTGCCTGTGTGTATAACCAGCACCATTTCTTTTATTTAATGGCGCTCTCTGTTAATCATGACTCAGGCACTGCAGCGGGAAGCTGCGACCCTCCCACTCCAGCAGGAGGAAGTGGAAACAAGAAGCACATGCAAAGGGTGGGAAGGCAAAAGATGATCACCTATTTGACACCACGCACCCCGAGGAACCCCGAGCCGCCCCTCCCTGCGGGGCCAGTGGTGTGCTTGTGGGCTTTCACTGCCGCTTGCTTTTTTATAAAGTCAGTCCTGTTTTCAGTGGGGTTACAAACACGCGAGTAATAAAAACATTAAAATTCTAAACACTTCCCTGGATAATTCGCTAGGTGTCTGTCTCACTCTCTCTTTCCTGTTTGCCTCCCCTCCCCTTCTTTTCTTTTGTTATCGAGCCTCTCGCTCTAAAAACGCTTTTCTCCCATTTCCTTGCTCCGCACTGCCCTCCCACTGTCTACCCATCCATTAGCACCCACTGATGTGCTCCGTGTCTCGGAGTTACACCCTTCCTCTTTCCTCGCACCCTCTGTCTGCACCGGGCCTCCTGTTCTCTTTTAATTTCCTTGTGTATATATCACCGTTCTTCCCTCCCGCCCCTCCTGCCTCGCTTCCTCTGTTTCCCCCGCACAGCGCCTCTCCCCCTCCTCCCCTGGCACTGATGGCGAAGCTCTCATTCCATAAGCTTGGCTGCAGCTGTTGGGCTCCGGCTCGCACTGCAGACATGCCCTGTTTTAATCATGGTGCCTGCCCCGGCAGCCTCTGGTTATTCTTGTTTTCTCTTAGCAGCGAGCTGGACCTCACACTCTTCATGTCATAGAACATACAAGCAGGTCATAGTGTGGGGGCAGATTAATGGCGTTATCAGACGTTGACAGTAAGAGTACACCTTGAAGCCAAGCATGAAAGTGTTACACGGTGGGAGTTAGATCGGGGCAATGGTATAGCATGAGGCAGTGCCTAAAATGGTATGAGATTGGGACCGTAACAGGAAATCTTTTGTGCGTTTCAATGGTAGTCTCAGGTGGGCACAATAACAGTACCATGGAAACTGGAATGAAAGTGCTGCTGGACAGCGTAGGGTCAACAGTGTGACATAGGCCAATAAAGGCATTGCGTGGGAGAAGAGTGATGGCGGTATATTGTGGGGCAGAAAAACACAGTGTGGGGCATGTACAATTATGGTATAAGGTGGGGACAATAAGAGTATTCTATTGTGCAGAAACTATAGTGGAATGAAGTCTCTTTTCACTGTGTTCTGACTTGAGACAATGGCACTCGCTCACAGCGTCCATGACAGTCGTGGGGAAGGGGAGCTTGTGATGTTTTTGTGTACTTGGTGTAAGGTTGCTGGCCAGGATGTCTCACGGATGGGGTGCTGCGATTCTATCGACGGATTTACAAGTTACCAAGTGGGTTTCTTTCACTGAACTGCACTGAACACAACTGTCCCGAATTGAGAACAATTCCGGACAGTTGTGTTCAGTGCAGTTCAGTGAAAGAACTGAAACGAAAAACTGAAGTACGCTGCCAACATTTTTTCAAACTACATTCTTTCAAGAGGTGTTGTGTAAGAATTTGGGTTATCCTCAGGGCCACTGGAGTTATACGGCAGGGGAGAGCCAAATTATGCGGCATGGTGAGTAAATTATGCAGCTAGAAATAGCTCCCTCTCAGCTCCATCTGCTCTCCTGCTCCCCTCTCAGCCCCGTGTGCTCTCTTGCTCCCTCTCAGACCCGTGTGCTCTCTAGCTCCCCTCTCAGACACGTGTGCTCTCCTGCTACCCTCTCAGCCCCATGTGCTCTCCTGCTACCCTCTCAGCCCCATGTGCTCTCTTGCTTCCGTCTCAGGCCCATGTGCTCTCTAGCTCCCCTCTCAGCTCCGTGTGCTCTCTTGCTCCCCTCTCAGCCCCGTGTGCTCTCTTGCTCCCCTCTCAGACCTGTGTACTCTCTTGCTCCCCTCTCAGACCTGTGTGCTCTCTTGCTCCCCTCTCAGACCCGTGTGCTCTCCTGCTCCCAACTCAGCTCTGTGTGCTCTCTTGCTCCCCTCTCAGACCCGTGTGCTCTCCTGCTACCCTCTCAGCCCTGTGTGCTCTCTAGCTCCAGTCTCAGCTCCGTGTGCTCTCTAGCTCCCGTCTCAGCTCCGTGTGCTCTCTAGCTCCCCTCTCAGCTCCGTGTGCTCTCCTGCTCCCCTCTCACACCCGTGTGCTCTCCTGCTACCCTCTCAGCCCTGTGTGCTCTCTTGCTCCCGTCTCAGGCCTGTGTGCTCTCTTGCTCCCCTCTCAGCTCCGTGTGCTCTCCTGCTCCCCTCTCAGACCTGTGTGCTCTCTATCTCCCCTCTCAGGCCCGTGTGCTCTCTTGCTCCCCTCTAACCCGTGTGCTCTCCTGCTACCCTCTCAGCCCCCTGTGCTCTCTTGCTTCCGGCTCAGGCCCATGTGCTCTCTAGCTCCCCTCTCAGCTCCGTGTGCTCTCTTGCTCCCCTTTCAGCTCCGTGTGCTCTCTTGCTCCCCTCTCAGCCCTGTGTTCTCTCTTGCTCCCCTCTCAGCCCCGTGTGCTCTCTTGCTCCCCTCTCAGACCCGTGTGCTCTCTTGCTCCCCTCTCAGACCCGTGTGCTCTCTTGCTCCCCTCTCAGACCCGTGTGCTCTCTTGCTCCCCTCTCAGACCCGTGTGCTCTCTAGCTCCCCTCTCAGCTCCGTGTGCTCTCCTGCTCCCCTCTCAGCCCCGTTTGCTCTCCTGGTCCCCTCTCAGCCCCTTTTGCTCTCTTGCTCCCCTCTCAGCCCCGTGTGCTCTCTTGCTCCCCTCTCAGCCCTGTGTGCTCTCTTGCTCCCCTCTCAGCCCTGTGTGCTCTCTTGCTCCCCTCTCAGACCCGTGTGCTCTCTAGCTCCCCTCTCAGCTCCGTGTGCTCTCCTGCTCCCCTCAGCGAGTTTAGGATTTGAGAATAGAGCAGCATTAAAACCATCACTTTTAAGATTGCTTCTTAGGAACACTTATACTATCTTTGCAGTTTTGTTTTTTTAAAACGTATTTTGGGAGCACCAGTGAGTATATTGAGGTCACCCCACCGTCTTTAAAAAAAAAAAAAAAGCAGAACACTTTTGCGCTAGTCGTTTTTTCTTTCTTTCAACTTGTCCATCTTGTGTCAGTAAATATAAATAAGGCACTTTCAAAATGATACACCTGCGTCATCTGCCCTTTTTTTTCTTTTGGCCGTGCTGCCATCTTACTTTTGCTGTACAACATCGCTAAAAGGCATTGGCAAAGCTAATAGGTACTAAGGGCGCGACCATTTGACTTTGCCAATGCTTTTTCTGCTGTAGGAAAGGATATTTTCAAGCCTTTCAGTATGGCCTTGTCTCCTTGTTGTTGAGGTATGCCCCAACATGGTACCTCAGATTTTTTTTTCTGCAGTATGTTTTTGCAAACTTGTGCGGTTCACAAACTTCTCCTTTGTGTAATAGCAGGTTGAGCAATCATGTTCACGTTTTGCTCCTCAGTCCGGTTTTAGAAGTGAAGTGCTGGTTCCAGTGGTTTATGATCTGCAGGCTGTGTGATGTAACACCACCTTCTCAGCAGATAAAAGTTGTTGTTAGTTTCAAGTTTGGGTTTAGAATCTGCAGTTCGTGAACTTATTAATCAGGGCATCTCTAAAATGAACCCTTCAAAACATTTTCAATATCTTTTACTCTCATAATTTCTTGAACAACTGGATGGATTTACACCAAACCAAACAAGCATTGGCATAGCCAATAGGTCTCGCCTTTGGGACCTTATAAGTTTTTAGCCATGCAACAGTTGATGTTGTTGCACTAAGGATATTGTGCTGCATAACTAAATACTTATAAGGTCCCAAAAGCGAGACCTATTGGCTATGCCAATGCTTGTTTTCTTTGCAGTTTTACATAGCGTGAACTCGACCTAACGGTACTGGAGCCAGTGGCGTAACACAGGTTCCCACAGCCCCGCAGTGTGGGGGGCCCCCAAGCACCAGGGGCCTCCTCAGCCCAAAACTCTGGCTGGTATGCTCCTGACTGAGTCCAGAGGGGGCCCCTCCACATACCTTGCAGGGGGGCCCCCTCAAGTTTCATTACGCCAGTGACTGGAGCACTTTATGTGAGAACCAGTTACATTACAAAAGGACACACTCCTTTTTGTGAGGACGGAGAAATTAAATGATTTGACCAGAATCAGAGGAGGCTTGAACCTGGTTCACAAATTCCAAAGTCGACAGCACTGTCCATTATGCCACATTCCTTTGTTTAATTAAGTGCTGGTATTTCACTGCATAACAGATTGCGTCCATTTGAAACTGTTCAGTAGTTATTCTCTTTTTACTATGCATGCAGTAAACAAACAAAAGCTTCAATATTATACATGTGCAGTCTTAAGCGGACAATTCTTCAGAACATTTTAATTCTGGACTCAATTTCACCAATGGTTCTTTAATAAACTTTGCTCAGGAAAAACACAGCTTTTATTGTGTTTAATTTGCAGCACTAGTAACACTATTTTTAATGTAGTTCCTTCTTCCTTGTTTGTTTCCTTCTTTCTTGCTTTCTTTCTTGCTTTCTCTTTTGCCTTCTTTCCTTACTTCTCTTCACTTTCTTTCTTTCCTTATTTCCTTTTTTTCCATCTTTCCTTCTCTTTATAACTTTTCTTCTTTCTTTCTTTTCTTCTTTCTTCCCATCTTTCTTCCTTCTTTCTTTCCTTCTTTCCTGCATTCTTTTCCTCTCTCCTTTCATCTTCTTTCTTTCTTTCATTCCTTCTTATTTTCCTTTTTTTTTCTTTCCTTCCTCCTTATTCTTTCTTTCCATCTTTCCTTCTTTATTTTCTTGTTGACATTTTTCTTTCTATCGTAATGAACTTCTTTCCTTTCCTTCCTTTTCTTTCTTTCTTTGTTTCTTCCTTTCTTTTTGTTTCTTTCCTTCCTTATTTCCCTCTTTCTATCCATTCTTTCATTCGTTCCTACTCTCCTTATTTCATTCTTTCTTGCTTTCTATTCTTCTTGCTAGTGTTCTTTCCTCTTTCACTCCTTTATTCATTCTTTCCTTTTTTCCATCCTTTAATTATTTTCTTACTTTACATGTTTCTTTAATTCTTTCTTGCTTTCTATTCTGTTTTCATCCCTTCTTGCCTTCTTTCTTTCATTCTTACCTTCTTCTCTTCTTTCTTCCTTTCCTTCTTTCTCAAAGGCCAGAGGATGCTGCCAATGGCAGAAAAATTGGCTTTTAAGGTCTGTGTTAGCCAAGATGTTTTGATTTTTTACTAAAGATATGTGAATCACATGGATACTTATAGGGGTTTTCAGCTAAATTTTATCCATTTGTCTGTGGTTGTGTCATTCACATTTTTCCACAACCCGCTCAAGTATGCATCAAGTGGAAATGGGTCAGCCCACTTCAGCCATTGGCTCACTTCAGTATGAGTTATGGCACACTGCCCATCACAATGAGACAAACACACACAAAGTAGTGACCAAAAAACATTTTTGCCTTACCCAATTTGTTTTCTCGGATTGACGAACACCCTGCAGCTTATCAAACAATAAAGTTTTGTAATAAACATACAAAACCAGGCATTGCCAATAGGCTGGCGGACAATGCCAGACCTATATATAGGCTTTGCCAATGCTTTATATTATTGTCCCCTGTTAAGCTATATATGTGTTGTTATGTTGCTTTGTGTAAGTCATTGTGTTATGTTCTGTTGCTTACTTTAGCCATGTAATGATTCTTTATTGCATACAGTTATTAAAACCTTTACAAAATGTGCAAGAGAGCGTCCACATTAAAAATCATAAATATTTGAGATAAAAGCAATTTTTAAATAAATACATAAAATGTGGGTGATTTTCTAGTGTCTACAAGTGCTAGCAGCATTGTTATTGCAGTAAACAAATGTTAAAAGGTAATAGATTATCACAAGTGGTCTGCCAAGAAGGCTGACCATGTTATAACTTGACTAGATATCATAAAAAAGCAGATTATAATTATTAGCATGGAATTCCAATCAGATGTCTAAAAACACCTTAAAAAGTTTAAAATAACCATTATTAAGGGGTGCCAGGCATGGGTTTAATAAGTTGTTGTTTAAGAGGCTTTACTTTAGGAATGGCCTCTTAAGGGCCTGAACCTGCTGTAGGCGAGGTGAATTGATTTCGTCAGACAGATGTTTAGGGCCATATTTCCTGGGTTTAAGCTGCTATGATGCTCTGCCGACATGTTCGGACTCCCAATTTATTCCACTCAGTCCTAGTGTTAATTTGCATGAATCCACCATCACTGGGCAGATGCACAGTACATGCTCCAAGGATTCGTCTGACATGCCACAGCCTCTACATTTAATATCCTCTGATGGACGACGCCAATAGGCTAAATGTTTCAAGAAATGCCACTCACCCAGTCTGAGCACCATAAATCTTTGTTTTAAATATAAAGAATATGTACAAGCAAGATATGATGGTGGGGACGCCGGCTGATATGAGTTAATTACTACTGACTGCCCATGCGTGCTTACGTTTGGCTAGGATAGCTCTGTCTGCGGAATAGGAACAAAGATGGATATGTTTCTTTAGACTTAATTTAAAAGCCTATTTACTTGGATTTAAGTCCCACAATTCATTAGCAGATAATTGCGCCATTCAGTTGTTTAAAAACCGACGATGTGATCCATCTGGTCCGCTGGAGCTAATGTCTGTCCATAGCAGGGACTCCAAAGAGCCTACACTAGCCCGTTTCAGCTTGTAGCATAGGTTAAGAAAGGCGCCGGCACCCACCGCTTGGTGGTTGAGAAGGCCAAGCTCCAAGCAGATATGGGCTGCAGATGAAGTTTTTGGCAGCCGCAGCACAGATTTGTAAATCTTTGTTACGTGTTGGTTCAGCATGGTGTTAAGCTTACCCAAGAGTATTTCAGAGAGGACCTGACAGCTTTCTGGAGAGTTTGGATACGCTGACTTGAAGGGTCATAGCTTTTGTGGCGATTTCTCTCCGATGCTTGACAAAGGTGCCCTTCGCATCAATATGGATCCCTAAGTACTTATATGTTTGTTCTACTGTGAACTGAAGATCACTGAATGACCAGCCACCTCCTCGGAACCCTTTCCTGCCAAATGTGGCCACTTGAGTCTTCTTTACATTAACCTCTAAGTTATTTTTGATTGTATATCTGTGTAGTTACTTTAGCCATGTCAACAACTGCTGCTACATTTCCAGCCAAATGCAGCACATTACTTTGCATTTCCCATTACAAGCAAATATTTCCACAGTCTAATGTGGTACAAATGTGCTGCTTGAGCTCTTTAACTATTTAAGACACCAGTCTATCCAAAATGGTGGCAGAGACTGAGTCTAAACTTTCTCACAGTGCTAGCTTTAACTGATATGGCCCTGTAACTGCAGATAAAGATATTGATAAGTTTGGCACGCAATATATAACTTAGAGAGCTGAGATTTAAGAAATGGATCATACACAGTAAAGCATTTGAATGGATACTTGTAAAAATTGGGTGAGATATGTCATTTTTTTATGCAGTCATATTTTGTATATAATTTTTCAAATTACAGTTGCAAGTGGATAACGGACAAAGTAACTTACCACAGGAAAGACAACATATACAGTTAATCTAGTGTACATTGACTAAACTGGAGAAAGCACCTGTCAGAGCACGATGTGTCCCATCTCTCAATAATTAGTTATGGTCAATTTAAGGTTATTTGGTAAGCAGTGAGATTAAGGTGCTAGACAAAATCTAAGCTGACCAGTTTATATGTAGATGACCAAAACCTGAAAGCCCTTGAACTATGCCGCTCTTAGCATGCAATGCTCGTTCACCACATAGGACATAATATATAACATAACCAATGTCAAATGTTATGTGATATGACAAGTATTCACACTGTGCTCATAATGTTTACTAATTGCCCTTGATCGCATATGACACATCCCACACATGTACCTAATTGACTTAGCATGTTTGGAATCACGAAAAATGATTTCCCAATTAGTTTTCTTAGTCATATTCATAATATTTTCCCTAATTTTTTATTCCCTCCATAACCAGTATCTTCAATGTGTAATGTTTCCAATTACTAAGATGAACCTCAGTGAAAGAGCAAACCGTAGAAGGAGCATGCAATAGCAGTGTCCACAAGATCTGAATGTCACAGTCAACATCTGTACACACTAGTGTGGGCACACGTATCATGGCCAATTTATGTTCATACTAATGGTTCACACCATCTCAAGGTTTAAGCCCAAAAAACATTGTTCCTCTTCTTCTCACCACATACTTCACACATGTCTGTGCAAGCGTGGTTGGATTCAATTAATATTCTAGGAATAGGTTGCTACACCCTTCTTACTGACAATGCCAAAACCCTATGTTTTACTTTGGACGGCAGGCTGAATTTCCACAATGATATCCATATGATGGTAAGAAACTCAAATTTCTAACTTAAACTCACCCACAGGATAAAACCCCTCTTAAGTTAACATTACTTGGAAGGAGTAGCCCCAGTCAGTGATGGGCCACTCTAGGTTTGACTAAAGGAACGCTATCTTTCCTGGTATTCCCAAAGACATTAAGGTCAGATTCAATCTTTCTTGCAGGCTACAGTACTTCTGGTGTTAAGACCGCTCTTTACACATGACCTCTATCCGGCCTTCCTTAAGATGGCTATCTGAAGGGAGATCCATGTTCAAAGTTGCTTGCCTGGTTCATATCCACTCTTATCAATCACACTAACTGGCTAAGAAAGTAAAACTCAGTGGGGATCTCATCAGCGTTAAAGTACAGACTCTCTTCTATTTGAAGTCCCAGACCTCAAGAAACAACGTAGGTTAAAACAGTACTTTTCTGGCTGCACTCCCGGAATATGAGACTGTTTCCCCAACAAATTCAGACATTAGCTTCTTTACCAGCTATCAGAAAGCAGCTCAGAGAGGTTCTCTTCAACAAATTCTTCCCCAATTCCATACCTGCATAGTGTTGTGAACCCTAAGTGCCTGTAAATCACTTATGTTGACAAACTTATATCCTCCTTTTCCTTTCTGATTAGAATGAGAGTCTAAGTCAGCTTTCCTATGGACTAGAACCTTTGTAATGCCTTATGATAGTTTGCTTCCTGGGAAATGTGACTGTTCTCCTTAGTCTTGCTCTCATAATACTAGTTCTGTGTCATATTAAATAAGTCTGGGCGGTGAACTCCGTTCCGCTCGCGTTACACGGAGCTCGTGGAGTTCCAAAAAACTCTGCTTCGCGGAGCAGAGTTTTTTTCCCCGCTCGCATTCGTCAATGTCAAGTTGGCGAGCGCGAGCGAGGAAAATTCACCTCCTGGTGATATTTTTCCTCGTTTGCGATCGTCAACAACAAGTTGGCGAGCGCGAGCGTGGAAAATCAACCTCCCGGCGAGATTTCTCAATGTGGGCAATCAGATTTCTCATTGCGAGTGGTCGCGTATGCTCGCGACCGCTCGCGTTGAGAAACCGTCCGTTCGCGTTGGGAAAGCTGTCCCTTGAGTAAAAATCTACTTGAGCGTCAAAAAGTAAGCAGTGTCTGCTTGCACTGTGCATGTTGCCGTTCGTGATGATTGCACAGTGCAGACAAGCACCTGGCACTGAAAATCACTGCAAACAACATTTATCTAACGCACTCTGCTGCTTGCGGAGCTCCGCGTAGCGCAACTGAGGTTTTTTTGCACTTCGCAGAGTTCCGCGTAGCAGAACTCCGCGAACTCCGCCCAGGCGTAATATTAAACACCATTTATTTAACTGTCCTCCAATGACTTCCATAATTTACTGCCACTTGAAGGGATGTTTTTCTTTGGACTCTCCTATGGACAGTTAGTACTTATACCTGCATGTTACTTTCAGCCCTTGAACGTTTAATTGTTCCATCACCGTCCTATCCCACAGGAGTACTCTCTCCTCCAATTTTTAACTGAAGGTTGTATATTGTGTGCAGATTTATATTTAAACCACTCGGATGCTCTATGGTCTAGTTTGTAATAAGGCAAAATCTCCAAAAATAAATATTGAACGCCAGGCCATGCCTGGTACTCTAGACCCGCTAGCAGCTTAAGTGATGTTTTCGATGATGTTAATGGTTATATCCGATTTCAACAATTAAGTCATTAATGATATGATTTGCTATGTTATCTGTGATGTCATGAGCAGTGTATGCATAAGAGTGGGAGTTAAGGTTGCATAGATCTCGTAAGAGCAGAATTTCAACTTTGTTTTATCTTTAGTGTTATGCTGTCCAGCTGCTCACTGTGTAGCCTTAACTAATCACTAATTTATGTCTTTAAAGTGATTTTCAATAATTTCACATGCTATACCCAGTCTCTGTGCCCTCAAAACCAACTACTCATAACATTCATTCATACCCAGTGGGACCAGGGTGCAAGATGTAAGCTTGGACAGCATACTGTAAAAATTCCCCGGACTTACAAAACATATTGTACATATCCAGTGTATTACAGCTGGTAATAAATGTGGGACATGGGCTTTTCTAACATCCTGCTCCCACCCTCCATCCCTCTCATACCCATTGCACATTGTCTGTCTTCAAAACGGCAGAGCGGGCATTTTGTGCACCTCCGTTCATCAGCTACATCATGTGACACTTCCAGGTGGCCCGACTCTATTGCACACTGTCTTCGGGTGTGTGCGGTGGCTGATGGGTACACGATGTGGTTCTCTGCCATGGCCTGTATGTTCTAGTCACGTACTCATTCCACATGTGCTCAAACACAATTTGCACACTGTTGACCAGGTACAGTGACTACTTACTGGGAGACAAGTATAGTCTTGACCTTCAAGCATTAGCAAACAAATGCTTGATCCCTATATTTCAAATTTAGCAGAAATGTAAATTGTTTCAAAATTACAACATAACCACATTTATATATTTAAAAAAAGTTTTAATGTTTATTATCAATATTATAACATATTCAAAAACACAAAATATCAAAAGATTCACATAATGTAGCCTTAGTAAACCCACTATATCTCTACCTTTCATCCACACAAATGCTCTAACATTCATAAAACAGATCTATAGCATAAAAGGAATTCTTTACAGTTAACATTCAGTTAATTGAAGACTCAGGTACACTGTGGTTCCATCCAGAAACTCCATGCTAAAGATGTTGACATGTTTTGGTGGATAATGGTCAATTTAAACTACCTTCTTCAGAACATATAATTACATGCAACATTTTGGTACATGGAACATTCACCTCAATTTTTGCAGGGGGTTTGCTTCAATCTCAGGGAGCTTCTCATTTGCCTTCTATTTTCAACACACTACCATGGAATAGTAGTACTATGTCAAGATGTATAAATGGTACTTACCTTTATAGGAAATGAATCTAATGTTGCCAAAATTCGGAGCAAGGGACATGTAAACTCAAATAACTACTTTAAATGAGAAATTGAAGGTTGTAATAGCATCCATAGTATTCAGTATTGCAATACTCTATAAAAAATCCCCAATTTTTATCAGGAAAGAGGAACCACTTGTAGAGATGCCTACACAATGCACAACTTGGAATTCAACCGGCACGCACGTGTTATATCCCTTACTCCAAATTGTACACTTTAGAGATATGCACTTACCATGGAAGCAGCGTGTGGCCTTTGGGAATGCCTTATCCCCAGTTTTCATGCTCCTAAACACACTACAAGTAGTTTTATGCCCTGTGAAATGGGCTCAGAATACAGGACATGAACTTCAAGTATGAACCTCTTCCTTGTGCCCCTTACCGCTCTTTGAATAGCCTTTGAAAAGAGTCTTCTTGCACTTTTTAGCCTCTTGTTGAGTGAACTCTTTCATAATATCTCTGACAGCGCAGGCTTGTTATTTTTCCCAGTGGGCCATGCATCCAGGGCCTTCTGGTATGTACCGCTCCATTGGTTCAAGCTAATCACAGGCACATATTTACTCCTTATGGTCAATGAGAAACACTAAGCCAGTCTTCACATTGTGTCGCATGATGAATGATCGGTTCCAACAAGACGAAAAAGGTGCAATCAGTCCTGCTCATCCAGGTCAAATCACAAGTGCTCTGTAAGTGCTCTGTCACACATAAACAGAAAAAAGAGAGTATTGACACTACTGAGAAGTGACACATAAAGAAAAACGGGAGACACATAAATAACTCAGGATTTGTAGATAACTCATGCTCTAAGACAACTTCCTATGACAGTGAAACCTCTAACGTTAAGGAACAGCTCCTAGCCCTGATAATGATCTCAAAGAATGAAGACAAAGGGGTCAAAAGACAATGACCATCCTGGGTTGGAGCTGAATCACCAAGAAATACGACTTGCCTTTGAGAACACAAAACTTTACTATTGAAAAGACTTGTATTTGGTATTTAATCATGCCTTTCCTTCTCATCACTGAGAATCAGAGGCAAGTTCAAAGTGTAATTCAGGGACCAAAAGAGATCACTGACAAAAAGGTATTTTCGACCTTTCTGTGCCAGGTTTAGAGACCAATGTTCTTTTTCTTTGCTATCCAATTTTAACTGTGTGTATATATACATTTAGTGAACACATTTTGCACTAACTGATGGTGGGCATATGTTAAATATTTATTGCTCTCATGTTCAAAGATTAATACAAATAATGCGTATGTGTGAGACATTGCTACTAGAAAAAACTTATCAGGTATGTCACTTCTCTCCATTTAATGTTAAGCGCCCTGCGGCACTGCCATAAAAAAGTTGGAACCACATACACTGTTCAACAATAAATAAGGTTTTGAGCTATATTCTGTTATACTCCAGTAAATATTCAATTTTAGACATGTGTTCTCGGTCATTTGCCTGAATCTCATCATCCCTTGTTGCAGGGATTCTGCACATATACAGAACTATGCACAGGAAAACGGGACCTCAGTGCATAGGGGTGTACCAACCTACCACATTAGTACCCAAAATCCCAAACCGACTAGCTATAGTGTCTCATTCGTTCTCCGACTAACAGCGAAGCTCCCAATGATTAGACAACCCAGAACACGACACTCCCGACTCTCTCAGGAATCACAGGAGCCAGACAACTCTTTCGCTCACTCACTCATACTTGTCCACAATGCGAGTAATCAGAGTCACGGTATAGTTTAAAATGTTTATTTCAACTAACGCACTCTATGGTACAGTACACGTGCCATTACTAGCAGCAAAATGCATAAACACAATATAGTCAGCGTTGTCACAATTCCATAGAATATAAACGGGGATATCATTTTGTAAAGACAGTGGAAAGGTCTACAATACCTAACCACCCTC
Organism: Calotriton arnoldi; assembly: GCA_963921515.1. Lineage (NCBI taxonomy): Eukaryota > Metazoa > Chordata > Amphibia > Caudata > Salamandridae > Calotriton > Calotriton arnoldi. The sequence continues at coordinate 459,735 of CAWUFW010003657.1, read as the reverse complement.
CCCGTGGTAAGAAATAGTTTATTATAAAAAAGAAGACCTCTGGGCTTTGTCAGCAGACCCCATACCTCAAGGCCTACATGAAAGGTTTACATCTCAGGACAAGCACAGCTCTTCTCTCCGGAAAGGAATCTCTCCAAGTGCCTGCACCACATGTGTTGCTTGCAATATTAAAGCATACGATTTTCAGTAGTGCAGCTGTGTGTCATGTTATGTCTAGGTGCGAGGGACTGACCAGAACAGAATAACAAGGGGCATTGTTGATCGACCTTGTACATCGTGTGCAGACTAAACCTCAGAGCACAGCAGAGAACGCGAAAAGCATACAGTTCTCATGTGAAAGGGCACAAACAGAGTCTTGTGAAATCTATGCATGCAGTGTCGTGCGCAAAAACAGCCTCATGGCAGCGAAGCTCATGCTATCTTAGCAGATGTCAACAATGGACCCACAATCCATACTACACCCTCCCCCTGGTAAGATCTGTGCAGTAGATATCGTACGAAAACAGAGTACAAAAAGTGTGAGCAGAGTTCTAAAGTGTGATTGAGAGGAAAAAAAAAACAATTAGGGGAAAAAAAATTAAGGTAGTTTAAAGGGCCTTAGACTGGCGAATTTAATCCATCCAGGAGCAATACAATGCAATACCCTCCAGAAGGAAATCATTGCTGTTGGTAGAAAAAAGGGACGCCATCCAGTTCATCAAATCGAACGAACAGGTGTGCTCCACATATGCGGGTGCCTCCATTAGCATTTCCGGACAACTTGCGTGATATTTGATGTAACTTTGAAGTAGGAGATTCTGAGCAGCCTCACCGACATCCCATTGAGCCAAGATTCCAAGTGTAGCCGCAAGTGCCATAAAACCAAGCCCAGAACAGTCCTGCTCATGGGCCACTAAGGAACCCACCAGCCGGTCGAAATCCGGGTCCGGACATGACGACTTGGAGAGGCACAAATCCAATGCCCATGTAAACGGACATTGTAGACATGAAAAGACAGGTTGCACGCAAGTGAAGTATGGAAAGCGGAAGGACAACCCATAAGACAAACTGAGAGCTGCCAGTGGTAGTGTACCGAAGCATTCATGCATACAGTCACGGAGCAATCGCAGCTGATCTTGTCTGTGCAGTACCAAAAGAGGAGGAGCCATTGCGCAGCAGACACAGTAGAAGCAGGATTCCAGCAGCTAACGCCAGCATTAAGGGGAAGCCACCGAAGACGCTGGAAAACATAGAAAGAATGAATGCAGGTATAACACCAGATATTGTCTGAAAAGAAGCCACAAGGCCAGAGCCAACAGCTTTAAAAAAATGAGCAAGGCCACTTGTGTCAGACGCATTAACTATGCGGTGTATTAGCTCCCCAAAATGTAGTGGGAGATTAGTTGTTAAAAGTGTTTGAATTTCACTAGCAGCGCTAGCCACCTGCAGGTTGAAGGTTTCTCGTGCGCAGGTAAGGGCGACTTCTTGTTGGGTTAAAAGCGCCTTTAATCTGCTCAACTTGTTTAAATCTGCTTTCAAAGTTGGTATGGAAGACCAAATTGAGCTATCGAGCTGCCCACGCAGGGGAGGAAAAAGCACATTTTTACAACAAATTACTCGCCGTGAAACCGTTACTATGTATGGTAGGCCAGCCAGCAAGCCACAGCATTCATGGTTATTTAGAATAAGATAACTACCGTTAGTAAGCAGAGTGAACGTGGGAATTATTGCGGGAACCGGATTACCTTTTAAAACACATGCAAAGTTCGGAGCCGACATATTACATACTCTGTGCAACTTGATATTTTTACAAACAAGGGAATGACTAATAAAAGCCACGGATGCAGGTATCTTGGGAAGATGGCTTTATTGTAGAAGCAACCACCGACAGGGCAGGGATGTACACAGCCTCACGTCCTAGCCAGAATGCCGCCTCAACAATCCATAGAGGTAAGGCATTCCACATTCTACAGCTCAACACGAGCTGTTAATCACAACACATCCCCCATACAATACTAAAGAAATGAAAAGAAATAGTCTAACAAAACAAAACAGGAGCATGTAACACAGCAATTGCAAAGTAATAAAACTAATAAGAATGTGGAAGATTGTAACTACATTGTTGACTTAAACAGCATTAAACGATAAAGGAAGGAAGGAACATTGCAAAACAATTACATCTAATTCAAGACGTAATCATTAAATCTCACAGGAGGCTGCCTGTGTCTCCTTGGACGATTCATTACACCTTCAGAATGAATCGGATCAGGAGTATGAGCAGAGCGGTTGAGCGTCTCTGTAATCTTAACAAGCCTGGACATGCTCCACGAACAACCATTGTCTAGGACAACAACATTTTTCTTAATTGCAACGATGGTAAATGGGCCAAGGAAACTGGTTGTGCCTTTGTGACCATGCTTAGCTCTTTTTACCAGTACACGGTCACCCAAACACCACCTTCTCACCCTGACCGACATCTTATCATCATACCGCTGCTTGTATTTTTGCTGATAATCTCTCAACTTAATTTTCCTCAGATCATCAGACACACCCCTCTCCTTCCGAATGGGAAGCCACACTGGGTTAAGCTTAGAACTAGCCATCCTTCCCCTCAGGGCTTCGAAAGGAGACTTCCCAGAAATGGCATTGGGAACAGTGCGGTGTGCCCACCAGGTATCCCTCAAAACACTGCTGAGTGAAATCTTGGAATCCAATGCCCGCTGGGCACAACTCTTCACAACCCTATTCATTCTCTCGGTGAGACCATTGGCTTGCGGAGAATATAAGGCTGTTTTCTGATGAACGATCCCCAAATCATCCAGAAAACCGTTCATCTCATAGGAGACAAACTGCACTCCATTGTCCGTGATCAAGTACTTAGGTATTCCCTCTGACACAAACACATCCTTTAAAAACTCAATCACAGTTCTAGAAGTAACAGTGTTCATGCATCTGGAAACAACCCATTTGGAGGTATAATCAACAAGAAGAAGAACATATCTCTCATGAGAAGGCATCAACTCGAATGGACCAATAATGTCCAATCCTAACTTAGTCCAAACAACATCAGGCACACAAACAGGAGACAAAGGGGCATGACTGGTGGTATGAGACTTGTCATTAATGGCACACAAATGACAATCCTTGACTACAGACTCAATCTCACGGTCCATTCCCGGCCACCAATACCTCTCCCTGACACGTGCCTTGGTAAGGCTCCTTCCCAAGTGTCCCTCATGAGCCAAATTCACCACTCTTTCCTTCAGCACATCAGGTGGGACCACCCTGTCCCCCTCATGAGGTAACCTTGACAGAAGGTCAGATCATCCCTCACAGCCCAGAAAGACTTCAGATCAGCATCAAGATTTTTGTACTCCGGCCACCCTTTAGTAATGACCGCCCTAAGGGAAGCAAACACTCTGTCACTACCAGCAGAAACCATCCAATCATCCCTCGCGATCGATGATTCAGATACCCAACACACATACTCTGGTTCTTCAACAACTTGCACATTGTTCATGGGCAAGCGCGACCAGCAATCAGCTGACTTATTACTCGACCCCGAAATGTATTGTACACGGAAGTTAAACTCTTGAAGACCTTCACTCCACCTTTTTAACCTAGGAGTCATGTGGTCACTGTGATGACACGAGAAAACTTGAACAAGAGGTCGATGGTCTGACTTAACAACAAATGGAATCCCCCAAAGATAAAATTTAAAATGTTGCACTGCCCAATACACACTCAGTGCCTCCCTTTCAATACAAGAATAATTTACCTCAGCGTCTCTAAGAGCTCTTGAGGCAAAGGCCACAACTTTTTCTTCCCCATCAGATACTTGGGAAAGTACCGCCCCTAGTCCCTTCAAACTTGCATCAGTCGTTAAAATCGTCTTCAACTTGGAATCAAAGTGTCCCAAAGTCGGCATCCGACTAATCTCTGACTTGACCAAATTAAAAGCAGTTTCGCACTCAGGGGACCAAACAAAATGTACTCCTTTCTTTAACAAGGCTCTAATAGGCTCAACAACACTGGCAAAATTCCTAACAAACTTCGAATAGAACTCAGCCATCCCTAAGAATGACCTTGCTTGCTCTTTGTCTTCAGGCGCTGGAGCTTTGGCAATACTTTCTGCGAGCTCCAACTTGGGCTGTATACCATCTCCAGAAATCACGTGCCCAAGATAGGTAACAGACTTCAGTCCAATGCGGCATTTCTCCTTCTTAACAGTGAGTCCTCTCTCCTTCAATCTCTCCAAAACCGACTTCAAAGCACCACCATGTTCACTCTCATTCTTACCATAAATCAAGATGTCGTCTTGAAAAAACAAGACATTTCGTAGATCCCCCAAAACTATCTTCATTATCCTCTGGAAGCATGCCGCTGCCGAGGCCAACCCAAAAGGCATCCTCAGGAAACGGTAAGCTCCCAGAGGCGTTACAAATGAGGTTAAGTGCCTTGAATCTTTATGAAGCATGATCTGATGATACGCGGAGGAAAGATCCAAAACACTAAAAATCTTGGCACTCTTCAACAGGCTGATAGACTCGGAAATATTAGGCAAGGGTTGGCGATCTACCCAGATCCATTCATTCAATCCGCGTAAGTCCACACACATCCTAACCGCAGCTCCACCATCCTTGGGGGCCAAAACCACCGGGGCCAACCATTCGGAAGCCTCAATCTCTTCAATCACTCCTAATTTTAATAGTCTATCAAGCTCAACCTTCAAGGGTCCAATCATCATGTTTGGTACCTTACGCACCTTGTGCACACACGGTTTGGCTGCATCTCTCAAAATGATCCGATGCTCAAATCCTTTGAGACAAACAAGAGCATCAGAAAATACTTCAGGAAATTCTCTACCACACTCACTAGCACTATTTACATTGTCAATTAACATGACCTGATCTTGTGGGTTCTTGGCACTTGGGTTCAAGATTATACCCAGATCACGTTGATGTCTCCACCCAAGCAGATTGTCCCCCCTTTTAGCCACATAGACTTTCCCTACAGTCTCTCTACCCTTAAACACAATCTCAGCAACTACATACCCAACAATGTCTATTGGAGAACCACCATAACTAATTGGCGAGATGTCAGGAGGAAGTAGTTTCCTATTGTCAAGACCAACCTTTTCATCCCATATCTTGTGACTTATCAAGGTAAAGGGGGAACCTGAGTCGGCCATGACACCAAATATAATCCCATCAACAGCTATGTCACATAATGGCATATTTATCCTTTCAACATCAACATCACCATCGCACTCAGAAATACTGGAAACAATTACTGTGCGAACTGTTTCAGGAGTACTCTCAATCACACGATTCTTTTTGGAGGACTTACAAACTCGTGCATAGTGTCCCTTGACCCCACAATTATTACACACTGAATCTCTGGCAAAACAATTGGGATAAGCAGAGGAATGAGAATAACTACCACACCTACAACACCGTCCTCTTTGATTATCAATGAAATTCCTATCCCGAGTGGGAATACGTTGATGTTGTGGGCGATCACGTTCAATGCGTGATTGACTATCCTTGTAGGTCGCTGACTGTAATAGGGGATTCTTAGGAAGAGTCTTGCTTCTGTGATCGTGCATCACTCTAGCTACATTCTCAACAATATCTTCATTAAAGTCACCATCAGACACGGAGTGAATACCGCCTTGGCTCTTCCTTGTGTTCTCGGTCTGGCTATGCATACCATCATCATGACCCTTTCTCATCTCCTTTACCCAGGAGGAAGTGTTTTCCATTCCCTCAACAATTGCTATGGCTTCAGCCAACGTGGGATTTTTAGAAAGGAGTTTTTCTTGTACTCTAGTGCTGTTGGTACAACGCACAAGTTGATCTCTTACTAGGGAATCCGAAAGCTCACCAAACTCACAGGTGCGTGCTAAGGTTTTAAGGCAAGCCACATAACTCCCTACTCTTTCGTTGGGACTTTGAACCTTCGTAAAAAATTTGTGGCGCTCCAAAACTACATTGATGCGGGGCCCAAAGTATCGCTCCAACATGGTCATAGACATTTCATACACATCTGTAGGCTCTCCGTCACCACTTCCTATTGTCACTTGGTCAATGCTGTCATATATATTTCTACCTTCAACACCTAAATTATGTAACAGTATATGTTGCTTCCTGAAGGCTGAAAATTTTTCTCCCCCGATGGCTACTATATAGGAATCAAATAAGTTTCTCCATCTTTTCCATGGAAGGATAGGCTCTCCTTTTTCAGACAAAAATGCAGGGGGTTGGGACATGCTGGGAGATGTCGCCATGATTACACACTGGTTTTCAAAGTGTGTTGTGGAAAACCATGAGAAGGCAGAGTTAAGAAACAACAATAAATCCTCACCGTGGGTAAATCTATGGAATCGCCACGTCTAGCGAGTGGTTGCAGTGCTGGATAATATTCCTTGTAGTGCTGAGTGTCCTATTAGCGTTTTCCGCGTTGGTTAGTTGTTGCGTGTATCCATGGTAACTGATGCTTCCTTTTTTTTTTTTTAAACTTTACTAAGATGGCCGCCACGTTATTGACGCAACGTGAAGCGTCAGGTCGCCAGTGCCGTCTTATTGTTGTGTCAGTGCTTCAGTCAGAGAGAACGCTGGCAATCCAGGGAATGGAGAATGCAGGAGACCGAACACGGGCACACAAGGATGCAGGCACGCGATGTTGCCGATTTAAAAGTAAGCAATGACCGTTACTTACAGTCGTGAAGTATCCAAATAGATAAATGTCTCAAAATACACACTCCGGTATGTATTGAGGTGATGAAGCGTAGCGTAGGTTCATTGGAGTCTTGAATGAAGTCGTTAAAGTCCAAATCCAAATCCAAAAACTTTTGCGGGGTTTGTCCGAAATCTAAGTCTTCCGAAATCCACGTCGGGGAGGTTGTCGATGGTTGCTTATGGTGTTTAATTCTCGTCGCCAGTAATAAAAGCCACGGATGCAGGTATCTTGGGAAGATGGCTTTATTGTAGAAGCAACCACCGACAGGGCAGGGATGTACACAGCCTCACGTCCTAGCCAGAATGCTGCCTCAACAATCCATAGAGGTAAGGCATTCCACATTCTACAGCTCAACACGAGCTGTTAATCACAACAATGACCCACTGTAGAATCACAGTCCTCCCCTGTAAGGTATACTTCAGTTTCTTCCCGCAAACATCGGTAGGTAAAAGGCAAAGACCACAGTTCATGCAGAAAAGCGCTACCCAGGGGTTCAAAGCGGCCTAACGGGTAATGTTTCATACAGGAGCTGAATTGGAACAGCGAGAAAGGCAAAGATATGACCCCATGAATTAGCCAAAATGCAGTGTCAGTTTCCGCTACAGAAAAGGGCAAAGGGTCTATTTTTTCTATGTGTAGAAGAGCGTAAATTGCATCTTTCATGGACATGAACTGCTGTTTGTCAGTTAAATTAAATGGTAAAAACAAAGCAGACGCATTTAAATAATCCCATGGTACTTTTCCCATTTTTAGAGTTTGCAAAGTCCATGCGAATTGCGTGACAGAACGCAATTGATTTTGACCATGATATAACAGAGACACATCTTCTTGCACAATATCAATAACAGAAGAAACAATATTATCTAATGTATAAATGCGGGAAGATAGTGTGTTAATACTATTATCGACTACAGCTAGAACCTTCTCTAAGTTCGCTTGGTCAATTTGCCGCAGACGTAACGCCGCTTCAATCTGTGAAAGTTTCCATATTTCATTGTAAGCTGCATAATAAAATCTCTTTGTTCTAGGAACCCTGGGCCCCAACCAAATTAATGTTGTTGGACAACAACGATAAATGTTGTTTAACGGACGATAGTGTAGAGTGCTGCAACCACTGTTGACATAATTTACCAACCGAATAGGTTGTTACCGAATGTGTGTCTGGAAATCTTGGGTCGGGTCTGTCTTGCATATAACCCGAATTGGTGTTATGAAAACGAAGTTGGCAGGCATTCGAACTCGTCTGCCAAACTCGCCAACCTAAATAATCCAATTCAGACACATCAAAAGTGTTATTTTGAAATAACGATTGTAAGGATTCAATGGTATAATTAGTGTATATGCACCAATTATTATACTCAGCTATAGAAGGAATGGCAGGGGCGTTTAACTTTTTTGCAGTTCCCAAACCAAAGCAAGTGGTCTGGTAAACTGTTTCATTTAAAAACAAAATTTGTGTTGGGATGAGGCAGGCATGATGTAAGGCTTCAGTGCCTTGCACCTGCCAGGACCTCGAACCCCAGATCGATTTCAAATCAACGGTGGCCCTCCAGTGAACATAACCCTTGACAGACAGATCATGTCTGAAAGAATTTGAATAAATTAATTTCGTATGGGTCAACATTACTTTAGGAGTTGATGGAACATTTCATTTAAAATAGTACGACTCTGGTGTTGACCTATCAAAGTCTGTAAAATATGTGAATTTATCTCTCAGAGTTTTCAAACTACCTTTTAATGGTGTAGGGCAATGTTCCCACTGTGTGTAATTGACAACAGGACGTAATGTGTTAGTCTTATGTAGGAAATGATGCCCATAATGTTGATAGCAGAATAAATCGGCATAATTGGCAGAATTTAAATATAAATCTTCAGCATTAAAAGCAGCATAATATTTCAAATCGGAAAACAATGATAGTATTGAATGCACATCCCAGTCGTCTGAGCGTATGTCCTCTGTAACCACATCACCCATGGAAACGCGAAAGACGTATGGAACGTTAATAATTTCTGTCGGCCCTTGGACCTGATAATCCACTTTATCCCAGATGATGCCAACCTCAACTGGAAATGCTGAAATGTTAACAAGAGATTGGTCACGCTTCATGATGTGGGAAGATGAGTGAGGGGCCAGAATACCATCAACTAAGTTCACAGCAGAGCGTTCAGGTGAATAGTGACCATTGATGAATAGGAAAAACACAGTTACAAACCCAATTGACATAAAGAGAAAAATCGTGATCAGTACCAACCAGATGTATGTCCAGGGAGGGACCAAATAAGTCTGTTTAAACCAGGAAACAAAACGAGACAATTTGGTAGGGCCAATTGAAGTGGTGGAAAAATTGTCAGGCAAGCCATGCAAAGACTCACTTGTGGGATAAGCATACTCAACGTCCTCGTTGCAGGAGGGAGCAGGAGGGACAGATAAATGGTCAACAACAGGGTCCATCTCGATGACAGTGTCATTAGGTGAGCTGAAAGTTGAGCTAACCCCAGGATTCCTTGAAATTGTGGGGCACGAAACAGCAGGCGTCACACTATTCAGAATCGGCCAGATGTTGTAGCTTGACATTGTTAATAGAGATATATCTGTTGTCCTTGAGACCAGGAAGCGGTGGTAAAATGACTGTACGAGTGCCCTTCAAGCCAAGCACTGGAACCGCTGCACGATAAGAGGGACCAAATTCTTTTTTGTTCTCCAACTTCTCTCGGACCAGATCACCAGCTTTTGGAAGCCAGCCAGCCACCGGAATCAGCAATGCAGCATCTGTTGCCGAAGGCAAATGTTCAGTAGCAAGACGGGCACGGGTCTCTTGTAGGTCCTGTAAAATAGTAGAATGATTATCTACGTCAAAGGTTGCAGCTGCCGCCGCAACGTCTAGACCATCAAGGTCTAGCACAAACATTTTGATGCCAAAGAGCATCTCGTATGGGGTCCGCCCACCCAGAGGTCTTCTAGGGAGATTATTAAGTGCACGTTGAACCCATACAAGTGGGCCAGCAAGTTCCTGCCAGTACCTAACACTCTAGCTGTCAAGGATTGCTTTAAGTCACGGTTCATTCGCTCCACAATTGAATTGCCCTCAGGCCTGTATGGAGACGAAAACTGCACCAGCACCCCCATTGACTTCATTGCATCCCTGTATGCCTTAGAGGCGAATGCAGGACCTTGGTCTGAATGAAAGATGCCACAGGCAAAAATCCCTACAAAGACACGCAAATCCCGGATGACATTTCGAGCATCAGCACTGCGCTGTGGCCAAACCCAAAGGAATCTAGTGCACGAATCAACTGCAACCGAAATGTATTTATACGCAGTATCAGAAGTAAATGGACCGCAGTGATCAAGATATACACAGGCAAAGGGGCGATTAACAATGCAAAGCTGTGTTTGTGGCGGACGTGTTACCGTAGAAGGCTTGATTTGTTGACAAATGTCACACGAAAGCACATAAGTACGGGTCTGTTTATATAAACCACGCCACCAATAACGTTGCTGCAAGATAGAAACCGTCGCGGACACTCCAGCATGGGCCGAAGCCATACCTTCGTGTGCGGTCTTGATCAAAGTGTGTCTGCGGTCCGCGTTGGGAATCTGCCGATCTCCAACGTCAGGTATTCTAGCAAAAGGAACTTTTTCAGGAGTTAACTGATAAGAATACTTTGAAGAGAAACCCTGTGGATAATTAGAGCCCTCAGCAGTTGCAGCAATAGCTGCCAAAATGTAATTATCAATTTTAGTCATGGACCTTGTAACGGCTACTACGGAACATGTGACTACTGCAGATTTGGCTGCTTCATCAGCCAAACAATTCCCAAGAGCGTGTGCTCCCACACGCTGATGGCCAAGAGTATGTATAACATGTGTGAGTGGCAGACGTTGTTTAAGATCCGCCACTCAAACCCAAAGCATTTTATGCTTAATTGTGCTGCCTTTAGAATCTCGATAATCATTTTGAGACCAAAAGAATAAGTTGTTATTGAAAGACTGAACACAGTAGTAAGAATCGCACACAATGAGTGTAGAAACACTCGGATCTGCAAAATCGAGAGCAAGAACCAAAGCGCGCAGCTCGGCCAATTGGGCGGTACAGTCCCCCAGCGCCTGTGTATGCACTATACTAGACTTGAATTCTCCATTCACCATCGCACCAGCCACCATAGCGCAAGCAGCTGAATTAGCATGTTTAGAACAGTGGCCGGTTGCGCCTGAACCATCGGTGTAGATGATACATGTGTACTCCTCTAAGGGAAGCAAAGACAGAGGGAGGTGGATGAACGTGTTCATACTGCAAGAACTCCTGTGTCTGAAGAGAGGGGTCAAAGATAAACGTGACATCCGGAGACGTCAAAGAAGTAGCCCATTGTATCCAACGGGGATGTAATGCTTTAGAGTTTAGTACACTCGCCTTTGTTACTGCTTCCAAAGCAGGGAAAGCTTTAACCACTAAAATGCGTTTCCCTTGTGCCAGTGCGCATTCCTTCAGGACCGCCATCTGCACAGCTGTCAAAACCTTTTCAACAGAGGAAAACCGCATTTTGGCTGAAGTGTACAAATGTGATTTGTATTCAATAGGCACTGTGTCGCCTTCATTGTACGTCAAGTAAGTGAAACCCACTACGCCTGGCACGATTCGTATCACCAGGTTTGTGTGGTTATCACGTGTCAACAAGTACTTAGATTCAAGTAGATCCGACTGCAAAGATTGCAGAATAGCAGAATGTTCCGGAAGCCAGCTGGCTTTTGAAAAGGTAGGTTGTATCAAAGCATAAAGAGGCTTGATACACTGGGCATACTCCGGAATGTAAGACCTTCCGAAATTTAAAAATCACAGCAAAGACTGAAGTTTTTTCAGGGTAGTTGGAGATTGCAAGCGTGCGCATTTCTCCAGAAAGTGGGGCGCCAAGCCCCGACCTTCATTATTGAGCTCATAGCCCAAAAACAACACCGCATAGCAAGCGATGTGTGATTTAGCAAAATTAAATTTGTATCCGTAGTCCGCAAACTGAAGGATGATGCGGCCACAATTTGTCGTCTGTGAGATAAATATCATCAACATACAAGTATGCATCTGGGTCTATTCTGTCTAACAAAGAGACAACACGTGCAGCAAAAACCCTGGGGCTATTCTTATACCCCATAGGTAAACGCCAAACTTTTTTCTGTTTTCCACCGGCTGTGAATGCGGTCCATTGACTACATTCAGGGGCCAGGTTATGACTGTGAAAGCCATTGGAAATGTCAAGTGTCGTTTTATATTTTTTACGCACTATACTGTCCACAAGAGCAGAGCTATGTGTATTTTGTACCGCACATGTACGACAATGAGAGTTCAAATGCCGGTAATATAAAACTATGCGATAAGACCCATCGGGTTTGGAAATAGTAAAAAGAGGATTATTCATCGGTGACACACATGTCTCAATCACTCCTTGATACTCCAACTCAGTTAGAACATCAGAAACGGGACCTTTGGCTTCCCGTCGGATGGGATATTGGGGTTGAGGTTGAGGCATAGACCGCAATGGAATCTCATGTGGCAGAGAATCTTTATCCCAGCCCACTTGATTACGGTACACTGCCGGCGCCAGGGCCAAAACCTACTCAGCTGCAAAAGCCTCTGCATGCTCCTTGAGGACTGTTGGACTTGGCCCTTTTTGCAGGGTCATCCCTGAACTTTTTGCCTTTCTCCTGTATTTTTTTCTGACCTGTTGTTGGCTGTTTTATGACTCTGGCCACTTTACCATTGCTGATCAGTGCTAAAGTGCATATGCTCTCCCTATTGTAAAGTGATGTATGGATTAGTGACTCCATGATTGGCTTGTTTGGTTTACTTGTCAGACCCTAGTACAGTGCACTGCGTGTGCCCAGGGCTTGTAAATCAAATGCTGCTGGTGGGCTTGCAGCACTGGTTGTGCCACCCACCAGAGCAGCCTGTAAAGTGTGTCTCAGGTCTGCCATTGCAGAGCCTGTGTGCAGTCTGGTACTGCCATGTTGACTGGGCAAGTGCACCCACTTGCCAGTCCCTAAACCTTCCCTTTTATACATATTAGTCACCCCTAAGGTAGGCCCAAGGGCAGGGTGCATTGTAGGTAAAGTGTAGGACATGCCCTGATGTGTGTGGCATGTCCTAATAGTGAATTACAGCCATTTTCGTTTTCACTATTGCAAGGCTACCTGTTCCCCATAGGCCAGAATGGGCAGTTAGATTATAACATCTTATAATCCTATCTGACTCAGGGAACTAGGTAGAAATTCGAGTTTAGTATGCCTGAACTCAGAATGATAAAATACATGTTTTAGTGAAGTTGGTTTTAACATTCTTTGTTTGAAAATACCACTTTTAGAAAGTAGGTATTTTCTTCCCTAACTATCCAAGCCTGCCTCTGCTAGGTTGTGTATTCCTTGTCTGGAGTTTGAGTGACAGGGGCTGGGGGCTTCCAGGAGACAGGGTGAGTCAGCACAGGGCTGAATAGAGAGATCTGCATGTGTCATGTTGTTTGTGGCCTCCTGGTCTGCCTTGCTACGTTGGCGTAGGCCTGGCTGCCATGATGCTTTTTTGCGCACGTTACTTTGTGCCTTTGTTTTTCCAGCCTCTGCTTCTGCCCGGCTATTTTAGAACTGTCTGCATTTCTGTCTTTCACCTTTTCTCCTGTTCCCTTTGGGTTACGTCTGCACAACATGTACAAGGTCGAAAAACAACGTCCCTTGTTCTTGCTGATCTGGCCAGTCCCTCGCACTTAGACATAACACTAAGTACAGCTGCACTGGAGAAATTTGTGTGCTTTTAATATTGTGATTTCACGGTTAGAGGCACTTGGAGAAAAACCTTTCCAGAGAGAAGAGCTGTGCTTGTCTGATGATGTAAACCTTGCATCTAGATATTGAGGTATGGGGGTTCGCCTGACAATGCCCAGAGGTCTTCTGTTTTTATAATAAACTAGCTACTAGCACGGGGAGGGTGGTATGGTCATTTAGCCCTATATCCACTGCTTTATGAAATGCTTTCCCCGTTTGTATTCTATGGAATTGTAACTATGCTGATGATATTATCCTTATACATTATGCTGATAGTACTGGCACGTGTACTGTATCTTAGAGCACTGTAGTTGAAATAAATATTTTGAACTATACAGTGTCTCTTATTACGCACGTTGTGGACAGGTATGAGTGAGTTATGAAAGGGTGTTCTTGTTCCATGCGAGTCCTGGAGAGAGAGAGAGATACCATGTTCTGGGTTGTCTAATCATTGGTAGCATCGCTGCTCATGAGACGCTACAGCTAGTCGGATTGGGATTGTGGGTACTAAGGTTTATGGTTGGCTCACCACTATATTCCGAGGTCCTATTATCCTGTGCATAGCTCTGTGTATGTGCAGAATCCCTACAACATGGCGCAACCAACGAGTGGGCTGCTTATCTGCGAGACGCTTGAGTAGTACTTGTGCTTGTCCACAACCCCTTCGCAGACGCTTCCGGAAGCGTGTGTGAGGGCGATACCTCCTATATTGACGTTTTTATAGGTTCTTTCAAGCTTGAAGTTGTTAAAAGGTTTTAAATACAACCCTATATTGTGCTGCCTCATAATAGGTTGTCGAATATTGTTAGCCTTAATGGCTGTCCAAATTACGGCACATAGCCGCGCAGCACTCCGGGCTCACTTAACAGTGTATGGAGTGCCTGACGCGGGTTTCGATCTGATCTTTGTGGTACAAGCGGATCCTGCTTACCACTTTGAGGTGTTTTACTCTTGGGTCACCTTTCCGGCGGTGGATGGGACTGATAATTTGTTCCATGAATATACAGCCACCGCTGTTCCTAATCTCTATAGACCGTATAGGAATCTTGAAGTACCGCTCACGGCATGGCAACACCGTGTTTGGTTTGATGGCGCCCTCCCCCAACCGGTTACCGCGGTTCGTTTAGGCCCCTTATCGATTGAAGGGGCCACTTGGCCTGTTTTGGCCGGGTATACCCCACATCCGTGTTATATGATGCTTGCAGTCGCTGAACTGCGTAATTTGCATTCGTCTTTGATACGTGTGCATAGAGCTTTAGTACAGTTTGTTACAGGCAACCTCCAGGGAGCCCCGCCTGGAGTTGCAGCCCATCCAGCTGGAGCAGGCAGTGTAACCATAAGTCCCATCATGGTTAATTCGGTGATGGGCAAGTGCCCACAAAATAAGGATGATTTTCCTTATTGGCTTGCAGAAAAATTTGACCAGCTGGAGGCAGTTTTTCCAAATACCTCTCCCGTGGAAAAACACAGGATTCTGACGATTAGTTTGCCAAAAGACTTGATCCCCGAGTTGGCAGAATGCAACAACTGGGGTAAGGTATTCGCAACATTATATGCGAAGTGTTTTGGCACTCCTTCCATGACGGTTCTCCCTCTGTAATTAAACGAGTGCAGGATGAGCATGGCCCTGAAGCGGCTGTGGAATTAGGGATGAGACTGGTGGGAGTGTTCGACGTAGTAGCTGATTTGATCCTTGCAAATGTCAAGGGCGATGCAGTTAACATTCAAGTAGCTAATGCTTTGGCTTTGATCCCAGAACCGGACAAGCCGCGCAAATTACTGAAAATTATTGCACAGGCTTACAAAACAATTGGCCGCAATAGCCTGGGAGTCAAGCCTTTTGCTAAACCGCAAACACAATCGCAACAACAACCAAAAACTCAATCTGAGAAGGATGAGAAACCGTTCTTTACTAAAAAGAGCTGGAGGTTGAAAAAACAGGGTAAGCAACAGAAGAAGCCGGGTCGCGAGGCGCATCCCCTGTTTCCGTCTCTTCTGAACGCACTTATGATTTGTGCGATAGGGC
Organism: Calotriton arnoldi; assembly: GCA_963921515.1. NCBI lineage: Eukaryota > Metazoa > Chordata > Amphibia > Caudata > Salamandridae > Calotriton > Calotriton arnoldi. Next base: position 444,187 of record CAWUFW010003657.1, on the reverse strand, counting down.
GAGAATTAAATCTCCAGAGAGATTTCAAGTCCCTGATTCGCGTTCTCCTCGTTCTTCACAGGCACCAACAACCTCCCAGGCTGGTGGAGGAGATCGCCAGAATAGAGGCAGGGGTCGAGAGGCTCCACAGAGACGAGGCCAACCTCGACAACAAGTCCGAGGGAAATCAGAAGAATTTCAACGTTCTCGCCCACAGTTTCAGAAGAAGAAAGCTGCAGCTGTAACAGCGAGGTATGCCACAGACGGTGAGAACGAGACTCCTGAATTGGACGTGGGCAGTGATGCTCCTAGACAGCGCCGCGGAAGTTACCATAGTGCGGGAGGCGCTACGTCCTCATGTGGAGGCGACAGCAACTGAAACATTTATTACTGTCGAGACAGCAGACACCAGAGTGGCACCCCTGACAGACTATATAATATTGTCATTCAAATTGAAGGTGACATACAGCGTGTTATTAAAGGGATTTTTTGGGAGAATCTGACCTCTTCGTACGACATTCTGTTGGCAGAGGCGGATTGGCCGCCCCCATTCGTACTTGCTGCGCGTAGAGGGGAGGAGGTAATCCTTCCGAGCTTTTCTCGTCATGTCCCCAAGGACAAAGCGGAGGCTCTCGCAGCTGAGTGGGCTGTGTCCCTGGCTCCAGCGTTATACCGCAACCACGTGGGCTGGGATGAAGATTCTCCCCCCCATGATATTCCTTTGCGGTCGCTGCCACAGCCACAAACCCAATATCCCATCAAACGGGAAGCTAAAGGTCCCGTTTCCGAAATTCTGACACAGTTAGAATATCAAGGAGTGATTGAAACATGCGTGTCACCGATGAATAATCCCCTTTTCGCGGTTTCTAAACCCGATGGATCGTACCGCTTAGTTAGTACTTACATTCCCGAATATGCCCAGTGTATCAAGCCACTGTATGCCTTGATACAACCTGACTTTTCGAAGTCATGCTGGCTTCCGGAGCATTCCTCCATACTGCAGTCTTTGCAGACAGACCTACTTGAATCTAAATTCTTGTTGACGCGTGACAACCACACCAACCTGGTGATTAGAATCATTCCAGGGGCAGTGGGTTTCACGTACTTAACCTTTAACGAAGGTGACACAGTACCGATCGCATACAAGTCACATCTTTACACTTCCGCAGAAATGCGCTTTTCATCTGTGGAGAAAGTTTTGACTGCAGTGCAAATGGCGATTCTAAAGGAACGCGCACTGGCACAGGGAAAACGCATTCTGGTGGTAACACCATATCCTGCACTGGAGGCAGTGACGAAAGCAAGTGTTCCGAACTCTAAAGCTTTGCACCCCGTTGGATACAATGGGCAACATCTTTGACGTCTCCGGATGTCACTTTTATCTTTGATTCTTCTCTTCAGACTCAGGAGTTTTTACAGTATGAATTCGTTCATCCTCCTCCTCTGTCCATGCTACCACTTGAGGAATACTAATGTATTATCTATACCGATGGTTCGGCACAACCGGCCACGGGTTCCAAGCATGCTTATTCAGCAGCATGTGCTATTGTTGCAGGTACCATGGTGAACGGTAAATTCAAATCAACTGTAGTGCACACTCAGGCACTAGGAGACAGTACTGAACAATTGGCCGAGCTGCGCGCATTGGTGCTCGCACTTGAGTTCGCTAATCCGGATGTGACCACTCTAATTGTGTACAATTCTTACTACTGTGTTCAGTCTTACAATGACAAACTGTTCTTTTGGTCGCAAAACGACTACAGAGATGCCAAAGCTAGCACAATTAAGCATAAAATGCTTTGGGTTCGAGTGGCAGATTTGAAACAACGTCTGCCTCTCACACAGGTGATTCACACTCTTGGCCACCAGCGTGTGGGCGCACACGCTGTCGGTAACGGTTTGGCAGATGAAGCTGCCAAATCAGCAGTAGCCACGTGCTCAGTCGCAGCAGTTACAAGATCCATGACTAAAATAGATAATGATATTTTAGCAGCTATTGCTGCAACAAAGGAAGGTGCTAATTACCCTAGGGGTTTCCCTTCCAAATATTCTTATCAGTTAGGTCCCAAACAGGCTCCTTACGTAAGAATTCCAGACGTTGGTGTTCGGCTGATTCCCAACGCGGACCGCAGACTTTCCTTGATAACGGCCGCACACGAAGGCATGGCTTCAGCTCATGCTGGCCTGTCTGCGACGGTTTCCATCTTGCAGCAGCGTTACTGGTGGCGTGGTTTATACAAACAAACCCGTACTTATGTGCTTTCTTGTGATGTTTGTCAGCAGATTAAGCCTTCCACGGTTACACGGCCACCACAGACCCCGCTCTGCATTTCTAACAGACCTTTTGGGTGTGTTTACCTGGATCACTGCGGTCCATTTTCTTCTGACACTGCATATAAATACATCTTAGTTGCAGTTTATTCGTGCACACGTTTCATCTGGGTTTGGCCACAACGGAGTGCTGACGCTCGAAATGTCATAAGGGATTTGCGTGTCTTTGTGGGAATTTTCGCCTGTGGCACCTTCCATTCTGACCAAGGTCCGGCGTTCGTCTCTAAGGCTTACAAGGACGCAATGGGTTCATTGGGGGTGCGGGTGAAATTTTCGTCTCCATATCGGCCTGAGGGCAATTCGATTGCTGAACGAATGAACCGTGACTTAAAGCAATCCTTGACAGCTAGAGTCTTAGGTACTGGCAGGAACTGGCTGGCCCACTTGTATACCGTACAACGTGCACTTAATAATCTCCCTAGAAGACCTCTGGTTGGGCGGACCCCATACAAAATGCTCTTTGGCATACGAATGTTTGTGCCCGACCTTGATGGTCTAGACATGGCGGCGCAATCCGCCATCTTTGATGTAGATAACCATTCTACTATGTTACAGGACTTACAAGAAGCCCGAGACAAACTTGCAATCGAACATTTACCTTCAGCCACAGATGCTGTGCTGCAGATTCCGGTTGCCGGCTGGCTTCCGAAGATTGGAGATCTGGTTCGAGAGAAGGTGGAGAACAAAAAGAATTCGGCACCTCTTATCGTGCACCAGTTCCAGTCCTTGGCTTGAAGGGAACTCGTACAGTCATCTTACCACCGCTTCCTGGTCGCAAAGAGAACAGATACATCTCAGTGGAAAATGTCAAGCTACAACATCTGGCCGATCCTGAATAGTGTTACACCAGCGGTCTCTTGTCCTGTCATTTCCCGGACAAATGTTTGTGGCCCTCCGGCCCGAACGGTCACTGATGTTGCTATCGAGATGGTAGATTTGCCTGATTGCTTACTCGACGACCCGAACTCCCCCTGCAACGAGGAGACTGAGTATACCTACCCCGCCAACGAGTCGGTGGCTCACCTACCAACAATGCCACTGAGCCCAACACGTTATTCCTTTGACTCGGATTCCACCTCATCACTTGTTCCGTCCAAATTCAGTATTTTTGTATCCTGGTTCAGAGACAATTTTTTGATTCCCCCTTGGACATACATCTGGTTGGTACTATTCCTGATTTTTCTGTTCATGTCCATTGGCTTTGTCACAGTGTTTTTCTACTCATCAATGGTCACTATTTACCAGAACGCTCTGCAGTGAACTGTGTCGCTGGAACTTTGGCTCCACATTCTTCATCTCACATCATGAAGCTTGACCACACATTTGTGAACATTTCAGCTTTTCCAGTCGCTGATGGCATCGTATGGGATGCAGGTAAATTTCCAAATTCATGGACCAACCGAGATTATTAATGTACCAAATGTCCTCCGTGTTTCAATGGGTGATGTCGTTAAAAGTAATATTCATTCTGACGATTGGGATGTGCATGCAGTTGAATCATTATTTATTGATTTGAAATATTATGCTGCTTTTAATGCTGAAGATTTGTACATGAATTCTGCAAGTTATGCCGATTTGTATTGTTACCAGCATTGGGGCAACCACTTTGTCCATAAACCAAGTGAACTGCGGGGTCCCTTTAATTACACCCAATGGGAGCATTGTCCAACCCCTTCGCCAGGTAGCTCCCAGACTCTTAGAAATAAGTTTACTTACTTTACAGACTTTGATAGATCGAACCCTGGGTCCTATTATTTTAAATTGAACACTTCATCCACGCAGAAAATCATGCTGACCCACACCAAATTGCTATATTCGGGTTCCTTTTTGAGCGCCTTAGCTGTGGGTGGTTATGAATACTGGAAGGACACCATTGACTTGAAATCTATTTGGAGCTCCAAACCATGGCAGGTGCAAGGCACAGAAGCCTTGCACCGTGCTTGCCTTATCCCGGCCCAAATTTTATTTTTGAATAATACCATCTATCAAACTACGTGTTGGGGTTTGGCTACTTCTAAACAATTGAATGCACCTTCCATTCCTGTGTTGTCATCCGCTCCCAACTCAAGCTTGCATTTCAATATGTCCCTTACCTCGGTGCAAGCTTTGTTTCAGAACAATTCGTTTAATGTCTCCACGTTTGTTCAGTCACCCTGGTTGGCTTGGCCGACAGCAGCAGACGCATGCCAGCTCCGTTTTCATGACTCAGCTCCTGGGTACAAACAGGATAGACCAGACCCGAGGTTTTCTGACTCTCGTACTGTTACGACATATTCTGTTGGTAAATTATGTAAACAGTGGTTGCAGCACTCTTCTTTAGATTCTGTAAAACAGCATTTGTCCCTGCTATCAGGCAACATTGATCTGTCCGATTTTGTGCTGGGGCCTCATGGCCCTCGACCTAAGAGATTCATTTATGAAACTTATAATGAACTCTGGAAGCTTTCGCAAATTGAAGCTGCTTCCCGTCTAAGGGAAATAGATCAAGCAAATTTGGAAAAGGTGCTTGCTGTTGTTGACAATAGTATTAATACCCTGTCTTCCTGCATTTACACGTTAGAGAATATTGTGTCCTCCGTTGTGGATATTGTACAAGATGATGTTTCTGTGTTATATCATGGTCAGAATCAATTGCGTTCAGTTATGCAGTTTGCATGGACTTTGCAGACACTTAAGATGGGTAAAGTTCCTTGGCACTTTTTGAACACCTCTGCCTTATTCCTGCCTTTTAATTTAACTGACAAACAGCAGTTCATGTCCATGAAAGATGCAGCATACACTCTGTTACATATCGAGAAAATAGAGCCCTTACCATTCTCTGTGGCGGAATTGGATTCTGCTGTGTGGCTAGTGCATGGGGTTATCGCCTTGCCTTTTTCTTTATTTGAGTTTAGTTCGTGCATGAAACATTATCCTGTGGGCCGTTTCCAGCCCTTGGGCAGTGCCTTCCTGCATGAACTTTGGTCCCTGCCTTTCATGTATAAATGCCTGAGGGACGGGAAGGAGGTTTTTCTCACAGGGGAGTCATGCGATTCTACTGTGGGTCATTCCCTTATTTGCAAGAACATTAAATTGCACGGAGCTTGTAACGTTTTGGCTCCGAATCTTGCTTGTGTTTTAAAGGGCATTCCTGCTCCTGCTATTTCTCCTACTTTCACTGTGCTTGCAAATGGTAGCTATCTGCTTCTGAATAATCAGGACTGCTGTGGCATGCTGGCCGGCATACCCTATATTGTTACAGTTTCACACTGGGTTGTCTGCTGCAAAAATGTGCTTTTTCCTCCCCGCACGACGTCATAGATAGTTCCATTTGGCCTTCCATTCCTACTTTGAAGGCGGATTTCAATAAATTGAGCAGAATAAAGGCGCTATTATTGAACCAGGAGGTTATGCTCACATCCGCCCGGGAGACATTCATTCTCCAGGTGGCGAGTACCCATAGTGAAATACAGGCCCTTTTGAACACTAACCTCCCACAACATTTCGGTGAACTGATTCACCGTGTTTTTAATGCATCACGCACCGAAGGCCTGGTGCACTTTTTTAAAGTTGTGGGCTCTGGCCTTTCAGACTATCTTTGGTGTAATACCGGCTTTTATTCATTCCATTTTTTCCAGCGTCTTTGGCGGCTTTCCGTTGATCCTCGCCTTAGCGGCTGGTATACTGCTTTTAGTCTGTTTACTACGCAATGGCTGCACCTCCTTGGGCCCTTCTCAACCCAGGTCGACTCCAGATGCTCCGTGAGCGCATCCTCGCTGGCTTCGGCATCCTGCCATTGGCGACGCTCAGTGTGTCCTATAGACTTTCTTTTCGCTTTGCGTATTTCACTTGCGTGCAACCTGTGATGTCTTGCATCAGATGTCCTTTCTCGTGGTCCTTGGATTATTGCCTCTCCAATACGTCTCTGTCTCGACCGGAGTTTGTCCTGCTGGTGGGTCCCTTAGAGGCCCATGAACTGGACTGTTCCGGTGCAGGCTACATGGCACGTGCGGCTGCACTGGGGATTTTGGCACAATGGGATATCTGGGCGGCTGCTCAGAATCTCCTACAACAAAGTTATATTGAGTACCACGCAAGTTGTCCCGCAATGCTGTTCGCTGCTCCCTCTTGCGAGGAACATGACTGCAGTTTTGATTTATTGGACTGGATGGCGTCGCTTTTTCCGACGATTCCAATGATGTCCTCTTGGAAGGTGTGGCGTTTTTCTGCACTTACACTCTGTTGGATTGAAAGGGCCTTCGCTTTCCGCGACCTGCCTCGCTGGATTTTCTTTATTCTACAATTTTTTTTCCTCTCCCATTCATTGTCCTTCATGGGGACTATTCCAAAACAGACGTTTCTGTTCGGCTCCATCTATTTGAACTCTGTCTTCGTCCTATGTCTTAGCCAATGGACTGCCCAGGGGAGGGTGTCATGTGGTTTGTGGCCTCCTGGTCTGCCTTGCTACGTTGGCTTAGGCCTGGCTGCCATGATGCTTTTTGCGCACATTACTTTGTGCCTTTGTTTTTCCAGCCTCTGCTTCTGCCCGGCTATTTTAGAACTGTCTGCATTTCTGTCTTTCACCTTTTCTCCTGTTCCCTTTGGGTTACGTCTGCACAACATGTACAAGGTCGAAAAACAACGTCCCTTGTTCTTGCTGATCTGGCCAGTCCCTCGCACTTAGACATAACACTAAGTACAGCTGCACTGGAGAAATTCGTGTGCTTTTAATATTGTGATTTCACGGTTAGAGGCACTTGGAGAAAAACCTTTCCAGAGAGAAGAGCTGTGCTTGTCTGATGATGTAAACCTTGCATCTAGATATTGAGGTATGGGGGTTCGCCTGACAATGCCCAGAGGTCTTCTGTTTTTATAATAAACTAGCTACTAGCACGGGGAGGGTGGTATGGTCATTTAGCCCTATATCCACTGCTTTATGAAATGCTTTCCCGTTTGTATTCTATGGAATTGTAACTATGCTGATGATATTATCCTTATACATTATGCTGATAGTACTGGCACGTGTACTGTATCTTAGAGCACAGTAGTTGAAATAAATATTTTGAACTATACAGTGTCTCTTATTACGCACGTTGTGGACAGGTATGAGTGAGTTATGAAAGGGTGTTCTTGTTCCTGCGAGTCCTGAGAGAGAGAGAGATACCGTGTTCTGGGTTGTCTAATCATTGGTAGCATCGCTGCTCATGAGACGCTACAGCTAGTCGGATTGGGGTTGTGGGTACTAAGGTTTATGGTTGGCTCACCACTATATTCCGTGGTCCTATTATCCTGTGCATAGCTCTGTGTATGTGCAGAATCCCTACAACACATGCAGATAGGAGGGAGGAGTTGCACCTGGGACCTGAATAGGGCTGTGCCTTCCCTCCACAATGCTGGCTCCACCTCCAGTGGTGTGTCTGATGTCCCTGGCCTACACTGTGAAAGGAAAGAAGGAGTCTTGTAAACAAAGTGCTCCAGGACTGACCAGAACTGGTTTGGACTAGGCAAAGGCCTCTCTGCCTTCAGAGAACAAAGAGAAACTGTGTATAAAAAGGGGGACCCAGACCCCAGAACTTTAGATCACTTCTGGGAATCAAGACGAACCTTTGCTGAGGAGAAGAACCAGGAAGCTGAAGGAGGAGACTACCCCTGTGCTGTGTGTTTGGGGGTTGGCCTGCAGTGGTTGCTTCACTGCCAAAGAAAGGAGAAAAGGACTGAGTGTGCTTTCTATCAACTTGAAGAAGAATCTCCAAGGGCTTGAACTAGAGCTTGCCTCCTGCCTGAAGTCTCAGGGATACAAGACTTCACCAACCAGCTCCCCCCCTGAATTCCCTTGCTGGGAATTGAAGTGCCTGCTGTTGTGCTGGGCCTTCTGAGAGACTGCGTGTCGCTGGGAGCTGGAAGCGCGACGCAACGACGGGAAGCGTGTCGCCGCCGCAGCAGCTGTCGTCGCATCGCAGAAGAACCGAGCCGCCGCTGCCGCTGTCATCATCGCATCGCCGAAGCGCGGCGCATCACCGGAGAAGCGGGACGCCGCCACAGAGATCGACGTCGCATGCCCGGAGAAGCGCGTCACAGGGCCTGTCGCGGCTCCAAAGATCATCGAGTCGCCGCACGGCCGTCGGGCGTGCACGCATCACATCAACGTTGTCGCATCGCAACCAAGATGCCATTTTGTCGCATCGCACAGGAGAAGAGTATCGCATCGAGGTGCCATCTTGTCGCATCGCACCGGAGAGCAGTAAGAAACTGACGCATCACCTCCCCACACAGTAAGGAAGCGAGCATCAACTCCCTGCGCAGCAGTAAGGAACCGACGCATCCACTCCCTGAGTGTAAGGAACCGACGCATCACCTTCCCTGCGACCCTTTTGTTTTCTTTGCGTTACGCATTCAAGGTACATTGAGAGTAAAGTGCCGCATCTACAACTTGAGAGAACTGAGCTATTTTATAACATTTTAAAGTCTATTTTTGAGTACAGTATTGTGGATTTTTGTCGTTGGTCTTGTGATAAGTCTATATAAAAATACTTATTTTTATAAATACAACCTGTGTGGTGTCCATCTGTAGTGTTATCACTGTATTACTGTATGTGTTCACAAATGCTCGTGCCAAGCTACCAAGGGGGTGCGCATGGGTTATTTTAGGAGTGTACCCCCTTACCCTGACTAGACGCAAGGGTCCCTATTTGGTCAAAGGTACCTACCTCTGCCAACTAGAGACCCCCAAATCCAACATTGGTGGTCAGCGGTGAGGATTTGGACTTGCATTTGTGATTCATATACAGTGATTGGTGTACACTACTAGTGAGTGCAGACCATAACGCAACCACATACTTTTTGAGAATTTTTCCTTGGAACTTCTTTTCTATTTTTGATTCTCGAGAACTGCCAGTCTTTTTGCCACCATGAGCAAGTCAGCATCCATAGTATCTGTAACATCATATTGGAAGAAGAGAGAATTGATACTTACACTGTGCCTTATCTCAAAGCTTTGTGCAAAAATGTAAAATCTCTGTGAAAGGCCTCACCAGGAAAGAGGAATACCAGAAGGCGCTGAGGGCCTGGGTAGAATCTAGGAATGCCAGTGAGCATCCTGAGGAGCCAGTAATGGAGGCAGAGGATTTAAATGAGCAACTTGAGGGGCCAGTGGGCCCAACCGGAGGAAAGCACCTTCAGGGGCGGGCAGCAGTGTTTCTTCCAAGGGATTGTCCCCAGGAGAGCTGGAGGACAGAGCAAAGGAAAGGAAGCATAAGATGGAGCTAGCTAGGCTCAAAATGGATGGTCAGAAAGACATAGAGAGCAAGAAAATAGAGCTTGGGATGGAATTAGAGATGAAGAAGTTAGCCTTAGAGGAAAAGAGAATGCATTTTGAGCATGAGAGAATGATGAGGGAGTTGGAGTTGAAAGCCAGGGGCTGAGGGATTCCTCCCTCTGGTGGCAGCAAAATTGTATTATTGAGTGCTGAGGAAGTGCACACACCCAGATATGTGGCGCCTGACTTGGAGGGGGTTGACTTACGCCAGGAGGTTCAAGGACGTGAGGTAGCTCCGGTGGTGCACAGTGTCCCTGAGATAGATTGGGGAACTGGCCCAGGGGTTCATGGTCCAAGTGGTGGGAGGGACACTCCACTGACTCTAGATGAGAGGAGCAGGGAGGGGGGTTCCCCCATGGTTGAAGTCCTGGTGTGTGAGTGTGGAGACCGCCCAGAAGAGTGTGGGTTGAGTGGCAGAGACAGTCATATACTGTCTTGCTAATCTCAGGAGAGTGGTGTGGAGTACGTGTGCAAGGCACTGGATGGTGAGGTGAAGGATAGCTTGGTTAACCCTTGTGTGGGGCTATGTGACTCAATTGTGGGAGAGCATATTGTAAGTCCCTGTTTTCCAGAGCTATGCCAGCACCTGTTGGAGGGTGAGTTCTCTGACCCCAGGGAGCTCACCAAGGAGGCAGACCTCTGGCTGCGTGTCAGAGGGTCTGAAGAGGTATCTGGGGGTGATCCGAAAGAAGGTGGCTCAGGCTTCTCCCAACCAAGTGAGGTGGGGGAAGAGGTTCAGAGTAGCCCAGCTAGGTTCCAGGGTAGTGGGAGGGGTGTAGGGACTCACGTCCTGTCTCAGTGGAGAAGGAGTGAGTGTGGGGCTGCGTGTCCCAAGGTGCCTGAAACCCAGTCTCAGGGCCTGGATGGTTCTTTAAGGGAACACCAGGTAGGGAGCCTAGGCTGTCCTGATGGGCCGCCCGTTGAGGGGGATCCCGTAGTGTCTGGTGAACTGGGAGTGTCTGTAAGCAGGCCTCCATCAGTTCTGGTGTCTGGCAGTGCCACTCCTAAGTGGAGGGTGCAGAAGTCCAGGTTGAGGGGTGAGAGGGGGAAAGAGTCCCCAGTGGAAGAACCAGTGGGTCAGGGGCCAGCCAGAAGGGCTGAGTCTCCTAGCAGTGACCATGGTGACACCACTTCTGTCCTGGGGGGTCTTCACGCACTGTTAGATGGACAGGTGTTGGGAGATCTGCGTCAGGCGGACTGTCACACGACACATGGGTTATGTGTCACCCTCAGGGGGGGCATGCGTGCTCCCAGGGAAGTCCTGGTGCGCCAGGCGGGTGCTCCGCCGCAGGGTTCCATCCCTGGGTTGGGAGGCAAGGTTCAGGTGTTGTCTGACCTGGAGGGAGGGACTACTGTAAACAGTGTCCTGACCGGTTTGTCTTCTAGAGGTACCACTCCTGAGGGGAGGGTGCAGTATTCTGGAAGGGGGTGCAGAGGGAGGGAGTCCTCGCCTCTGACCCCGGCGCAGCCTGAGGGTTTAGATCCCAGGTTGCTGGAGAGAGGTCATGAACTGGTGGGAGAGTTGTGTTCTGAGGTTGCCTCTCATAGGAGGAGAGTGCGGAACTCCAGGTGGGAGGATCAGTGGCAGTTGGGAACTACACTGAAAGGAAGGGTGGAGAATGGCTATTATGTGCCAGGGGTTACTGCCCCCACTCTGTGGATTGGCAAGGACCGGAGGTCTCTGGATGGCCTAGGGCCTGGTCCTGGCCGTGGACAACTAGGGAGTACCAGTGGGGTAGCCTAGTTGGTCCTGAGAGTATGGACAGAGGAATTGAAATGGGTTCAGATTGGCGTAGAACTGGAATATGCCCCTGCTGTTGCGGGCCAGGGTCCATGTTCTATCGTCCAAAGCAGAGAAGCCCATCAGGGCAGTGATTGGTCTCCTCTGCGTTTTGGCTGGAAGGGGGTTGTGTTGGACTTGGCCCTTTTTGCAGGGTCATCCCTGAACTTTTTGCCTTCCTCCTGTATTTTTTTCTGACCTGTTGTTGGCTGTTTTATGACTCTGGCCACTTTACCACTGCTGATCAGTGCTAAAGTGCATATGCTCTCCCTATTGTAGAGTGATGTATGAATTAGTGACTCCATGATTGGCTTGTTTGGTTTACTTGTCAGACCCTAGTACAGTGCACTGCGTGTGCCCAGGGCTTGTAATCATGCTGCTGGTGGGCTTGCAGCACTGGTTGTGCCACCCACCGGAGCAGCTTGTAAAGTGTGTCTCAGGTCTGCCATTGCAGAGCCTGTGTGCAGTCTGGTACTGCCATGTTGACTGGGCAAGTGCACCCACTTGCCAGTCCCTAAACCTTCCCTTTTATACATATTAGTCACCCCTAAGGTAGGCCCAAGGGCAGGGTGCATTGTAGGTAAAAGGTAGGACATGCCCTGATGTGTGTGGCATGTCCTAATAGTGAATTACAGCCATTTTCGTTTTTCACTATTTCAAGGCTACCTGTTCCCCATAGGCCAGAATGGGCAGTTAGATTATAACATCTTATAATCCTAACTGACTCAGGGAACTAGGTAGAAATTCGAGTTTAGTATGCCTGAACTCAGAATGATAAAATACTTCTTTTAGTGAAGTTGGTTTTAACATTCTGTTTGAAAATACCACTTTTAGAAAGTAGGTATTTTCTTGACTAACTATCCAAGCCTGCCTCTGCTAGGTTGTGTATTCCTTGTCTGGAGTTTGAGTGACAGGGGCTGGGGGCTTCCAGGAGACAGGGTGAGTCAGCACAGGGCTGAATAGAGAGATCTGCATGCAGATAGGAGGGAGGAGTTGCACCTGGGACCTGAATAGGGCTGTGCCTTCCCTCCACAATGCTGGCTCCACCTCCTGTGGTGTGTCTGATGTCCCTGGCCTACACTGTGAAAGTAAAGAAGGAGTCTTGTCAACAAAGTGCTCCAGGACTGACCAGAACTGGTTTGGACTAGACAAAGGCCTCTCTGCCTTCAGAGAACAAATAGAAACTGTGTATAAAAGGGGGACCCAGACCCCAGAACTTTAGATCACTTCTGGGAATCCAAGACGAACCTTTGCTGAGGAGAAGAACCAGGAAGCTGAAGGAGGAGACTACCCCTGTGCTGTGTGTTTGGGGGTTGGCCTGCAGTGGTTGCTTCATTGCCAAAGAAAGGAGAAAAGGACTGAGTGTGTTTTCTATCAACTTGAAGAAGAATCTCCAAGGGCTTGAACTAGAGCTTGCCTCCTGCCTGAACTCTCAGGGATACAAGACTTCACCAACTAGCTCCCCCCCCTGAATTCCCTTGCTGGGAATTGAAGTGCCTGCTGTTGTGCTGGGCCTTCTGAGAGACTGCGTGTCGCTGGGAGCTGGAAGCGCGACGCAACGACGAGAAGCGTGTCGCCACCGCAGCAGCTGTCGTCGCATCGCAGAAGAACCGAGCCGCCGTTGCCGCTGTCATTATCGCATCGCCGAAGCACGGCGCATCACCGGAGAAGCGGGACGCCGCCACAGAGGTCGCCGTCGCATCCCCGGAGAAGCGCGTCGCAGGGCCTGTCGCGGCTCCAAAGATCATCGAGTCGCCTCACGGCCGTCGGGCATGCATGCATCACATCAACGTTGTCGCATCGCAACCAAGACGCCATGTTGTCGCATCGCACCGGAGAAGAGTATCGCATCGAGGTGCCATCTTGTCGCATCGCACCGGAGAGCAGTAAGAAACCGACGCATCACCTCCCCACACAGTAAGGAAGCGAGCATCAACTCCCCTGCGCAGCAGTAAGGAACCGACACATCCACTCCCCTGAGTGTAAGGAACCGACGCATCACCTTCCCTGCGACCCTTTTGTTTTCTTTGCGTTACGCATTCAGGTACATTGAGAGTAAAGTGTCGGATCTACAACTTGAGAGAACTGAGCAATATTATAACATTTTAAAGTCTATTTTTGAGTACAGTATTGTGGATTTTTTGTCGTTGGTCTTGTGTTAAGTCTATATAAAAATACTTATTTTTATAAATACAACCTGTGTGGTGTCCATCTGTAGTGTTATCACTGTATTACTGTATGTGTTCACAAATGCTCGTGCCAAGCTACCAAGGGGGTGAGCAGGGGTTATTTTAGGAGTGTACCCCCTTACCCTGACTAGACGCAAGGTCCCTATTTGGTCAAAGGTACCTACCTCTGCCAACTAGAGACCCCCAAATCTAACAAGGACGTAACGCGAAAAACTCGGAAGAATCACATCCTTCCCCCTTGATGCGGCCAGTACAAAAGGTGGGGGCCAATCTGCCTCTGTTAACAAAATGTCATAGGAAGCGGTCAGATTCTCCCAAAAAATCCCTGTAACCACACATTCAATGTCACCTTCAATTTGAAAAACTATATTATACAGCCTATCCGGGGGGGCAACCCAGGTGTCAGCTGTCTCTACTGTAATGAAAGTTTCAACTGCTGTCGCCTCCAGACAAGGATGCAGTGCCTCCCACACTATGGTAACTTCCGCTGCGCTGTCGAGCAGAGTCACTGCCCAAGTCCAATCCAACAGTCGGGTTCTCACCGTCTGAGGCAAATCTCGCTGTCAAAGCGGCAACCTTTTTCTTTGGAAACGGGGGACAGAAGCGTGGTTGCTCCTTTTGTTTTCCCTTGACGTCGAATTGACGAGGCTGATCACGTCCATGTGGTGCACTCTTGCCACGATCCTGGCGATCTCCACCACCGACTTGAGAGCCAGATGTGTCCTGTAAAGAACGAGGAGAACGCTGATCAGGGACTTGAAACCTATCAGAAGACTTAATTTTCGTGCGGTTGCGCAAGTCATAAGTACGCTCAGAAGTGTCAGGTCTCAGTGAACCAGCACGCGAACCCTGCTTCTGTTGTTGCTGCCCCTGTTTTTTATTTTTCCAGTTCTTTTTAGGAAAGAACCGACGTCCATCTTTATCTGTCTGGACTTTTTGTGTAGTTTGAGATTGAGTTTGCGTTTGAGTAAAAGGCTTCACCCCAACCTATTGCGGCCTCTGGTCTTATAAGCCTTTGCAATAATTTTTGGTAATTCACGTGGTTTGTCTGCATCAGGCACTGCCTCCAAGCGATTTGCCACTTGAAAGCTTAGCGCATCGCCCTTGACATTTGCAAGGATCATATCTGCAACTACGTCGAACACCCCCACCAGTCTCAATCCCAACTCAACAGCCGCCTCGGCTTCATGTTCATCTTGAACACGTTTAATCACTGTAGGGAGTACGGTCATGGAAGGAGTGCCGAAACACTTCGAATATACCGCTGCAAACACCTTGCCCCAGGTGTTACAATTAGCCAACTCGGGAAGTAAGTCCTTTGGAAAACTAGTAGTCAATATCCTGTGTTTCTCCACAGGAGATGTGTTCGGAAAAACAGCCTCAATTTGGCCAAATTTTTCAGCAAGCCAATAAGGTAATTCATCCTTATTCTGTGGACGCTTGCCCATCACTGAATTTACCATAACGGGACTGATGGTCATACCACCGGGTCCCGCAGGTTGCGCAGCAACTCCAGGTGGTCCCACCTGAAAGTTGCGCAACATGAACTGTATAACAGCTCTATGAACGCGTATTAAAGACGTATGTAACACGCGTAGTTCTGCAAGCGTCGCCGTCGTCAAACGACACGGGTGTGGGGTATACCCAGCCAAAACGGGCCACGGGGCCCCATCTATCGATAAAGGACCTAAACGTACCGCCGTTATTGGGTGAGGAAGGGTTCCATTAAACCAAATTTGGTGTTGCCAAGCTGTAAGCGGAACCTCAAGAGCCCGATAGGGCTGATAAGCATTAGGAAGGGCCGTAGGCGTATATTCGTGAAACAAGTTATCTGTTCCGTCCACCGCCGGAAAGGTGACCCAAGAATAAAACACTTTGAAGCGGTAAGCCGCATCTGCCTCTACTACAAAAATCAGCGCAACACCAGCATTAGGGACTCCATACTGAGTCAAATAAGCCGTGAGTGCTGCCCTATTAGCGGCCGGAATCTGGACCGCCATAACTGTTAATAAGGAAAAACAACCTAGAGCGCGGCAGCACAATAATGGGTTTAGAATAAAGAGAAACCTTTTCAAGCTTGAAAGAACCTATAAAAACATCAATATAGGAGGTTACACCGTCACAACTGTCTCCGGAAACAGAGGCGAGGGTATTGTGGACAAGCACAAGCACTACTCAAGCGTCTCGCAGATAAGAACCAGACCAAACGTTGGCGGCGCCATGTTGCAGGGATTCTGCTCATATACAGAACTATGCGCAGGAAAACGGGACCTCAGAGCATAGGGGTGTACCAACCTACCACATTAGTACCCACAATCCCAAACCGACTAGCTATAGTGTCTCATTCGTTCTCCGACTAACAGCGAAGCTACCAATGATTAGACAACCCAGAACACGACACTCCCGACTCTCTCAGGAATCGCGGGAGCCAGACAACTCTTTCGCTCACTCACTCATACTTGTCCACAATGCTGAGTAATCAGAGTCACGGTATAGTTTAAAATGTTTATTTCAACTAACGCGCTCTATGGTACAGTACACGTGCCATTACTAGTAGCAAAATGCATAAACACAATATAGTCAGCATTGTCACAATTCCTTAGAATATAAACGGGGATATCATTTTGTAAAGACAGTGGAAAAGGTCTACAATACCTAACCACCCTCCCCGTGGTAAGAAATAGTTTATTATAAAAAAGAAGACCTCTGGGCTTTGTCAGCAGACCCCATACCTCAAGGCCTAGATGAAAGGTTTACATCTCAGGACAAGCACAGCTTTTCTCTCCGGAAAGGAATCTCTCCAAGTGCCTGCACCACATGTGTTGCTTGCAATATTAAAGCATACGATTTTCAGTAGTGCATCTGTGTGTCATGTTATGTCTAGGTGCGAGGGACTGACCAGAACAGAATAACAAGGGGCATTGTTGATCGACCTTGTACATCGTGTGCAGACTAAACCTCAGAGCACAGCAGAGAACGCGAAAAGCAGACAGTTCTCATGTGAAAGGGCACAAACAGAGTCTTGCGAAATCTATGCATGCAGTGTCGTGCGCAAAAGCAGCCTCATGGCAGCGAAGCTCATGCTAACTTAGCAGATGTCAACAATGGACCCACAATCCATACTACACCTTAAAACGATTTTGTTAGTCTATCTCTTAAATTTGATATATTTTATGTTTCATCATACATTTGTCTCTATTTTTCTTCTCATTCCACATCTCTAATTTATTGTAACCACACATACTCAGATTTTGAAAAGGTATTAGTGTATAAGGCAGAACCACAGCTGTTACTTGATTGCTAAGAGGAACATCAGAAAACGATATGGTATAATTGGGGAACTTTATTATTTTCTCTAGTGAGTGGGATTTCAATTTTAATAAATTGTAATTTATGGAAAAACTCTGATCACTGTTTATTTGGTCCATAATCCATAACAGAGTTCATAATCTTCTTTTACATTCTCTGAAGTAACAAGATTGTGTTCCAGGGTTCTACTTTACAAATGTATTGTTCATTCACAGTGAATCTTATGTCTGCTTCAGTTTCTAGGGCTGTTTTACCCTTTGCATACCAACTACTATTTTAATGAATACATTTCCTTTCTTTCTTCCGCTAGTTCTCTCTTTCCAAATCTTTCATGGGCATCCAGCTTAATTGCTGTGTGCAAGCTTTGAATGTGAGGAAAAATAAATGTATTCCCACGAAAGATCTTTGACCCAGATAACTTATTAGCACAGCTACAGCACCCAGTGGGGCAAAAGAAAGATATTCTTTTTGTTCAGAGGCATAGACAAAGCTCAGCACTAAAAAACAGTGTTCAGAAGAAAGGACATATCATTTATTTTTGTTTGAATCACATTTTCTCCCTTCTCTGCTCAAAGGGTCTACACCAGTTATGCTCACTAAATTAAACAGGACACAATAAAGCTGCATACTAGGAAGTGCAAAAAAGGCAAAAAACACAAGATAGCAGGCCTTTTTGGGTCGAGCATTCGAGACCTCTTGTATATACTTTAGTATATACATATATGTGTATGTACTTTGTGGGCTCTGGAGATCAGCACTAGGACTTGTCTCCTTCCCCTTAGGGACTTTTTTTCCCTGTTCAATTGCCTCTTTTTAACTGTCTCCATAGAAAACCAACAGTAGAAATTAGTAAAATACCAGAATTGCTTTCTGCTTGTTCAACTGCCTCTATTTAACTGTCTTGATAGAAAACGACCAGCAGAGGTCAGTAAAATACCAGAATTGCTTTCTGCTGATGGACTCTCTTTTTTATTTTTCTGGCAACTGCCTCTATTTAGCTTTCTTGATAGAAAACGACCAGCAGAGGTCAGTAAAATACCAGAATCACTTTAGCATTCTCTAGATTCCAGTCCATAGAAATTGTCTTCCACAAGCACCCGTAGACAATAATATTTTTTTCAAATCTTGTATTTTCAGTGATATGACCACCGAAGGCCCTGATTTTTTATTAAAAACAGAGCTTTGGACTATACCATTTCCCGCTGAAAGGCAATATTTCTCTCCATGTGTTCCCATACCTGGTGTGTCAAAGGGGAGTTACTGGGGTGTTATCTGGGTGGATCAGCCAAAACACCCACAGGCTTTGTTGCAAAGCCTGATCTACTAAATCAGCCAGGTGGGGCTTTCTGTCAAAAACTAACGTCTCTTTGAAGCAGGCATTAACAAATAGAAATGTTTTCATTTCTCAAAAAAACCTAAGCATTGCATGTGTTCTGAAGTGCACAGCACATATCAAGTGCTTGGGATCCTTTTATGTTTGTCTAGACTTAGGAAATGTGTACAGGAAGTTGCTGCTTCCACTTCAAATCCTATGTTACACAGCACACAAACACCTCTGTGAGGCTGTGCGTCAGTCAGGGCTGACTCTTAGAGTGCAAGTACAGGGAGTAATAATAGATGTAGCTCTTCGCAGTGTTTTCTAGGAGTGAGTCAATAATTTTGCTCCACTGGAGGAGTTTGTAGAGTTTTGCCCACTACGTGTTCTGCTTAGAACACATAGTTCTGGCAAAACTACACCAACCGCCATGTGGCAGAGTTTTTTTACCATGCGCTGCCCGCTAACGTTAAGTTGGCAAGTGCAAGCAAGAATTTACATTCCCTAGCATGATTTTCTCGTGCTAGAACGTTTTCCGGCGAGATTTCTCAACGCAGATGGTCACAGCAGTTTGTGACAGTTCGGGTTGAGGAAGCTGCCGCTAGAGTACAAAATATACTCGAGCGGCAGAAAGATGCAGCGCCCTCTGACACACCTTGTGGTACCGCTTGCCTGATTTTGCAGCGCGGAACAAGCTCCTGGCACTAAAAATCAGCACGAGCAGCATGACATGCCGTATTCTGCCCGCTCACGGAACTTCAAGGAATCTCGCTGAGTTTTTATGTACCTGCGTGGACCGCAAGTTCCGCCCACCCCTAGTGTTTTCCCCATTTTGCAAAGCACAGCAAATTTGGTTCCAGAGCTGTTTTGTGTTAAAAAATATTAAATATGGGCCTCTGTCTCCAATATTTTCATAGGAACTTCCATACACTGTGACTGAAATGGTGGAGGCTGATTTTTTCAAGTGCCTTGATGTCAGCCACAACCAAAGTATTGCTTCACCCACATACATGTGAATTAACTGCCCACACCAGTAGGGGGCGAGGGCCACTCTAGTAGTGGAAGTGGAAGGAGGTATCATAATAACATTTTTGGCATGGGCAGTTATTTTCTTTAGAAGTTAGGCTCCAGGACCACATTAGAGGTCCATAAACCTCTTTAAATAGTTCAAAGGCCCAGAAAGTCTGAGTGACAGCAAATACTTCCAAATATTTGCGGCAGTTCCATTACACAATGTGGAATGCCTCTCCAACCCAAGCGATTAACGTGTTACAGAAATAAATCAGTGTGGACCTTATGAGGGAAATAAAAGTATGCCGCCATCCCAGAATGACAATGCAGACTGAAAGCAATATTGTATGTTGTGGCCAAAGATTACACCCTGTGCCCAGAGCCCAAAAGACCAAAGCCATACACTCAGAATTCTGTGGGAAGGCAGACTGGGTACATCACATGGCTGAAGGCTGCACCATACAACCAGCGCCCCTCTGCATTTCACAAGGCTGCGAACAGTAGGTTTACTTGGGCAACGTGCACAAGGGGATGGCAAGGCCTTATGGATGCTTTGGACAAGGGCCAAACTATAGTATTGAACGACCACAAACACTTGGTAAAAAAAATTCTCAAAGAGGAGCTATGAATCTTTATTCCAAAAACAAAATTGAATTGGTATTGTGGGTATGATTTCAAACCTAAGATCGTCTTGAAATTCACCAGTTATGCATATCTGCACAACTATAATTCTCATATTGCACTGCTTATGACCGGACTATGCTAATCATCTGCAAACGTCATAGATAGTGGATCTTTGAGAACTGATGCTGATAGCTGAGCTGGCCAAAAGGGCAGGCCCTGAACCTAGAGCAATATTAGTTTGGCCAAAATCCTTTTAAAACACACTATTGTGGAATGCATTGCATGCGTTCTCACTTCTCACTAAATTAAAATGCACTATTTATTTAGTCCCTAAAATTATATTTTAGTCTAGGAGTAAGATTTCATCCTATGGAAATTATAGAAAATTCGTTCTTCTAGCTCTCCTTTCCATGTCACCAGCTAGTTAGCTTCTGCGTATGACAGTGCCCTAAAAACATGGGATGATCGCCCTTTGCTGAATTAGAATTCTCATCCTGCACACCCGACATAACCATCCTCTCGTGCATGCAGCCCTTCATGTGAGCTGCACATCTCAAAGGCAAGCTGCGGAACGCCTCACATTTGCATATATTTTGATTCTAAAACTGAAAAAAGCGTTATTAAGTAACACATGGGGGCAAACAATTCCCGATCTTTTAACTAGAGATTACAAAATACTTTCTCTCAGTAATCAACGTTTTTCAAGTAGCAATACAAATGTAATGCCAACTAAACCGACCTAAACATAAAAACGTGTGTAATGTATGCTTGCCAGGGGTTGAAAATGAAGGAGAACAAAAAAAAATGTTACTGGAAACAATTGTACTAATGAACCCTCATTTAAACACTTATTACCACAGTGAAAAGGTCAAATTCTGCCTCATTACCATATTACCGCCTTACAAATCTAAATCACTTACACCCTTACTGACTGCAAGTTTAATGTCGAGAACAACAGGGCGTAATTAGGGGAGAGGATGTGCCCTAACGGCTAGAGCTGTCTACCTCGAAGCTGGGGAACCGGGTTCGAGTTTCGGCAGGGGCGCTCAACATCCTGTGATTCTGGGCAAATCACTTAATCTCCCCGTGCCTAACAAAAATTAATGTGTCCATCTGTAAAGTAATTGGTGCTCATATAAAGAGCTCTGATACCTTCGGGTCGAGTTCGCGCTATATAAAACTGCGCCCACCCCCCACCATAAAAAAACAAGCATTGGCATAGCCAATAGGTCTCGCCTTTGGGACCTTATAAGTGTTTAGTTATCCAGCACAATATCCTTGGTGCAACAACATCAAGTGTCGTTATTTTTTAAATTACTTTTTCACCTTCTCATCTGCAGTATAAAAACTGTTGACATTTTTAAGCATTTGTTTTACAATGCACTAACATGTTTCACACCGATCCCCAAAAATCTTGACAGTAATATTGTCGTTTAAATTTTAACAATAACATTAGAGATAACGGAATTGTAAAAATCAGGAGACTGGTTACATTGTTAGAAATGTGTATTTTTGATGCGAGAAATACATATGCATTCTACTGCAAAATGTACAGGTCTTTCTTGTTCGTACTGCACCCAGATGGTTAATACAAACGTGGCTGCCTAGAATAATATTTGATTCCAACCATACACAGCATAACTGCTCAGCCACACACGCCTTAACCACCCCAGCATTCTACTCAGCTTTAATGACAGTGTAGTTTTGATGTGCCGCCAGGGTCATGAGCCCTCAGCTGTAAAGACACTTATCCTGGCTTGCCCCAGTGCTAGGGACCCTCATCAGATGTCTGCAGCCCACACCTGCTTCCAGCATCTGTGAGGCCTTACCTGCTGCAAGAGAAAAAGGACTGGGATAAAGAGATTACCGATAAGTAATTATATGTGTACCTCTTCATCCATTCCTCACGCCAGTTCAAACTAAAAAGCAGGCTGAAACAATTTCCATGCCGTCGCATAAATAACACCAATACACCCTGGTAATGCCATACACAAAATAATTGCCTCACAAACACTCAAGCTCTGCCGGAATCTAGGAGGATAATCCAGCCGGATTCGGAGGCTAAGATTAAATCGGATCCGGGTTGGATCCTCTGACTCCCAGATTAACGATCACGCCCCCACAGCGTAAATGACATCCCACCGCCAGGTTAATTATATAAGCATATGCGAGGTGAGAGAATATCAGCTCTCACCTGCATGAGTACCCTGTTCTGTTGATGGGGCGGGCAGCAGCCTACTAACGCGACAGAGGGGCGGTTCACGGTGGGGCAGGAGTGACAAGCATGTGAAGGCACTGCAAGGAGGCAGACACAGATGGGGCAGCAGGCATTATGCCCGTTCAGCGGTGATGTTGTGCAGAATGGCCGTCTACCTCACATTTTATGCATGTATTCGCTTAGTGCAAACGAGTTACCAGTGACTGAGTGTTGCTCTACCTGCCTTCCTGTGAGGCAAAATGCATGCTTCATATACACAAAGGGGCAGGTGCCGTTCTTCCCCCCATAACTTATTCGGCAGGGCCTTAGGGGTTACATGCACACAGGCAAGCCTAGGCAAACTTAATATTTTAATTATTTATTCAGCTTCAGCTTTGCAAAAGAAAAAACATGCGATTTGCCAACTGTGTCCTCAAAAATGTAAACCCATTTTCCCCAGCTCACCTCATTAGCAGTTTTAATACATCACCTGACTCCAATGTGGTACTACCCGTCTTATGAAGCTATGGTTTAAATTAGTCGATGGCAGCCAGACCTGAAAGCAAACTGAAAGCGTGCCGTGCATAAACAAAAACAAGCACTGAAACACAAGTGCGGCCCCGCGCCGCGAAAGTGAAACAGTACTCGGGTTAAAGAAGTGGGAGGGAGTGCGATTCCCTTGCGGGAGCGAGCGGCGCCAGGAGCGATAATTGCTACCATATGGCGCCAGCTGCTCGCTCCCGCAAGTGAATCGCCAAACGTGCACGCGTTGCCATTGAAGGCAATGGAACGCGTGCACGTTTTTGGCTGAAAAGCCGAATCTATTGCAAAAGGTCTTTTTGCCTATGCAGCGCATGCGCGCTGCGTAGGCGAGACCTAAAAATGACATATTCAATGAGATTTTACTTCATGACTTGAATATTCGACTGGTGTGAGTGCGTAGTGGTAGCCAAATGAGATGGGGTGGGCGGAATTTGCGTAGTGGCGCTACGCAAAGCTCCGCGAAACGGTAAAAAATCTCTGCGAGCACGCAAAAGTTCAGCGAACACACGGAATTGCTTGTTCCGCCCGTTCGCGATGCTTTTTCCTGTTCGCGAACGCTGTTTGCGTGCTCGGGGGGAAATATCTCGCGAACAGGCACTTTGAAAGCGCAAACAAGCAAAAAATTCCGCGAAGCCGTGGATCGCGGAATTTTTGCCAATTCCGCGTTCTCCGCGGAACACGAAATTACCCAAATTCCACGAGCGGAACGGAATTTACCGCCCAGGCCTACAAATGAGACACTGGCCACGCATATGAGAACGTGGGTGGATTATTATAGTTTTTAGTGAGCTAATTAGTGATGCTGTGCACGTGGCCGTCAGGAGGTCATTTCCTGTCTTGATGTCATGCATTCAGTGTAGTCTAGTGGGTTATGTACATGACACATTTTAAAATCGTTGTATACGTGGCATGGATCTTATACCAAATGTAGGAATGTGTGAAATTTGATATGATAATCTGAAGTTACACAAAAATTATGCAAGTGTTGTGAAATGTGGTTCGGCTGTGTCTTGAGTGAGTGATACACCTCGTGTAGTAAAAGTCACACGGAGACTCGAGCAGATAATGCCTCTGACCAGTCTCTAGTAGGCAAACGATGTAGCGCAATTGCATAATCTTACATTTTGAGATCTTCAGGTAAAGCAAAGTGTGGGGATTTTCAGGTGAAACAAAGTTTGGGGTTTTGTTAATTTCACAAGCATAATTAAAAATTTTAACAGTCTTAAAAACGATGCCAACTGCATAAAAGACACCCAATAAACAACTTAAAATGCGTTTTAAGTGAAATAATCACTGTGCAGATTAAAGATTACATTCTGCAGGGAATGGTTTGACATTTGGAAATGATAATCTGGAATTCTTTTGAAATGCCAATGAAAGCATCACATGCCTAGTGCAAGGCAGACAACGTCATTACTTTCCAATAGTTTTCAGAGGAGAAACGCTGGGATTGGGGACAGCGTGCAAAGCAGACCACCAAAAATAAAATAAAGGGCAACTCAACAAGCCTGGCTTTCAGCAAAGGTAGAATTTAAAGTGTGCTTCGAAATGTTCAAAGTATGCCAAAAGCGGCAGGTAATGAAGCGCACATGTGCACTTGTCTGAAAATAGTTGGAGTGCGCCCGAGTGTAATTATGAAGTTGGAAGAGGGGAAGGTAACTTTGCCAGCACTGATGAAAGCTCGAACGTTCTTTCTTTCATGAGACTTCTAGAGGAAAGGAATGCAAAATATGCGCTAAATTGAAGTTTGAACCAGCACACAGCCATTTTTCTCTCAGTAAAGAGGTGATGACTGAATAGGTGTTTTTATTTTGCAGAAGAAGCAATTTGAATGCCAATAAGCCACTGGTATGTTGCTTGTGAAAAAGAAATAGATGAAGGCCAGTGCTCTTGTCAAGCACGACAATGTAGTTGTTTCTGCTGTGGGAGGCCTTGATAATGCTTTGCAGGCCACTCTGTGAGTGCAGAAGTGCTGTATTGATCCCAGTACTTATGCACTCATCTCATTTCAATGCGTGTGCAAGGCGATCGAATCTTCTATTGAAAATGAGAGAACCTAAATTAGTTTGCACAGGCAATATGCCATCTTCAGTTAACCCACAGTATGTCCATTATGTTTTTTTTAATTATAATTCCAGGACTGAACAATGAGCGTGAATTTTATAACAGCTACATGGCCAAGCAAAAGTGTATAGAGGCAACCTGGGTACAAAAAAAAGAAAAACACTTGTCTTTGCCCAGTCCTATATCGCTAACATTCTCCGCCAATAGGAATTCTAGAAAGTTGGTTTGTTTGAAGATGTCAGCTGAGGTTTTGAGACCTAGGGGCCGATTCCGATTCAGGCCGGAAATCACTCCGACCGAGCCGGACCCGGAGAGATTTCTGACCGAATCGGACTCTGGCAGTCCGACCGAACGAGTACGATGCGCACGCATGCAATCGGACTCGAGTCGGCCGGACTCCCATTGAAGTCAATGGGAGCCGGACGTACAACGCGTACGCGGGCTCCCATTGACTCAATGGGTGCGAGGCGAACAAGGGCGCCCCCTACAGTGGGTACGCCTCGATGTGACTCGCGGCATACATGCACAGGTATGGGGGACCCATGGGTCCCCCCTGTGTGCGACTCGCGCGGCTACGCGTACAGGGGGGTCCGACACGGACCCCCAAAGTCCGGCTCTGACCGCTCTTTCGAGCCGGACGGCGCGAGTCGGTCGGACTGCTCGAGGCGCGCATCGTACTTGCCTGGCCGGGGAACGTCTCCATTGCGAGGTGCGAGTCGTGTCTGTGCGAGTCGGTCGGAGCAGTTCGGACCCGGGAACGAGTCGGTCGGCGATTTCGCGTGCGCTCGCATCGTACTCGCTCGGCCGGACGCACGTACGAATCGGTCGTGAAAGAGGGCTCCGAATCGGATCCGGTCAAGCCGAATCCGATTCGGTGCCCTACCGGCCGAGATCGGAATCGGCCCCCTAGTGTGACATCATTCACCGGTTGGCTCCTATAAGCCAGAAGTGCATTGATGTAAGCAAAACCTGGGACTGAAACAAACAATTAGCTGCATTCACTCTTATTTTGACTGTTTATTCTTTGGCTAAAATGTTCCCATAGGGACGAAATACGCAGCTTTAAAAATACACTGCATTCTACGCTTGATGAGGGAGGCGAAAGTAAGTAATGCTCTTCTTTATTTTTTAATTGAAGGTATGAAAATAATATTTGAATACATTTTGACGATACTAATGCTACATCAGCTCTGGTTGAGACGTATGTTTATTTTATAATAAATAACATCTCAAACACTGTGGGCCACATTACAAGAGGACTCTTAATAATTTGCTCCCACATTAGCTTTTTGCATTATCACATGCAACATTATCCCAAATAATTAAGCAGTCTGAATTACCCCTTGGAAATGTAATATGTGTCTGTGTATGGGATTAATTTATGCAATGCCAGGTTGTTTCCCAGCAGTGTGAAGAAGCAGGGCTTGCATAGCAAGGTCAAAGGTGCGGTTGCTTGTGCTCACTAATGACCAGGATGCTGGGGACTTGCTTTGGGCCACAAAGTTGACCCACAGAGCCCCCGTCGCTCTCCAGGGCAGCTTGGGTGACCTGCTATGACATTGCTTGCAGAGAGGTGTAGCAAAGTGGGCTCCACCTGTGAAATTCTAATGATTTTTTTTAACTTTCGGACTGTTAGTTCTTGAGTTCTGATGTGGTTGTCTCAATGACGTAATTTTCAATGGAAACAGACTAAGAGCAGCAACTTCCAGTGCTCACCTTTCAACATATGGTCAGCTGCGATGAGCATCTGGAGTGAGGGGTCTGGCATAGACTGCTTGTAACACAGAACGGTGCACATCTGAAAGCATAATAGGCTTAACTCTCTCATTCTATCATCTGTTTACGGGCAGCTCTGTGGTAGATGAGGTCCAGGGGCGGGACCTCCACTATGGCGGAGGAGTGTTGCCCCACTGCTGAAATGCAGCAGACAGAAGAAAAATAAAATGACAATAAAACTATTTTATTGTCATTATATTTTTCTCTTCCAGTGCGTGAATCTAGGGCGGGGTGGGGCCATGTTCATAGCATCGGCCAAACCGACATGCGCACTTGGATATCTCCATCCTGTTCCTTGGAGATACCTACAGTGCTCAGGGGCACAGGCTCCCAGTACCTCCAGAAGCACGAAACCGCCCGCTCTGTCCAATCTCAGCGCTTCTCTCATGTTGGGAGTAATAGTATGAGAGAAGCGCTGGGCTTGCGTGGGTCTGGTAGCCTGGGCTCATGGGAGTTGCAGTGCTGGGAGGGGAGCAGTGGAGCAGTGTGGCGCGGGAGCAGAAGATTGCGGGGACTGGGAGAAAAGGTAAGTCTACATTTTTGTTAATTTGTTTTTCCCACGCTGCCCCTCCACGTCGGATTGGCAGCAGCCGCCGCTGATGAGGTCAAGTCTAATAGTTACTGAAAGGGAATGCACCATTCCTTTTTGGTAAAGTTTATGATCTGTGATGTTTTTCTCAATTGTGCACTTTATGTTTAACACTGTATTACAACACAATTTCGAAAGGTATGTTTTACAAAGACTAATGTAGCAGTTGTGTACATATTTTCTTTCGTTCAGAATCCAGACATATGGTTATTTTTAGCGTAGATTTATTTTTATATATACTTGTGTAAAACACATATTTCTCGGAGTTAGCCACTAATGAAATTCACCCTTTGTTACCTTGCTGAGTGGAGTTAATGCAGTGGCCACTAGTTGGCATATCAAAGACGCCATTGAAATATTGGCCGCTTTTCAGGTAGATTAAGATTCTGCTCCTGGTGAAAGAGGTGAGGTTGTGAATTTCATGTGCATGATTTCCTGCTGACATAACAATCCATCATGTGTGGCTTGCCACTTTGAACTCCAAAATTAAACTAAGTTTAAAGAAAGTAAACTCTGCACAGCCACATTAAAGACAGAAGATCTGTATCTAACTACAGAGCATCCTGGCTGTTAAGCAACCAGGAATAGCATAGATTATAAAAATTGTGCCTGTTCAATGATTATGAAGTCACCCGTGGAAGAGTCCTCCTGATAATATTTTCTATGTTTAGGTATGGCCAGTCTCTGATGTGCTTTTTAGAAGAGCGGCTTTATGTAAACATTTTCTTTTTTAGAGCTACCTGGAATCCGTATGGTTTCTGCAGGTAAAGATATCGGGCCACATGTATGAACGTTTTTTTGCCTTCACAAACAGCGCAATTCGGTAAAATCGCCCATTTGCTAATGCAAAATAGCCATTCTTGATGTATGAAAGACTTTGTAGCCGCAATTTTAGGTAATCGCAAAAATTGCAATTACCTTAAAATTGCAACTACAAATAGGGAATCACAATTTGCGATTGCCTTAGCACATGTGTGAAGCATTTAAAAATCCAAACTGTGCATTTTGGAAAATGGCATTACCATCTACTTCAAATCGATGGTAACCATGTGCAAACTTTGAAAAATGTACAAAACTGCATTTTTCAAAGTGCCATGTAGCACACACATGCCCTTAGCACGTGTGCGCTTTACATGCGCACATTTATTTTTTGGGAAGTGCTTCAGGAGGGGCCTTGGGCACCCTTGGCTTTGCATTACCTAATTTGCCATTACCAATTAGGTAATCACAAATTAGATGATGCAAAACCATTCGCACCTATGGGCCTTTCAGCCCATAATAACGAATGGAATAATATGACCTAATAGCGATTCACTATTTACCGAATCGCCATTAGGCAATATTAAGGAATCGCCAAATCTTTGGCGATTCCTTACATACATAGCATTTTGCGATTACCAAATAGCAATTCGGTAAAAATCACTATTTGGTAATCGCAAAATGCTTATTTGATACATGTGGCCCATCATGATAATATTAAAGTCTGTAATCCTATTTTTCTAGAAAAGTCATTATTAATGGCAGAAGTAATGTCAATTACTTGACAAAGCATGAAGGTCTACCACTTTGATAGTGAAAAGCAAATGTTATAGGTTGAAGGTTGAAGGTCATTACAGTATTTTTTAACTTAGTGATGTTAGGGACCACAGGCACATAAAATGTAACATGGAAACCCAGAGATAATGAAAAAGGATGAGATTTGTGGGGTCAGTTGATGCTACTTTGTACCTTGCAAAAACCCCCCACTTGGAGGGATTCAAAGCTGTAGTACTAGCAGGATATTTCGATTTACAGTAATTCTTTTACTATGCACAGGTCCCTAGGAGGGGAAACAGTCTTTACAATGCAGGCTGAGCCACTCATGCTGTTTCCCCACAAGCAGAACAACACTTGCCTGAACCATGCATCTGCCTTAACCATGCACCCTTCCTCCAATATGAATTCCTTGGGTATCAGTGAACTCACTTATATCACAGGAGACGAGGAAGTAGATCATTCCCCCACTGGGGACGATCCATTCCCAGTGGCCATTGGGTAATACGCGCACAAGTCTTTACACAATAGACGGGTCATAACAGGAAGTGAGGATAGAGATCGTCCCCACTACGGTTCCGTTTCAGGGAACCATTTTTGAATTAGAGCCGGACTAGTGTTGTCAACCAATTAGTGTGTGTTTCGCGCGAAAACTGCCAATTGAACTGAGCATAAAACGGGACTCCTCACATAGGCTCAGTGTTCCACGGAGCCGCGGTGAGGTAGTATCCAGGCGAGGTAGTAACCTTGATGACGTGAGTACGGCATAGCCGCATACGAGCAGTGAAGTGCTGCTGATACAGGATGGTACAGTTCAAAACCAACGGCGTTTTTTGTCATTTCTTTATTTTTCAGTGTCTGACTACAGGTGCTCCTTCCCTCCCGTTTTTGCAGGCTCATGGGGCAGTAGATGGGCTAATTATAAGTACATAAATAGTCTTCTGAACAGATGTCTTTCCCAGGCATATGGCAACTATTTTTTGATGCATGGATACATACAAAGTGGACTCGCAAATTACGAAGTCCCCTATTATAGAGTGTGTGGTTTATGTTCATTGTTTGTCCTTGTCTTGTACTGTCCTATTTTGCCAGCATAACACAGCACCGGTTACAACACGTAATGTATAGGAATAAGAAAAATATAGCACACAAAAATATATCACTTTTCCTTACAGGTCACCACCACAAATGGTGCAGGGTGTATGTGTTGTGTAATTTTTAATCATGTTCTTGTTCTTCCAGACACATACCAGCATAATACCTATTGGGGTACAGTATACAGTGCATGTAGATTGTAATGTGCACCACATAGTGTTTATCTTAATTAGAAATCACGTTTTATCTTTAATAATTTGAGTGTAGAAGGGATCTTTCTAGGTCCTGATGAGAAGCCAGGGGAGGGCTTCGAAACATGTCGACACAGGAAGTACTGCCCATTGAAGCATAGTACCTCCGTCTCATTCCCCATTTTAACAATACCAGCCCAAAGGAACATTAACATTAATTTTTCCGAGGAGCCAGGTGTTTTTTAAATTATACACCACTTTCACTCACTTCTGACCCTTCCACTCACACTCCTACACCACACATAGTATTGTTTCATAACCAGTGCTCCCGCGTAGTCGTAGGTCGTTGCACACCCCGTCCCGCAGCGGGGCGGGAAGACCCCGATGATGAAGCATGCCACCAAGGGACCTTTTGGTGGGTGAGGCGTATTTTAACAAAGCTGTGTGCTTTCAATCAGTGTAGGAGACACACGAAGTCTGGAGGACCACTTCTTTCCATTTCTATAAGGGTGGATCCCTTTGTTTGATACATATTGACTAGAGGAGGACGTATCCACCTCTTATGCTCTGTAAGCATTACCTCTTCACTCCCCCCTTTGGTTATTTAATGATGGGATTTACCATGTCAATAGCTGCACGCAGTATGGATGGTGAACAGGGATTCAGAGGGGTCCCTGATTTACATGTCAATATGGTTTGATGAGACTGTGTTAAAGAGACCTCTTGCACTACAGCTAGCCCTGCCGTTGTGTTGATAATGCCTACATCAATGAGTGGGTTTTTGAAAGGTCAAGGATCGAAGATGGAGTGAAGCCTTGTTGGATGATAGATATCTTATCTTCGAAAAAGGTAGTGATAAGATTACAAAGAGCCTGGGAGGGAGGGATGTCGCTAGCATGCACTGTAGGTTAAAGAAACAAGTTAGCAATGTTAAAGATGGACTTTGAATTGTACCTGGCCTCTTCAACTTTTTGAGTGTAATAGGATTTTTTTTATGCCTTAATCGATTTATGTAATTCTTTTGGCCAGTACAGAGTTGATCCAGATCACGTTGATTGTAAGCAAGGCGCTATCGGCGTTCTAATAATTTACAGTGGTGGTTTAACTCAGCTACAGCTGGGGCGCACCAAGTGGCCAAAACGTTTGGGCATCGGTTCATAAAGTGAATAACTGGAGCTAATTTGGAGGCAAAATTAAGACTCCAATTAATAAATAGGTCAAGATCTTCAACAAGTTTTCCGGTTAGAATAGGGGGCATGTTAGAAAGATCGGTGTTTAGTTCAGATTGATTTTCATTGCTCCCCATTTGCGACACCTCAAAGTCATGTCTTTCTCAAGATTCGGTGATTTATGTATGATGCCAGGAAGTTTGAATAGGATTAAATGGTGGTCAGACCAGGATTGAGGGATAGGGTCATCAATGGATAGCCCAGGTTGGTTTGAGCAAATCCAGTCAAGGAAGTGACCTAACGTGTCAGTAGGAGCAGTCACCTTTTGAGACAGCCCTAATATCCTAAGGGTGTCTAACAGATTTATAACTTCTGGGTTCAAAGAATCATTGAAATGAAAGTTAAAATCTACCATGACAGCAAAGTTAGCATTTTGGATTAAAAGGGGGGAAGGGCCTCCCTTAAATGGCAGCCTGTGATGGGTTGACTTTTAGTCAAACACCTAAGCACTCGGCTCCTTTAAGATAATCAGTATCAAAGGAACAACATTGCAATGAATCACAAAAAATAATGGATATTCCACCCCGAGGCCTTCCTGTCTGTCATGTCTAATAATCGAGTACCCGGGGGAAGGGCAGTCACAATATCTGGATTGGTCAAAGACTTTAGCCAGGTTTCACTGATAAATAAAGCAGTGATTTGGTTAGTGATGATTAAGTTGTTTACTTCCTGTGCATGCTTACTTAATGAACAGACATTAATCAGGCCTGCCTGCAAAGAGCGGGATATTGGAGTAAGTTTAGATAGGCTGAGAGAAGGAGGCTTATTGGGAACACCAAACTCTTTCCTACAATCATGACAAACAACCGGGCACAGTAAGCATTCTGGGTCACAGATATGTCAATTGGTTTTTGGTGTAGGCCTAAGACCTTTTAAAAAATCAGAGGTTACGGTTTCACCAGTGTTGTAGTCGACATAGTGGCTGGTGCTGGCCACGGAACGGACTAAGATGGGTGCAGACTGGATTTCAAGGAACCAGCGGCCCACTGGTGGGTGCGTCTGCTGCATCTCAGTGCTGCGGGTTTGCACATAAAGGCAGCTAGGGCCCGCTCCCAAATAACAACTAGAGCAATAGCTCTCAATAAGTGCTACCAGGACCTTTTAAGGAAGACAGCGCAGGGTTAAAAAGCTATATAACCTGCTTAAAATATAGCAACAGTAGCAGCCTCAAGTACAGATCCTTTACAGGCAAACAGGGTAAGGAGAGAATGCTGAGTGCCTCGCACGGAGAACCCGCATTGAGTGTAGTCAGGCAAATTAGTAATTAGCGGAGCTTCTGTTACAAGTTCCATTGTGTCTGAGTATATGGGCTCAGAAACACAGCACTTATACCCAAAAGTGCCTTTGATGTGGGGGTGACTTCAAAGCAGCTCTCTGAAGTGCACAAGTATCCCCTTCAAGCCAGTCCTGTCTGCCAGACTATCTGTGGGGGGTAATCAGTCCTTTGCATGGGGACAAGACACTGCCTATTCAAGTGAAGTGTTCACCCCTCCCTTCCATCCTGCCCAGGCAAGGCCATCAGAATGCAGATGTATGTAGATGGGTACTCAGACACACCTATCCTTCCTACGTTGTGGCTATCCAGAGGGAATGCACAAAGTGTAACCACAATTCTGAAGAGAGAGGGACAAGGAGCTAGTTGGAAATAGGTCCTGTACCGGTGCTCCTAAAAGGTAATACAATTTCTAAGAATGGTACCAGTTCCTAAGAGGAAGAAGGAAAAAGACTAGCAGCCTATTATGGTTGCAATTCAGGGTAGGTTGTCTCCAAAGAAAGGAATGAGTGTGTCTGAGTGGAGAGTGATACTCCTGTATATATTGTGTGCCCTCACACACCCT
This sequence comes from Calotriton arnoldi, assembly GCA_963921515.1. Taxonomy (NCBI): domain Eukaryota; kingdom Metazoa; phylum Chordata; class Amphibia; order Caudata; family Salamandridae; genus Calotriton; species Calotriton arnoldi. The sequence continues at coordinate 411,300 of CAWUFW010003657.1, read as the reverse complement.
TGCGAGTGTAAAGCATCATCATTGGGCACTGCTCCTCGTGGGGGTGGCGCTGCAGTCCCTCACGGGCCCTCAAAGAGGGCACTCTGATGGAGATCTTTTAGGAGTTGCCGCAGTTGTGTGTGTGGGTGTGTGGGCCAAGTGGTAGGTGTAAGTGAAAATAAAATAACCCGGTGGTACCCTAATGGATTTATTCAAGGGTCCTCAGGGTTAGGCTAAAATCTGGACGGGAGTGGAGATGCTCTTAGTGCAAAGTAGGAGGAAAAAGGTACGATCCCACTACTCTCAACCCGTGTGACAGTGTGGTGATATTAAAAAGTGAAAGGTCGACATGTTTCACGCTACTATTTGGTCCCTAATGGATCCCGGAGCGCTTCATCAGGACCATAGATACTGGTAGCAAAAGGGAGGAATCAGGGAGAGAGACACCCTATATTCCTACCGTACCTTCGTTTGAGGAAAAATGAAGTACGTAAGAGTAACGTATTATCCGTATACTCTAGTTCAAACCTGATGGAGACAAAGTACATGGGGAAAAGAAAAGAAAAAGGGGGAAAAAAAGGGGGAAAAAAGGTCAAGGTGTTGGAAAGCGATGCAATGAACGATAAACAGTATTTGTCATGCTTGATAAGGAGTGCCAACACCATACAACCACGTGACTGGAGGTAGATAAATATTATAACGTGGCAAAGAAAAAAAATATATAGTAACTGTAAGTCTATCAGACGTGGGTCAGTGAAGTACAGACTAGAGCTAAAGTCCGTACCTACAGTGAACCTAATCACTGACAACCGCTATGGACGCGCACCGCGCTGGCCGAGTACATGAATAAAATCAAGACGAATTCTGTAAAGCGCCATGCGTGTGCCTGAGAAAGCTTTGAAAAAACTATGGCGAATTTGCATACATAATAAAAATTCCCATAAGCGGGAGATAGTAGAAATCCCCGCATGCTGTGTTGGAACATAAACACAAACACAAACAAGTGAACAATGTCATAAGGGTGTGTGAGGGCACACAATATATACAGGAGTATCACTCTCCACTCAGACACACTCATTCCTTTCTTTGGAGACAACCTACCCTGAATTGCAACCATAATAGGCTGCTAGTCTTTTTCCTTCTTCCTCTTAGGAACTGGTACCATTCTTAGAAAATGCACAAAGTGTAGCCATCACCCAACCCAGACGTGTATTGAAGACAGGCTGTCAGGCACACAGAGCAGAAAGTGCAGAGAAATGTCCACTTTCTAAAAGTGGCATTTCTAGAACAGTAATGTTAAATCCAACTTTTCCAGTGAGGAGGATTTATCATTACCATTCCAAACATATGAAGTATGAAAAAGCTACTCCTCTCTGATTAGGAATTTCAGCTTAAAAGTATATTAAGGAATTCCCAATACTAGCCTATGAGAGGGTAGGCCTCACCGTAGTGAAACATTAATTTGGGTGTTTGCCACTACCAAGACATGTACAGATTAAACACACATGTCCTACCTTTTACTTACATGGCCCCCTGCCTTTAGGATAACTTAGGGCCTACCTTAGGGATGACTTATATATAATAAACGGGGAGATTGAGGCTTGGCAAGTAGTATTAAATGGCAAGTTGAAGTGGTAGTAAAATGCACACACAGGCACTGCAATGGCAGGCCTGCGACAGGTTTGAAAGGATATGTAAGTGGGTGGCATAATTAGTATTGCAGGTCCACTAGTAGAATTTGACTTACATGCCCTGGGTATATGTTATACCACTTTACAAGGGACTTACTAGTAAATACAATAGGCCAATCAGGTATACACCAATGTCAGCATGTTTAGGTGAGAAGCATATGCACTTTAGACATGGTTAGCAGTGGTAAAGTGCACAGACTCCTAAGGCCAACAAAAAGAATCAGCAAAACAGGAGGTAAAAGGCAAAACATCTGGGGAAAGACCACCATAAGGATGACAGGTCTAACAGTTGTCTATGCTAAATTCACATTTGAAGAGTACATTAGTGTTGAAAATGGCCCTTTTTGCAGGGTTATCCCCAAACGTTTTGCTTCTTCCTCCTATTTTTTCCTGACCTGTTGTTGTTGGCTATAGGACTCTGGGCACTTTACCACTACTGATCAGTGCTAAAGTGCATATGCTCTCTGTGTAAATTGTTATTGTGATTGGTTCTCCCTGATTGGCATATTTGTTTTACCAGTAGGTCCCTAGTAAAGTGCACTGAGTGTGCCAGGGCTGGTAAATCAAATGCTGCTAGTGGGCCTGCAGCACTGATTGTGCCACCCACATGAGTAGCTCTGAAAAGATGTCTCAGGCCTGTACATTAGTTAAACAGTTTCAGTGCCATTTAGATTGACAATCTATCCTAAGACCTAGCCAATTTATATTTTGAGCATTTCACGGAACCGGATATGCCCTGAAGAACATTACAGTGACCATCAGTTGAAAATATAAATTTTGGACACTGAACAGCAGTCATGCATATAGACCTGTTTGTGTCACTTAACACCATGGGCCATACTATTCTCATGTATGTGCTTACTGAGCCTAAAGTCCTAATCTATCTTTATTCCAATAATTTATGACCAAATCAGTTATCAATGGTAGGCTGCAGCTAAACTGTAATGATGAGTCTCATGTGTCCTTCTTTGTCTCCAATACTGGTCTATCCATTCCATTATAGAGAAAAGGTAAATCAATGTCAAAGTTATGCTGATAATAACCCATTATAATTTCACTCAGAAGTTTCCCCTATCAATTCTTCCACTTGACTATAATGGCTTGCTGGTATTGTTCCCTATGTGCAAACCAAGTGACTATAATTGAATGTGAGTAAAACCTAAGTCATAGAGTTGGGCACCCAGACTCAGTTAAAAAAAACGGTGGCTTCAAATTAAAGATCCCTGTTTTGCTTGGCCAAAACATTTTACATCCATAGGAATGCATGTTATAAGGGTTATATGGATCAGCAACTCTCAATGAAGGTCCAGGTACCAAACAGAGCTAGTACTATTGTAACGAGGGAGTAATCAAAATAATCCAGGACCAGGAGGAGAATGTAGAAATACGTTTATTGGTACAAGAGATCCCATCCAATCCTGTCAACTGCCCTTCTGCATCTGCCTCACAGTCCTGTCCCCACATTCTAAATGACTTCCCCACATTCCACAAGGAGAGCAGGTGATGGGGCGCACATAACCAAGTAGTAATGGCTATTACACCCCCCCTCCATCCCTCCTTTCAAAATTGAAATACAAGTTTAATGTCACAGTCATCTCAAAGCAATATAAATGTACATACTCAAAGGACAATATTTACAACATCTTAAAGTTTACCCAACTTTTAAGATTACATCTACTTAACACAATCTCTTAAATAGGCTGGGATTACGCACTTCCTGTTTAGGGCTTGAGCCAACCATGTTATCGGTACCACTTGGGGGAATGGGTTCTCATATGATTTATTGGCAAGGTAAGGATGCCTAGAGAAGGAAAATATGTGATAGCAAGTGATAACTCTTTGCCTTCTGTGTGTTACCACTCCACTTCCAATTTACCTTAAGGTAAATTTAAATGTTTTCATAATTGTTATTATTGTGAATTTTATTATTACAAATTACAATTACAGTAAATGTGATTATATAAATTGATAATTATAATAGTAATTATGATTTTATATTAAGTAGACCAAGTAAAATGTATAAATGTTTTAATTTATTTATTTTTCCAGAGCTGGTGGTGATTGAACGTGCAGCATCATGAAGAAGACTGAAACAAGAACATTCTGTCCCTCTGATCCCCAGTGTATAATTAATTTATGTTCAAATGTCCAACATGGAGTTACGCTGACAAGTCTGCAGGGCTACTCATCATGAAAAACTTTGTTAGAGGCAGTTGAAGTAAGTAATCACATGCCACTGTTAGACATTGTGAGAAATGTGGAAAGCAACACCATTCTTCAAGTCTTTTACCACAGGAAGTGAAGGATCATCTTAACTATGAAGAGAGATTTACAGACTTTTAAGCAAAAAGTTGAAGCAAGTGTCAGTGATGATGCTGGAACGAGTGAAAGCACGAGTAAACGATTAAACAGAAGAACATCATTAAAGTCAAAAGTGTATTCTGAAGAATGTATATTTTGTGGAAAGATAAAATGCTACAAGGGAACATCAACACGTGAGAAATTAATCAAGGCCATGGAGCTTTGAGTTGACAAAAGGCTTCAAGAGTGTGCAACTATTAATTGTGATTCAAAGAAATTAGCAGTTTGTAGTAGGGACATAGTGGCTGCAGAAGCTCATTATCATTCATCTTCTTATAGGAACTATACAAAGGGTAAAACAAAGGGGGAAGATCATGCATCTAGCATTCAAACGGAGGATCACTACAAAATGAGAGATGAAGCATATGATGAACTATTTCAATACATTAGAACTGTGATTATTCCTAACAAAGAGGTAATACGTGTGACGATTCTCACTGAATGGCTTGAAACCCTCATGACACACAGGTAATAGACAAATCAACCAAGAAGCATATTAGAAGTAAATTGGACTCCGAGTTCGGTGACAGCCTCCACATATTCACAGACAACCAAGGAAAATTATTGGCCAAACCTGATAGTGTCATGCTATAGGACATTGTAAGAGAAAACACCAGCGTTTGAAAAGAAAATTATCAGGTTTAAAGGTTAAGGCAACAGACATGAACAAGATCATTGATCAAACATCATCACACACAAGAACAATGATTAAAACAAACTTGGCATCAGCACCATGGGCATATCATCCATCAGACGTTGACAAAGATTAATTTACAGTGCCTGATTACCTTAAACGGTTCCTATTAGGACTTCTGACTAAAGATCAAGAAAACAAAAAGTCGTCCAAAAGGGTTGCCTTACTTATTCAATCATTCAGTCAGGACATTATATATGCAGTGACAAATGGCCAGCAGAAACCCCCCAAGCAATCGTTGCTCCCATACACCATAAAAACGCTGACAGGAAATGTTGAAATCATTCGCACTCTAAACAGACCTGGTCATGGGATTTCATACTCTCAACTAGAAGAAAATGATACCACCTTGTATCTTCAGAAACTTCCTGCTACCTTAAATGAGAAAATTGTTCTTGTAGCCTCATGTCTTCACTAGCTTAGCATGGGATAACACAGGCTGGAGGAGACTCTTACTGGTAAGGAGACAACTCATCGAGTCAACGGTAGAGCTGTGCAGCCCAAGTTGTTTGAGCCACAACTTTTCAAAGCTCCTCTCCCAAGAATTTAGAAACAAAAGCAAAGAACATTGACCACCACAACTACTGGAGAATTGTTCATGTATGTTTCTGGTGAACGAGTTGGGCCTCAGCCATTGATGACAAGTATTGAAGTCATGCCAGAATGTGTTGCCCAATTGAAGCTTGCACAAAATAAAAACTTATTCTGAGCTTTTACAAGACAAGAAGCAAGCCTTGCACAGATAATACCAAGTTGGACAGGATTTAACATCAGTACTAAAGACCTAGTTAGTGTATCACAGGATTCCATTGGCTACTTGCCCCCATTAATGCCCCTGCAACTGAGTTGACAATTTTGTCTGAAATTTTGAAATCAGCAGAGCTGATTAGGGAATCACTGCATTTGGCTAAAATTATAGTGGTCATGGATCAAGTTTTCCACGCAAAAGCAACTGAGATCATGTGGAAGCATAAAGCAACATACTACAGAATCATTCTTCGAATGGGCACCTTTCACACCATTTGCAATGTCATGTCCATTCTTGGAAAATACTTTCAAGACGCTGGCCTTCGTGACCTTTGCATTGCAGCAGACATGTGATGGACGGTAAAAGTTTAATGACAGTTGCCTCTATCAATACTCACTATTTAATGAGATTTACAACTATAATTTTTGATGAAAAATGTGCAAAATGGTTGAAAATGAAAAACATGAGACTTTCTACTGCACCGTAAAAGCAGGCAGAAGTGTTCTGAAATGTAAAAATGTGAAAGACATAAATAAAGAGAGAGAAAAAGTTATTTGTTTATGCAATGTAATCACATGTTTAAGAATTTAAACATAGTTAACTTTGAAAATGTACTGCTGATGATTTCAAAAATGTGCTAAAGGAAAACAAATGCGTACGTAATGAGACATTTGAAAAATTATTAAAATGTCTAGTTTAAAGATGCTTGACAATATAAAGATTCACAGTTTTACTTTACCATTATGTGATACTGACGAACATAACAGAAATGAGACGCATATTAATCTGTGTTGAAAATAAAAAACTTGCAAGATTTTTTTAGTGGTACTTAATATTGACATGTAACTTCTTAAGAAAAGAATAATGAGTGAATTAACTAAGAAAGCTGAATAATTCATATTAATGTTTTTAAAAAAATCATAACATGATAATGATTCAGCAGTTTTTCATGTAGGCCGCAAATGCTTATTTTTCTTCCTCTTTCGAAAAGCAGAATCTAGCTGAAGTAGTAATTTCGGATGCTATGAGAACATTTCATGAAGTTTATTTTTACGCATGTGAACAATAGACTCTTTTCTGATTCAGCAACACTTTTGACAGAAATGTATCTTATCAATACAATTGCAAACCCAGAGAGAGCGTCTGGGAACGGACAGACAGTGAAAAATTGTTGTTGAAATTGATGATTTTGCAAAAGGATGACTTAATGCTTCCGGATTTCTTAGTGAGGTATCGATCACACCATAAGCAGCCCACTGTGGACAACCAATGGAAAACATATCGAACGATGGAAAGGATACTTTGAGGGCGAGAACTTTTGGACGTATAACTGCCCCCTTGGAGGAGGAGTCGGGGCTGGTTGTCATTTTCAGTTTCCGTGACTGGCACGCTGTCGGACTGAACTCTGATTTTCTTTCCTATGCCAACCCCCTGAACTTTCCGAACTGACTCAACCTGTAATATGCCGGCTGGTAAAGTGCGCAGGTACAACTCTTCGGCTGAAGAGTTTATGGACTTATTCCTGTGACTCCTTACGCTTCAACTCTGCATATTTGGTTTGTGTAACCTAAATGCTGTAATTTGACTTTTCCCCATGCCTCTCTCTGTCCCTTCTCTCTCTAGGTAATCAGCAAATGTCAATTTTATTGAATCTGAATGACATTATGTGACTAATTGTACTAAATGATTTCTATGAAATCGAATCTTAAATGTGATTTATGTTCTTGACCATTCAAATTGAGGCTTAGATAAATGGTTTATATGAGCAAACTTTATCGTATGTGGGTCATTCTTGGTGTGAACCTTCTTGTCGTAAGTCTTATCATTATAGTGACTACGGAAATGGTTGTTTGTTGTTAGCATGAATTTGGCATTTTCTTATTCCAGGTCCTCGTAAGGATTTGCCTCACGTTTTCTAAATATCCAAGTCCCTGTTAGCTCACATAAAATATCAACTGGAGGATCAATGGCAGTTTAGTTTGTTATGGGCCCAGAGAGGAAATAGATTGAGCTATGATGAAAATGATGTAAGTATAAAAGAAAGAAAGATTTTTGTCCAGCTTTCCGCTGCATCACATTGTAGCAGAAGGATCAATATCATCAGTACTAGAAGGTTGTATGTACAATCATGCAGTTAGAGTTCACAAGTGCGTATATGAAACTATGTTGAGACTGGTTTGGTTGGAATTTATCCCCTGGTGGAGAAGAATTTATGAAGAGAATATTGAAGTAGTCTACTCCTTCATTGAGGATGTTAATGACTTTGCAAAGTCTGTGCTGTGGAATGTATTCCTGGAACATCTTCATCATGACAATGGAGATCTCTCTGCATTTTGGATGTCGTATGTGGATATTGTTGAAAATGTCTTGCTGTCTATGCTGCTAGAGAAGAAATTGGCATTTACATCCTATGGCCATACATTCTATGAACCCATGGTGTTTTGCATATGACAGAATGAACTACGCTAGATATCTTCCTGCATACTATGCCAAAATGACATTACTTGCAGTGAAACATCCAGAGATATACCACAACTTCATCAACGGATGCTTTTCAGTTCAACTGTCAGATGCTAATCAGTTTGCACAAATTCCAGTCGATCAAGCAATAGAGGTAACAGTCCAGAAAGACACATGGACTCTGGTGGTAGGACAAGGTTCAACCTCAAGGCGGTGCCGTGAATAGATATTATATGACGCTGAACACAGAAGCGCCTTTGTGGGTCAGGTTAGGGAAATAGTTCATAACAATAGATCAGATCTTACTCACGCAAACCTACATAAGTCACGAATTGAAAAAGATGAAGATACTCTTACTAGAGCTGTTAGACTGGTTTAAAGCTGGATAAACCCATTTGTTGAGTTACATGATCTCATTAGTCTCTCCACGTCAAAAAAAGGCATTGCAAAACATAGTATCCAACATAATGAAGGCACATGAAATAGGTGAACAGTGCTATACAGTCTTCAAACTTGAGCATGTCCAAGAAGATTGATTGTATGGTTGTTGTTCAGAGAGTAAAAGGAGAGAAATCAAACTTTGGTAGGTCGCGATGTCTGTCTTGTCTATGGCTTTGCAGGAAGGAAATAGGAGTCAAAGAATCGATGTTGTCTTTGATACGTACAATGAGATGTCTATTAGGAACAGCGAAAGGACAATCAGAGGGGAAGAACTCGGGCACCAGTCACAGAGCATCTCACCTTCACAGATTTTCAGACAGTGGAGGTAATTCCTAAACCACGTACGGAGTAAAACAACTCTCATCGCATTTTTTGTTAAAAAATGGAGGAAACCAGAGTATTTTGAAAAACTTGAGAATAAACACTCTTTGCAAACTGTGAAAATAAATGGTGCAAAATCACATCTGAAGGGAACCACGAAATGCTTGATCTCAACAGTACACTCAAAGAAGCAGACAGTTGTTTGTTGCACATGCTGCTAATAAGGGCTTTGAGGCAGTAATGATAAGCTCAGATGACACTGAAGTGTTAAGTTCAGTTTGACACTATATTCGGAAGGTTTTCCCTTCCATAAAAGTACTTACATATAACAATCAACATTTCATCCAGTTAAAAGCATAAGTGAATATTATCAAGAAAGAATTATAAATAACAGCAAATTATTAAAAATAAAGTGCCACGTGCCTTCACACAATCTTATGATTAACCTGCTTAGAAACATGTCTCATTGTCAGATTATTATATATCAGAAATCAAACATATCTATGCACAACACTATATATTAAAAAGAGCAAGGAATAAAAATACAAAATAGCAGTAGATTGTTAAACTAATAAAGTGCCACGTGCCCACACAGCATATCTTAAAAATGAGCCTATGTGTAAGCATGTTTCACTGTCAGACAGTTGGATAATAGATAAAAACATGGCTCCACTCTGCCTAATATCACGGTATCTCCTTTTAAAAAGTGGAATAAAAAATAACCTTGCATACAATTTGTAAAATTTGCAGAACAGTAAAAAATGTATCAAAGTGTGGCCTGACTTGTTATTACATGGGCAAGGAATACCAGCAGAATTTGGTTGGTACCCAAAAGGAAAACACAGTAAGTATTTGACAGTGTCAGCTCGAAACTTAAATAACAGAGAGCGCTCCCACCTCCCGCATGGCTGCTCTGATTAGACGGGTGATGACGGCGACATACTCAAGGACAAGTTTGCGGTTATCAACGGTTTCCCTGCTGCACTTCTAAAACGACTTTCCCACACTTGATCATAAAAAGCTAAAGCTACTTCCTTTTTGTTAAAAGTAGGGCAAAACCTCCCTCCAAATCAATTTTTCCAAATTTCAATTTAATATATGCCAACCACGGAATTTGGAGTCCATTATCACAAGAGAGGCAGTCATTTATTATTTCTCTTGAAAGTACTGCCTGCTCGTTACTCCAAATGGATAGCCAGAATAATAATGGCCTTACTCTAATAAAATCAATTATATGTAACAAGTTTAGCTCTTTATGACAAATAATATGGGGGGAGGAAAATGGTACTCCGAGTAGTTGCCTGCAGAACCTATTTTCTTGTAAATGTATGGTTTCGCAGTTTGCGCCCCCCAAATTGCAGAACCGTAGGTGGCAATTTAGACACATTGGGATTTATAGATTTGCAGCATGGCTTTCAATTACCCCCCACTATGGGGTTGCTTAAGGGAGAGTAGTGAACCAATTGCTTTTGAGAATAGCATTCTACGGTGTGCGATGTTAGGTGACCAAGCTCCAGAGGCCAAAAACATGACTCCTAAATATGGAAAAGTCTTAACACTTGTTAGGGAATTATCTCCGACTTGCATAGTGGACAATTGAATACACTATTGTCCGCATGCCATAATAAGCGATTTTGAAAAGTTGGTTCAAAGATCTAAATTAGACATAAAATCAATAAATGCTGAATATAGGAGGCGCAGTGCATTGGGGGTCTGAGCCATTAGCACTGCGTCATCCGCATATAAGAGTGTGGGTAGGGTTTTCCCTTTAACAGATGGGACTTCGCTGGTTATGATGGATAAAGCCAGGTGGAGATCATTGATGTATAGTATAAACAGAAGCCAATCTTGATACCCTTAGATACATTCCCATTGTCACTTAGTCTAACTCTGGCTCTCATGCCCCTATGGAGAAATGCAAGGAAATGTAAGAGGGGGCATCCAAACCCTTAAGCAACAACATGTGCCATAATTGCGTTCGATTCACGCAGTCGAAAGCGGTGATTAAATCCATTAAAGTCATGTATAAAGTCACACGCTTGGCGACTGTGTATTTACCTATTATTAAGTTCAAATTGGCACATTGCTCAACTGTCCCAGCCTTGCTTCTAAATCTATGCTGGGAAGGATGTAAAATGGATTATGCTTGGGCCCATACAGAATTCTATTATAAATGACATGTCCCAGGACTTTTACAGTTGTATCGATCAACGATATTGGTCTATAACAACTGGGGTCTTCTCGATTGCCTTTCTTAAATATAGGGATGATAGTAGAGGTGCACCAGGAGTCTGGGATATCTGTGTGTGACAATTTACTAAACACATTGGTTAAAATGGGAGACCATAATTGGGTATTAAGTTTGAATAAATCAATTGGTACTCCATCACGCCCGTCGCTTTACCACCCATACTTTGGGAGAGGGCCTCTTCTACCTCATCCACTATGATCCTTACTTCTGTTAGCTTTCTGTTATCTACAGTAAAAATATCCCTATTAGGGGGAGGCATAAACCTTGCTAAAATTGTCTTCCCATGATTCACTGGTGATATGGCAAGAGTTCGGGGAGACTGTCAAATTTTTGCATCTCATATCAGAAACTGTAGCCCAGAAGTGCTTACTATCCTTCATAGTAGCTGCTTATGCAAGTGTCTCCCATTGATCTGTTAGAACTTGCTGCCAGAGCTTAGCCGTAACAGCCTTGTAATGTTTCCTCAAGGCAGCAATTAGTTCTTGATTTCTGGGCTTTTTCCCTATTGTTGTCCTTAGTTCTTGGTTAGCTGCTGTGCAATCATGGTCACACCAGCCATGCAGCTTATTAGATCGGCATATTGGTCTAAGAAGAGTATTTTTTATGCCTAGACAAAGATCGTTAAAGGCACCCACTATGTTGATAGCGCTATCCTTTGCTGATAGACAGACCTCCACTAATCTCTTGTTTTCTTTTACAATTTTCTCTATGGTTCGGACTGGATCACGCATTCTCCATACCAGTTTAAATTGTCCATTGAGGGTTGGAGGTCTCTGGCCCCTATCTTCCTCTCATAAACTTTCCTTGGAGTCGTTAAAAGAACAGCCTGAAGTGAATTATGGTCACTAAAGGTAGATTCAATCCCTGAACCATGAAGCAAGATCTGTTCTAGTATCCTGGTGATAAATATAAAAACGATCGTAGAGGGGGACCCTCTACCTTTATAAGTGGGTGGAGTAGTAGCATCTTTCCCTTCAGTTACCATAATATCTAATAGGCCATGGGATTCCACTATCGACTCCAACTCCTGACTTCTTGGGTCCAGCCCCCGTGTAAGACCCAAAGGGGCAGATTTACAAGCCCCTTGCACCACTTTTGCGTCATTTTTAACATGGGAAAAATGACACAAAAGTGGCGCAAGGGGCTTGTAAATCTGCCCCCAAGTATTTCTACAATTAGGGAGGTGAGCATTGAAATAACCAGCAAGGCAAAGGTGTAGTCCCTGGCCCTCAGTAATAACCCTATCAGATAAGTTGGTGAGAAAATGTGTTAATTCTAAAAACATTGGATTTGGTACACTGATAAAATCATTATTATAAAAATTAACCAAGTAGAGATTAAAATAGGTTTTCCAACACAGCACTTGAAAGCTAGTACTGGCGGTCTCCAGGACCTCTACATGACCACCCAGGGCTATATTCAGCCTTACTGATAGACCACCTGATGCAAGGCCAGAACGGGAACCAGTGGCTGGAATATTGTAACATTGGTACCCGTCTAAAAAGGTACCAAAGTGTTTATTATGTGTTTGGGATTCCATGACAGAATCATGGCTAAATTGTTCTGAAATGTGATACTAAAAAATGCATGCGAGTCCTTGACATTCAGCAAATAGCTTCAACTCTTGGTGAAAATGTTTGCCGAGCTATGATAGGTCTCCATATGTTTTCTGGATGTGACAAAGTAAGTGCACTTGCGGGAAAAGGAAAAGTAGGTGCATTCAAAATCCGGTCTGCCAACAGACATACACAGGAAATATTTGTGGTAGCAATCTGTAACCTCAAATCTGATGTTTGTTTTAAATCATCCTCTTTGGATTTGCACTTCTGACTAAATGCATAGTCTTGCACTACATGCTTTAATAATCTTGACTTAGATACTTAAGAAATTGCTGATCTGTATTGATTTTGGAACATTAATACAATAACTAAACTATATACATTTCCTGAGTCCATTATTGTGTCCTGATTTGAAACTGAGCTAAAATTACTCTTTTGATCTAAATGCGTTGTAAGGAAAATCAGGGAATCTTTTCGAAATATCAGGTCTTGCTTCTTTTATTCTGCATTGCAATAGGAGAGCTTCTAGTTTGTATCATTCCGGTTAGACTACATTTCTTTAGGGGATTGGGTCTCCCTATAGGGATACTTTATTTTTACATTATGGTTCTGAGAGTTGTGCATTTAAACCTTATTTCAAACTTGAGAGTTAGTCAGCAATCAATGGTCCTCATTGGATGGCGAACACTGTGTTTTTGGACATTTTAATTGACACCCCTCCTATCAGCGGAGAAAGATCCATCAGAGGACCATTTGCCTCTGTGGTAAGGGTAATGCTATGATCCGTCTAACTGTAGGGGGCCCAGTACAGTTAGAGGGACAAATGAGTAAGTAGTGAATTGAAAGTGAAACCTAAAATATTTATAACGCTGACGGGGGATCTAATCTTTGGTATCAGAGCTATGGTTCTGCCTAGAGAAGTGAGGTTTTAGGGTGTCGAATAAGACAGGGAAATTATTGTAAAAGTCCAAAGTGCCCAACATTTTCATTCGGCTAAGAGAAGAATTGATGAGTGCTGATGGAGTATTGTTCCTGATGAAGTCAACGTGTAGCAGCGAAGGAGTGTGAGTATTAATGGGGATGCGCGTTGCTATTGCTTTTGCTAAGATTGCGGTTTTTGAAATGGCTGTGTGTTGTTGAGCGGAGTGAAGTGGTTAGAGTCCACATGGTTTAAGTCAATGAATGATTGTGGCTCTTGATGCAAAGAAGCTGAAATTGTAAATGGGTCAGTCGTGGCCTAAGATCTCAAGATATGTACCTATGCGTTGTCTCTGTGTAAAAGACACTGAGTATGTTGTCTGCTGTTTTGTGGTGTTGGTCGTGAGATGTTGTCGACAACATCTTGGTAAAGGGTTTTCTTTGTGTGATAGTGGTAATCGATTGGTATAGTTAATCTCAGGTGCACAGGGAATAGCTGTATCAATTATGGTAAAATCACGCTGGTCGACATTCCATTGAAGTAAATGATGGTAGAAAAATGTAGTTACTTTGTGAGAGTGTATTTCCTTTAGTGGAGTAGACAGATTTATTTGTTGCTTGCCTTGTATTGTGATTTTGCTCAGAGAATATGTGCTAAAGAAAATTGTAAAGGAGGGTGAGCTGCTGCAGAGAGAGAGATTGACATCATAGTGTGTCGCACTGTGATTGGTCAGTTGGTGTAAGGTCACGCTGGGACTGTTTGACTACATCATAAAGTCATTCTGTTACTGGTTGACACAGCCGAACAAGTGAATTGTGGGAGAAATTAATTTCCTGGATTATGCGGAAAACATTTGTGAATACAGAATTTTAAAATAAAATGAAATTTTTAAAGCATTACAGAAAATGGTAAAGAAAGCTAAGACTATATCTGTTAGAGCAAAGGTAGAAGAACCACCTGAGGGTACACCAGGACACACTATCATGATGGACAAAGGATTACACCCATGTATGTGGCTTTTGTTTTGGCACCCACTTGCTGAAAAAGATGAGGGTTTACAATGTCTGTGCTATGGAACATTCAATTTGAGAATCATTAAGAATTTAAGGAGGAAAATTTACAAAACCACCTTCTAGACCTACCGTATTTGAAGCATTAAATACATGGGAACACATGCCACATAGGAACGAGAAGTATCAAGGTAGATATAGGAGAACTATGGATCATTACGCAGAAGCTAGATGGGATGCACACCAGAAAAAGTGGAGAGCAGACATTGTAAATGGTACAAGATTGTATCCTGTTTTAGAAGTTGAAGGCGATGACAAGGGAAAAAGAAAATAGAAAAAGAAACATGCAGAGACAGAAAACAATGACACAGGGAAACAAGGAGAAGAAAGTGACATAGGTGATGGACTTTTATATGATTTATTGATAAATCGTCTATGCCACCTTACAATAAGATTCAGAGTAAGGGTTTGACAAACGCTACTACAGCTGAGATTCGGAATGCACCTTAATTCAAGACATGCCTAAAGAACATACACTTGTTACTCCTGTAAAAGGGAGGACAGAATTTACGGCTCCAATGAATCTGATTGACACTTATTCTCCAGATGCTTTAACTATTTCCGTTACTATTGGGCCTGTTGTACCTCTTTACAAATCTGGGTTACAGGTAAATACTGTTCATAATTTGGCTGCACCTACTGGAGTAAATACGGCACAAGCGAATCCAGTAGAATTCACAAGATTGTTGCTTCAGACACCTATGGCTCCAATTCAAAGCAATACTGCTACAGAAGCCAGAAATGTAGGTTACATTTCAAATCAGACTCAATGTGACCAGATGAACAGAATGTTTCAGAGACATTCGCCTTTTGATTGCCCCAGACCAAGTTGACCTCTTGAAATGACTTATCATGCTTCTGACATGACCATGACAATGGGAAGTACAGTTCCAGATTCATCTGCATTAACTATGCAACCTGGAATGAGTGCATATTTGAGCCATGGAGGAATTAGTTGAAATACTCTAAGAGAGCAATCAGGATTTACTCCTGAGGAATGGCTTAAAGGAATAGTAATCAAAATGTTGAGAATGCTTTAATTTCAGCCCCAGCCTCAAGTTTAGATCCAGTTCCTGTGCAAGCTCCAGTTTCTTTTTCAGCTCCAGCTTCGATTTCAGTTCCAAGTCTAAGTTCGATTCAAAATCCAGTTCAGGAAAAAGAATTGCTATTGATGTGAGTAGGCTAAAAGTAGAACTGGAAGAACTGATCTTAGGAACAATTAGTCCTTCATGATTAGATACATATCAGGATGAGGAACTATTGTTTCTCTGTAAAGACATTACTCGACTAGCAAGATTAACATTTGAGAAATTGACTGAATTGGCTAAAAAAATATGATGTAGACATTGTGAATTTGAGAGCTCCTGCAATGAAGTTGCAGATTAAAGAGCTGATGACACTGATCAAGAAATGGAGTGAGAGAGAAATGGGAGAAGGCAGATGGTCGAAAAAGAAAGAAAAAAAAGAGTTAGGGTGCATTCAACACCTGATGCCTTAGGTGGAAATATAGGAGAAAAACAGGTGCTCCCAATGAGAGAAGTACCTGGTGGAGGTTATGTTCATGTGCCATGGGCAAGATCTGATATTTTGTCACTTACTAATGATTGCCTGAAATTGAGAGAAAATCCAGTGGAACAGTACAGACAGAGTGAAAGATTTGTGAACATTTCAAATGTTTTGTGGATTCATTTGAATACTTTGTTTGATATTGTGGTTCCACATCATTTGTGGGCAGAATATAAAGTAGCAGTGGATTGGCCTGAGACAGAATCAGAGAGGGATCCAAGAACACCCCGTTCTGTTATGTCCCGTATAGAGGCCCTAATGTAGACCTGTTCATACATGCCCTAAAATGGACATATTCATATTTGCCCTAATACGGTCATATTCGTACTTGCCCTATTATGGTCAAAGCTGCATATGCCCTATTACGGTAATAACTGTACATGTCCTATTATAGTCATGATTCCTTATATAGGCATGATCTTTCACCTACATTGGTCCTCGCTAGTACACAACGTGCTCTGAGGGCTGAACGTTATCTAGTCTGTGGTTTTGAATACAGCAGGGTTTTTCCCAAACACAGGCCCACACTGTACTCATCAATTAGGCATGGCTCTCTAGGAATACACCACCTGCATAATATGTATGTACAAAGTTCACCCCTGACGTCTTCCTCAAGTCTAACAAGGGCCAATACAAACCATATGAAGCAACTAGAGTCTTCAGGGTATAAATACACCACATCTTACCCTGGTAAGACAGAGGGAACCGAGACTTCCATGCTGACACACTGACCAGAGACGCTGAGGCTCCTGCATGCAGTCGCTCCAGCTGACAGCGTTCTAACACAGCCCTTGCGGGGTGTCCAACTCAAGACCAGGACGGGGTCCCACACTCTCTCTATTCAGGTATGGGGGTTCGACTAAATCCTAGAAGGATTCTTGGCTCTTAGGCTTTTAGACCTGCACATATGCTAGGTACACTCAGGTACATCTAGTTAGGCATCGTAGGAGTACGCTCACTTTTCATAATGCTTTTTATATTCATGTATGTATTCATGACTGTTGCAATATGGTAGAACTGTTCTATCCCTTTGCTTTTATTGTACTGCTGATAATATATCTCTGCTATTGTCTGCTGGTTTCTGCAGCACATATATTTTACACTAGAATAACAACTGTTCAATAAATACTTATTGAAACGCCCAGACTGTTTATTCTGTGTAACTCTTTGAGACAAACCGAATAAGTAAGCACGAGTGACTGAGCGAAAAGTAGTATATTGTTTCCACGATTCTGAGGAATTTGGGTTGTCATGGTCTAAGGTTGCCAGAAACTAATCTCTCCCCGATAAGAGGAGATTCTAGTGGCACTGTGAGCTAGCTAATGCAAAACAGGCTAACGGTGGGGGTGCACAGAGCCAGTCAGTCACCAAGCCCACAGTTTATGTTATCCAAACATGCAGGTCCTGCATGGGTACTATAGGAACTACACGACATGGTGCCACCAACGTTGGTTTGGTACTTATTTAACAGTAGAATCTGAGTAGTTCAGTCGTGCTATTCTCAGAGAACCTACTCACAAAACCCCAGAGACGTCTGGAGTGGGTGGGCACAAAATCCGTTGCAGCTGAGTAGTACGAAAATACTATTTATTGGCTGTTGGTTAATCAAGCTTAAAAGGACATTTAGTTCCTAAATTGTGCATAACACCTCACCTTAGTTCCCTTTGAACACTTCTTCCTCTAAACATGCCTGGTTCAGGGGATGAGAGAGTTGACCTGGGAGGAGAAGATCCTGAGGATGCAATACAAATTGCACCAAAATTCAGAAGGATAGTCACCATAAGACTATTAGAAAATGGCTTACAAGCCAAGGGTGGCATGGTTGTTTTCGTGATTGAGGCACACGAATCAAACAAAACAGAGGTATTCTATTCATGGGTTACACTCCCAGCAGCAAATGCAGTAACAAATACATTTCACTACTATATAGAAGGAGATGCACTACGGGAATATTGTCCGTTTGAGGACATAGAGATTCCACTCACTTACCAGGAACATCATTACTGGTTTAATGGCGGCCTACCCCACGTACGACAAAGAGTAAGATTAGGCCCGCTCGGAGGAGACGGGGCCACATGGCCAATACTAGCGGCTTACACACCGCATCCTGGCATTAACACAATGCCACAGCCAGACTTACTAGTACCACACACAGATTTAATTAAAATCTACAGAAACCTGACCCAATTTGCCATGAGGACTTTAACAATCCAACCTGCACAGGTGCAGCAAACAGTAGTCCGACTCAGGGTACAGGAAATAAAATTACTCCTCAAACATTACACGCGGTAAAGGGCAAAATGCCCGCAAAACGCGAACAAATACCATTCTGGATAGCTCAGAAAATAACTCAGCTTGAGGCGGTATTCCCGAATACTACCACCTGTGATAAACACAGAATTCTAACAATCTGCTTGCCCATGGGGATCACACCACAAGTAGAGGACTGCACTTCTTGGGGTTCAGTCTTTGCTGCCATATATACCAGAACACATGGTATCCCGTCCTTAGCAGTAGTACCTGACATATTGAGACCGATACAAAATGAGTACGGGGCAGAGCCTGCCCTTAACTTAGGGATTTAGGGCCCCATGCATCAAACTAAAAACCAGTCGCAAACGGGCAGATTCTCAGAATCCGCCCCTTTGCGACCGGTATTTTTGCATTTGGGATGCATCATCCCAAATGCAAAAATCGCAAATTGCAATTGCATTTAAGGAATCGCAAATTGCAATTCCTTAAATGCAATGCTAGAAGCAATTTAAAATAGCGATTTCGCTATTAGGGGTCGCAAATTACCGAAAAAAAAACTGGTCGGTAATTTGCCAAAACTTTGAAAAATGCACTAAAGTGCATTTTTCAAAGTTACATGTTACACACACACAAGCCCTTGGAGAATGTGTGTGCGCAACATGGGTGTACATTACAATTTCAGGGGTGCAACAGGGTGTCCTTTTGACACCCTTGAAATTGCATGCGCAATTTGCGTGTACCTAATGGGTACTCGCAAATTGCGCATGCAATTCCCATTTATTCCTTTGGGCCTATAAGCCCATAGGAATGTATGGGAAGCCATTCCTTAATTGCGACTCGCAATTTGCGAGTCGCAATTAAGGAATTTGTAGGAATCGCTATTTTTTTAGCGATTCCTACATGCCTTGGCTTTTGCAATTCCTTATTAGCGAATCCTTATTTTTTGCTAATAAGGAATGGCAAATGGCATTTTTGATGCATGTGCCAGGAAGTTGCTAGATAACTTTGACCAGGTATCAGCTATAATACTAGCTAATATTAAAGGGGAGGCAGCTTCAGTGGCGTTCCGCCAACGCCTAAGGGAGTTCAGACCAGAGGATCATCAACACGAACTACCCAAAATAATTGAAACTGCATATGCAGAACTAGGCAGAGACAGTTTAGGTGGGAAACCATTAAAACCACAACTAGTGGACAGTCCTGAAAAAGACACTACAAAGCAGACGCCTACTTCTTCTAAAAAGAAGTGGAAAAAAAAAACCAACAAAAGTCTAAAGACAGCAGATCTCAATCCAGAGGTAGGTCTCCTCAACAGGAGCCCTCTGAAAGGAGGTATAACCTCAGGAATAGGGATAATATAAAAAAACCTGACAGGTATCAGGATACTGATACTCATTCCTCTTGTTCCTTTCAGGGTTCATCAAAAAACTCCGAGAGGGAAGGACGGTCAGAGGAGCGTACAAAGTCCAGAGACACGCAGTTCGCTGCGGACTACGCACCTAAAAAAGAAGATAAACATAAATCAAAACCTCAGTTCAAAAAGAAGAAGGTAGCAGGTCTCAAGATCAGACATGCCCAGAATTCTGAGGACACAGCTTCTGAATGGGGAATGGGCTCTGACGATGCTAGACAGCGCGGCAGAAGTAACAATAGCTCGCCAGAACCTGAAGGAATTTCTGGTGACAGCGGAGTTGAGTGAGTATATCACTGTGGAAACAGCTGATACTCGGGTAAGTGTCCCACATAAGTTACATGAGATAACACTCCGGCTGGAGGGGACAAGCCCAGAAAAATTAAAGGTCTCTTTTGGAAAAATCTGTCATCTGGTTATGACATTCTATTAGCAGAACAAGACTGGCCGCCAGCATTCGTCATGGAGTGCCCTAGGGGAGAAACTGTAATTTTTCCAGCATTTTCCGACCTCGTTCCCATTCACCTAAAACATGCATATGCGCAGGAGTTGGCGGTTGCCCTAGCTCCAGCAGTGTATAAAAATCATGTTGGTTGGGATGAGGATTCAACCCACCACGTGATCCCGTTGAAAGTTTCCCCAAATGCTCAAAGGCAATACCGTATAAAGCAGGAAGCTAAAAAAACAAGTCAGGGAGATACTAGATCAACTAGAATACCAGGGGGTGATTGAAAATTGCACTTCACCTATGAACAATCCTTTGTTTCCCGTAATGAAACCTGACAACACATATCATTTAGTTTTGGATTACAGACATTTAAACACTTGCACAAAGACATTTGCAGTTCAAAATGCACACTGTGCCGCATTAATAAATAACATTGTGCGCAAAAAATACAAAACAACACTAGATATCTCAAATGGATTTTCTGTCAAAATATAGCGCCTGAAAGCAGGTATCTGACCGCATTCAGTGCATTAGGGTCCCAGCGACAATTTTGTCGACTAGCCCAAGGGTATAAAAATAGCTCGGGGTATTTTCAGCAAAGTTACTCCAAAATTTGGATGAAGAAGCATTTTCCTATGTGGATGATATTTATCTGACGGACGATGACTTACAGAGGCACTTGACCAGGGTGAGCACCATTATTATGGGATTCACCTCTGAGGGCTATAAATTTAATTTAAAAAAATCAAAAATTGCCCACCTCAGTGTTCTATTTTTAGGATATGAGCTGTCAAGTGAAGGAAAAAGCCTAGCAGCAAACGTTTTAGAAAAATGTGCGCTGCTTCAACCTCCAAAATCATTAAAGAATTTAGAATCAATTCTGGGATTCCTAAATTTTGGTCGAACATACATTTTGGATTACGCAAAAAGAGTAAAACCTTTCTACGACTTAATAAAACCTGATTTTTCAGTCAGACAATGGACACAGGAACATACAAATATCCTATGTTCACTACAGGAAGACATGATAGCTTCAAAACATTTACAGACAAGCGTAAACGTACGCAACTTAGTGATCCGAGTAATAGCGGGTCAATGCGGGTACACTTATTTGACTTTCAATGAAGGCAAAACGGTACCAATCGCATACAAATCACACCTGTACACAAACGCAGAGATGCGTTTCACTTCAACAGAAAAAATCCTGTCAACAGTGCAGACCGCTGTAGCAAGAGAAAGAGCTCTGGCTCAGGGTAAACGCATAATTGTCGTGACCCCAGTACCAGCTTTAGAAGCTGTTAAAAAAGCTAGCATTCCAAATGTGAAAGCCTTACATCCCAGATGGATACAATGGGCTAATTCTCTTACTGCAACGGATGTTGAATACAGATTTGATCCGAGTTTAAAAACACAAGCATTTCTGCAATTCGAACAAGAATATCCTCTACCAAATGAGATTTTGCCTCTAGATCAGTATGAATATATTATTTACACTGACGGATCTGCTCAACCGGCCATAGGGAGTAAGCAAGCTTACAGCGCAGCGTATGCGATGCGATTGTTAAAGGTCGCATGCACGATGGAAAGTTCCATCCGAGTTGCACTAAAACGCAATATCTAGGAGACTGCACGGCTCAGTTGGCAGAATTAAAAGCACTGATACTGGCACTGGTAAATACGGAACACGAATTCCCCACACTAATTGTGTGTGATTCCTTTTACTGTGTACAGTCGTACAATGAATATTTACATCATTGGGAACAAAACGGGTTTAAAGACGCAAAAGGTGGCACAATTAAGCATAAAAGCTATGGGAACAGGTAGTGGAGTTGAGAAACGAACTACCAAGGGTTCACGTGATACATACACTGAGTCATCAGCGTGATGGCGTTCACGTTGAAGGGAATTCATTGGCTGATGAAGCCGCAAAGGGGGCTGCACGCACAGCCGCCGTAGCTGCAATCACTCGTTCAAAAACGAGAATAGACGGCGAGATTATGGTAGCTGTCAATGCTTCGCGCAAAGGCAGCAAAGCAGTACCAAAGAAATTTCCACTCAAGTACTCCTACAAGTTAGATACACAAAACATTCCATATGCTCATATTCCTGGAGTGGGGGATAGAGTAATACCAAATATGGATCGTAGGCAAGGTTTAATTGTGGCGGCACATGA
This sequence comes from Calotriton arnoldi, assembly GCA_963921515.1. Lineage (NCBI taxonomy): Eukaryota > Metazoa > Chordata > Amphibia > Caudata > Salamandridae > Calotriton > Calotriton arnoldi. The sequence continues at coordinate 388,955 of CAWUFW010003657.1, read as the reverse complement.
AGGGACAGGTTCTGTACATTCGGGACTTAGGGCGACTGTTTCTTTATTGAAGCAACACTACTGGTGGCCTGTAATGAGGAGGCAGATAAGAGACTATGTCTGGAATGGCAACATCTGCAAGCAGATGAAAGGGTCCACCACAACACGTCCGGTACAGATACCATTATTAGACAGCATCAGGTTGTCTGTCTGTGTGCGTCCAGCTCAGGTGTCCTCAAGGTCTGGCCTCAGCGCTCAGCTGACGCTCGAACTGTTATAAGAGATTTGCGAGTCTTTATCGGCACATACGCAGTTGGCACGTTACATTCTGACCGTGGCCCGGCGTTTAGCTCTCGGGCTTACGAAGAGGCCATGGAAGGAATGGGCATAGCATTGCGGTACTCCTCTCCGTATCATCCTGTGGGAAATTCTGTTGTGGAGAGGAAAAACCGTGACTTAAAGCAATCTTTAACAGCTAGGGTATTAGGCAAAGGCGGTAGATGGGTCGATCACCTTTATGGGGTACAATGAGCAATAAACAATTAGCCAAGAAGCTCTCTAGGGGGTGTCACTCCCTACAAGATCCTATTTGGGACAAGAATGTGGGTACCTGATCTTCATTGTGAAGGCAGAGTGGCGGATGAAAAACGATTTGATATCCATGATCGTTTGGCTGTTTTACAGGATCTAAATAAATCCAGAACACAACAAAGTAACGTGCTCCAGAAACAGACCACCACTGAGGAAGTCAAGGCAGTAACGGCAAGACCTGTCTGGATCCCAAAAATCAGAGATCTAGTCAGAGAATAGATTGCAGACAAGAAAGAATTTGGGCCATCCTACAGAAAGCCTGTACCGGTCCTAGCAATCCAAGGCACAAGAACTGTACTTCTGCCGCCTCTTGCCGGAAAAAAGGAGAAAAGATTTGTCTCAATCGACTTAATCAAACCACACTATGTGGCCGATACTAAACAGTAGGCCACGTGGACTCCACAATAGCAGACGCCCTCCTCTCGCTACAATCCAAGAAGTTCAAACAGAAAGACTCATCACGTTTGAAGAGCCACCTGTACGGAATGAAGGACTAAGCAACAATGCTATGGAACTCGTTCCACTTCAACAAGAAGAAACTCTACTTAACAACCAAGTTGCAATAAGACCGACTACAGACGTCTACGTCAACATGCCTCGTCAAGAGCAAAATCCGATTTCAACAAATCCCGATGCAATTCCAACAATTGATCAAACTGCTTCTGGCTATTTCATGAACTTTGATGCATTTTCACTGGATCCAAGCGAGCCGGAAACGACGCCAGCCAAAAAATCACTCAAACAGAAACTCACTGACTTTCTGAACTTTTTTAGAAAGACTTACCTGGTGTCACCTTGGATTGAACTATGGTATATGACTGGGATTTTCTTTTTTCTTTTCTGGCTAGGTTTAATTATAACTTTTAGTATGCTTATTAATGGACGATACCTCCAGCAGAGCTCTACAGCCCAAAGAGTCAATTTGATTTTAAAGCCACACCAGTCTTCACATCATGAACCAAGAGACTTTTCTTCAGTGAACATCACAGCAGTTCCTATACCGGACGGTATAGTATGGGACAAGATTGATTATGATATATTCGGTCCGACTGAACTTTTAAAGCTTAAACATGTATTTAAAATTTCTTTAAGTGATATCATTACCACCAGTACATTTTCTGATGATTGGGACACTGAAACTGTAAACAATATGATGTCTGATTTAGAAAAAACTGCAGCATTTCGGAACAATGAAATGTTAGAAAGTACTTCAGACTATGATACATTGTACTGTTACCAACAGTATGGTCATAATTTCTTACACAAATCTATAACACCTAGAAATGTATTTGAATACCACCAGTGGGAACACTGCCCAACATCTCCAAAAGGTAGTTCACAAAACCTTTGCACAGAAATTCACATACTTTTCAGGGTTTAATACATCTGACCCGAAGTCATTTTATTACAAAGTGGCAAAAACATCAGCACAGAAAATTATGTTGACTAACACCAAACAGATTTACTCTGCTTCCTTTATGGCCCAGTTGTCTACACAGGGTTTCGACCTGTGGAAGGACACTATAGATTTAAAATCAATCTGGGGTTCTAGGGACTGGCAAGTCCAGTGAACAGAAGCACTTTTTAGAGCATGCCTCATTCCACAGCAGCTGATATTTCTAAATGATACTGTGCAACAGACATCCTGTCTTGGACTAGCCAAGAACAAGTAACTGAACTCACCCGGGTTTCCTACACCATCACAGATGGGTGGGGGGCACTAATTCAACTACACAAGGGGTAGGATTAGATGACATTCTCCAGTACAACAGATCAGATCCTGATTGGACGAAATGGCTGATTTGGCCCATTGACACAAACACCTGTCAACAGAGATTTATGAATACAACCAAAGGGTTTAGTATCCATAGGCCAGATACACGCTATGTACAAAGACAACACCCAGGGGTAGTAACATCGTATAGTGTTGGGAAGTTGTGCCTTGACTGGCTAGAGACCTCAACACTCACAGAAGTAAAACATTACTTAACCTTACTCACACCTGATGTGGACCTTAGGGATTTCTTGCTAGGCCCAAGGAAAACACGTCAGAAACGTTTCATATATGCCGGCATTTATGCCTATTATAATAAAAACTGGAAAATATCCCAACAAGAGACCGCAGAAAGAATACAGGAAATAGACTGTATTAACTTAGAAAAGGCATTAGCTGTAGTGGATAATGGGTTAACAACTTTGACCTCCAGGATTTACACCTTAGGCAACATTGTGTCTTCGGCAATCAACATATTAGAACAAGATCTGGCCTTGTTACAACACAGGCAATCTCAGCTACATTCTATTATGATGCTAAGCTGGACGCTACAATATTTGCGTGCAGGCTATGTGCCCTGGCGTTTCATAAACACCACGTCTCTGTTTTCAGAATACAATCTGACTGATAAACAGACAGAAATGGCACAAAGGGGAGCCAAATATACAATGCTGCGTATTGAGAAACTGGAAAGGTTACCATTCACTGTAGCCGAATCACCATCAACTGAATGGCTAATTCATGGCCAAATCACTCTGCTGGTCACTACGTTTCAGTTTCAATATTGCCTTGAGCAAAGGCAGGCAGGTAAATATGAAAAGATGGGTAAGGGTTACATTAAGGAATCTTGGGAGTTACCATATAGATATCGATGCCGGAATGGGGATCAAGAAGTGTATCTGAGTGGTACAAACTGCAAGAACGCTTTAAGCGGTTCTCTCATGTGTCAGGATATTTCACTACACGGAGCCTGTAGCGGTTCAGTAGCAAACCTATCGTGTCACATGACAGGGACCCCAGCGGCTATGATCACACCGGTTTTTCAGCTGCTCTCGAATGGGAGTTAATTGATGCTGAACGATCAAGGTTGCTGTGGGATGCTTCCGGGCATCGCCTATCTGGTCACCGTTAACTCCAGGGTTACTCGCTGTATGCAAGTATTGTTTCTGCCACTGAACACAGTCAGGGAGGCGCCGCTATGGCCTTCACTGAATGTTTCTTTCATACAATTTGATACTCTGAGCAGACTGCAAGCCATGCTTTTACAGCAACCCGTGCCCTTAACCTCCGCTCGAGAAACCTTTGAACTTCAAGTTGCAAGGACCAGTCGCTTATACGTACAAACTGCCCCTTTCATTTCGTAGAAATGGTGGGACGTATCTTCAATATGTCTGATACGAGCAGTATTGTACATCTATTTAAGACCATAGGGTCAGGACTGTTAAGCACCTTTCAGACAGTCCTCTGAGTAATCCCAAATTTTATACACTCCGTATTGGGAAGCGTATTTGGAGGACTCCCACTTATCCTGTTGCTGATTGCAGGGGTCCTATTCATAATACTACTGCTACGCAATGGACGGCCCAATTCCCGAGGGAATGGCGAACATACTCCTGGAGCGGAAATGCCGTGAACGCATGGTACAACTTCTGGGCATTTCTTGCCTGCGAGAACTCAATGCCTCCTGGTTTCGGTCCTTTCGACCAGTCTGGGTAGACTTCATCTTACCTGTTCTTCGATGCCTGTTTTGCGGAGAAGAATGCATGTTGGATCTTTGTCTAACATTTCCATCAGATGTGCCTCCGGACACGGATGCAATGCTGGACCCCATAAAGGCCCATGCTCTGCGTTGTCCCCAGCGGCTTCCAATTCTGATGAATGCATTCCTGGAGAATCCACAGGTGCCGTTTGCTCCTGCTGGGTTAGGTGACTCCTCCACAGGCACCCAGGTAACAACTGCCGCACAAGCTGACGCAGCATCGACTGTTGGCAGTGCTACATTCCATCTATGTGCGATTGACGTTCTCTGTGAGGCGTTGGATTTGTCGTCTGCAGTAGCTCACACAGATAATGTTGTGCTTCCCAGCCAGGACACTTAATCTCGAATTGGCTCATCGCGTCCTGGGAAAGAATTCGGCTTCTCCACTTGTTTTCATAATAAGCGAGCAAATTTGGAACATTTCCTAAATTGACACTTTCGCTTCAGAAAAGCATGGCCTTCTTCCATTTTCAGTGAAGCAACTTATATAGAGAAACAAAATAGACATTTCTTTTTTTAGTGGCAATTGGAAATAGCTGAATTGTAAAAAATTTTGAAGTTTTTTTAACAATTTAAAAACCATGTTTTTACTTGCTTTTAAAATGTTTTTAAATTGTCCAGATTTTAAGTATGGTCATTGTCATCCTGTTTGGAAGAGGAGTGGGTGTTATGTCTCGTATAGAGGCCCTAATGTAGACCTGTTCATACATGCCCTAAAATGGACGTATTGATATTTGCCCTAATACGGTCATATTCGCACTTGCCCTATTATGGTCAAAGCCGCATATGCCCTATTACAGTCATAACTGTACATGTCCTATTATAGTCATGATTCCTTATATAGGCACGATCTTTCACCTACATTGGTCCTCGCTAGTACACAACGTGCTCTGAGGGCTGAACGTTATCTAGTCTGTGGATTTTAATACAGCAGGGTTTCTCCCAAACACAGGCCCACACTGTACTAATCAATTATGCATGGCTCTCTAGGAATACACCACCTGCATAATATGTATGTATAAAGTTCACCCCTGACGTCTTCCTCAAGTCTAACAAGGGCCAATACAAACCACACGAAGCAACTAGAGTCCTCAGGGTATAAATACACCACATCTTACCCCAGTAAGACTGAGGGAACTGAGACTTCCATGCTGGCACACTGACCAGAGACGCTGAGGCTCCTGCATGCAGTGGCTCCAGCTGACAGCGGTCTAACACAGCCCTTGCGGGGGGTCCAACTCGAGACCAGGACAGGGTTCCACAATCTCTCTATTCAGGTATGGGGATTCGACTAAATCCTAGAAGGATTCTTGGCTCTTAGGCTTTTAGACCTACAAATATGCTAGGTACACTCAGGTACATCTAGTTAGGCATCGTAGGAGTACGCGCACTTTTCATAATGCTTTTTATATTCATGTATGTATTCATGACTATTGCAATATGGTAGAACTGTTCTATCCCTTTGCTTTTATCGTACTGCTGATAATATATCTCTGCTATTGTCTGCTGGTTTCTGCAGCACATATATTTTACACTAGAATAACAACTGTTCAATAAATACTTATTGAAACGCCCAGACTGTTTATTCTGTGTAACTTTCTGAGACAAACCGAATAAGTAAGCACGAGTGACTGAGTGAAAAGTAGTATATTGTTTCCACGATTCTGAGGAATTTGGGTTGTCATGGTCTAAGGTTGCCAGAAACTAATCTCTCCCCGATAAGAGGAGATTCTAGTGGCACTGTGAGCTAGCTAATGCAAAACAGGCTAACATACGCGGTGGGGGTGCACAGAGCCAGTCAGTTACCAAGCACAGTTTATGTTATCCAAACGCGCAGGTCCTGCATGGGTACTATTGGAACTACACGACAGTTCTCTAGTGGTATTGAATTAATACCAGCAGGTGAAAAATCACTTAAAGACTAAAATTTCCCCTAAAGAGATTGATTGGGAACAGATTGACAGTACAACTCAGGAAGTAAAAGAGACAGTACATGCCTGTTATGAGAGACTGATATAGGCTTTCGAATAATATAGTATTTTGGATAATGTCGCCGAAAAGGATATGGGAAATTCTGTGTACAGATTTGTGCATGGTTTGAAACCTGAGATTTCTAACCTGATTCGACAGCAATTACTTCGCTAGCAAAGCAGACCATTAGATGAGATTTTGCGTTAAGCAAAATACTGTGGGGATGAGATTAAGATGAAACACAAGAAGCTTAAGTAAAAGTTGATGGTTGCTCATATAAGAGCAATGCAGAAAGGTCAGAATCAGATGGGTTTTGACAACATCTCTCCGGTACAGGGAGCATATAATCAAGTTCCGATTATGCAGGGTGTAAATGGTTTACAGCAACAGAATTTTTAGTCACAAGGTAGAGGTCATGGTAATCCAGTAGATCCAAGAACTGGTGTTGATGTGTCACTTTTGAAGAAATTGAATCCATGCCATGCTTGTGGAAAAGTTGGGCATTGGAAATGTGAGTGTAAGTCAATTGCGTATAATGTAGGGGATCAGATGCAGAATGTAGAATATGCACAGTCTCAAGGGAATAACATGACATAGACTCAACAGGCACAAGGTCAGAGAATGCAAAATCCTAATGTATCTCAGTCAATGCAAATGTCCCAGGCTCCGATGCCTCAACAGAATGTACAGGTGCAATCAGAATCAACAGTTGAACAGAAACTCTTTCCAGAGCCAGAATGTATCACAACAGTATTTCATTCACTTAGACAATTTTGACCAGTACCCGTCAGCCAGAAGGTGCCTGAAAGGGGAGGAGGACTGCGTGCTTGGCACAGCCTTAGAGGTAGACCAGAGTGGTCCCTATCTGGATGGAGAAGTAGATAGGAATCATGTCTCATTCCTTGCTGACACTGGTGCTACCCACTCAACTGTAAGAACAGCAGCGTTTCCTAACCTACCCCTCTCAGGATAAACTATCCAAGTTGTAGGTGTCATGAACAAAAAGTTGTCCACCCCAATTTCAGAACCTGTCTCAGTTAAAATAGGATATATTGAGGACTGACATATTTTTGTGGTGTGTGATACAAGTGCAGTGAATGCTTGGATGTGACTTACTGTGTAAATTGAATTGTTCCATTTACTGCACGCAAAGAGGTATTGAGTTTCACACAAATGATGAAGATTTTCTTTTTAAACTTGCTCGAAAGAAAACTGACGTGGCAATGTATCCTCTACTGATCAGTGAGGATATACCCATTGAATTGAGAGGCACTGTTTTACCTGAAGTCTGGGATTTTACAGGTAAAGATATTGGACTAATCAAAGGTGTTGAACCAGTCTGAATCACGGTTAAACCAAATGCAGAATTTCCAAAAATCCCACAATACAATTTGACTCCAGATAATATTGCCGGAATTACTCCTGTGATTGACTCAATGACTGAACGAGATAAATGAGTTAAACGAGATAATGGGAAGTCCAAGTAACTCTCCCATTATAAGCTTACAGAAGTCAAATGGCAAGTATCGTATTGTGCAGGATTTATGTAGGGTACTTTGATTGTTGTTCCATGTCATCCTCTGGTACCGAATCCAGCTATGATATTGTTACAAATTCCATGTGAAGCTGAATGGTTTTGCATTATCGACTTATGTCAGGCATTTTTCTCAATTCCATTGCATGAGGATAGCCAGTATCTCTTTGCTTTCTGTTTTGGCAGTCGTGTTTTGGCATGGTGCCGAGTCCCACAAGGGTATACAATAAGCCCCTCAATCTTTAACCAGATACTTAAAAAGAATCTTGAGTCTCTGGTAATGCCAAATCATTCAGGAATAGTTCAGTACATTGACAACCTCCTGGTGGTGTCAAATACAAAAGAAGCTTGCAAGTTACAGTTTTGCAAAACAGAGGTTTTGTACTTAGGACATCACATTGAAAAAGTAGCGAGAAAAGTGTCACAGGAAAGGATTGCAGCAATTCTTAACATTAATCCACAGACTACCCAAAAGGATGTCCACATGCTTTTAGGAATGGTGGGCTATTGTTGGCAGTGGATTCTGAAATTTTCATTGACAGCAAAACCTCTTCAGAGGTTGACACACAAAGACGTGTCTGATCCGGTACCTTGGGATGGCAGTTGTATGACAGCTTTCATTGTGCTGCGAGAATGCCTTTGTAAGGCACCATCATTGGGATAGCCTGATTACAATAATTAGTTTGTGTTGTTTTGCAGTGAAAGGGAAGCTTGCACTCTTTCAGTGCTTGACACAGATATATGGCAGCAATTGCAGACCCGTTGCCCTGTTGTAGCGGCATTGCCTAGATACTTGAAAGCGGTTGCAGCTGCATGTGTGAGTCTTGAATAGTGTGAAAGTATAGTCATCGGACATCCACTGACTGTATTTGTACCTCATTCAGTGGAGATGTTGACATGCACCCGTACACAGTATCTGATAAATAGTTGGTTGACTAAGTATGAACAAATTTTGGTTGGTGCAGAAAATGTCATGCTAACAGATGCCTGATTTTGAAACCAGCTACTGTAATGCCATTGCCTGGAAATGACGTGACTGATGAAGTTGAACATGATTGCTTTGATGTGACTGAATTATGTACCAAACTGAGTCCTGATATTTTGGATGACCGATTGCCTGAATCTGATCATGTGAAGTTTGTTGATGGATCCAGTTTGAGAGACAATGAATGAAATTTGAAAGCTGATTATGCTGTATGTACAGTTGGAGGTGTTGTGGAAGCAGCGTGGTTGCAAGGAGAGTACTCTGCTCAAGTTGCAGAACGTGTCGCCTTGACGTGGGCTTGCAGCATTTCGGAGCAACTCAGAGTTACAATTTACACTGATAGTCAGCATGGCTCATAGACAGGGCACTCACTATGTCACCCTTGGAAATCGATATGCCGATGAAATGGCGAAGTATTGTGCATTAAGTGTGCATAATTTTAATGAAGAAATCTTGAAAGAAACATCAGACATCACAGATTGCTATTTACTGTTATCAGCAGTAGATACCTGGGACGAGGTGAGGAGACTGCAAGAGGAAGTGTCAGAAACAGAATGACACGGTTGGGTGAGAGCAGGATGCAACAAAAGAGATGATGATATCTGGGTTTACATGAATGGCAGACCTGTCTTGCCTGAAAGTCTATTACCACACAGGGTGAAACATTATCATGATCCTGCACATGTGGGGAGAAATGCAATGATGCACCTCTCCAACAGGTGTGGTTTAATCCTAGATTCAGAGTAACTGCAGAGACAATGTGACACAGGTGTGTAGTGTGTCAACAATAAAATCCTGGAAGAAAAACACAGGTTGTCATGAGTCATATTGGTAAATCCACAGGTTACTTAAACCGGATGCAAATGGACTTCATTGAAATGCCCCTTTGCAATGGTCTGAGATAGGTTTTGGTCACTGTGTGTATTTTCTCAAAATGGGTTGAAGCCTATCCATTGTGCAGGAATGACAGCTTGACTGTGGCAAAATTATTGTCAAGGGAATTGATTCTGAGGTTCGGATTCCTGACTTCTCTTGAGTCAGATCGAGGAACTAATTCTAATAATGAGGTCCTGAAAATGTTGTGTGCAGCACTAAAGGTTGAGCAGAAACTCCATTGCATTTACCGGCCAGAAGCTTCTGGATTGTGGAGCAAGTCAATGGCACATTGAAATTCAGATTGGCGAAAGTGTGCACTTCAACATCTTTGGAGTGGCCTGAATCATTACCTCTTGTGTTGATGATTTTGAGAAGTACAACAGACAGGAGGACAGGATTGTCCGTGCACAAAGTTATAATAGGCCGAGTGATGAGACTGCCAGCTGTTCCTGCTAATGCACTCATTAATATCAGCTATGCGCAATGAACTCCGCTACGCTGGAGGAACTTGCAAAGTTTTCCTCACTCCTTGCTCCGCTTGGAGCACGAAGTTTGGTGAAAAACTCTGCTTCCCACATAGCGTAGCGGAGTTTACTAGCGCTGCCACTGGCCACCCCTAAATTGCACACACTCTATACTCCTGTGGACTAATGGTCACAGGCAACAGTGGCACTCGAGTGGAAGGCTACCCTTGGGAAAGTCGTGGTACGCACAGGTGACATTCCAAGAGTAGTGCGTACAAACTTGGTGACTGCGCAGATGTATCCGGATGCCACTCACCTCGGGTTCCATTGCAGTACGTTTCTTGGTCCCCTAGGCCAGTTGGCAAGGGCAGTAGATACAGTTGTGGGTGGCCGTCGGCAGGAGTGAGTGCAGGAACAGCAGAGACTGGGGCAGTGTCCCAACCAAAAGCCAATGTTAGCTGCAGTACTCCCCGCTCTTTGTCATCCTTTGGCCAGGTCACAACAGTGTTGAGAACCATGCGCAGTTGACCGTGGCAGCCAGCTCCAGAAGTAGTGCAGCTCTGCCCCACCCTTTCCCGGCCCTGACCAATCCAGAGCAGCCCTTAGCCTGTAATGGAAACGTACCTATGTGGACAGAGGCTTCCCACCCCAATGACAGAAAAATGCTTGTCTCTCCCCTCCCTTCGGAAAGCATTGGGCTTCCTCTGTGGCCCCAGCCACCGAGCACTGGTGTCCCAAGAAAGACACGCCTCTTCAGGAATCAGCGATCTCAAGCTTAATATCAGGGTGTTGTTGTTGTGATAGAAATCCTGGGGATGTCACTCAGTGGTTGTGTATGATTATGCAAATGATTTTTCATTCACCCACTTGCAAACCTGAAAAGCGCTTTGAAGTGATGTGATTATATGATGTGCACAGTATACCTGTATGTCCTCTTTTACATCTTCATGACATAATGGTGGGGGCGTGCCTATGGCTAAAAATTACGTGGTGGTGAACTTGCTGAGGTCGTCTAACACCAATCACTACATTGGAGCATGGAATAAGGGGCCCACTACCAATAAAACACTCAACACAAGGTGCATCATCATGTAGCAGCCAATCAAATGTGTGCTGTTTGCAAAGCCTTTTGAACGAGCTCCAGGAGTTCTTTCCTCAACGTCCCATACCCATAACAGAATTGGCAGGCATTTTTATCAGCGCATCTCCAGTCTCCACTCCCTCCCCTGTAGCCCAGCACTCCTCCCTTACTCCTGTTCAGGCTTTGCCCCTCCCTGGCTCTCCTTCACTCCCCTCATCTTGTCGCCCTGCTTTGCGCTGAGCTTGGACTAGAGGGAGACATTACCTGAGGCAGCCATGTTCCTGGAATGGCAGGCCCAGCAGCAGTAGCGACTTGTAAGGGGGGGCTTCCGTGGGGGATGGGGCAGTGCCAGTGGGGGTAGGGAGGGTATAGACGCTGCAGCAATGCGCTAGTGGGGCATGCTTTTTCTTTACTGTGTGTCTCTGTACTCGTTTCTAGGACGGAGTGGAACTCTGCAGAATTCCACAAAGTTTTTCTGCAATTCCGCGGAATTCCACATAGTGCAACTCTGCAAACTCCGCCCACCCATAGTTAATATAACCCTATTTTGGATTACTGCTAGGGACTGGCTGATGTGGTACATACTGTGTCTCGACAGGTTGGCGAAGCTTTTTTTGTGGTTCAACAGGAGCAGTGCCATGACCTCTGTCCTGGTGACTGGATAATGGGGAAGAAAAATGTGCGCAAAACATGTCTGGAACCATGCTGGAGAGGGCCTTTCAAGGTGATCCTGGTCACCAACACCACTGTGAAGTGCTGAGGCCTCCCGAACTGGGTAGACGCCAGCCACACTTTCAGAGTCCCAAGTCCCCTTGATAATACAACAGCACCTGTTCCTGATATACTGGTGGTTACAGTGAGAAAGAGGGATCAAGTTAGTCAAGATGTTGGGGACCAGTAGGCTGCTGGGACAGCACTCGTTTGACCTGAGGGGGGTCTGAGGGAGTCAAATGTAGGTACCGAAGGGGCTAAGCAAACAAAGTTGACTATGAGAGATTCAGACCTTCTTGAAGGGCCTAGTGCAGCAAGAAAATGAGTTGAACCCGAAGACTGTTGGCCCAGAAGACGTGAGTTTCTGAGAAGTTGCCTGACAACAGGATGAGTACCACCAACTGTTTCCGAACTTTCTGAGCAGTCTAAACAAAGTGATAGAGATGGAGAGCAAACAGCTGTGAGGAGATCGAAAAGAGCAAGAGTACCCAGTCAAAAGTACCCATCTCCTGAATGGACTTATCTGGCAGCATATGAATGGGAACAGGAGTTTATTACCCATTGTATTAACAATACGAATCCACCTGAACCTCCTTAAAATGTAGTTTGGTGTACCAATTGAAGGACAGATATAATGTTTCTTGAATATACTCATCAATGAACTTGATATGAGAAAATGTCCACATTGAAAGAAGCTGCTGAACTGCGCCTTAACCTTTTTTGTGCTGAACTTAGCCAAATAACTCAAACACTGCTGCTTTTTTTAAACTTCTCTAGTTAAACAATCTGAACATTGAGAAGCCATGGGGTCCAACACTGGAATTGCTCTAGATGCAAACGGTAAATATACTGGAATCTTGACTATTATTTCTCTGATATTACTTGCTTTGCTTATCATTTTAAACTTGCCACACTATATTCCTGCAAAAGATTCTAAACTTACAATTTCTTCCGAAACTACAAAGATGAATGACACTAATTTTATAACTTTGAATGTTAAAGCTTTACATAATGATGTTACAATACCTGGTTTGTTAGCAACTGTATATACTAGATTAATATGTGAATATGTTAATACCATGAATGTTGGTAATTGCTACGTATGTATGCAAATACTTTCATCAGGTGCTCAGGGCATAACCTATGACAGCTTGCCTCTGACATATGGAATTTCATGCCATGTATTAATTAGCTTGTTCTACGGCACTGGTCAATTACAGTATTATTATTCTAATCAAGATCGGGTCCTTTCTGAACTTCTGGTGTCAAAACACTTAAATCCACATTATGAAGCTTCAAACGCCGAAACTATGGGCTATATATTTAGACCGACTTAAACTTTAGACATGGCTTATGCACTTAGAAATAACCTAAAGTGAATTAATGAGAACTGAGAAAAGTTTTATAAACTTAGAAAGCAGATGAGATAATATAACTATAAATATGTTGCCAAAATTAACCCCTTGAAAACTACCACAGGAAGAAAAGAAAATATTATAAGGAATGGCTTCATTATCTTTAGACTGGCAACATAAAGGTAAAATTTATATATATAGAAAGAGATCAAATATTAACACACTTTTTGTAGGTTGTAGTGAATGTGAACATACTTTTGAAATGTATGAGAACTGGGGAAGATACTTAGAGGAGAAACAGCCATTACAATGCAGTTAAAACCACGCGTGGCCTTTACCACGACGCATTTACACGCACATGCCTTTACCATGCATGCCTTAAGCACGCATGCCTTTACCATGAATGTTCCTTTATTATGCATGCCTTTACAACAAATTTCATTCTAAAGATATGCATGATAAAAGCATATGCATGGTAAAGGTTTAGGCATATGCGTGGTAAAGGAACAGTACTGCACGGAAATAAAGACCCTCCACATACTAGCTGCCGGGTAGATGTTCTGAATGTGTTGTCATTCATTAGCCATCCAAATTGCGATACGATACCTCAGCACCACTGTTTCCTTCACTCACAAAGCTGAGAGGCTATGAGTGAGAGGTAAGAAAGAACGAATGCGCATGGAGGCAGATGGAGGGGTGTTGGAATGCTTGCCTTCCCTGCCATAATTAAAGTAGATCAGCGCAAGCATGCAGTGCGACGTGCGATCTCAGTTACGTGGGGGTACAGAGAGAACGTTCAGCGTGCAAACAGGAACTGAGCACTAATAATCCAAAAAGAACGCCCATCAAAGTCAGACCTTTCAAAAGCTCCCTTATTTGAGTGTACTTCCGATGTGTAGTGTCTCTCTTACTGCTTAGTTTTAGCTTGGCGCAATTTACATTATCTGGAAGGGAGTGCACAATGGAGCATAGGATCGGGCTAGAAGAGCTATGGCACGCTTACGATTCACCCTCTCAAGCTAGTACACCATGTCCTTTTGCCAGTCTAATAAACCCTCACGTACACATTAGCCAGCATTGCTCATTTCCAGGGACACTTCTCATGAACAGATCATCCTTTGGTCCAAATCCATGTCATATGAAAGTATGAAAGTAAGCCAGAGAGGTGATGTGACTACGGAAAGGCACAACACAGTAAAGCAGTACCGCAATTTCAAGGTAAAAGAATGCGTTGTGGTGGTATGCGGGGTTACTGTATGCGTGGTAAAGGCGATTTTAATATGTGCTTATGAAAGCATGTTGTAATGACATGCATGCATGCCAATGGGGTGTGTGGTAGTAGGTCATGAGTGTTAGTGTACGAGTTGTAAAGGCATGCATGGTGAATGCATGCATTGTTCCATCATATAGCCCTTAGAGGGAGTTGATCCCATCTTTCCTGGAGTGCATTTTATTTGTGGAAAGAATGCTTTTTATAGATTACCGAGAGGTTGGTATGGAAGTTGTACTATGGGAATAGTTTTTCCAAAAATGTATCATGTTAAAGATTTTGAAAGAGAAAACAAATTTGAGAAAAGAGAATGAAGAGAGATGCGAGTGTAAGTGAGATAGTTGGTGATATTTTTGGAGTTTTAATACCTTCTGTAGGAGTAGCATTAAACTCACATACATTAGACAACTTTCTACTATAGATGATAAATTAGCCACCAGTACAGCTGGGGGATTTTCTGTTATAGATGTAGAAATGATTTCAATAAAATCAATGGTGATTCAAAATTGACTTGCCCTTGATATCCTTCTCACGAAGGAGGGCAGAGTCTGTTGATTATTAATGGGCCGACATTGTTCCTCCTACATAACAGACAAGACCAGAGACTAGAGATTACGTCAAAAACATTACTGATTTATATGAGGATTTAAGAGATTTAAACCCAAATGGTGCATGAGAAACAATAGGTAACGGGATAGTCAATTGTTAGCAACTGGTTAGGTAACTTAGGAAATGGATTGGTAATTTCATTTTAAGACCTTTAGTGGCACTCTCTTTGTGCAAAATGCTGAGGATATTATCAATCTAATTTTGAAAATACCGAAAAGACAAACAAGGAGTGAAAAGAACGACAACTGATCTTGAAATAGAAGATGAACAATGTAAATACTATGACAAAAGGAAAATCTTAGAAGAGAGTAGAAGAAAGAGGTTAAAGAAAATAAACCCATAATCTGTGATGAGATTGGATGAGTAGATATTGTGATGGCTTGATTCGCCATCAGAGGTAAACTTGATAGTGCTTATATTTCAAAATTACTTTACATGACACTTTTGCCGATTTAGACACAAAATCTGAATGTGCACATTGCAGAAGATGAACAAAGTGATACAGCAATAGAGACAAGTGAAGTAGCAGCACCGTTAAAGCGTGCTAGAAAGATTTTGAAAAGGAGAAAATACATTGCTAAATAGTTATAATGCTTATTCACAGATTTTAATAACAAGACTTCTCACGAAATTATGTTTTAATATTCACGTACTGATGAAAATTAATGAATCTAATGATGAGGCATAACAGTCCCATTGCCTTTTCTTGCAAATGCATTATAAATAGACTGTGGCGCAGTTATGCAATAAAATTAGTTAGGAAATTGAAACTTACAGATATGATATTAGAGACCCTAATGATTATAAATATTAGGAAATGATTTTAGTATAATGGTTTTTAAGAATAATTTACATGTATCGATGTTAAAAATTGTGGTAGTAGGCCATAGCTAACGTTAAACAATTTTGTGTAATACTACATTAGTGAAATGATTATTATTTTTTCTTAGTATAAAATGATGATTTGATGCATTATATTTGATTCCAATTAGGTTTAATTCATTTAAAACAAATATAAGCATTTTAGGCTTTAAAACACGTTCTTTCTTGAGCTGCAATTTTCCCTTAGCAAGCATAATAATTCATTGGCATTTCTGCAAATGTTGCATTATTTGCTCTGTGTATGTTTCCTCTTACATTCAAAAGACATTCTTTTGAAGTTTACTGTGAGATGTCTTGGTGGGGAAATCCACTCTAAGCCAATGCCATAGTCTGTTACATTGTATATTTCTTCCCTGTGAGGCCCGGAAAGCCAAGTTATTCACATGAAGTGCTTGGGAAAGAATGCAGGAGTAACTTAATTTTACTTGGTGACTACATGTATAAACTAAAAATTAAATATGACAATGTGCCTCTATGACCATAAATTCAAAACAACTTCTTCCAAAAGTAGGGAGAACCTCTTACCTACTTTGCTGTTCAACTAATGAACTGGATTACTCATAACCACTCTGTTTTGTATATATATATATATATATACTACATGTATAAACTAAGCATACGATGGATTGACTAGTTGAGTGAGACCACGCCATTAAGGTGTCATAAGGACTATATGAGAGGAAATGCCAAAAGAAGAGCAACGTAATTGTTTTTTTTCCTCTCAATATGCGAACGCCCACATGGCAATGGAACTATTCTTTATAAGGGACACAAATCATCACACTGTTGATTTTATTATTGTATCATAACACCCTAATTTTTCCCTATCTTGGACTACCTTTTTGCTAAAGCTGCTGCCTTTATGCAGTTCACCTGGAATCCTTATTTGCCAAACTAATTGATTTTGCCTTATTTACCCTTTTTGCCTATGGTCATGGGCTCGTCCTAAGAGGGCTTTAAAAATATACTTTTTTACCCCTTTGCTTTAACTCTTTAGAGACTGAACTATCCTCTAGCCTTTAATGGTGGTAGGAATCTATAACCTCGTATCTGATGTTTGTTTTAAACCATCCTTGTGGATTTGAACTTCTGAATAAATGTGTAGTCTTGCACTATATGTTTTAATATTCTTGACTGAGATACTTGAGAAATTACTTATCTGTATTGATTTTGGAACATTAGTACAATAACTAAACTATCTAAACTACCTGAGTCTATTATTGTGTCCTGATGTTCTTTATTTGAAACTGTGCTAAAATTACTTGTTTGATCTAAATGCGTTATAGAGAGAATCAGTAAATCCTCTCAGAATATCAGGTTCTGCTTCTTTTATTCTGTGTTGCAATAGCAGAGCTTATAGTTTGTATCATTCTGGTTATACTAAATTTCTCTAGGAGATTGGGTCTCCCTATAGTGATACTTTGTTTTTACAGTATTTGAACCTTACTTCAAACTTGTGAGTTAGACACCAATTAGTGGTCCTTATCGGGTGGCTAACGTTGTGTTTTTGAGCATCCTAATACCCACCCCTCCTATCGGAGGAGAAAGATCCATCAGAGAACCATTTGTCTCTGTGGTTAGGGTAATGCTATGATCGTTCTAACTGTAGGTGGCTCAGTTCAGTTAGAAGGACAAATCAGTAAGTAGTAAATTGAAAAATAGAACTTAAAATATTTATGCCACTTACACTGGATCAATGGGAAAATTAAAGATGTCTCATGCCCTGGAGATTTGGAAACTGGGTCATTAGCCTTATTACTGTTGTATTTTATGCAATTGGTAATTAAAGACACTACAGCTATATTTGATGACGAGGCATGTTACACTGTTGGCTGTTTTTAAAACATCACTTATTTGTAGCAAAATCAACAATTCAAAGTGGGAGTTACTAAACAATATCATTAGTATCCAGAGGGGATTGTATCTGGAAAGAAGAGATCCATATTATGACTGATGATGGAAATATAACTGCACTTTGCAATTTGACTCATGGTCAAAGATACATCAAATCAGATTCATTATCACTGGCATCCACATAACATCTGTCTTGACAAATGTGCCTGACCAGAGATTGGCAAGAATCTGAGAGCAGAAACAGGTCAACCAAATAAACAGTCCATACCTTTCAAAACTTGCAAGGGGGCATCTGCATATACAGAGCTGCATTTCTCTATAAAAAGCAGGAAAACACTAGTCACAATAATACAAGCCATCCTGGGCCTCACTTCGAGGTCCAAATTGCCTTCGGAATGTGTTGCATATACAAAAATCCATCTCCCTGTGATAATGTTCTAAAGAAGAGACACATTTCTTTGTGGGAGATATTCAGAACATAAGAAACAACTCATATCTTAGCCTAGATGTTTCCTGCACCAAGAAACATTTAAGACTCTCAAAACACCTTCATATACATCTCTCCAGGAATATGTGGATTTGACCCACTGTCCATATGTTGGGGTTTTCCCTAAAACATTTAAATTAATAAATGTATAATTCGATATTTGATACACAAATATGTCATTGTCATTCCCTTTGGTTAGAAATAGGAGTATGATGAACTAGAGCCAAAACAGAACTAAAACCAAGAGTACTTTCTACCAGGAAAAAAATGATATTGAAATCATCAACTTACTGCTCGGAAGCAACAGTGGATTGTAATTGTAACAGTGTATTACACTGTTGGAGAGCTCAACTATAAAAATGGAGTGGCAATGATCTATGAATATTGATATAGGCCAGATGCTATTCACATTCCATTGCCTCATTCTAGAGCCTTCTCCTTATCCTCAAATGTTAAATTTTGCAAGAGAGATGCAGAGCCAGTGTTCAATACAAAGAAGAGGTGACTCCCTCCTCATACAGCTCCAAGTGTGCATAAATAAAAGCTGCTTGAGCCCTGCATACTGGCATTTGCTCCTAGCACCATTCACTGATCACAGGAGCCAAAAGAGAAGGCAGGAGCAAGATGCAGGGAGACATTTAGTTTTTTCCAGTTAAGTCATACAGACAATAGTATGGATTGTTCTGATACCCTTACAGCCTTCCACAGTTTGTTACAGTTACCTTTAAAGTCCAACATCTTGTCATTAGCCAAAAGGACTAGAGTGGCCCTTTAATGACTAGGAAAGTCCACAGTGGTGGGCTACAAGGCTGTATTTTTATACCCTTCCTGTGTCATGAATTCAAGTAGCTTTAGATATTTTGGGTAGTTTTATGGAAGCAAAGCTAGTTTAGTAAGTGTTTCTATCGATTTGTAAATCACTGCTCTACAATAACAGACATAAAAGTATTCACCACCCTGCCATTATAAAATTGAGATACTTTATGGGAAAATAGCAGTGATTCTAACAGTTTTTAACACTGGGCCTGGGGCAACTGAATTGCACAGATGCTGAAACGAGTGGAATTTATACTTTAAAAAAACTCCACAGGCATGCAGTAAAAAACATGACTCCCTTAAGTAACCTCAATTTTTCAAGCACAACCTCGCCAATGCATTTTCCCATAAAGAAGGTGAGAGCAGGAATTTTCACTGCAAAAATCAGACTGTAAAGGATTTTGTGGTGAGAAATCATCCAACACTGGCCATTTGCAGGGGAAAATGAAGGGAATAGTTACTTCATTTTGTCGCACAGTGTGATCTACAAATGTGTGAGATAAACTTGAAACACAAATCAGTTCTGTCGTATTTGTTTTGGGTATTGAAAAATGCTGGTATTTTTTTATCAGAATTTCCACAGGGCAGTCAAAAATTTAGGAAATGGCACTTTTCTTTTATTGAATGAAAAAAGAACACCTCACATTCGACACAGGTCTAGTCACAGCAAAGATGAAGGTACCAACTCATCTTTGCAGCACATGTAGTTAACTGAAAGCTAAACACTTTCAAGCTATTACACAATGTCAAAGTTTTTATTTATTTTGTATGGCATCCTTTTGCTGTGTTTTTGCATGTTCAGTGAATTGTAAAGATTAAATACTCCCTTATTCTGTTACTTGTCATATTACATGCATTTGACAGTCGATAGCAATGGAATTTTTCAGTTGCTTGTGACTACGACTGCGATCACAAGCCATTGATGAGTTACCAGCACCTCAAAGAAGAGAGTACCTGTTAGATCTCTCAGCCTTAGGGTGGTCTTCCCTAAAACATTTTGCCTTCCCCCTCCATTTCTCTTGATCTTCTTTTTGCTTTGCTAACCAGTGCTAAAGTGCTTGTGCTCTCTCCTCTAAACATGGTACTATTCTGGCTTATCCCCATTTTTTATATTTAATTTACTTATACATCCCTAGTAAAGTGACACTACATGTGCCCAGGGCCTATAAATGAAATGCTACTAGTGGGCCTGCAGCACTGATTGTGCCACCCATGTCAGGAGCTGCAGTTGCAGCCTGTGTATGTGTAGTTTAAAGTGCCATTTTACCTGACAAAATAAACCTTTTGCCAGGCCCAAATCTTCCTTTTTTATGCAGATAAGTCTTACCTGGGTAGGCCCTGGACAGCCCATAGGGCAGGATGCAATGTATTTAAGTTTTCAAGTTTTACTTGACCTGGTAGTGAAAAACCTATAAACTAATTTTTCACTACTGCGAGGCCTATCTCTTCCTCAGGATAACATTGGAGTTGCCTTATTACATTTTATAGGTGTAATATCCAAATAGGAAGGGATAACCAGTTCATGTTTGGTGTCTCCGGAATCACAATTTAAAATCCTAACGTCTGGTGAAGTCCGGTTTTGAGTTGCAATTTAGAAAATGCCACTTTTAGAAAGTTATCAAACAACACCTCAAATGCCAATACTGATAACAATTCTTCATTTCATTCATACCTCATGATCACACACCTCAATTGTCATGACCATATCAATATTCATTCATATTTACTTTTTTTCTCTAGCAATATATTGTTCACCAATTTAGAACAAGCATTTTATCAAAATTAATATCCAAATTGTTTACATTTTTCAATACACAGGGACATTAATAATACGATATTTACAACAATGAACAAATCACATAGACAATACACAAAACAAATAACACATTACAAAAAAATATTACAACACCATCTTTAAGCTCAGGTTCTGTTAAAGTAAAACCTTATTTAGAAACAAAAAATGGCCTTGAGACTAGTGCGGCAGTATAATAATCCCATTTTTTCTACAAAGCTGCAACCAAACAGTGGCCCTACTGAGCTCATAGGAGAAAGTCACAAATCAAAACAATTAATAATGAGCACAGAGGGACTGCATGTGTACAACACTTGTTTGGTGGTGAAAAAACAGTTGACGCGTTTTGAACCCTTCTATGTCTCTTTTCGGGTTCTCCTCAAGACTCAGAACACAAATGAGCTGAAATATAATAAATCACAATCATATTTAACAAACAAACGTATTGATTAATTCCCATCCAAATCTAATTCCTCACACTACTGCTAAACCATATTATCTCATTCCTCCAAGATTTACGTTTTGATACAAATTCAACTTTTACTCCACCTCCATCTGAGAACACAAAATTTGATTTTTCTCCATCCAATTCTACATTGCCAATATATTGAGAATCAACAAAAGGAGAACTCACATCTACCAGGAACATCATTCCCAGGAAATCAATCCTTGAGGGTCCATAACCTTCTCTCATTTCATTACCACATTCCTGTGAACCAACAAATGTAACTAATGTCACAAAATAACACCATATTAATTTAGTTGCCAAACCGTTACATCTTATCATAACTCTGAACGTGCGAAACGCTAGCCTTGTAAATGTTAACCTTATAAACGCTGAGATAAACCTCCGGCCCACCATTCTATCGAACTACTTCAAAAACCTAAGATAACTTGACAAACTATCTCCGACCAGACCGTACCTCGTCTAATTTACTTTAGTTTGTCCTGGCAAAAATCAACTATGGAGCAGCTACTGCAGGGAGGTGTCTCGGACGAGAAAGTTTCGGCTTTTAGTTACGTGGGGTTGATGGAAGTACTTCTGGGTCTGATGTTCCGGTTCGTCCTTAGAAATAAGTATGGAAGACGGTCTTTTTGACGTAATGAATCTTTTTTCATAGGTGGCACTTTAAATTAAGGCTAAAAATTATGATATCTCTGCACAAAAAAAGATATTATTATATATCAACGCAAAAAAAAAAAATATTTTAAATGAAACAAATTGTGTGTGCCCACAGGATTCTGGGAAATGTGGTCTCAATTGTTTTTTTGGTAGCAAAATGAGACTGCATATTTTTAATATTAACAAATTAGTGGGATTATGGTCTATTCTAATGTCCTCTCACAGGCTCTAACGGCCAAACCACAAGTATGAAGCCTTGGTGAATGTAGGATTAGTCATGACCAAATCTTAATCAATAAAAAATGTGTTCAATAAAAAATGCCCCCACTATTTTGTAATAGAAACTGGACCCTCCCCAAGATCTTTATGGCTATTTCAGATACACATCAAGTAATGCCCTTAGGACTGTTATAAGTTATGGAGTTCTGGCATTTCATTGAGACCATCGAAAGCTGTGTTAAATTTCACTATTAAGAAAGCCTCTCTCTGCATTAGACGCCTTTCCAGGTTCCCGCCGCGATTCTCAGATTCTACTGATAATTAAACAGTCCACCACAAAACACTTGAAATAACATTTTTATAGCGCATGGCTACCCGGAGGCATCTCAGCGCTGGTAGTAGCAGTAGTAGTGAGTTTCACCAGTTAGGGAAAAAGCGAGGTTTTCAACAATTTACGAAAGGCTAAGTGATTAGATTCTACACGTAATTGGGGAGGAAGGGAGTTCCAGAGTCTAGCCACATTAAAAGAAAATTGCCGGCCCCCACTTCTGGCTTTCCTGATCCTAGGGACGATGACAAGATTCATAGTCTCAGAACAAAGGCTTCTGTTGGGCCGGTAAGGCTGAATAGTGCTCTGAAGAATGGCGGGGCCTATTCCGGCTAGAGACTTGTGGGTAATGCATAGAGCTTTAAAATTAACTCTCTCCTGGACTGGTAGCCAATGAAGTGCTCTCAAGGCAGGTTTGGCTGAATGATGTTTAGGAATGCCTAATAAGAGTCTTGCTGCCCAGTTCTGTATTGTCTGTAGCTTGGAGAAGGTAGCAGCAGGGGCACCCAAATAAAGGGCGTTCGCGTAATCCAGCCGGGATAAGATAAGAGCCTGGACCATAATCTTCCTTGCTTGGAAAGGGAGAAGGGGAAGTACCTTCCGAATCATTTTCAGAATACCATAGCAAGTAGCTGCCGTCATCCGTGCTTGTGTCTTAAATGTGAGGTCTTGGTCAATCCAGACACCCAGGCTTTTTAACTGGGTCTTAGGGGTAGGGGCTAGGCCGAGAGAGGTCGGCCAGATTGCTTTTAGATCAAGGGGAGAACTATTACCCAAGATCATAACTTCGCTTTTTCCCCATTCAGTTTTAGGAAAGACTCATTCATCCAGTTGGCAATTTCTTCCAAGCATGGACGCAGACTGAGAGGGGAACTTACGGCTCTATTGAGCCCAATTACAAGTTGCGTATCATCTGCATAAGTGACTATGTGCACTCCAAAAGGTAAAACCACCTCTGCAAGGGAACAAGTGTAGACATTAAATAAGGTGGGACTCAGGGAAGATCCCTGAGGGACTCCACAACAGAGGGGCATCTGCTTAGAGTTCACCTCATTATCAAAAACCTGAAAGGATCTATTGCTCAGAAAGGACTGTAACCATGACAGAGCGGTTCCAGTAACACCCAGTTTCCTGAGTCTGTGGATCAAAATGCAATGGTTTACTGTGTCAAAGGCCGCGCTGAGGTCCAAAAGGAGGACCACAGCGGTGCCTCCGGAGTCCACTATTTTTCTTGACTCTTCCACTACTGAGAGCAAGGCTGTTTCTGTTCCCTGGAGGGGACGGAAGCCTGTCTGAGACCGATGGAGAAGCTTGCGAGTCTCTAGAAATGAGGATAATATTGAATTAAAATATTTTTCAGCAATTTTGCTGACCCCTGGAAGCAGGGATATGTGACGATAATTTCCCAGAATGGAAGAATCAAGGCTGGGTTTTTTTAAAAGTGCCTTTACCATAGCTTCCTTCCATGGGGGAGGGACCACTCCAGAAGAAAATGAGGTATTAATTAATTCTAGGATTGCAGGGTAAACAACGCCTGCCACCTGCCTCAGTATCTTTAAAGGGGCAGGATCTTTGGGTGATCCACTTTTTACCTGAGTCAGAAGGCTTTCTAACACAGGCATTTCCATCACCGGAATAGTGGCCAAAGAAGGCTGGTTACTACAGGATTGATAGAACAAAGTACAGTCTTTAAAAGGGGGAAATGAGGTAAAAATAGTTTCAATTTTATTGGAGAAGAATTTTGCTAAGTTGTTGCACTGTGCACCTGAGAGATCAGGGATAACTGGTGGGGGGGGAACTCTAGAGAGAGTTTTGGCAATATCAAAAATCTCACGGGCGGAGTTGGTTGCTGATAAAATTTTATTTTCGTAGTAGGCTGCCTGGGCTACTTTGATTTCAGCTTTGTATACATTAATGCTTTCTCTATATTTTAATTTCCTGTCAATCGAGAAATTTTTCCTCCAATCTTTCTCAAGCTTTTTGCAATTTTGTCTTAGGCCCGGGAGTTTGGCAGAGTACCATGGCTTCCGGTTACTTCCTATTTTCGCTGGAGTCCTTTTTACAGGAATAAGCGTATCTAGTGATTTTTGAAGCCAGTTGTTAAAATTTTCATTGGCCACAATAACATCTGAGGAAGACACCGGTTTGGTTTCTTCTAATATTGTGGTCCAGTGTTCAATTGACAATTTGGACCAGTCACGTACTTTGGAGTAGATGGGTGTCATATGTGAGGCCATGTAGGGCGGTGCCCAGGTAAAAGGTATAAGGAAGTGATCTGACCATGGGACAGGGGTAGGTTTCTCTCCTTTTAGATCCTCTATATTTGAAAAGATAGGATCCAATAGGTGCCCTCTTATATGAGTGGGCTCACTAACTTTTTGTGTGAATTGAAAGGCTGCTAGATCATCAATAAGTTCAGTTGCCGACATCTGTAGAGGGTCATCAAGATGGAGGTTAAAGTCCCCCAATAGTGTAAAGTTGGCCAAAGTGCTTGCCAGGTTTGCAGCCAAGTCGGGTAGAGAATTACAAAATTCCACTGAGGAACCCGGGGGCCGATAAATTAATATACCAGAAAAAGTGAGAGCTGGAGAAAATTCGATAGAGAGACAGCGTTCTCACAGTCTGGCACAGGGCTACCAGTCAACCGACAGGTCAAGCCATGTTTATAAATAATGGCTATCCCGCCCCCTTTCCCTGTGGGTCGATCCGACCTCTGTATGGAATAGCCAAGAGGGAGAGCTAGAACGAGGTCGGGGTCAGAGCTAGAGGTAAGCCATGTTTCAGTGAGAAACAATACCTCTGGCCTTTCTTCTTCAAGAAGGATGGAGATTTCTATCGTATGTTTAGGCAGTGATCTGCAGTTTAGTAGGAACATTTTATATTTCCTAAGTTTGATAGGATGGGAGCGGGAATCTGTTATCAGGTGGGGTCTGCAGTGGGAGCATTTGAAAGGCTCGCTAGCGGGTAAGATGGAGTGTTTGCATGCTTCTCTTATCGGGCCCGCTAGATTACGTAATTCTTCTGCCTCATACTGCATCCGCTGAGAAGGGCGAGGAGCAGAGGTTATAGCCCCTGGCCCCGGCCGGACGCGGACGAGCGCAGACGGGCTTGCCTTAGGCGCGCCCGCTGCGCGCGTCCGCACCGCGTCCGGTCAGGCATCGTAATTAAAAGGAGTCAGCCCCAGAAGTGAGGGAAGGTAGGAGGAGGAGCCGTGTCCCTCCGCTTCAATCAGCGATCAGCTGTGGCGGACCGGGGACCGGCTGTGCAAAAGCAAAGTGCAAGGTAGGTTAAAACTATCCGTTATCCCCCAAATTAAAAACAGTTCCCCAAGTTTAAAAGCGGTACAAGTTTCACGAACACTTTTAAAAAACAACACTTTCCCCAGAGCTGGCAATCATGCAGATACTCGCTGCCACTACAAGCGCGCGTTCTGTCAGGCCCCTGATTAAAAAGGAGTCAGCCCCGGAAGTGAGGGAAGGTAGGAGGAGGAGCCGTGTCCCTCCGCTTCAATCAGCGATCAGCTGTGGCGGACCGGGGACCGGCTGTGCAAAAAGCAAAGTGCAAGGTAGGTTAAAACTATCCGTTATCCCCCCAAATTAAAAACAGTTCCCCAAGTTTAAAAGCGGTACAAGTTTCACGAACACTTTTAAAAAACTTTCTACATGTTTGTGATTTATCCAATGATTAAGCAATGGTGCAGTGAGTAACTTTTTACAAATTCTGGACTCGTGCTGAGTAATCCGTTGGCATACTTCCTGGTTCGTTTTACCAATGTATAACATATTACATGGGCAGAGTACTCCCTATACCACATTTTTAGTCTTACAGTTGAAAAACGCATTGTGCTTCCAAAAGATGTGTGTGTGTGCAAACACACTCCCTTCAATGGTTTGATTACAGCAAGTACATGTACCACACTTATGATGTTATTGAATTGGTGGTAGATTAAAAAATTGTCGCAGAGTTGTTTTTGCAATGATGTTGGGAGCGCTGCACGAACCACTTGGTTGCCAAAGCTTCTTTCTTTTTTGAGTGGGCACAGCAGTTTAGTAAAGGACTGGTCCAGATTCACAATCAAATGGCAATTTTGATTGATGATCATTTTCAACTGATTAGTCTTTGTGCAAAATGTTGATATACAAAAAGACGGTCCGACTTTGGACTGTCTCTTTTTCTTAAAAGTTCCTCCCTTGGTGTCCACTATGCTCTTTCCATGGAATGTTTTAGCAATCTTTTGGGATATCCTCGTTCTTTTAGTTTATTCATCAAATTTGTTGCATGAAAATGGTAATCACTTTTGTGGGAGCAATTTCTTTGCATCCTTAAAAACTGACCGAAAGGTAAATTGTCCCGAAGACTGCGAGGGTGGTGACTGGAATAATGTAAAGCTTTATTTCTATCCGTCGGCTTAGTATGTAACGTTGTCATCAATAGACCTTCTGATGCATATACTTCAACATCAAAGAATGTAATTCTCGAGGAATTATGATGGACACAAAACTTAATGTCTGGGGTCCTCTCATTTAACCAGCAGTGAAATTGTTCCAATGTGACTTCTGATCCTAAAAATATATTGTTGATATATCATACCCAATTCATAATCTGATTTTGAAATGGGTTGTTATTGAAAATATTTTTCTGCAAATTTTGCCATGTACAATACTGCTAGCTCCGGTGCGAATTGACAACCTATGGCAGTCCCTTTTACTTGAAAGTAAAAATCGTCACCAATTCTGAAGTAGTTTTTTTAAGGGCAAAGCTTGCCAGGTCCATGATGAACTTTGTGGGTACTTGTTCTGGCTTAGGTCTAGTCTCTAGGAACAATTCAATTGCAGCTAGGCCATCCTCTTGTGGCATTTGTGTGTATAATGAAATGACATCAAAAGTCACTAGTAATTGATTAGTCTCAGAGAACTCTATAGTTTCAATTTTATTAATAAAGTCCATGGTATCTCTTAAATAAGAGGGGACATCTTCCAAAAATGGTTTTAAAAAAATGTCTACATATTTTGATATTGGTTCCAGGACTGACTCGCATCCAGAGACTATTGGCCAACCGGGGGGTGATGTCTCACTCTTGTGCACTTTGGGCAACATATATATCACTGGTGTTCTTGGATGTTTCTTTATCAAAAACTCATACTCCTTCGGTCCAATAAAGCATTGGTCGAAACCTTGTTTCAGTATTTTAGATAGTTCATCTTGGATTTCTCGTGTAGGATCAGTTTAAACTTTCTTGAAAAATGGCACCACCTTTATCGGCTGGTTTGATAACAATTGAAGAATCATAATTAAGAAATGTGAAAGCATCTCTTTGTATTTGTGATTGACAAAGTTCTTTTTCTTTTCCATATCATTGATAGCTGATAGCACTGTATGTTCAAATGTCAAAATCTCTTTAGGAATTTTATTTGATGGAGGACAAAACATTGATTTATTCCTAAGTCCTGAAGTCTCAATGTTATCTGTAAAATCATTGTTTAAGAAAAATAACTTGAGTCGTATCTTGCGGCAAAACTTTATTACCTCAGTTTTCATTTTAACAAAATCAGTCTTTTTTGTTGGTACGAAGGAGAATACTTTTCCTAGGATACTTTCTTCTGCTTTAGACAGTGATTGATCAGATAGATTAAAAATTGGAGAGCTAACTATGTTTTGTAATACTGACGTCTCGTTGTCATTTCCCATGGTTGATTCATGTACCTGATTCTTCCTCGTGGTCGTTGCTGGCCTCTTCCTAACAAAGAAGAAGGGGGTAGTTGTTGTGTCGTGTAGTTCCTAGGAGTTGCGCGTTTTGGATCACCTATACTGATGGCTTGGTGTCCCAACTGCTTCCGGACACCCCCACAGGATATGTCAGCCGTTAGACCAGCTAGCTCCACAGTGGCACTACCACCCCCTTGTATTCTACAGTGGTGTAGGTTGTCTAGGCAACCACTGAACATGACAACCCTAATTCCTCAGGGATCGTGGAAAACAGTACAATACTTTCGCTCAGGCACTCGTGCTTGCTTTCTTTTAGAAAATACACAGGTTGGCGATTAGGACGTTTCAAGGAGTATTTATTGGTCCAGTGACAATCTTGTGTAAAACATATGTGCTGCGACAATCAGGAGACAGAAGGATACGAAAGAGATTGCTACTACCAATATAGTAAATAGTAGATACATTTCTACCATAGTGCTAATAAGATGAACATAAACAGTTCAGATAAATACAGTAGCACTTGCATATTCCTAAAATGCGCACCCTAAGTAACTTGCCTAAAATGTACCTAGCCTAACCTGGATGTGTAGGTGTATGTGTGTATAGCTATGTGTATCTGTAGCCAAGAAACCCCTTGGGATGAACCAGCCCAATCACCTGATGGTTGGGAATGAAGGACCCCGTCTCTGCTTCGAGGATGACAGCCCGCAAGGGAAGTCAGACTGCTGTGTCTCGAAGATTCAGCATGCAGAACCCCCGTCTCAGCTTGGAAGGAATTCTCCTCGAATTTGTAGGGGGGAGTGAGGGTCTTTTATACTAAAGTGGTCACTCCAGGGTTTTTTCTAGAACCGATATGTTTTTAAAACTATCATGGAAGTTTTGAAAACAATCATAAATGTTTTAAAAACAATCACCAATGCTTTTCTAAACAAGTGTGATCATGCACAGCTGGCTGTTGGCCAAGGATGAAAAAAAGTGGTGACCCCTTTACAGAATAATTCTGCAGAGCGTGGAGGCATGTTTATGTACGCCAGGTACAGGGATTATGATAGAATACTTAGAGCCTGGTGTTGAAGAGACATGAGCAAGCTACTAGTTAAAGGGTCACCTGTTTAGAATCATTATTGTCGTGTGGATGGGACAAATGTATGCAATAGGGGATACATGACATGACTAGCCTAAAGGACATGATAGTTGATTCCTACCCTGTTGGTTCCTACCTTGTTGGTTATAATTTGAACTGCCTTCTCCAGTATCAGATTCCCTGGCCGAGGAGGACAAAGTGTCCAAAAAAGGAAATACATTTATGTCTTGACCTAGCCTGATAGTCCGGTAGAAATCTTTTTGAATCTGGTCGAGAATAGAAATCCGTCTCAAGATAAGGATATGTAATCTCCAAATTGAAGTTCTTTTTGTCCTTCTCGAATTTAGAACTTATTTGGTTTATTGTCAAGTCTTTAAACTCCGCTATTTCTTTCTCAATATTTGCCAATAGAGATTTGGCATCCGTTATTGATTGGTTCTCTTTGATCTCTTGTTCTAAAGTCGAAATTTCTGATAGCTGCTGTTGTGATAATCGTTGGGCTGTTTCAATAGTCAACACCATTACATCTCTGCTGCATTTTGTGCCGATACAGTTGTAACCTTTTTTTATATACTGGATCCTCAGTAAAAATCACGGGAATATTCCGTATCTGTAATCCGAATGGTATAGTACCTGCTTTTAAATGTTCCAGTAAGAAATTACCATGCAATTCAGTCCTGATTTGCTCTTTTTTTAATCTAATTAGTTTCTCAGATTCATTCTGTTGTTTAGCAGTGGAACTTAAAGAAATTGAAGAAAATACTGATGGTGCATTTAATAATCTTTAAATATGGTCCTCTGTGTATGATAAAGTGTATTGTTCCGTCATGTTTTAGAATTCACACCAAAAATGTAGGAACGACCTCAGCTGCCCTACATTGGGCGAAATGCTAAACAACTTACTTTTAGAAAGTTGGCATGTTCTTGCCTTAGCCCTTCAGTGCCTGTAATCTGTCTCTGGTCACATGACTGGGTGTAGCTGACAGTGTGTATTCCTCCTAGATAGCCACACACAACAGGAAGGTTAAGTGTGTCTAGATGGGCCATCTGTGGCAGGATGGGAGGGAGGAGCTGGGTACAGCTTCACCAACACCTGCCTCTACATAAAGGGCTGCATACCCCCTGTAATTAGTCTGGAGTCAGGGCAAGGAAGGCAGGCTGCCTAGGGACTTCGAAGGGAAAACTTTAGAGATTCTTCCCCACTTCAAGGGTTGCTGGACCTCTGACACCAACTCTTCAGTACACTCTGGACCTGTGGATACTCTTCCAGGAAGAAGGTCTGCTGTGCTGCTACAAGGACTGCCACTCTGCTGGACTGCTGCTCTAAAGGAACTGCTAACCTGCTGTGCTGACCTGCTGCCCTTTTGTCTTGGGAAGAAGAAGTGAACCTGCAACTTCATCTTGAACCCAGAACCCCAGAGTAACTCAAAAGACTAGTCTGCTGGCCTCTTGATCTGAGCCTCAGGGACGTAAAAGACTCCCCAACTAGCTCCTGGACCCAGGTGCAGTGGGTTTCTGACCCCCAGGTGGTGCCCCTCCGGTCCTGGACACTTGGTGTGGCTCAGTGCTCTTGAAATCAAGATTTTGGGCTCTTTGCATCCGTAAATTGGCCTGTCGCACTGAGACCTCACCGCTCACACAAAAATTCAGCACGAACCACAGCCAGCCCATCTGTTTGCACAGCAAGCATTGATCGCCTACGTAGGCCTTCCAACATGAAGCTCCAGCCCGCTAGTCTGCAATGCCTGGGCTGCACCGACAATCGCCTGCAACGCTCTCTTTGCTCCCTGCGACCCTCTACAATTCGAACGGTACACAAAACATGAGAAGGTAAAACTTCAGTGGGACTGTCCTAAGACTGTATCCAACCCTTGCGCCATCGCGGTCGGCCTTAACTTTTGACTTTGACCGGGTCCAGCGCAACCATGTTGCCGCAGCTGGCAATTTATGCTTTTAGGTGCTATTTTTCAGTTTATTCTTTAAAAATTCTTAACTTTAGTTCTACTGATTGCATTTTTGTTGTTTGAGTCTTGTTTTATTTATTAAATTTAGCTTTTTCTCTAAACTGTTGTGCGATCGATTTTGTGTGGTGGTTTTCACTGTTTTACTGTTTGAATCGCTGCACAAGTACTTTACACTTTGCCTCTAAGTTAAGCCTGACTGCTTTGTTCCATAATACCAGGGGATTGAGCAGAGGTTAATTTGGTGTTTACTTGTGCCTTATTCTAACTAGGATTGTGGTTGTTGCTTGACCAGGGCTTTCACCTCAGTCAAACAACAACCCAATGTCTTACAGTAACTGATTTGCAAAGTGGAAGGGAACTCCTCCGGTCACCTTCCCCTTTCAAAATCCGGCCAAGAACCTCAGGGGAAGCTAGCAGTGTTCAGAAGGACCACTGCCTGTTCCTATGGATGTGTTCCTAAACGGAAGCCTTTTAAAAAAAAATTTAAAAAAATGAGCACTTCCTTTAATGAAAATGAACAATTTTTTTGTTTTTATCAGTCAGAATGCAAATGCAGTGATGGTGGTCTGATGTTTCTTGCAGGCCACCATCTTTGTGTTTGTAGACAAATATTCGCAAATATTGACCTGCTTAATTTCCATTAGGGAGGTCATTTCGCAACCCACTGACTGGAACGTTTTGTGATGCGACCTATTAGTACATAGGTTACATCTGAAAATCAGAGTCAGATCACAAAACGTTAGTGCTGTAGTTCAATGCATCGGCCCCTGGCTGCAGTTTTCTTTGTTGTATGAATGTAACAGAAACTTTTAGAACTTCCTTAAAAAGTTCATTTTTTCAAACAGAACAGTCCTAAGCAGAAATATATATGTTTTGAGCAGCATGTTTCATTTCTCTGTTGCACTATAAAACTTTCACGCCCTTTCATTTCATAAAAAATGCGGCAAGAGGACAATTTCCAAGTAGCAGAACTCTCAAATGCAATGCAATATTTACATACATTCCAATATGGTCAGGTAATCATTACAATATATTGCAACACAGGCATTTCCCAGACTGTAATAGTCTCACTGGGGCTTTTCGTGGCTCTCCGCCTCTGTGCTTTATATTTCAGCGTCAACCTGCAGTAGTAGAGTGAAGACCAGCCCTCCTTTGCTTACTAGCAGCTATTATCCATTTTCCAAGACAGACACATTTCTACTTCTGCTTCTAATTCTAATAAATAGTGCAGATTGCTGAATTGCATGTTTTGGACTGCCTAAACTCTATTAATTACATGAAACCTATTGAAATATGGGTTACTGGCTGAATCGAGACTGGAGCTTTTTGACTCCTACATTATTACTCAAACTCTCCCCAAATTTTACAGAGTTAACAAGATAAAAGAGTGGCTCCCAGAAAAGAAAGGTATTGTTGCCCATTGGTGGTATTCACCTGGCAGATGACAACTTGGATTTGACCTCACAGTTGTAGCCAGCATGGACCGAGAAGCCTCAAACACCCTGGGCTGGATGTTCTTCAGCATCCCCGTCCGGATGTCCCTCAAGCAGCCTCAGCTGGATTTCTCTCCAGAAGCCTTGGTTGGATGTCCCTCCAGCGGTTATACATGATGTGAATATATGAGCTGCACAGAGGTGCCTGAAGTTGCAGCACAAGCTCATGCACAGCTAAACACAGCTTTAGAAACACGTGTTCACCTTTGGACTTACTCACAACGAGGAATGTGAAGACCAAATCAAGCAGCCCTACACCAGTGCAATCCCAGAGAATTTATTGGAGCCCAGCCTGTTGGATAGTCAGTCACCCTTTGAATGAATGGTCACACTGCCATTGGTTCTAGTAGGAAATGCTACTCCCGTGGCTGGACTTGGGTTAAGACCTATACTTAATTTGAGCCATTGGTTGCCAGTGGGGGCCACTGGCACACATTTTTAGGGACCGGCACTCATTTCCGGATCAGACATTTCCTGAGAACAGAAGGTAGAAAAACACACAAATTGGGAAAAAAAGGAGGAAGAGAAAGATGGATAAAACATCACAAAGGGAGAACGTAAAAGCTGCAAGAGTGAAATAAAGGGGCAAGGATTTTCTGCCCGAGTATTAAGGGGGCCGGAGATGGATTTGGACTAGGCAGCTTTGGTACTCGGTGCACCGACATTTCATAGCACCAGCCACGGCCTCTGAGCAGCGCTTTGGGCACAGGCACTCACAATTTTGCAAATTCAGCACTGGCTAAGACACTGATCCTCAAAGTACGGCCCGGGGGCCGAATGCGGCCCTTCTGACCTTCACATGCGGCCCCCTGGTCAACAGCAGCTCTGGGCTGCTGCTTACTGGTCTCAGCACTAACAATAAAAAGATGCTAAATAAACAGGCAGGGATTTATTTAAATGTTAATTTGTGTTAAAGAAAGGATGTAACTAGGGAGTCCTGCACTGCTCTACTCTAAGTACTTCTTCATTTTTAAAGACATCTTGCAGCAAAAGAGTATGAATATAATAGTCTCTTCAAAATTCAAAAGTGTATTTAATTAACATACAGAGAACCTTTTCACCTTAGTTATTCAGATTATATCAGTGCATTGAGAAGTATTCTTTTAAAAGTGATAGTTTTCACTCATGACTTTATAAACATTAGTTCTTCCCTCCACCCTGACAATAATGCCAATGGTGAACTAAAGAGGCAAATCAGGTGTTATGTGCACTCCTCGGTGACCTGGGTTCCTATTATAAACGAACAACATTATAGTTTATTAAATCAAACACAGGAGAAGGTTTTGTACAGTGCACATCCTTAAGTCATTTATTTCGAGGTCCTCCTATTCGTGATAATGAAGAAGTAGGAGGGATCAATCAATCAATCATAACATTTGTAAAGCGCACTACTCACCCGTGAGGGTCTCAAGGCGCTGAGGGGAGGGGTGCTGCTACTGCTCGAATAGCCAGGTCTTGAGTAGCCTCCTGAAGGTGAGTAGGTCCTGGGTCTGCCGAAGGAGGATGGAGAGGGAGTTCCAGGTTTTGGCGGCGAGGTGAGAGAACGATCTGCCGCCGGTGTTCGCTCTTCGGATGCGAGGGCGGCAGAGCGGAGCTGGCGGTTCGGGGTGTAGAAGGTGAGTCGTCTGTTGAGGTATGTCAGTCCGGTGTTGTGGAGTGCTTCGTGTGCGTGGGTGAGGAGCTTGAAGGTGATCCTCTTGTTGACGGGCAGCCAATGCAGGTCTTTTAGGTGGGGTGTGATGTGGCTGTTGCGAGGGATGTCGAGGATCAGGCGTGCTGAGGCGTTCTGTATGTGTTGTAGTCGTTTCAGGAGTTTGGCTGAGGCTCCTGCGTAGAGGGCGTTACCGTAGTCTAGCCTGCTGCTGACGAGGGCCTGGGTGACCGTTCTTCTTGTTTCGGTGGGATCCACCTGTAGATCTTGCGGAGCATGCGGAGGGTGTTGAAGCAGGAGGACGAGATGGCGTTGACTTGCTTGGTCATGGAGAGTGTTGAGTCGAGGATGAACCCTAGGTTGCGTGCGTGGTCGGTGGGTGTTGGTGCTGCTCCCAGTGCGGTCGGCCACCAGGAGTCGTCCCACGCCGAGGGAGTGGAGCCGAGGATGAGGACTTCCGTCTTGTCTGAGTTCAGCTTCAGGCAGCTGATCTTCATCCACTCGGCGACGGCTTTCATTCCTTCGTGAAGGTCGGTTTTGGTGGTGAGGGGGTCCTTGGTGAGGGAGAGGATCAGCTGGGTGTCGTCGGCGTAGGAGATGATGTTGAGGTTGTGCAGTCGGGCAACGTGAGCGAGTTGTGCCATGCAGATGTTGAACAATGCCGGGCTGAGGGATGATCCTTGGGGTACGCCGCAGATGATCTCGGTGGCTTCGGATTGGAAAGGGGGGTGGCGGACGCTCTGGGTTCTGCCGGAGAGGAAGGAGGTGGTCCAGTCCAGTGCTTTGTCTCGGATCCCAGTGTTCTGGAGGCGTGTGCGTAGGGTGCGGTGGCAAACAGTGTTGAAGGCGGCTGACAGGTCCAGGAGGATGAGGGCCGTGGTTTCGCGGTTGTCCAGTAGGATCCTGATGTCATCAGTGGCAGCGATGAGGGCAGTTTCGGTGCTGTGGTTGCTGCGGAACCCGGACTGGGACGGGTCCAGGATGCTGTTCTCCTCGAGGTAGCGGGTCAGTTGTCTGTTGACGGTCTTCTCGATGCCCTTCGCTGGGAACGGGAGCAGGGAGATGGGTCGGAAGTTCTTGAGGTCCTTGGGGTCCGCCTTGGGTTTTTTGAGTAAGGCATTGATCTCGGCGTGCTTCCAGCTTTCCGGGAAGGTCGCGATCTCGAAGGAGATGTTGATGGCCTTGCGGAGATGGGGTGCGATGGTGGAGCTGGCTTTGTTGAAGATGTTGTGTGGGCATGGGTCTGACGGAGAGCCGGAGTGGATGGTGTTCATGATTTTGATGGTGTCGTCGTCGTTTATGTTGGTCCAGGTGAGCAGAGGATCGGTGAGGATGGTGGTCGTGAGGTCGGAGGTCTCGGTGATTGTCGGGGCGGTCAGGGTGTTGAAGCTGTCGTGGATGTCTGCGATCTTGCGATGGAAGAAGGTGTCGAGGGCATCGCACAGGTCTTGCGAAGGTCGGATATCGTTGGTGTTGGAGCTGGGGTTGGAGAGCTCCTTCACGATGTTAAAGAGCTCTTTGCTGTTGTGTGCGTTGTTGTCTAGGCGGTCTTTGAAGGAGGCCCTTTTGGCGAATCTGATGAGGTGATGGTGTCTGCGGATGGTGTTCTTGTGGGCTGCGTAGCTGTCCGGTGTCTGTTCGCGGTGCCATTTCTTCTCTAGTTTCCGGCAGGTTTGCTTGGATGCCTGGAGGTCCGTGGTGAACCAACTGGCTTTCTTATTGGTGTGTCTGTTGGAGGGTTTCTTGAGCGGGGCGAGGGTGTTGGCGCAGTCGTCGATCCACTGTCTAAGGTTGCGGGCGGCGGTGTCGGGGTCGGTGGGGTCGACGGGTGGGCTTCGGGCGAGGGTGGTGTTAAGCTGGTCTTCGGTGACTTTGCTCCAGCATCGGGGAGGGATCTGTTGAGTGCGGTGGTGCGTGGTGGGTCCGGAAGGTGAAGTGGATGCAGCGATGGTCGGTCCAATGGAGTTCGGTGGTGTGGCAGAAGGAGACGTGGGAGCTTGCGGAGAAGATGGGGTCAAGCGTGTGGCCGGCAGAGTGGGTGGGTGTTGTGACGAGCTGTCTGAGTCCGAGGTTGTCAATCAGGATGGTGGAGTTGGTGGAGTTGTTGTTCTCTAGGTGGAAGTTCAGGTCCCCGAGGAGGATGTAGTCTGTGGAGGCGAGGGCGTGCATGCTGATGAAGTCGGCGATGGCATCGATGAACTGTGGCCTTGGTCCGGGGGGTCTGTAGATGGGATAGTGGGGTAGAGGGATAGTGAAATAAAACAATTGCCTAGGATCACACAATTTGATAAAGTGGGGAAGCCGGAATTAATCCCAGGTTTTCTGGTTTCACATTGTGCAATTATGCTTTGCTTCCCTTATACCCACCTTACCACCAAATCCCTCCGCCCAACCGCCACCCGGATGACATCAATACGGCCCTCAACCACATCACAGACCAAACTTATTGGCCCCTTGGAAAATGTTTGTGAGTACCCATAGGTTACCACAGTCCCCACTCAGGAGGATATCCACAAAAGGAAAAGGAAACACCAATAAACTCAGTGAGTTGTCCAGCATATATTTTTTATTATTATTTATTAGTGATTTATAAGGTGCTACATGCTGCTAGAAGGCTGCTAGAGAGTATCACTGGCAAAGAGAAAGGATACAAGATCTTTAGGGGTGGGCGGAATGGCAGAGGCATTTGCTAAGTGAAAGTTTTTAAACATTTAGATAGAACATTCATACCCTCCCATAGACAATGGAATTAGTGAACTAAGAGGCAAGTCCTTTGTCAAGTGGACCCTATGCGCAGCCCACATTCTTATCATGCAATGATGAACATTATGGTCTATTAAATCGAAAGCTAAGAGATTTTGTTGTACAGCTCACATCCTGAACTTGTACATTTCATTGCTTTTTCTTTTTTTATTAACAAAAATAAGTACAAACAGTTAATGCACTATTTGTTCCATCAGAATTGGTGGGGATCCCTTTTCTTGTATTAGCTCGGGGTGACCTAATACATCAAAATCTACATTTACGGATAGCTCAAAGAGACGGCATGATTTTTTAACAGAATAAATTATGAATATATACAGGAGATTTCACCATTTTACAACCTGGAAAAACAATGCTTTCATTGAAACAGTGTTAAGCCAAAAAAAGCCATCCACTTCTAGGTAAAACTCCAAGAACACTAATTTAAAATATTCACCCCGCCACTGATGCCCGCTGCCCCCGTGGGAGTGTTCTGATACTCATCAGCCTCCGGGGCAGGGTAGGCCGGGGCTGTGCGCTTGGTACGGGGCTCTGCGCACTCCGGCCTCCACTCTGTCCCTGTGAAGGGTTCTCTGTAGCCCTTCACAGGGTCAGAGATGTTGCTAGAGGATTGAGAGGGGGGCCAGAGGTCTCCACTGCCAACATAGACAAAAGGCACACTGCACAGGGTTTGACACCTGTATCTTCTGTGCACACCTGAGGCCTTGGTCTCTCTGAGATTGTAAGGCAATCTCACACTCCCTGCTTGTCTAAACCCTAAACCTTAGGCTATTGAACAGCCCTGTTTAAAACCATTTTAGAGAGCGCTGATTTGATTTAATTTAATTCCACCAGCAGAATGAATTAGCATTTCCGCATTACATGAGTAACGCAGAATTACTAAATGACTCCAATGGCGCCGGAGGAATTAAAAATTCCGCACCCCTACTTTTTACAGCATGCAGCATCCAGGAGGAAGGGCCCAGCATCCATGAGGAAGGGCCCTAAAGTGGAAGGTATCGTTTGAGAGTGATTGTGTGAATATGCTCTAATTCGGACCGACTAGACATCTGGACATAATGTTCGGCTGATGTAAAGCACCTGTCAAACATTAAATATCCCCATAGTCCTGCCAGTAGCAGGAGACCTTGCCACTTCAGGATAAAGTCAACGAGACTAGAATGAAGAGTATGAGAATGACCTTTACAAACATCTCCCACAATTTTGGGTCCTGATAATACCAATGTCATTAGAAGTGGAATAGTAGGAGCCCATATTAAGACCTGGCAGGAAGCCATTATCATCAGATTTTCAAAAAGGGGGATAAGAGTCAGCCACACTGCCTTCGTCCCATCTCCCTTCTTGACAGTACAGTAAAAATACTAGGCTGGGTGATTCTGGCAAAACTGAAATTGTGGGCTACAGAGACCCAAGTACTGTCAGATTTCCAATGTGGGTTTCGCCCGTGGCTAAGCACAGTAGAACAGACCCTTATCTTCTCTTTAATAATTCGATAGTATACAAAGGCACAAAAAGGCTGTGTCCATCTAGTTTTTATGGATTTAACATGTACCTTTGATACAGTGGATCGCTCTAAATTATGGGCACTCATGTCAAAGATGGGAGTTGAAGGAGCCATTATCACACTACTCACCAAGCTTCACGACCAAACATCAGTAAGAGTCCGCTATAGCAGAACCGGGGACCTAACTGAAGCATTTCCCTCTACTGTTGGGGTCAGACAGGGGTGTGTGTTAGCACCATTCCTCTTCTTGCTTTATATTAATGGGCTGGGTGAATATTTGCGTAACAAGGGGAAGGATAACCCGAGGGTAAATGAAAGCCAAATACCGGTTCTCCTATATGTGGATGATGCTGTTCTGATGAGAACAGCAAACAGACTCCAATCCCTCCTAGATGCTTTTAATGTATTTATGAGTGACTTGGGGCTAAAAAAACTAAGCGCGCTAAATCATTCGTTATGAAGTGTGGCCCCAAAAAAGCTAAAACAAGGAAGTTTATGTTAGGAGGAGAAGAAATCAGAAAAAAACACTTTTCTTACTTGGGAGTGCCTTTTGATACGGATCTTTATTGGAAGTTTTTAATGAGTGTTAGGGCAATGCAATTTCAAAGGTCCATAGAAGCATGTTTTAGATTCTCTAAAAGAATTGGGCACAAGCCAATTAAGGAATTGCTTTATGTGTTTAAAAGTAAATGTTTGTCTGTTGTTTCTTTTGGCGCCGGCGTCTGGGGATATAAATTTGCCCTTTCTGCAGGGTGACCCCAATATCTTTGCCTTTTCCTGGACCATATATTTTTGCTGGCTGTAGAACTCTGATAACAAGTGATAAAGTGCCTGTGCTCCCCTTTTCAATATGGTGAAATTGGCACACCCCTAATTTGCATATTTAACTTACCTATAAGTTCCTAGTATATGGTACAGAGTGTACTCAGGGCGGCTTGTAAGTTAAATGTCACTAGTGAACTTTTACCCCATTAGTAAGCAAGCACTTTGGAGTCATTCCCATCCCCTAGCTTATGCCAGCAATGAATCTGGTACTTCCAGGCACCCACTTCTAGCTCGAGCTCGGATCAACTCTGCCACATCTTCCTCTGAGACTTTAACCTTCATTGGAATGACGCAAATGATCCTATTGTCTGTGCCTTTAAGACTTTCCTCTCTGACCTTAACCTCTCGCAGCTCTGTAAAGGTCCTACACACTCTCGACATTATCATTGCCAAAGACAACAGCATACAAATAGGCGACATCTTACCCTGTGACTGGTCTGATCATTATCAAATTCCCTTCCTCATCTTGGATAAGGGCTTGGGTAGACAGGGTAAACCCCTTAAAGCGTAACAACTGACGCGCAATATGAGAGACCTCAACATCAATATGCTAACTTCAATTACCAAAAATAGACTACAGCCCACCCCCCCCAACATGACCAACCTTGATGTTCTATCTGATCACTACATTAACACAGTGTCTAACATTCTTGATTCTATTGCACCGAAGCAACTCAAAAGGATTCCCGTCAAACAATCCAAACCTTGGTTTAATGGTTCCCTAAATGATGAACGGCGCAATCTTAGACTCTCTGAAAGACTCTGGAGAAACAAGCCCTCCACCACAAATCTCTCTCAACTTAGAAAAGTGAGAAGTACCTACAACAAACACATCCGCCTTGCTAAAATAGACCACTTCAGAACTCAGCTGGATGGAGCCAAAATAGACCCAAAAAACTCTTTGAAATCATCAAGGAACAAACTAACCAGTCTTCCAACCCGATCTCTACTCCGGTATCCCTGCTCCCTAGTGGTGATGATTTCACAGCTCACTTCTCTGAAAAAACAAGGAAAATCGAGCTGGAGCTATTATCTGTCACCCCAACTCTGAGGCCTAAGAAACTTTCCGCAGGATCAGCTGAGCAGGCAGAATCGTCGACAATATCCACGCCCTTGGGCTGCTCTCTCAAAAACAACACCTCTTGGAATTCCTTTCTCCTCCCAGATGTCACGGAGCTCCTACACAAAATGGCGTCCCTTAAACCCTCCAACCAATTCTGTGATCCTTTACCCGCTAAGCTTTTTAAAGAACTCAATTTAGCCATTCTCCCTCTTTGGTCCAGGATCATTCAAGAATCCCTCTTACAGGGAAAGATTCCAGACTGCCTAAAGGTTGGGAAAGTTACTCCCATTCCTAAGAAGCCCAATGCGGACCTATCAGATCCGAAAAACTTCCGACCTATAACCAGCATTATGACACTAGCTAAATTGCTTGAAAAATGCGTCCACTCGCAGCTCTGCAACCACATTGAGAAATATCAACTCCTTGACCCCCATCAGTCAGGTTTCAGATCAGGGCACAGTACTGAAACGGCACTAACGCACATTGTTGATGATGCCTTGAGAGCCCTTGACCGAAATGTCCCTTGTCTCCTGATCCTTCTGGACCTGTCCTCAGCCTTTGATACCATCAAACATGAAAACCTGGTTGATCTTCTTCAACACAGGATGGGTCTCTCGGGCAGGGTCCTAAATTGCTTTGCCTCCTTACTGCATAACCGCACGCAAAGGATCAAAGTTAAACATTCCCTTGCATCCAGTACCCCTGTCAGGACAGGAGTGTCCCAAGGATCCGCGCTCTCGCCCACTCTCTTCAACCTTTTTATGGAACCACTTTCTGTCATTCTGTACCTTGCGAACATTCAGTACCACATTTATGCGGATGACACGCAACTGTACCTGAAGATCTCCTCTCAAGAGGACATAAAAACATTAAATGCTGCACTTGCACAAACCCAACAATGGTTAGCTCAGAACCATATGCTGCTAAATACTCTCAAAACGGAATTTCTTTTGATCTCCCCACCCAATCACTCGGCTCCTACCCTTGACTGGCTTAAACAACTCACTGCTCTGAACTGCACCCCTCATGTTGTAGACTCTGCCAAATCTTTAGGTATCACCTTGGATAAACACTTAAACATGCAAGCGCACATCAGTGCTACTATTAGGGGAGCCAACTTCCAACTTAACACACTTAAGAAAATGAAACCTTACTCCCCCCCCGAAGACCTCAGGCCGGCGGTTCAATCCTTGGTTATCTGTAGATCGGGACTTCCCAAAGCTAGCTTGGCCCCACTCAGAGCTACCCTGAACGCATCGGCTAGACTCATCACGGGCTCTAGAAAGTATGACCACATCTCCCCCGACCTTTTGCAACTAAATTGGCTATCTATTGAAGCCAGAATCCGACTCAAGATAGCTTGCCTGACTCATAAAGCCATACACTACAACACCCCAATCTACCTGGCAAATAAGCTTGAACTTTCGGGCTCCAGCCGGAACCTTAGAAGTACGTCCACCCTACTCTTGAAACCTCCAAGATTCAAAAAGAAAAGATCTTACAATTATGCGTTCACTGGTATTGCTCCGAGAATCTGGAACTCCCTGCCCGCCGAGATCAGATCCAATCCTTCCACTGCATCCTTTAAAAAAACTTGTCAAATGGCTACTCTTGAACGAACTTTAACAGCATCAACCTGTGATCATGCTCTTGTTTTTGTTAATACTCTAATTCTTGTTGTATTACACTGATGCGTTTTATTGTATGCTTTTATGTTATTTTGCTCTAGTGCTCTAGGGCACCTTTACTGCATCAACTTGTGATCTTGCTCTTGTTTTTGTTAATACTCTGATTCTTGTTGCACTTCACTGGTGCCTTTTCTTGTATGCTGTTATGCTCTTCGTGCTCTAGGGCATCGCTGATACCCCCAACTCTTAACCTGATCGATTTCCCCCTTTGTTGTAACTTCACCTACTGTCCCATTGTGTTTGTACCCTTGCTTTCGCCAATTCTGTTCAGCACTCTGATACCCGTATGGGTCTTGTTCGCGCTTTAAAACAATTCAAATAAATAAATAAAATAAAATACTCCTGGATCTGACCTGCTGTGTGTGACTGGATAGGAGCCCTGGAGGACGGGACATGGTCCCTCTTGTACCCAGGACAAAGAAATGGACTCTAAAGGTCAAAAGACTGACCTGTGAAAACTACAGGGACAAACCAAGCTACAAGAGACCTTTTCCTGGAATTGCCCACCTGCCCAGCGGCAAATGGACCTGCACTAGGCCCTGTTGTTTGGCCTCTGTCTGACACCCTGTGAGATTCTAGGGGACTTTAGAATCCTATGGTGGATTGGGACTTGAAGGACTAAATTTAGAAGGTCAAATCTTTGACCAGGACAAACCTGGTTGGTTTATCCGACCCACACCCCATTGCTTTCAGTATTAAATTGCCTCTACATCCTGGTGTATCATTGGCACTTTATGCTTGTTGGTGCTATTCAAATTTTAAAACTCCATATCTTTGGTTCTCCTTATTGCATTTTTGTAATTTATTAATTGACTTTATTAAATGTTACTTTATTTTTTTGATTCTGGATTTTTATTATTTTGCATTTTGCCATTATTACTGTTTTGGTTTTCATAAATCCTTTACACATTGCCATAAGTTAATTCTGTCTGCTCAATGCCACAGGTACCAGGGGTAAAGCTCAGGTTAATTTAGTGATTTTGAGGTTCAACCTGACAAGGGTTGTGCTTATTCTTTGAGGTGGGTAGTCACCTTCACCAAATATTAATCCAATATCTTACACACTTCAGAGTGCCACTCCCTGCCTAAGTGCAAGATATTAAAACTGATCTCCCATTGTGCAGAGCCTGAGTGCCGAACCCAGAGGTGTGGCCAGGCAAATGAGCAACCCCTCTCTTTGGTCACTTCAAACTAGTTCTGGGGGCAGCTCCATCCCCACTGGGATTGGAGCCTGCATGACTGGGGGAAACGGAGAAAGGGACCTGTTCAGGTGTCATCTGGCTGTGACATGAGAGGCCCCTTTGAAGTTAATTAAGTTCCTGAGCACTGACCTAATGGTCATCCTGCCACATGAACAGAAACATATTCCCAAACCCAGGCCTTTGTCTCTGCTCTGGGACCAGTTTTCATAACTCATTTCGGGCTGCATCTGGAGACTAATGAAATTTAGACTCTAGAGGCTTTAGGCAGGGAAAAATTTAACTTTCTACAAGTAACTTTTGTGCAATTTTATTCAAAATCAAACTTTATCAGTGAATTTGGCTTTTAATAATTATTACAAAGAGTCCAAGAATAACATTTTGCAAGTGTTTCTTAGCCGAAGATAGCGTGATTAAATTTAATAGTGTGTTTCTCTATGGAACAGCCAGCCTTGCTACAGAGAAAATAGTTTTTCCATTCAAAGTCACTGAAGGACATGTCTAATATTAACTATCTACAATTTCTGCTTTTAAATACAATATACCCTGCATTATGGGCAGTAAGGCCCTCTTATGGGTGAATAACTAGTGTTTAAAAGGATAGTGTAGACCTGTCTAAAGGGTGTATTTTGACCAGTCTTGTTGCACTTTTAAACTGAAGCTGCCAGGCTGCAGTGGAAGGCCTGGCGTCACGCTTGCCTGGTCACAGCAGTGGATGGCACATTAGTGATGTGGTAGATAGGTGACATTTATATTTCCATTACATTTGTGTTCTTTCAACAATATATACTATAGACTTATGGGGAAGTTAAATATGGCAATTGGATAGTAGCCATTTCAACATGTTTTAGGGTTCACAGCACATGCACTGGGGCCATTTCAGCAGTGTACCAGTGCACAGATGTGCTCAGAATGGTGTGCTCTGTACTGCCCACAGGCTAAAAGGCTCACAGGACTAATTTATTTTACAGCATTAAGGTGGGCTGATTGCACACAACCTCACTGGAGAACTGATCAGTTCATATGATTCACTTTGCTTGGGACTTCCCTACTTTCTTTCCTTTCTATTTATACTTGAGCGGCCAACTCCTCAAACAATGGAACCATGATTAAGAACTTCTCAAATTACTTCTTTCCATTTGAGGCTTCAGTTTCAACAACCAAGGCAAGGCCTTGGTCAGGACCCAGTGTTCCAACTTCTCTGTATTCATGACCTACCACCAGATTGACTTACAATGGAGGAAGGCTAGGGAATTGTGAGCTCTCACCCTCTAGAGGCCCTCTAATACTTTATTGATTTTAAGAGCCCTCCAG
Source organism: Calotriton arnoldi (assembly GCA_963921515.1). Taxonomy (NCBI): domain Eukaryota; kingdom Metazoa; phylum Chordata; class Amphibia; order Caudata; family Salamandridae; genus Calotriton; species Calotriton arnoldi. The sequence goes on along the minus strand of CAWUFW010003657.1, from coordinate 344,241 downwards.
AGCACACACTACATTCAATCATTTTGAAAACACTGAGAAGAACTCTTTTCCTCTGTATTTCGTCTTTCTCCTTATTACATTTTTCTATAGCTAATATTTCATACCTCCCTTCTCCAACCCCTATTTGAGATGGGGATTAAGCGTCAATAGAAGGCCTTAGAAAAGATGAGGGAAGATCAATGTTGAGGAAAGGAGTAGCCACAAAAAACTCAAGAGCTATAAGTATTTATAATAGAGCTTCTATTTATCCAGCAGTGGCACCAAAGGGAACTCACCCTTTAATCTGTATCTTGCTTGAATATGTTATGGATGTCGTGTAACCCAGCATTTCACCTAACTGTGTCTGGTCCCCTTTTCTGAATTCCTTATCCCTGTAGAATATGTCAGTCTGTAATGTGATGAAGTGTGATCTTTTGTTGGAATCTCCTTTTTCTTTTAGCACCATTCCTACTCAGGAAGCATTGCCACAGCATGGACGTCAGGTGTATTTGAATTTCATTTTAGCGCATCTCTTCGAACAGGGTGTCAGCATCACTATGGGCCATGTTAAACAGCTTTTAAGCCTTATGTGGGTGGATTGATGGTTCTTTTGCCTTTGCATATAATGATTTTTACTGGTGTCTTAACTGTGCGTACTATGACGAGAAGCATTATAGATGATTTACCTTTTGTAAGATGATTTATGTTGATGAACTCATGATTTAATGAATACACAAAAAGTTCACAATTTATGAACTGGTGCAAACCCCGTTCATACAACAATAATTTTGTTTGCTAACATTTACCTAAGCTTGATTTCTGCGTAAAACTACAATGGACTACAAAAAGATAAAAAAGTCTCAGTCAGGAAGGATCTTCTTTGTTATTTGTCCTTTATCACTTTTGTTGAATTCACCTGTTCACGTAAATGACAAAATTTAAGACAGCGTCCACCATGAACAAGACTTGATATTCAGTCGAAACGTGGCGGGTTGGCCGGCCAATATCCAAACAAGCACAGATTGGAATGTGTTTCATATTCGCAAAGGAGCTATGTATATATGTATGTGTATGTATATAATCCAATGTCTGCAACCTTGCCGGGAAGCAGCCAGAACACAGCAGGTGCATGGTAGACATGGGTGTGCCTCTTGTGTGTTTAAAGAGCTCCTTACATATGTACATTGCACATCGTGAAACAGAAGCCGGCACTCCATGGGTTAAAACATAGTTCTTTTATTTACTAATTTTGAGTCAGGGCTTTCAAACAGAAGATGATGCATTTTGCCTGTGTTACTAGCTGTGTTCACGTGAACAAACATGGTTTTGGTATCCAAGCTGATTTCCATTGTTGTCAATGTCAAATTGCTTCTAGATCCCGATCAATCTTTGGCACTTTATGCTTCTTGGCACTATTCATACTTAAAAATGTAAAACTCTGTATCTCCTGTTCCCCTTATTGTTTTTTTGTCATTTTGGTGTCATTTTCTTCCTTAGATATGATATTACTTTATCTTTCTGACTTGGGATTGGGATTTTTATTGTTTTACATTTCCACTTTATTACTGTTTAGTAAATGCAAAAATACTTATCAGATTAATTTAGTAACTTAAGAAATTGACCCTGACAAGGATTGCATCTGTTATTTAAGGTGGGTCCCCTCCTGCTGGCCCTTTACAAGACGCGGCATACCGAGACACCGAAGCTCTGCACCGCTCTTAAGGGACCGATGATGGTAGAACAGACCTTGACATACATATGATGTTTATTTTCAGCATTTAGTGGACCCTACAAGATGTTGGTGCCACGAGAACAACCAACACTGTGACTGTATGGTTTGTTGGTTATTTTATATAGCGGAGTGACTTATATACTTGGTCCTGAGGAATGCCATGAACTTTAAGTCTAACACAGCAGAAACATGTTGACCACACAATAGGGCAATATCCATATGCCTATTTCACTCAGCTCTCTTTTTTTAGCCCTATCCACTTAGGGCGCCAAAATAAAGATTTTTTGCCCACCAAGAGAACGTTTTATTTACTTCACCCATTGGTAGTTCTGCACTTTGCCCCTCCCTCCCCACATAGGAAGTAGCACTTTCAGTGCTTGTGATACCCCCCGCTCCTCTCCGGCGGGAGAGTCATAGCCCACACTGGGAACCTTGCGGTGCCAGTGTGAAGAGGGGACCCTATGATGAAGAATGTCACCCTTGGGTGAGTGAGGGTTCTCGTCTTAGCACAGTAGTGCTCTTACAGTACCCCCTTCCCCACCCCGTACATAGTGTGAGTTTAATTTAAGGTGGGTAGTCACTTCCCCTTAACTGATACCCCAATTTCTCACAATGTATTTACAGTATTCCTAGTTGTTTTCAATGGTTTTACCACTATGAAACCAACCTTCTCTACATGGAAATAGGTGGAAAGATGGAGAACAACTGGTGATTGTGGAATTCCAATTGTGCCCATGTCGGTGAATTTTCTTAAGTGTTTTGATAATATAATTTGTTTACTTCACATTAACATTAGTTCAATGTTTTATCCAAGTGCCAATTTCATTCATCCTGAAATTCGGATGAGAACTTTTCAAATACTTACACAACAGAATAGTGATCAGTCAAGAATGAGACTGAAATTTCCAATAAATATAGCGCCTCATTATGATGTCGAGCAGATTGACACCTACAGGCCGTCGGTGGCGCTCTGTACGACATCTGAGGCTGCAGTCCGACTGCCGGATTAGGATGCTGGCGGTCGGAGGGACACACCGATGCCTCCGACAGGCTCAAGGAGCCCGTCGGGGGTCAGTCAGTCCATAATACCTACAATGGGGGTGGTGCCGAGGCAGGCACCACCATAGGGATTAGGATGTCCCTTTCCGAGGGCATTTTCATGGTGGTCGGACTGCCATGAAAAGGCTGTCAGAAACAGACTTTGGGGGCCCCTAGCAGGGCCCAAGCCCCTCATAGGCCTCCGTTATGGGGCCTGGGGTGCACATGTGGTGCCCCCCAAACGTCCGTGCACCATGTGCCAGGCACCACATGGTGCCTGGCACATGTGGTGCCTGGCACACAGTGCATGGATGTTTGAAAACATCCCTTTTTCTATTGCGGCTTGTGCTCGGCCTTTCTGGGCTGCAGCACAAGCCACCATAGTACCAGGCACGGTTTACAACCGCCTCCACAGCGGTCGTATCCGAATTGGGCTATCAGACTGCTAACTCCTTTTCGGACAATCCCATGGCCGAAACGATGACGGTCAGATGCTCGTCTGACCGCCATCATAATAAGGCCCATTGTTAGGTCAATATCTTATTGTGCTTTTCCTAATTTAAGCAGGGAAGTGGTAAAATAAGTTCATTATATCAGTAGTTTATTAGTAGGATGCGCGGGTAGATCTTTTATGATTCATAAAAGGTTTGTTTTGATGGATAACAGCCAGGAAACAGGGTTAAACATTAAGCATTATAGAAATCTTCCTTCTGCTAAAAACGCATAAATCAAATCAAAGGCTTTTGTAACTACAACCATCACTGTGTGTGGTTTGAAGTACTTTTAAATCGTAATGCGCTTGGGATTTGATGGAATAGTTGCTTCCAGAAATTTATATTCTGACATCCAAATATAGTTCAAAAGTTAAGGATTTTCATAATTACTCATTGCATTCAAGGTGCTGCTACAGTATCTTAAGCAAAAAATTTATGAATGCTCAGAAAAAATGCGTCTATTTCTAAAATTAACGTTACTTGTTTTGCGGGTATATATTAAATATCAAATTTATTTTGATGCCTCTCATGCAGATTAAAATGTGCTTCTCAGAACTTTATGAAACAAATAAATATATGGAGGAAAGACAGAAAAAAGCATAATAAAAATATTTGCAAAAAAAACACCTATTTAAAGAGCGCAACTGAAATTATGTAATTCTGCAGCTGCAGCGTTTTCTGTACAATTATCGATTTACCATAATTGTCTCATAATTCATCATCTTCAGCATAACCTGCAGAATTTAACCCAAAAATTATTTCTAGCTCAAATGAAACAAAAATTACAGAAATGTGCAACCACACGTGTTGCCTCACAATGGCAGTCCTTTAGTTGTACAGAATGGTCACCTTTGCGACTGCTGGATTTAGGTGTTAAATCGATATAATTGATGTGAAGCCTTTGCTGATGCAGTGTTAACATGTAGCAAAGACAAAATAGTGAAGAAATAATGCTTCAAAATATGCCACATTAAGCCGCATAATTTGCCTTTTCTTGCAGCGTAATTTAGTCATCCACGCCGCATAATTTGGTCCTCCCCCGCCGCTTAACTTCAGTGGCCTTCATAACAAATATTTTGGACAGCAGAGGGCCGTTTGAAGAGTAAGGTAATACCAAGCAGTCATTAGAGCTCCAAGGGCAGGGGGCCTACATTTTTGCTAGATGCAACTAAAGAAGGAGTAAAATATTACTTCACCTATGGAGACAAAAAATGCTGGTTAGGGCCATAATGTGTCTCGAAACTCAACTACAAATATTGTAATCTGCTAGTTTAAAAAAAGGTGGTGGCTGATAAAGCAGAGATGCCCAAACATCCCTAATGCAAAGTACTATCATTGCCTCATTAACTTACTAATTGAGCACATCATGGCCACGATTGGAAGTTGGGAAGAGCATTATCCCCTTGTGGAGTAGGATTCCACCTAACTGTATTAGTCCTGGTAATCCCGCACCCAGATTTCCTGGGTGTGGGAATTCCGACCCAACTTTACCAGCTGTAAAATCCAGCTGCTTAAATCGCTGTAAGCCGGGGCTGCAGGAGCAGCCTGAAATCACCCCCTGGTTCTTGCCCAACATCCCTCCAAAGGCATAGGGGGGGCATGCATTGTTCTCCCATAGCACCCAACTTCCTCCTGTGTCCCCTCGCACCTTTCTATAACATTACACGCACCCCATTCCTTGCATCCCCCAAAACACCCATTTATGAACTGCAAGGGGCAGATCGTAAGTGGGAGCATTAATACCCACGAAATTGTGAATTCAATGCAGAGTTTGTCATGGAAAAAAAACAGGTCTACTCAGTTATTCCCCATTCCGTTGGAATTATCCTGAAATAGTCGAAATTATATATGGAAATACAGGCCAGAAAATGTTTGAGACCACACAGTATCCCCATGCAAAACTCTGGCCCACCTACAATTGGGCCGTATAACAATAATATTTTCTCTACAGGAGGCCCTTTTGTTTTGGTAGGGTGCTCGGTGCACGGTGTCCACGTAACCCGATTGGGGGTACCAGTGTTCTAGTGCTGCACATAATATCTGAGGACACTATTGAAGCAAAATTGGATTTGGTGTAGAAATCGTGCACACGTTGGGAGTGGATGGGAGTGTTTGGTGTAAAATATGAATGGAATTAGAAGCCATAAAATGAGGCGGGTTAGTCCCCTGCAAGCATAATAATAATCCGATCTTTTCGCACAGGGGCTTGTCTAACTATTAACAACCTTCCTTGTGTTAAAGAAGCATAGCAGGGTTTACTAGACTACTGCTACAGTAAACACACGCTATTGGTGTGTTGGCATAGATGTGAACAAGCCTGACAGGAAACAAGCAAAGACAAGTAAAATATCAGGGACGATAAATCATGACAAAGAAGACATCTCTTCTGTAAAATTAAGTTCTTTTCCGCTTTGAGGAAACTATGAGGATTGCAAGAGCCATGTGACCTTTGTCTTATTGGGCTCCCAAGTTCTTTGGGATTCCAAGGAATATGGAGAGATTTATTAATCCTCGGAGGCTTGTAAATCGACTGTTTTCTCCTTTCCAACTTCTCGTTTTGGCCGGGATCTCCAGGTTCAAATATTCTCCAAAGAGCAGAGATTTCAGAATTCTAAACGCACTTTAGTCAAACAAGTTTCCCTCTAACTTCCCACATCGATATAAAAACCAAGAAATACAAATGAAACAACGAATATGTAACCTCCGCAGGAGACCCTCATCAACAGAACAGAAGGACCAACTCCAAAGCAGCATTTGAGAATGTGTAACGTCAGCACTGATATACAAGATTACAAATATGTCCACATTATAGCTTGTAACTGTGTTGATGCTGGTCTAGCCCGAACTTTCCTTCCTGTGCACAGCCTCTTTCAAAACCTCAGTCCAATTTTTCCAAACATGTGCATTCGAGTGACAAAGAAACGTACACAGAACTTTGGCAAAAGTAAGGCAGATAATTGTGTTTGAACAAACAGTAGCATGGAAAGAGATTTTGTTTTTGTGGCAGTGACGGTATTGATTGAAGTTGCGTATTTTCCATCAGTCGCTAGGAGCAGATATGAAAGCTGGAGGATATTAAAGCCAAAAACTATACGCCAATCACTTGCCCACTGCAACGACTTTAAGTTGTCATCTTAAGGCGATTACAAAAAGAGACAAACTACATTTACAATATCTATGTGCAGTGTGTGGTCCTAATTGCTTATTGAATAATGTTCTGAAAAAGATCAGTGTTGGTGTTTAATAATCTTGCTTCACAGTGCATTTGTCAATTTTGTAAGGTATTCAATCAGTTAAACCACAAATTGATTTAAAAAATTTATTTTTTGATCCAAGTGTTTTAAGCAGGTTTCTTCCTCAGTACTTGATCTTCTGTTGGTCCATTGAAGTAACCTGGTCGTCATGACTCTCCTGAGCATCAAGGCGGTAGGGCTTTCACTTGTGGTCGAGTGAAGGTTCAAACGGTAAGCTCAAAATGTAAAATTCAAGACAGTTTAAAGGTTGAGCTTTTCCAATACAGCACGCTGAACAGCTTTCTTATGAGTACTCATGAAGAGTTCGACAAGGTCATTGGCATGTGGCCAAAGAGGGGTGCTCTTCTCATGCTTCACATTAGGATGACTGAGAAAGTCTCTGATTTCCCAACTGTTGAAAGGTAGTAGAGTATTCATCAACGATCACCATCAGGTGTTGTCCACTGTCAATAGGACCGAAGAAGTCGACGGTAATTCTTTCTCATGCATGCTTTGCCAACTCTGACACGTTTAAGATGTGTTGAGTGGCCTTCAATTCTCTTTCAACTCTGTCATCAAGATGAGCAAACCAGACTCAGTCTCGGGGAGCTCATTTTATGGGAATGATTCCACAACGTCCTTCGTGGCAACTTCGATTAACTGTTGTTGCAGACTCTCCGGAATAACCATTCTCGAACCTCTCAGGAGAATGCCTTCGTGAGTGAAAGAAAGTTCATCTTTGATGTGTTTAAACTTTTGGTACTCATTGTCACTGGTAAGAGGTCGAGAGTGCTGGTTCCAAGGCTGGTCCGTGATAATGTCTTTCAGTTTTAGCATGCCACTATCTTGACTCGTGGCAATCACAATCTGTTGCAGCAAAAACACCTTGAGACCCTCACGGTTGAGTAGTTGTCCTTCACCAACCCTGATTGATTGATTGTGCTTGATTTCACAATGAAATCTATGTAGGGTTCAGCTGTCTTAGAAGGTGTACCAAGCACTGTAGAGGTACTAGTGAGAGGTAGTCTGCAGGGTTTTGATCTTTCGCTGGACCGTGCACGATTGTGTAGCTGTATTCTTGTAATCATAGACCCCAACGTTCAATGCGAGGAGGTTTCTTTGCCTTCGGATTGCCAAAGATAGTCAACAATGCTTAATGATCTGTCACAAGCGTGAAAGGCTTGCCAAATAAAAGTACATGGAAATGTTCACAAGCCCACACCACTGCTAAACTTTCTTTCTCAGATTGTGAATAAGCATGTTCAGTTTGGGAAAAACATCTGCTTGCATATGCCACAATATGTTTATGAGCATTTGGGTGTCCTCTGAGCTGTGTAAGGATTGCACCAGAGGCGACGGGGCTAGCATCAACAACAACCTCGATATGAGGCTTTGGATCAAAATATGCCATTTCAGTAGCATTCTCAATAGCTTGTTTGATTTTTTAAAAGCTTTGCTTGCATTCATATGACTGTTAGAAATGGGTTTTCTGGTTTGCTAGGGTATGCACCTAAGCCAGGCAGAACCCACCACTCTAGTCAGGGTAAGGGAGTTATACACCCAAGATAACCCCTGCTCACCCCCTTGGTAGCTTGTCAGAGCAGTCAGGCTTATCCCAGAGGCACTGTGTAAAGCGTTTGCGCAACACACACACCAATGACACAACAGATACACCACAAAAGAGACTCCACACAAGGTTATATAAAAATATCTCATATATTGTATATAAAACACATAGACCACAATCACATAATTCACTTTACCACTAGGCCATTGTCATAACAATACATAGATCCTGTATCAATTTGCCAACTAGGCTAGTGTCCTAACATTACAGGTAGTGCACTCAAGCAAACACTTATAAGTTGCACATGTCAAAAAAGACAAAACCATCATGAGAACATTATGCATAATAATACCCTACACCATCCCTGTACATATTCTGCATTTCCTAAAAAGACAAGCATTTGCAATGCAATCAGTCTCGCATTTGGGACCTTATATGTATTTAGCTATGCAGCACATTAGCCTGGGTGCTGAAACATCTACTGTTTTTTAACATGGAGAGAAAATAAGCACCAAACTGTGTGACACGTCAGGTATGGGAACACATGGGGAGAAATATTGCCTTTCAGGGGAAATGGTTTAGTCCAAAGCTCTGTTTTCAATATAAAATCAGGGCCTTCGGTGGTCATATCAATGAAAAAACAAGATTTGAAAAAAATATTATTGTCTACGGGTGCTCATGGAAGATAATTTCTATGGTCTGAAATCTAGAGAATGCTAAAGTGATTCTGGTATTTTACTGACCTCTGCTGGTCGTTTTCTATCAAGAAAGTTAGATAGAGGCAGTTGAACAGAAAAAAAGTCCCTAAGCGGAAGCAGACAAGTCCTAGGGCTGATCTCCAGAGCCCACAAAGTACATACACATATAAGTATATACTAAAGTATATACAAGAGGTCTTGAATGCCCGACCTAAAAAGGCACAAGCGCTGCCTACGCGACACCTAAAATCATGGGTGATAAGGTGGCTGCTGATGCCGATGATAGCTGTCCGTAAATATATCTTTAAGTTGCTTTTGCTGGACTAATCATCATATCAACGCATCACCCAATCCCTCCTGGAGGAGTAGGCTAGGTTTTTTTGTGTGTTTTTTTTACGTTTATATAAAGCAAAGACATCACTGGGACAACTATCCTATTTACATGTAATGACTCTTGGACTGGGCTGAGTGGTTTGGAGCACTGCCATGTCTGCAGTGGTTTCCTGGAGGCTGGCAGAAGGGATGGTTTGCCAAGTTCTTCAGTCAGATAGTCTCATGTGGCTGGGGCCTCCTCATATACTGCTGAAGCAAGAGGATCTGAGTACCATGGTCTGAGGCAATGATAATCAAGAGAAAGGATTTCAAACCAAATCATAAACCATGGTCTTGCCTTTTTTATGACTTGCCCGGAGTCACCGGATGTTGAGCCTATGAGGGGACTCGAGCCTGGTTTCTCATCCCACAATCGACAGATCAAGTTGTTATGCCCCATCTTGTTAACATAATTAGGTACTGTGCACCCATGAGGGCGTGTCATGGACACCTGCCCACACACCCACGATGACAACTTGCTTTATCTGGCAACTGCTTTCCCACGAATAATAAAGCTTTCTTATCCATCGAACCGTATGATGAAAGGCGGGGCTGCACTGCCCACATTCATGGGAAACACAGGCCGGTGCTGTTCAAATGTCGTGGGGTGCAACAGACACCTGCTTGCACATGCCTAAAATACTGTCTTATCCGGCCGAGTGTACAGGCCCTGCAGGATGAAAGGCCAGACTGCACTGCCAACCTCCGTGGGCAGCACAGGCAGATGCCGTTCAGTAACGGAGGGGGGGGGGAGGAGGGGTGCGCAGCAGTACCTGCTTGGCCTGGCAAATATTTAATAACACCAGCATACTTTCCTGGGGGCCTACGCCGAGGCTCGAAGCCGGGTCTCCAGGACCAAAGTCAGCAGCTTTGTTTCTTATGCCACACCCCTCCTAAAGGCTGAGTGGAGTCAAAGGGGTTCAACCTGTGACCATGCCATTAAATACATATTCCTGGAGTGAATACTTTATTTCCCAGAACCACCAGCGCAAACTAACGTGGGAGCATTGAACAGCCAAATTCGGTTTTATCTGAGTTCCTAAAAAAAGAAAACCTTCAAAAACATAAGCAGAAACAGCCATAAACTAAGTTTTTCTGGCGGTATTTAAATGGATCATTTCGACTTTTATTAGCTTGAAATAGGCACTCGAGATACTTGTGCCTTTTTTGTAAATGGTGAAAACAAACAGAACAGAATAAAAGGGAAAAAACAGTAGCGAGTGAACTACGGATTATTTGCAGCTACTTGAGATTCTGCTGCGATGTATGTGAAAAATATCACGATGTTTCCATTGACACATTTATTCACCATTCCAAAGAAGTCCTACCCCCCGGGCAGTGCCGACCTTTTGGATGACTGCGCACTCGCCATATAGCGTAGGCAAACCGTTGCGCGTGCCGCGTCTACCCTTACCAATTCGCCTACGGTGTTGGCTAAGACTACTGGATTTTGCCCACTTACAGCCCCCGCTGTGCCCTGTAGGCTCTACGTGCCCAATTCAAATAAAACAAGTGGTGCGCGCGCGCGCGCCACAGCAGGACATCTGTTTTGCATTATTGGGCACGATAATGCAAAACAGATGTCGGCTCTGCGGGTAACCGCACGGAAAAGGCCATGACGCACGAGCGTCTGGTCAGCTTTTTGAAACCTCTAACTTAAAGTCTTGCCAGGGCAGCGCTTGCACGCTACTCGAGGCTCGACCTAAAAAAGGATACTTGTTATCCTGTCTGTGTAAGGTAGGGGCCCAACGTTCATCATACCTCAGGGCATGGAATGTAGTAGACAGTGAATGAAAATACATGAATCATCCAGGGTCATCATCAGTACCATAATCAGGCAATAAGCTGTAAAAACCTTGGAGCCTGGCACACCAGGCTCCTGGGAGGTGGTTTGCTCCTAGCTCGCGGGGGCTTTCCCCTATCTGGGGCCACTTCTCATCAAGTGGCTCAAATACAGCTGCCCGACTGCGCGGTGCAGCTGCAAAACGTCCAGTGACTCCTGTCCACACTAGGTTGAGTCTGAAGCCCTCTGAGGCCACTCCAACCCAAGCTAGGTCAACCGCCGAGCCGCCTACGGAGTAATGCGCAACGGCTTTGCTCTCAAGGGGCGGTCTCCTCTCCCGTCCTGAAGGAGGCCACTCTGAGGGGGGCTTCTGAGGTTTGGCAAAAGCCAATGAACATGCGGGAGTGCAGCGGGGCGGCACTTCTCTCCTCCACAACGGCACATCGACAGCCCCCTCGCCTGGGGGAGGCACACAGGAGAGTGGTGAAACACTGCTCCTGTTCGTCGGAGGCCTAGAAGGGCTGCGATCGTGGGGGCACTGCACTCAAAACATGCTGTGCAGGACAAGTCACCACACCACACATTGGATGTGGATTTAAAAGGCCTTCTTTCCCCGGGGCCTCACGAAACGGGCTGGTGTGGCAGAGCCTCTTGTAGTTTATTTAAAAAACAAGTGCTCAGGGAAGGATCCCCCATGTTAAAATCAGGGGATTCTAGGCAATAAAGCGCTCAGACTGCGCTCGTTGTGGTTGTTTTTTTTCTTAGCACTTCCTCAGTATGAAATGGAAAGCAAAGTGCTCCACACGCACTTTGAGAGGAAGGAAACATTAGAGTGCTCTTGCAGGTTTTTGTTTTAAAACGTTGTAGAACTGTTCAGTCCTTCTCCTGCTCCAGGCAGGAGTAGCCACTGCAGGCCATCCTACCCCACACACATTATGGGCAGCACTCCTGACACTGCTACTTCAGCTCTCCTCCCAGGCAGGTTCTCTTTAAATCCAGCAAGGATCTTAGATAAAGACTTTCATCTCCTTGAGACTTCCAACAGGAGACAAACACACACAAGCCTTTGGAGATTCTTCACAAGAAGGCTACCACAGCAGGGCAAAAAGAGTCATTCCTTTTCCTCCACCACAGATAGAAGCAGAAACTGCAAGCTAACCAACCCCTCACGCAGAAAAGATAGCACTCCTCACACAGCTCTTCCGCTCTTCTTCTTGGCAGGGCCCTCTTGTTTCCCGAATTAATCTAAAGTCATGGGGTTTAAGGTCCCATTCTTATACCCCATTTTCTCATTGTTCTCTTTACTGCATAGTCTCTGAGCTCTGTCCAAACCAGTTCTGGCCTCCTTGGTCCAGAATGACCTCAGGGAGTGGCAACAGCATTGTACAAAGTAGACAGAGCCTAGTCAGGTGCTAGCAAAACTCCTCCCACCAATCTAAATGCAGGCCAGGTCTATTCAGCCTAGTGGTGAGTCACCCAGGCAAGGCAGGACACACCTCAAACCCCTTGTGACTGTCTAGAGTAAATGCACATCCCCAGCTCCTGTCACTGCAAAACCAGACGAGGAATACACAACCAGTCAGAGGCACACAGAATGGTAAAGCAAGAAAATGCCCATTTTCTAAAAGTGGCATTTTCAAACACACAATTTAAAAACCACCTTTACTAAAAGGTGTGTTATTAAATTCTGAGTTCAGAGAGCTTAAACTCCATTTTTCCATCGTATCCCAATTGAAAGTTACACTTGTAAAATGTTACGGCGCAGCTCCAATGATAGCCTATGGGACAGATAGCCTTTCAATAGGGAAAAATATGTAATTGTACTTGCATAGTCTTGAATTTTCCCAACCCATGAAACAACAAAGAGAACTGTCTTACTATTTTGTGCTCACTAACTATGCAGAGATTAGCCTTCAGTCTAGCCATGTTATCCTCGGTTATTGGATTTTCTGGTTTGTCGCGTTTATTCTCTTTTAAATATTTATAGCTGCCCAACTAGGAAAATACATTTTTAATTACATGCTCATGATATTCGGAGTGATTTGAAATACTATTGCTCCTGTATTTGTAAGTTTTAAATATAAGACACCTTTTTCTGATAATTTAAATATATTAATTTCACACATATGAGTGTGACTAATTCATGTTATTTTTGATTCCAGATATATATCCAAATGTTCTTAATCGGAACACAAGCGATCTAGAGGTAAAATCTTTTATGTATTTAGAAACTCTAACATCCAATGTACCGGCTAGTCCCTACTAGACACTGTTAGGTTGATCATCTTCATCCTCTTATGCTGAGGATATTGGAATTTTATTTGCCGTATTGTGGCTATATCTCATATAGATAGATGTGGATTGTTTTGTTTGTCCTATGAGCTTATATTATTGAGACTGTTAGCTATCATCTTAGGATCATGTTTTGGGTTTTTTATGTGATTTTGTGTCCTTTAGATATTTGCTCATACATTTGACTGTATTTCTTGGGATACAGGTCCAATTACGACAATACCCGTTCATCTCTAATACCTGTGGCACAGATATTTCTATAGATATGGCTTTTTTTCCCCAGCCCGTATATCTATAAGTACAAGGGCATTGTTACTGCCGGCCTTAGCCTGAATGGGCTTTTAGTATTCTCCGTCCAATTTTCTTTTCTCCTTCTCCTCTCTGTAGACCTATATTATATGTGAATGATTATATGTTCTGCCTGGAATCTGGCGGAACTGCCCTAGGAATTTATGTTTGGTGAGTTACTTGGAGCACTGCATGCACTGGGTGTTTGTTCCTTCACCTATAATCACCCTTTTACTGTTTGAGCATGTGCACAATAATCTGGTTGGATACTCTCTGTCTGATAAAATTATTTGATCCTTAGTGGCACTTTTCTTTTAAATTTAAATTTTTATTCTTTAGTTTCTCTGTGGTCTTTGTCTTTTGTATTTCTTAAGGTCCTCTCTTTTCACTGGATGGATTTCTTAGTGGTTCTCTTCTCTATTTCTCTGAAATTCCTTTATGGACTTTGTTTGTGCTAGACAATTCCAACGTTCAGTTGATTGCCATCTAAGTAATGATGATATGTGGACAAACTACATTGAATACCATCTTAGTGTATGTTTCTTATTGTTGTTATTGTAGCACTGAGGAAGTCGATGGGCGATATTCCCAAGACGAAACGCGTGTTGGCTTCATCTCGGCTATACCAGCTACTCCTATCTGTTGCCATGAGCCTCTTGTAACTAACTTATGGCTCCGAACAAAGAAAATAAAGAAGAATCATATCATACAAGATTTGGACTGATATTTGTTTGAACTGACTTTTTGATGATATAAGTTTGTTTCTTGCTCGGGAACGGGATTTTGTTTTGTATTTTGTGATGAGCATTTATATTATAGTTCTCTGATATCAGTCCCATATCAGCAGCATTGCACAACCATCTTCTTCATTTCTACTTGACATTTATACTGAAGAACTGTTCGACCATGACTTAGATGACAATCAACTTTATTTGCTGTCGACTTTCCTCAACTGGTGTGATCACTTCGCCTTGTGGGCATGCGTTGAATGTCACTTCTGGAGCGACTGGACAGCCATTTTGTCTTCGCACCATGATACACTTACTTTTTGTTTTGCTGTGCAAACCATTACAAAATGGTTCTCCTTCCCACAGACTTTGTAAACCTGTCAATGGCAGGACGTTTACCTTCACGTGGAAATGAAAATCCACACCTGAAACAGAACTTCTTTTTCCGTGGAGAAATCACTGTGTCCCTCTGCATTGTGCGTTGGCTTACTTTTCATGTTCATGACTGACCCACTCACTCTGGGCACCTCCGACCTCCATATCAGCAGTTCGTCGATCGGTACGCTCTTCAGTTCTGGCAGCCATGAGAACGCATCATTCATCGTCTGAATGAATCTGACAGGCATCTGTCAATAACTCTGACACATAGCTTCCTCATCATTAAATTCATTGAACTTACAGTGTTAGATGAGTGTTTCCAGTCTCTTAACAAATGTGTAGATGGTTTGACCAACTTTCTGCCATTCTTGACTGAAAATGTATCTTTCGCAATCTACATTTGGCATTGGATTGATCTTGAAATTCAAAGCTGCTTTTGATTTGACAGTATGTAATTCTGTCAGCTTGCGGCATTTTCTTTATGACTTCTTTTACACCTTCACCATCAAGATTCTTAAGATAGTTGATAATCTTCTTGTTATCTGCTTCTACTGTCACATCAATTAAATCATCAAATGTCTCTATCCAAGCAGTACACCTGTCACCAATATTTAGCTTTTTGAAGGTATTGAATGGAAGTTTAAAGAAGGCAGCAGCATTGTAAACATTTATGAGATTGCCTGAAACTGAGTGTGCAGTTCTGTCCGACACTGTCTACTGTCCGCTAGGACCTGCTTCACCCATACCATCTCTAAGGGTTTGTGCTGTGCTGGCCTCTGGGTCATCTGGGATAGTAAGTGGAACCTTGACCTCCCTCTTGGTCTCCATTGGAGCCCTTCACTTTTAGGGAGACCTTTGTTCTGAGCCGCCACCCGACAGCTCTGGTGGTGTGCTGCTTCATCTATGGACAGCTCCGTAAGCACAACCCTGGGTGCTTCTACTGGGGTCACTCCCCTCAGCGATGCAGTATGATGAATCTCTTTACTCAGGTCTGATAAGCAGATGATCATTCTTGTATTTGACTTGCTGTGCTTTTAGGCGTCTCTTCGTACTGTCTGATACATGGTTGATATCTGCCTTGCAGCGCTTCTGATCGCAGTGTTACCTTGCATTTTGCTGTCACTATTTGCTTCTCTTTCAAAACCTGGTTGTATCTGCCTTTTATGTTCTCACTCCATGTGTGTATAGCTTTAAGTGGCATAGTAGTGCAGACTTCTCAGTGAAGCTTTCATTATCGTCAATTGCTTCACACTGGCTGGAGTTGCGCTTTGACTTCATATACACCAAACGTCGATTTTGCACTTCGACTGAGGCACACGTGGCACGCACGAGCAGTTTGCTGGACCACGGCAAACTCTCTGGGATAGCACTGTCCATCTTCTGGTTACTTATCCCCTATTACTTCACGAGTTGTAGCATCCTCCCCAGCATTCGTCAATGACAATGCCACACACAGAGCTTAATATAACATGTCTTTATTTGTCTGCGTGTAACTGCGAACTCAACATTCTATACCTGCATTCACTTCACTACACTCTAACACTTACAACACAGTTCTCACGGAGTCCACAAGGAGCCAAAAGGGTTCAGTCATTGCTAACTTGCACAATACTACACAGACTACAGTTTATTTCAAACATGAATACATCATTATAGGTAATCAAAATCTGATCATTCCATTTGCAGTTTCATACAAGATTATGTATACACAGCTTTTGATAGCTGTCAGAAATTCCTCTTTCTGCAGGGTCACCCCCAAACCTTTTGCCTTCCTCTTCCCTTTTTTGCTGAATTCTTTTTTGTTGCCTTTACTACTCTGGGCACTTTACCACTGTTAACCAGAGCTAAAGTGCATGTGCTCTCTACTTAAAACATGGTAACATTGGCTTGTCTACAATGGGCATATTTGACTTACTTATAAGTCCCCAGTAAAGTGCACAACATGTGTCCAGGGCCTGTAAACTAAATGCCATTAGTGGGCCTGCAGCACTGATTATGTCACCTACTTCAGTAGCCTTTTAAACATGTCTCAGGCCTGCGAGTGCAGAGCCTGTGTGTGTAGTTTAAACTGCCATGTCGACCTGGCAAGTTAACCCTTTTGCCAGGCCCAAACGAACAAGTTACTTACCTTCGGTTATGATGTATCTGTAGGAGATATTAGTAGTTATAGATGAACAAGTTACTTACCTTCTGTAACAATGTAACTGTAAGAGACATTAGTAGCTATAGATTCCTTACCTTAGAATTACCCCCAGTCGTCAGACTGGATCCGGAGAAATTGTTTTTAGCAGAACCCCTGCGCGTCAGTAGGTGGCGTTGGTCGACTCCGCGTGCGTCATCGGCGTCGTGGTCACCGGGATGATGTCGAAGTGTCTACTTAGACACCACCCCTGTGCGCTGACGTCAGTTCTGGCACGACATTCCACGCCAGAAGCGCAGAGCCATGCAAGACACTGACCACTGGTGCACATAACTAGGACCCTGTAAGGTAGTCCCTATCCCTAGAAGTCAGTTCGCAGAACGGGGAGGATGGGTGGGGCGGTAAGGAATCTATAACTACTAATATCTCCTACAGATACATCGCTACCGAAGGTAAATACCTTGTTCATCTGAAAGAGACCGTAGTTATAGATTCCTTACCTTAGAATAGATACCCCAGCAATGCCAACCCCAGAGGTGGATCTGCAAACTAAGTTCACACCAGGAAGTCCTGGAGAATAGAACGTCCGAAAAAGCTGCCTCTACGGACTTGGCTGTCCATGCAGTAATGTTTCGTGAACGTGTGCAGGGATGCCCACGTGGCTGCCTGCCAGATGTCAAGCAACGGAACTCCACGTCCCAAAGCAGTAGTGGCTGCCATTGCCCTGGTAGAGTGGGCGCGCAGTCCTACTGGAGGTTCCTTTTTCCCCAAAGAATAACAGATCTTAATGCATAAGACAACCTATCGAGAGATGGTACGTTTGTGCACTGCCTGACCTTTCTTGGCGCCACATAAACCACGAAGAGTTGATCGTTCACCTGGAAGTCTTTAGTGCGGTCAAGGTAGAAGGACAGCGCACGTTTTGGGTCCAGACGGTGGAATCTCTCCTCTACCTTGGAAGGGTGCGGAGGCAGGAAGAAGGTGGGCAATGTGATGGTCTGGCCTATGTGGAACGAGGTAACCACTTTGGGCAGAAAAGAAGGCCTAGTACGAAGGACCACTTTGTCTGGATGGACAGCAAGACCACTTTGTCCGGATGGGCAGCAAGAAAGGAAGGTTTGGAAGAAAGAGCCTGAAGCTCACTCACCCAGCGACCAGATGTGATTGCAAGCAGGAAAGCAGTTTTCAAAGTAAGAAGACAAAGAGGACAATTATGTAGTGGCTCAAAGGGAGCACACAAAAGATAAGTAAGGATAAGATTCAAGAACCTTGGGGCATTACGCGAGGGGAGGGAGGAAAGAGATGAGTAATGCCCTTCAGAAATCTGTTAACAATAGGGGACTTGAAAAGAGTAGGCTGATCAGGAAGGCGAAGAAAGGCAGAAATGGCCGAATGATAGCCTTTAAGGGTGCCCAGAGCAGAGCCCTGCTGGGCCAAAGAAAGAATGAAGAGGAGAACCTCAGAAAGAGGGGAAGAAAGGGGATCCACAGCCTTTGCTGTACACCATGCCACAAATTTGTTCCATCTACAGGCGTATACCATTTTAGTGGAGGGATGCCTGGCTGCCAAGATGACATTACAGACTTCGGGAGGAAGGTCGAAAGCTGTCAACTGTCGCCGCTCAATCTCCACGCAAGGAGGAGGAGGCTGGACAGGTTCGGGTGGAGAACAGTCCCCTGCTGCTGCGACAGAAGATCCTCCAAAAGAGGCAGTCTGATCGGAGTGTTGGTGGCATGAAGGGAGGGGTGGCCTCGAAGGGGAGGGAGTAGCCCTTCGGACTATCTGCAAAACCCACCTGTCTGACGTAATGTGGTGCCAGTGAGGGAGGTGATGGCGAATCTTGCCGCCCACTGGCATCTGGTGACCCTGAAAAGTCAGACTAGGAAGGTTTGGAGACTGCTGCGGGGGGCATTGGTAGACTGGCATGCCTGCTGGCCCCAGACCCACGCCGCTTGGTCCCACATCCCCGGCCACGCATAGGCTGGTTAGCTTGCGCAGCCCTGTGGCTCTGGATGGAACGTGGTGGGGCACCCCTTCCATAGCCACGAAAGGGGCGAAAGGCAGACTGCATGGGATGAGAAGTTGCTGCGAGGCCCAAGAATCTGGTCTTGGCCCTAGAGTCCTTGAAGTACTCGAGCGTGCTGTCCGCCTTGTCACCAAACAGGCAACGTCCATCAAAGGGCAGGACCAAAAGTGTGGATTGGACATCCCCAGAGAAGCCAGATGTCCTCAGCCAGCTTCAGGGCTACTGACGTGGAAACCGTCCTACCCAGTGCGTCGGCGGTATCCAGCCCACACAGGATGGTGAACTTAGCTGCGTCTCGAGCCACAGCAACAGCACAGGTGAGCACGGCCCAGGCCTCCTCCGGGCACTGTGGCAGCCCTTCTGCGACCATATCCCACACCGTGTGTGTATAACGGCCCAAGAGACATGGGGTGTTCACCGACCGCAGTCCTAAGCTGGCAGAAGAAAACATCTTCTTCCCAAGATGGTCCAGCTTCTTGGATTCCCTATCTGGGGGAGCAGTAGGGAATGCGCCTTTTGAGGATGAGGCTTGGACCACCAAGCTCTCAAGGGTAGGGTGCTGGGAGAGGAAAAGTGGGTCGCCTGGGGCCGGGCAGTGGCAGCAGGCAATCATCCTATCCACAGGAGCCCCTGTGCTGGGCTTGGCCCAAGTGCCCAGAAGGATGTCAGTGAGAGCCTCATTAAAAGGCAGCAGGGGCTCCGAAGAGGCTGCTGCCAGCAAAAGCACCTCAGTCAAGAGGTTAGTCCTGACAGACATGGTAGGAAGCTCGAGGCCCAAGGCCTCAGCCACCCTACGCAACACCACAGCATAAGAAGCTCCCTCCTCCGTAGCCACGGTAGGGGAAGAAAGCATACCAAGGTCTGGGGAGGTATCCAGTCCACTGGCATCACCCAACTCCTCTCGCCAGTCTGGCTCCTCAAGTTGGTCTGCTAGAGGATCAGCAGACCCCTCCAAGTCCTCCTCACCCTCCTCTGGCTGCCACTCAGGGCGGTAGGGAACACCAGGGATGAACAGCAGTAGAAAAGTACCCCCCGGCGCCGGTACCGATGTCTTTCGACGTCGGTCCGTTGTCGTGTCCAAATCGGGGTTGAGGCTGGGGTCGATGCCGGTTGGGGGTGCAACCAACGTCGGGGCATTGTCACTGGAATCGGTGCCGGGGAAGGTACTGTGAGGTCAACCGGCACCAATCTGGATCCTTGGGGACCCTGCAGCACCGAGGCTGGAGCTGCCGGCATCGAAGGCCCAGGGCCCCCAGCCGAGTCCGTGGGGCCCAAAGGCATGCCTGCGGAGTCGGGCTGCCCAAAGATGCTGTGCAGCACTTCGTAAAATGCACGAAGCTGGGCAGGGGATGCTCCGGCTCCGGGAAAAGGAGGGAAGCGCGGAGAGCGGTGATGCTTCTTCACCTTCTTCTTGTGCTTTGACTTACCAGACGAGTGCGAAGACTTTGAGGATGAATGGTGGTGGCTCCGCGACCGGTCCCCGCGACCTTTCCCTCGACCGGGACCTCGAACAGCGCAGAGCGGACTGCCGGGCCTCCAAAAGCTTTCAGGATCACTCCCGCAAAGACTTCGGGTTCAGGGCCCGGCAGTCGGAGCACGACTTCAGGTCGTGGTCGCGCTCCAGGCACCAGAGACACACGAGGTGCGGATCGGTGACCGACATCAACTTGTGACAGGAGTCACAGGGCTTGAAACCGGGCCGACGGCTGGACATCCGTCGTGCACCAGGAGTCGAAGACTCAAAAAGATGTTGACAAAAGTCAAAAAAGAGTTCGACAAAAAGTGACTAAGGGCACTCTCTCTCTCGATCTGCACTGGCTGGCGCACAAAAAGAAAGAACTAACGTCAGCACGCAGGGGCGGCGTCTAAGTAGACAGCGCGACGTCATCCCGGCGACCACAACGCGGACGACGAACGCGTAGTCGTCCGACGCGCAGGGGTACTGCTCCAAAAACATTTCTCCGGATCCAGTCTGACGCCTGAGGGTAATTCTAAGGTAAGGAATCTATAACTATGCTCTCTTTCAGATACTCCTTTTTTAATACATATGTCACCCCTAAGGTAGGCCATAGGCAGCCCTTAAGGCAGGGTGCAGTGTATTTAAAAAGTTGGACATGCACTTTTAAGTTTTACATGTCCAGATAGTGAAAAACTCCTAAATTCATTTTTCACTACTGTAAGGCCTATCTCTCCTGTAGGTTAACATTGGGATTACCTTATTACATTTTATAAGTGTAATTTCCAATTGGGAAAATAAATATATTTGAGTTTAGTGTCTCTGGACTCACAATATAAAATCACAACTTATGGCAAAGTTAGATTTGAAGTTGCACGTCTAAAAATGCTGCTTTAAGAAAGTTGGCGTTTTCTTACTTTAACCATGCTGTGCCTTCTGCCTGTCTCTGAATACATATCTGGGTGGGTGGCAGCTGGGCCTTGCGCATTTCCTCTAGACAGACACACACAATACGCTTTGCCCTGACTCCACACAATAGGTCTAACAACCCTGTATTGCCACTCCAGCCAGCTTGTAGCCATGGCAGGGGAGGAAGGTGATTCCCTGCAGTTCAAAGCCACTGTTTAGAAGCTTCTCCCACCTTACAGAACCAGGGCACTGGACCTCAGCACCACCACTTCAGTACAAGTCGGACCTCTGCATAGTCTGCCAGGAAATAGGACTGCTGTGCTGCTGAAAGGACTGCCATTCTGCTGGACTGCTACTTTACTGGACTCCTATTTTGCTGTGCTGACCTGTGCTTGCTGCCCTCTTGCCTGGGAGTGAGAAGGACTGGACCTGCATCTCTACAACCCAGAACCCAGAGAGACTTCAAGGGCCAGCTGACTGGCCTTCTGTTTTCTGAAGTCTCATGGACACAAAAGACTTGCAACCAACCTGCTCCTGCATCAGGGCTCTGCCATATGTGTGTCTGCCCTGCCAAGTGGTACCTCCCCAGTCCTTGGCCCTTGCAAGTGGGCCTAAGGTGCTCTGCCCTCTGCTGTCCTCATCGGAATGCTGCAAAGTCTCGCAAAGCAATGCCGCGCAAACGCTCACACTAGGATTTATGGGACTGTGTTCAGCAGGCCCAAGTGGTTCCCTGTATCTGGCCCGCGCTCCATCGCAGTTAGCCTGAACTCTTTACTTTGTCCTGGTCCAGCGCTTTTATGTGCTATTTTCACCTAAATCTTTAAAACTATATATCTCAGGATCTACTTATTGGATTTGTGTTGGTTTGGTCTTTGTTTTATTCATAAAATTATTCTCTATATTTCGAAACTGGTGTAAAGTCTTTTTATGGTGTTTTCACTGTGCTACTGTTTGATGTGTTACACAAATATTTTACATATTGCCTCTTAAGTTGGTGAAGAACTTAGGTGTCTGGGTTGACTCAGCCCTCAGCTTTCAAGCC
The DNA here is from genome assembly GCA_963921515.1 of Calotriton arnoldi. Lineage (NCBI taxonomy): Eukaryota > Metazoa > Chordata > Amphibia > Caudata > Salamandridae > Calotriton > Calotriton arnoldi. The sequence continues at coordinate 322,086 of CAWUFW010003657.1, read as the reverse complement.
CAAACTAAGAAAGTGGCAGGGAGGTGCTTTGGTATTTTACGGGGGCTTAAACCGTTGCTGGTTTTTTTTGAGCCATCTATTAGACAGGTCATTGTCCAGGCCTCTGTTCTGTCAAGACTGGACTACGCCAATTCATTGTACCTGGGGGTCAACAAGGCTGAGACTGTCAGACTGCAGAGGGTTCAGAACGCAGCCGCTAGAACTCTCCTTGGCCTCCCAGAACTTGCTCTACTGCCAGCGCTATCCGGCAGCTACACTGGCTGCCGGTGGCCAAACGAGTCGAGTTCAAGTCCCTCTGTTTGGCATTTAAGATCCTAAAACTGTCTTCCCCTGGTATTTTGACTAATCTGCTCTCACTGTACATCCCCACTCGCCAACTCCGCTCGGTAGGTCATCATTTGGTGACTGTTCCCCGGGTGACGAGGGCGAGAGCTGGTGGGCGCTCTTTCCGTTTTCTGGCGGCCAAACTCTGGAACTCACTTCCCTTTTACATTCGTAGCCTGGATAATTATCTGGCCTTTCGTAAGGCTACCAAGACCTATCTTTTCCCGTTCTAGTTAGACTCGTTTGCCGCTCGCTTCCTCCTGTTTGCTGCTAGCGTCGGGACGCCCCTTTGCTGGGGCAGCTGTGCGCTGTATAAATGCTATAACATAACATAACACATAACAGTTAAGCCTGACTGCTCTGCGCCAAGCTACCAGAGGGTGAGCACAGGTTAATTTAGGGTGTGTATCTGACTTACCCTGACTAGGATTGTGGCCCCTTACTTGGCCAGGGTGCATACCTCTGCCAACGAGGGACCCAATTTCTAACAATAGCATTTTCCTGTCAAACATGTGTGAGAATAATGTTTTAAACAATGTTTTATATTTGAAAACAGTTTTGTAGGTAGATTGCATGCAACATGCAGGTATTTACATGTATTGATGCAAGTAGGCAAAGTTTTGCCAACACTGCTTCGTTGCGCTTTGTAGAACTTTTCAAACCTCTGGCAGAGATATGCAGTAAATTTAACAAAGTGAAAGGTATGGCAACTTTAGAAAGAGAACTACGTGCGCCTGTGAGACACATGAACAGTGCGCTTCTGAGGCTCATGACCCAGTGACCCATCAGACTCCTCTGATGTACTATTCTAGTGACCCCTGATAGAGCAGAGATGTTATCATTCATTTATTTACATTCAATTTTACACAAAAATGGATAATGACACTACATGATAATGACAAAGTGTGTGTTAGGTTTCCATCTATCAAGGAACACACCAATGAAGTTCTGATTTAGCTACTGCATCGTAAAAGCATGTAGAATGTTAGAAGTAGATTTCTGACAACACCTAAAAGTCAATAAGCTGATGTGAAATTTAACATTATATTGACATGTGTTCTTATGCTTAGATAGACTTGGTAAATAAACGATGATACAGAAAATTTCTATGTAAGAATAAAATTGCTTCTTGTGTTAGAAAATGGTTAATAACCCTAGAATGTGTAACGTGAATGCTGACATTGACAAGGAAACGAGGTGTTACACAAGGTTAGGTTATGACTTGCACTTCGTAAAAGTTCATTTCTGATGTGCCTTAGAATTCTGTATGATGTATTAACATATAACGTGCAAAGAAGACTTACAAAATTATATGTGAAATGATAGTGAATATTAAAAAGAAAATTTATGAGTACCCTATACTTACATGAATTGCGAATTCGTATTGCAATAATATTGATATGCTTAATTGAAGAATTAATGCACTGTTCTATGTAATGTGAAATTCATATTTTAGCACAAAATCATCGTGCATGAGTTTTATTGCATGAAGGCCTCAAACTTTGCTTCCTTTCCTAGTATGAACTTATGAATTGAAATATCTGAAGGCTATGGGAACTTTTCGTAAAGTTCCCTTGCAACAAAAGTGTTACTTCTTAGAGCACATGCTTGGGAATGGACTGACAAGGGATGAGAGCATGAACTCGCCTACTTCCTAAATGCTACAACCAATCATATGACTAAATTACAGTGGTCCTAAGGAAATTGCGAGTAATGGATTACTAAATTCTTCCAGATATGTATACTTTTACCTACTATATCATCTCATCCTATCGTGGGCAACCAATGGGACAGATTTGTCTGACAAATAAGGTGATGTCAAGGGGTGTAAACCTGGAATCGATGAGGTATAATTGCCTAAATTTTGAACAAAGGGGCGTAACCCCTTTACCCATTTTGCGGTACAGAGACTGACGATTGGGACCTCCAGAAACAATGCAAACTGTGACGAAATACTGCGATTTGTTGCCGGCTGGTATGCTAAGGAAGGTAGTGAAACCTTTTTGGCTGAGAGGATTTGCCTCAGAGCAGCTGTGGCATTGTCACTGCTGTGCGGACGGGGACAGACGATTCTGTCCATAAACTGGAACTGGTCATATGGGACTTACTGAACTTGCCTAATAGGGTTGGTAAGAGGGACTAGTGATTTTCCCTACAAACTCATTTTCTTAGGAAAAAAGTCTCCCTTGGCTGAGGATGATAGTTCCTTCATATCTGGATCTTGCAGAGCTGGCAAATGCTTTTTAAATCTGATATATTTTAAAACTAGAATGCATGCTAATTATTTGAAGCCAAATAGAAATACAATTTAAGATAAATTACTCTGCTGATTCTGTCTCATTATTTGTTGTGGCTAAATTCAATATGTTTTGGAGGTTAACTTAATTAGTGGTGGGTTAGTTTGGGAGTTTACACTTCATGTTTAAGTGACAACAATTATCTTATTCCAGGTCCTCATATGATAATTGTTCATCCTCTAAAATATTTTAGTCCCTTTCAGCACAGAACAAGATCCATCGGAGGACCTAATAAGTTTGGTATGGTAGCTGAGGCTTAAATAGAGATTGGAGAAAAATAAATCAGGAAATTAGTTCATGAGGCCCAAAACATTAATGCTACAACACCCCTTTTTCACGTCCCCATGTTTCCCCTTGAAGTGCAACACCCTTTAATTGTTGTAAATCACCCTGAGTCCCCGTATCACATCACACTGAGCCCACTACTGCATGTGATCAACCTAGCCTTCTGATGTACAGGGTCATGTTTCACTGTTAGTTGGTGCATATAAATGCCAGAGTGTGCTTTGTGCATGAGTGGCTGTATAATGTTAGACTTCATTAAAATGTCCATCTGCAGATGTGAGGGTTTGTGCGCATATGCTTTGTTATTTGTCATACCACTGTCTGCTTGGTTTATTTAAATCCCCCAAACTATTGACTTTGATTGTTGTTCTGGCTGGTGCCTATGCAGATTTACATCATATATAAAAAGAAGGGCAGGCTAAGAATCAATTAATTGGTTAAAAATCATCTGGTAGGAAATGGATTGTAGTTTAGGCCTGGGTGAAATTTAAATTATCCCGGTGTAATTCGGGTAATTTAGTGAATTTCTTGTTACCCTTTTTATTTATGTTCCGAAATTATATTGTTTTTCCACATCGTGTATTTGCGGGACTGTTTGCACCGAAATTATAGTGCATGAGCACAGAAAGAACATGAACAACGAGAACGCGAGCAGGAATTGATCGCCACAATTCATTGTGCTTTTCGTTCAAATTATTGCCCAAAATGAATCCTCGGGTCAAAAGTTCACATTAGGACGCATTTCACGGTAGAATATAGCACTAATAGCGGATTTGCATTTAATCTATTTACATTTAATTTCGTGAAGTTTTTGCAATTCGTTTCATGTAATTACACAAAAGTAAATTACACGAATTTGGCACAGCTCTATTGTGTATGCCACCTCCACTTAGTGTCCGAAAAGCTAGTGAAGTATATTCTGAGGCACCAAAGGAGAAACACTGCTTAAACTTCAGAAGAAAAAACTAATATTGTCAATTTAATTACAAAAATAGCAACAGCTCTAAATTCAAACCAAAAACATTAGTTCAATAATGCACAACACGTCAACATGAGTTCTATGACAAAGCACCACTGTTTCTTTGCACCTCGCATGAATTTCCTGTAAGTGATTCAGTGTGTTGTTCTTCATTCTATTTCTAGCTTGTAAGCTTTGTTTTCAGGATTTCCAGTCTCAAAGCTTCTACCAGTTCTTCTTTTATTATTACTTCATCATGTGCATTTTCCCACATGGCTCTAAAGGTGGGTCTTATAAATCTGTGACTAAAACGGCCTTCACTAAGCCACGTCCTCCCATAGGAAAAGGATTAGAACATCACAATGTGTTTGTTAATGCACAGGGCCCCACCTAACTTCAAAGCACATATATTAGAGGTTTGTTTTCCAATACGTGGCAGGTGGATTTTTATGAGCTCTGGTTTCTAAAATTGCCATGACTTCATTCCCGACTATCCCGCCAACAGTCCTTATTGAAAGCTGGAATCTAATTGTTACAGAACGTGCATCGTCAAAAGTGCTAAAGTAATGTAGCTGCAACTTTCCAAAAGCTGCCTGGAATCAAGTGTGAGATCATTAAAACCGAATTACAGCACATCCTTGGTGTGCTTTCCATATGTGCTACTTTAAACAACAGGAATGAGAGACTTGACTATAAAATGGCAGACTCCCCAATTTGTGTGAATGGTCAAAGAGTGAAAGCTGACTCCCAGTTAAGGCAGGATCTCTTGAAGTGGGAATGTCACACACCATAATGAAATGTCTGTTTATTTTATAATTGGTTCTGTCAAGGGAGCTTCAACTTATGTTTTCCAGGCGTTGATCTGCTTAAATTAAATTTCTTTGCTCTGGTGATGACTCATATTAAACCACCGCCCTGTGGCCCTCAGATATAGTCTGCCAACTTTGGGGCATATTTACAAAGAGATTGCGCCACTGGAACACCACTTTTACCAATGTTCTGATGGCGCAGTGCCCTGCACCATATTTACAAAGTGGCATCCCTTGCACCTTCGCACTATGGCACAAGGGTGTCTGTGTTGGCGCTAGTCAGCTATTTTTAGTGCCAGCGCTAGGGAAAACACAAGGGTGCACCTTATTGTTGTAAATACGGCACATCCCTGCATTTTGGAAATGGTGGAGTACGACACTGCGAAATCTGCAGCAGTGTCGCGCTCCGCCATTTCCTTGTAAATATCCTTTGTTTCTGTTTATCGTTCGTTGTCTGCTCATATGGGCTTAACGATTGTGTATGAGCAGATAACGGTTGGGAGAAAAGTTTTAAGGAAATTGCATTTTTATCTAAAAATGAGTTTTTCTGACGATGCAGTGGGCTCCAACTACATGCAGTGAGTTGGCAGATATTTTGCGCAACCGGTGCAGCAACAGGATGCATGTGAGTGTGCACAATTCCTGGTTTAGATTTTTGGGGGGGGCATGTGGACGCACAAAGGTAAACCCTGTTTACTGTTGCACGCACCTTCTGAAAAGTAAGCATTGGTTGAGGTGTGAGGTATGGAGCACCCGAGGAAAGAACTCCCTCCACTGCTCAGCAGTCACAACACCACAGTGGGAGCCAAGCTTAGCTCTCTGTCCTGCTGCCCACGGGCACTTATTGGTATATAGGGAGGAAAGATGGGCCAGGGAAAGTTCCCAGTGGAGTAGCCAGGCATGAGGGCCCGAGAATAGAGCAGGATTATGCTTTTTCAGCGCCACTACCTGTTTATTTCCGAAAACTGCCACTGCGGCACAAGCGGGGTTATAACTATTTTCCCCTCCATCAAGGTTAAACTTACTACAACCTTAAATCAGTGGTTAGAGGAAAATATGTATTAAAACATTGTTTAAAACATTCGCCGTCTTAACACACATTTTCCTCAACTTCAACGCACAATGGTCAACTTTTTTTTCTGGCCTGTTTTGCTGCCCTTTCTCTGTTGGTGCAGTTAGGGTTAAAATACGAGGAAAAAGCACAAATACCAACTGCACTGTTTCCTTATGTTTTACCCAATAAAACCACATTTTTACCAACTATAAATGTAGTAGTATGTGTTTGTCTCGAGTATTCTAATGTTTCTTTTCTATCCTCAGATATGTCAGTACATATATGGCAGTGTCAATGTAGTTATACTACATCATTCACCCCCCCCTAAATGTCATTTGAATGTTTAAGAATTTGGGGTGATTTTAAGAAACTGCACAAATCAAAATTTGATTCATTCACATTGACTGAATCGAGGAAATGTTTGCAAAAGTTCAACAAAGAGTTACATAAGTTATTTAGGGTCCCAAATTAGTGATCACCAAATTGGCCCAATGTTACACATTATAACACCTATCACTAATGTTTGCTTAGATATAAAGTTGCAGACATAACTGGTCATGAACAATACAATCACAGATGTTGAAACTCAACAAAACGCCTGTGCCCTAACTAGCATATCTGTCAAAAATACCAAACACACATACAGGCTACAAAACATGTTAGGCTAAGAATCAGATATCTTTCCAAATGTAACTCAAAATACAGACTAGGCGTGGATAAAGCAACCACTATCTAGCAAGTTAAACTCTCAAAACTATCAAATATTTCTACAGGCCACTGTTGGAAATGGCCCTTTTTGCAGGGATATCCCCAAACTTTTAGCTTCTTCCTCCTATTTTTCCTGACCTGTGTTTGTTGGCTATAGGACTCTGGGCACTTTACATGTAAGTCCCTAGCAAAGTGCACTGAGTGTGCCAGGGCCTGTAAATCAAATGCTACTAGTGGGCTTGCAGCACTGGTTGTGCCACCCACATGAGTATCCCTGTAAATGTCTCTCAATCCTAACACTGTAGTGTCTGCGCACACAGTTTTAAACTGCCATGTCGACCTGGCAAGTGCACCCACTTGCCAGGCCCTAAACTTCCCTTTTCTTACATATAAGGCACCCCTCAGGTAGGCCCAAGGTACCCCATGGGCAGGGTGCAGTGTATGTGAAAGGTAGGACATGTACTGGTGTGTGTGACATGTCCTGGTAGTGAAATACTGCCAATTTCAGTTTTCACTATTGAAAGACTATCTATCCCATAGGCTACCTTGTAACATTGTACAAGTATAACTTCCCATTGGGATAAGGTGGAAGAATAAGGTTTAGGCTCTCTGAACTCAGGATTTAATAACACATCTTTTAGAAAAGATGGTTTATAGATTGTGCGTTTGAAAATGCCACTTTTAGAAAGCGGGCATTTTCTTCTTTAACCATTCTGTGTGCCTCTGCCTGTTTGTGGATTGACTATTTGGTTTTGGAGTGACAGGGGTTGGGGATGTGCATTCACTGTAGACAGCCACTAGGGGGGTTGTGGTGTGCCTGGCCCTTGCTGGATGACTCAGATATGAGCTGAATAGACATTGACTGCATTTAGAGTAGTAGGAGGAGATTTCCTTGCACCTGAATAGGGCCTGTCTCCCTTGCACAATGCTGTCTCCACCCCGTGTTCATTCTGCACCAGTGAGGACAGAACTGGTTTGGACTGGGCTCAGAGACCCTTGCACAAAGAAGAACATAGTCAAAATGGGGTATAAATAGCAGATCTCAAACCTTAAAACTTTAGATCACTTCTGGACTCAAAAGGAACCTTTGACATAGAGAAGAGCTGGAGAGCTGTGAGGAGGAGCACTGCCCTTTTGCTGTGTGCTGTGTGGGGTTGGCCTGCAGTTGTTGCTTTTGCCAAGGAAAGACAAAGAGTGGATCTTTGCTGAGAAACCTGCTTGAAGAAGAATCTCCAAGTGCTTGTGTGTGCTGGCCTCCTGTTCTGAAGTCTCTGGGCCACAAAGTCTTCATCCCCAGCTCCCCTGAACTCTATTGCTGAGAGTTCTGACCTGCCAGGAGATGCCTCTTTCAGTTTTGGGCCTCTGGAGGTTGTTTCTGTTGTTGGGAGCTGGAAGAAACCTAAAAGAAGCAAGAAAAGCAATCTCCGACGCAATCAGCAATGCCACTGTGGCGCAGCGACCTGCACCGAGGCCAGGGGCACCGCTCGTGAAGTGCACGACGCACCGTCTGGCCTGCACCGCAGCTCCGACGCCCTTCGACATCTGCCCACATCTGCAGTTATTAGCTCTCCCGACCCAGACGCTCACACTGACTTCTTCATCGCCAGCACCTGCATCCTGTTATCATGGCGCCGGCAACCAACGAGGGTGACTCCACAAACTCGCCGACTTCGCATCGCCTCACCAGAACCGACGCCTCACTGCTGATGTAACCGATTTCCATTGTCCTGGATTCGACACGTTGCCTCATGGACACTACACCTCGCCTCCCCCATGGCAGCCAAGGAGCTGGCCTCGACCTCAGCACCGAAGCCTCACCTACACGACGCTGTGCACCATTATAGACTTCATTTTCCAAGGCACTGTTTGTTATGGGGTCTGTGTGATTCCGGGCCCAACTTCGCGCACCTCAGGGTCGGCGCCGTACTTTGGATTTATTGCTGTCACAACGTCGTAATAGCCCCAGGTAGAGCTATTTGTATTCTACAAGCTTTATTTTTTAAATAACTGTTTTGAAGTGCTACTTTACTACATGTATGCTGGATTTTTGTCATTTTGGTCTTGTTGAGTTTAGATAAAGATACTTTATTTTTCTAAACTGGTGTGGTGTCCATTTGTGGTGTTATCAATGTGTTACTGTGTGTTTTGAGTACAAACACTTTACACATTGCCTTTGGGATAAGCCTGTCTGCTGGTGCCAAGCTACCAAGGGGGTGAGCAGAGGTTATCTAAAATGTGTATCCCCCTTACCCTGACTAGAAGCCTGGGTGCCTACTTGGACAAAGGTACCTACCTCTGCCAATTAGAGATCCCCAGTTCTAACATTGGTGGTCAGCGGTGAGGATTGAACTTGTATTTGTACTTGACCCACAGTGATTGGTGTACATCACTAGTTTAGTGCAGACCATTACGCAACCACATACTGTGTTTTTGGTTCTATTTTTGATCTGACCCTTGAAGTATCCACACACCATGTCTCTAATTGGTGAACCAGCAGAGAAAGCAGAATTGGAGTTTAGCATTGAAATGTTGCATACCTACAAAGTAGATCAGCTCAAGCAATTTTGCTAAAACTTTGGATGCTCCATTAAAAGCACCTCTAGGAAAGAGGAGCTGTAGAAGGCCTTGAGTGCCTGGTGGGAGACCAAAGAAGCTGGGGAGGCAGATTATGCAAATGTGGATGAGGGTGTGCCAGGGGGCAGCTTCAGATCCCAGGATCTGCCTGTTAGGAGAGCAGCCTCTGTGGCTGGCAGAAATAATTATTTCAGGAATTTGGCTCCAGAGGAAATGGAGGAAAGGCAAAGGGCCAGGGATCATGAGTTGGAGGATATGAGACTCCAGGCAAAGGCAGAGGAGAGTAAGACGGCTTATGCCATGGAAGAGAAGAAATTGATTTTGGCACATGAGATGAGAATGAGAGCGCTTGATGAGGAGCTCAAGAGGGCCGAGGCCAAAAGGGCCTTTGCCCAAGAAAAGGAAATGTGTGTTGCTCAGGAAGTGAGCTTGGCTGGGCTGGAGGTGGAGTCCAGCTCAGATGGTGGCAGCAAAAATGTGATGTTTAGTGTTGAGGGAGAAGTGCACACCTAGATGTGTGGCACCTGACTTGAAGGAGGCGGTTGACATACACCAGGAGGTTCAGGTTTATGAGGTAGCTCCAGTGGTGCGCAGTGTCCCTGAGGTGGATTGGGGAACTGGCACAGGGGATCCTATTCCTAGTGGTGGGAGGGACATTCTACTGACTCTAGATGAGAGGTGCAGGGAGATGTGTTCCCCCATGGTAGAGGTCCTGGTACGTATGTGTGGAGACCGCCCAGAACAGTTTGGGTTGAGTGACAGAAACAGCGAGACACTGTTTTGACAGTCTCAGGAGGGTGATATGAGGAACTTGTGTGAGGCACTAGATGGTGAGGTGAAGAGTAGATTGGTTAACACTTGTGTGGGGCTGTGTGATTCAATTGTTGGAGAGCATATTTTAAGTCCCAGTTTTACAGAGTTATGCCAACACCAAGTGGAGTGTGAGTTCTCTGACCCCCGGGGAGCTTGCACTAGAGGCAGACCTTTTGGTGGATTCCAGAGGGTCTGAGGAAGCTTTTGGGAGTGATCCAGATGGGGGTGGCTCAGGTTTTCCCCAACCAGATGAGGTAGGGGAGGTTTGGAGTAACCCAGATAGGCCCCAGTGTAGTGGGATGGGTAAGGAGTCCCATGTCCTGTCTCTGAGTAGAGAGAATGGGGGTGGGCTGAGTCCCAAGGTGTCTGAAACCCAGTCCCAGGGCCTGGTTGGTTCCATGAGTGAACACCAGGAGGGGGGCCTAGTCTGTACCAGAATGCCATCCCCTGAGGAGGATCCCAAAGTGTCAGGTGAGCTGGGGGGGACTGCAGTAACCAGCGTTCCACTAGCTCTGGTGTCTGGCAGTACCTCTCCAGTTGGGAGAGTGCATGAGTCCAGAGAAAAGGGTGACTGGGGATGCAGTCCCCAGTGGAAGGACCCGTGGGTCAGTGGTTGCCAGCTCTGAGGTCAGAGCACCCCAGGACTGACCCTGGTGAAGCCACGTCTGGCCAGGGGGTCTTCATGCTCTGTCAGCTGGACAGGAAGCTGGAGATCTGCGCCAGGCAGACTCTTGCACAACTCATGAGGAGTGTGTATCCCTTGGGGGGTTGGTGTACTCCCCCAGAAGTCATGGTTTACCAGGCACAGGTCCAGCCTAAGGGTACAGACCCTGGGTTAAAGGGCCAGGTTCAGGGCGTCCCCATGACCTGGAGGAAGGAGCGACTGCTAGCAGTGCCCCTACCGGTTTGTCTTCTGGGGGTACCAGGTGGGAGGGTGCAGAGCCCCAGGAGGGGGGGGCAGTGAGAGGGCAGCCTCACCCCTGAATCCTATCCAGCCTAAGGGTCCAGACCCTAAGCTGATGTACCAGTTGCAGGATAACACCCCTGAAGTGGAGGGAGAATTGTGTGGGAAACCTGACCCAGGTGCCCTGACAATTCAGAAGTCTGGAGGTACTGCTCCAGGTGGGAGGGTGCAGAGCCCCAGGGAGGAGGACAGGGTAGGGGAGAGCCCACCCCTGTCTCCTGTCCAGCCGCAGGGTACGGACCCTGGGCTTGTGGGCCAGTGTTAGGATGCTATACCTGACTTGGCAGGAGGGAGAGTGGACAAAGGGTGCCAGGCACCTGAGGCTTCCAACCCCCTCCACACTCTGACGCCATAGAGGTTAGAGAGCCCTGAGAGGCATGAGGCCTTGCTCTCATCACTGAAAGTTGTCAGAGGCCACTGTGGCTTGCTGTCCTGGTGGACAGAGTTGCCCCTGGGAAGGGGACAGGAGTCACACACCAAGGATGGACTGGGCCACACCACTGTGTTGTCCATGTGGATTTTGTCTGCCTGCTGGGACACATCTGTGAGCAAAGTAAGTTTAGGCGCTGTACAGATGGGGTCCACAGGTGAGGAATTTGGCTACCCATGAGTTAGCTTAGTGGGCCCTGAAAGTATGAATAGATGGATCCAACTGGGTACGGGGAGGCGTAGAACGTGAATAGACCCCTGCTGTTGCAGGCCAGGTTCCAAGTTCTATCGCCCCAAACAGGGAAGTCCATCGAATATTGATTGGTCTACCCTGGCTCTAGGCTGGAAGGGGGTTGTGTTGGAAATTGCCCTTTTTGCAGGGTTATCCCCAAACTTTTTTCTTCATTCTCCTATTTTTCCTGACCTATTTTTGTTGGCTATAGGACTCTAGGCACTTTACCAATGTTGATCAGTGCTACAGTGCATATGCTCTCTGTGTAAATTACGATTATAATTGGTTATCCATGATTGGCATATTTGATTCACTGGTAAGTCCCTAGTAAAGTGCACTAAGTGTGCCAGGGCCTGTAAATCAAATACTACTAGTGGGATTGCAGCACTGGTTGTGCCACCCACATGAGTAGCCCTGCAAATGTGTCTCAGACCTACCACAGTTTTAAACTGCCATATTGACCTGGCAAGTGCACCCACTTGCTAGGCCCTAATCTTCCCTTTTCTTACATGTAAGCCACCCCACAGGTAGGCCCAAGGTGCCCCCATGGGCAGGGTGCAGTGTATGTGAAAGGTAGGACCTGTACTGGTGTGTGTGACATGTCCTGATAGTGACAAACTGTCAATTTCGTTTTTCACTATTGAAATGCTATCTGCCCGATAGGCTTACATGTGAGATGCTTTGTAACATCTTACAAGTATAACTTGCCATTGGGAAAAGATAGAAGAAAAAAGTTTAGGCTCTCTGAACTCAGGATTTAATAACACATCTTTTAGGAAAGATGGTTTTTAAATTGTCCATTTGAAAATGCCACTTTTAGAAAGTGAGCATTTTCTTCTTTAACCATTCTGTGTGCCTCTGCCTGTTTGTGAATTGACTATCTGGTTTTAGAGTGACAGAGGCTGGGGATGTGCATTCACTGTAGACAGACACTGGGGGGGGGGGGGGTTGAGGTGTGCCTGGCCCTTCCTGGATGAATCAGAGCTGAGCTGAACCGACCTTGGCTGCATTTAGAGTAGAGTAGATTTCCTTGCACCTGAATAGGGACTGTCTCCATTGCACAATGCTGTCTCCACCCCCTGTAGTCATACTGCACCAGTGAGGACAGAACTGGTTTGGAATGTGCTCAGAGACCCTTGCACAAAGAAGAACAAAGACAAAATGGGGTATAAGTAGTAGACCTTCAACCCAAAAACATTAGATCACTTCTGGACTCAAGAGGAACCTCTGCAAGGAGAAGAGCTGGAGAGCTGTGATGAGGAGTACTGCCCGTTTGCTGTGTGCTGTGTGGGGTTGGTCTGCAGTTGCTGCTTCTGCCAAAGAAGGGACAAAGACTGGAACTTTGCTGAGAAACCTGCTTGAAGAAGAATCTCCAAGGGCTTGTGTGTGCTGGCCTCCTGTTCTGAAGTCTCAGGGACACAGAGACTTCACTCCCAGCCCCCTGAACTCTATTGCTGAGAGTTCTGACGTGCCAGGAGTTGCCTGTTCCAGGTTGGGCCTCTGGAGGATGTTCCTGCTGTTAGGAGCTGGAAGAAACGTAAAAGAAGGAAGAAAAACAATCTCCGACGCAGTCATCAACGCCGCCGTGATGCCAAGACCTGCACCGAGACCAGGGGCACCGCTCATGAAGTGCCAGACGCACCGCCCGGCCTGCACCGCAGCTCCGACGCCCTTCGATACCTGCCGACGCCTGCAGTTATCTCCATTCCTGACACCGGCGCTCGCACCGACTCCATCATCGCCAGCGCCTGCATCCCATTATCGCGATGCTGATAACCGCCAAGGGTGATTCCACGAACTCGCCGACTTCGCATCGCCTCACCGGAACCAATGCCTCACAGCAGACGCAACCGACTTCCCCTGTCCTGGATTCGACACGTCGCCTACTCGCGGACACGATACCTCTACTCAACCATGGCAGTCAGGGAGCCGGCAACAACCTTGGCACTGATGCCTCACCTCCACGACGCTGTGCATTGTCATAGACTTTGTTTTCCAAGGTACTGTTTGTTTGGGTGTCCATGTGACTCTGTGCCCAATGCCGCGCACCTCGCAGTCAGCGCAGTACTTTGGATTTATTGCTGTCACGATGTTGTAATAGCCCCAGGTGGAGCTATTTGTTTTCAAACAAGCTTTTGTTATTGAAAAAACTGTTTTGAAGTGCTATTTTACTACATGTATGCTGGAATTTTGTCGTTTTGATCTTGTTGTGTTTAGATTAAGATACTTTATTTTCTAAACTGGTGTGGTATCCATTTGTGGTGTTATCACTGTGTTTTGAATACAAATACTTTACACATTGCCTTTGGGATAAGCCTGTCTGCTGGTGCCAAGCTACCAAGGGGGTGAGCAGGGGTTATCTAAAATGTGTATCCCCCTTAACCTGACTAGAAGTAAGGGTCCGAACTTGGACAAAGGTACCTACCTCTGCCAATTAGAGACCCTCAGGTCTAACTGCCACATATCATGCTGGGGTCTAAAACCACACACATACTATTGTTCGCTAACATCCACCAAAACACATCAGCAAGCTCTGCAAAGCCCTCACCTTGGAGGCCCCATTTAACAACTTCAAATTAAGCCTGTTTCAAAATGAAACATAATATAATGTTTGCAAACAGCATACAAAACACATCAACAAAGTTAATATGGGAATGTAGGGACACGGTTTAGATCTAGAATATCGCAGTCAGAAAATCCTCTTAGATAAATAATAAGTATCAAATACAGTTTTTTAAAAATATTGCCCCATTTTACTTACAAATAGAAATGCTATACCAAATGGGAGGACATTTTTGAAAATGGTATGTGCAGCACAATAGTTAGGTCAGGCTGTGAGAAATTGGGCTTGTTGTTTGACTGGGGTGTGAGCAAAATGCAAAAAAGGCCTGCCTGGTCAATTTATTTAGTGGAGTATCTCACCGTACCTTGAAGATGCTGAACAGTCATCTGGGAGTCACAATATGTATACTACTATTGGTAATTTTAAAACAAATCAGGGACATTAATTTCAGTATCATAGTTTTTATCCACCAATATTATTTATTATAGTGACTGGGGTGTGAGCCCTGGACAAGCAGCGACCACAATCCTAATTAGGGTAAGGCACAAGCAAACCACATATTAACCTGTGCTCATCCTCCTGGTAGCTTGACACAGAAAAGTCAGGCTTATCTTAAAGGGAATGTGTTAAGTATTTGTGCAACACTTCAAACAGTAAAACAGTGAAAACACCACACAAAAAGATCCCACACGAGGCTAGAAAAATTGGACAAAATTTAATACATACAACAAGACCAAAACAACAAAAACCCAATCAGTAGAACTGGAGGTATGAATTTTTAAAGAATAAGCTGTATAATAGTGCCTAAAAGCATAAAGCGCCAACCACGGCTGGCTATCTGGTGGCGCTGGACAGGGTCAAAGTCAAACGTTCAGGCAGATTGCTATGAAGGTTGGTCGGATACTGTGCCAGATTAGTCCTGCTGAAGTTTTACCTTCTCTAGTTTTGTGCCAAGAGTCCAGTTCATGTTAGAGAGGGTTGTGAGGAGAAAGTTGCATGCTGTAGTGGTGCAAAGAGCATGCCGGACGTCGTGGACGGGCTGGCTGGAGTTTAGTGTTTGTGGTCCACCGTGGGCTGTTGATGCTGCTGTGCAAAGAGACAGGCTGGCAGCGGCTCGCACTGAATTTCGGCGTAAGTGGCGCGGTCTTCATGCAGGCAGACCCGTATGCAGCGGGGAAGAGCCCAAGAGCTTTATATAAGAGCCCACTGATCCTCACCAAGAGTCCAGGGCCAGAGGGGTGCCACTTGGGGGTCAGGAATTTGCTAAAGCTGGCCGAGGAGCTGTTAGGGAGCCTTTTATGTCCCTGAGGCTTTGATCAGGAGGCCAGCAGACTAGCCATTTGAGTCCCTCTGGGGTCCTGTGTTCAAGATGGGTTACAGGTCCAGTTCTTTCTCCCCATGCAGGAGGGCAGCAATCAGCAAGTTAGCACAGCAAAGCAGCAGCTACCTTCGGAGTAGCAGTCCAGCAGAATGGCAGTCGTTTCAACGGCACAGCAGTCTTCCTTCTTGTAAGAGTATCCACAGGTCCAGAAGTGTACTGAAGTGGTGGTGTCTGAAATCCTTCTTTTACACACTAGAGCCCTGGTTCTCGGAGGTGGGAGGAGCCTCCAGACAGTGTCTTTGAAGTGCACGGAATTCCACCTAGGCTCCAAGCTGGCTGAAGTGACAATGCAGGGTCGTTAAGCCCTTTGTGTAGAGACAGGACACAGCCTATTCTGGTGTACCTGAGATTGGGCACAGCTCCTTCCTCCCATCCTGCCAATGATGGCCGATCCAGTCACACCTAAGCTCCCATTGTATGTGGCTGTCTAGGAGGAATACACAAAGCCCAACCGCCAACTACACCCAGTCATGTGACCAGAGACAGGCTGCAGGCACCAAATGGTTAAGGCAAGAAAATGACAACTTTCTAAAAGTGGCATTGTCAGGTTTGTAATTTAAAATCTGACTTCACTATAAATTAGGATTTTAAATTGCGATTATAGAGACACCAGACTTGAAGGGATTATCTCTTCCCATTTGGAAATTACACTGATAAAATGAAATACGGTAACTCCAATGTTGTCCTAGAGAGAGAGATAGGCCTTGCAGTAGTGAAAAATGAATGTAGGAGTTTTTCACTACCAGAACATGTAAAACTTAAGAGTTCTTGTCCTACCTTTTAAATACACTTCACCTTGCTCTCTGAGCTGTCTAGGGCATGCCCCGGGGGCGACCTATATGTATAAAACGGGAAGGTTTGGGATTGGCAAAAGGTTTATTTTGCCAGGTCAACATGGTAGTTTAAAACTGCACACACAGGTTCTGCAATTGCAGGCCTGAGCCATGTTAAAAAGGCTACATAAGTGGGTGGCACAATCAGTGCTGCAGGCTCACTAGTAGCATTTAATCAACAGGCATTGGACACATGTAGTGTACTTTACTAGGGACTTTAATGTAAAAATAAATATGCCAATTGGGGATAATCCAATATTGCCATGTTTTACGTAGTGAGCACATGTACTTTAGCACTGGTTAGCAGTGGTAAAGTGCTTAGAGTCCGAAGGCCAACAATAATAGGTCCAGCAAAATGGAGGAGGACCGGCAAAATATTTGGGGGGAGACCACCCTAAGGCTGACAGGTCTAACACAGGCGATATTGGTGACTACGATATTCTGATAAATTCTTATCTATTCTTATCTATTTTGATATAAAAGCAAGCGAAGCACTGTTCTTGATGGGCCAAATTGTTGAACCATCAACATA
The DNA here is from genome assembly GCA_963921515.1 of Calotriton arnoldi. Taxonomy (NCBI): domain Eukaryota; kingdom Metazoa; phylum Chordata; class Amphibia; order Caudata; family Salamandridae; genus Calotriton; species Calotriton arnoldi. The sequence goes on along the minus strand of CAWUFW010003657.1, from coordinate 305,330 downwards.
CACAAAAAGGTAACATGTTATGCTGGTTTCTAAAATCAAACATACTCCAATGTTCAGAAACATTAAACTAATCACATAAACAAAAACTGAGTGGATTGAGCCACAATTGTTTGGATACAATTATCACACTTCTCTCACACAGGTAGTCCAAAAGTAATATTGAGTTCTGAAATCTGTTGTGCTGCAGTGTACATGTCCATCAAAAAAATTCACCAACAAGATCGCATGGGAAAAGCCCTTGCTTTGGCTGGCTTACCTGTCACACCTAGCACTCAAACTTATAGGCCACAGTTATATTGGGATCGAACATCAAACATACCTTAATGTTTACAAACTTCAAACTAATCATACCAACAAAAAAATAAACAGGATTTTATGTACATTGATTAAAATACATTATAAATCAGTGCCTCAGTTTTGAAACGGCATACCCATCGATATACTGTTTGTATAATGCCATATGATGTTTCGAAACATCCATAGGATACAAAAAAATTGGAATGATGGTCACCTCACCCATTATAAAAGTGGTAAATCTATCACTGAAAAGCCACAGCTGAATGGTAGTCCTGCAAATTCCACTCCTGGGGCTCCATCTTACTGACCAGCTCTCCTTGAAGACCAGCTTATTTACCCAGCCCCCTTCCTCGCCTGTTCTCTGCAGCTGCAGATCCCCCCCACCCCCACCAGATAACCTTTGCCTCTATGCAGGCCACATATAACCTCATTAAAGCAGTTTGGCTCAGTCTGTCAAGACTGGCCAATCAGCAGAGGCTGCCAGAAAGCTGGATTTTGGCTCACAGAAAATAAAGTTCCACAACTTCTTTTCCATATTAGTTATGTTAAATTCTACAGTGGCAATTTTTGGGAGGTATCATTACCAATCTTTTAAGTCCTTGAAATATTATTTTAGCTCACTCCTGTCAATAGCAATACCTCATTATTCCCATAGGGAGATAAAATGCTACAATGGGGAAAATGAAATTGATAGTTTTTCCCTCACCAGGGCATATAAAACATATTTTAAAATGTCCCTGCTTGTTTGTACATTGCACCCTACCCTGTGGGCACCTAGGGTAGACCTTAGTGGTGACTTATATATAAAAATAAGGTTGTTTAATACTTTGGAAGTACCTTTAAATCCAAAGTTGAATTTGCATATCATTTCAATTTAAAAACAGCTTGAAAAGCAGGGTTGAATTTTAAAATGACAGCAGGCAACATAGCAGTGCACACTTAAGTGCCTTAAAGCTGTTGGGCCTCTAAACCTTAATGCCCTACCATATTCCAGGGACTTACAGGTAGGTTTGTCAGTACTAATTGTAATTACACCTAATTACCATGTACCTTTTAATCAGAGCGCTGGCCCGAGGCCTGGTTAGCAGAGCCCAGGGGAGAGTCAGAGTCAGTTACCAGCAGTATCAGCCAAAAAATGGGAGTGATCAGGGCAAAAAGGATGACTTTCCCACACTATGTGAGTGGCTGTATTGGTGATTGAGTGGGTGAGTGAGTGGCTGTGTGAGTGGCAGTAAGAGTGTGTGAGCGACTGTATGGGTGAATGAGTGGGAGTCTGCATGGCTAGATGAGTGAGTGACTGGGTGTGTAACTGGCTGTATGGGTGAGTGAGTGGCTATTTGAATGGGTGGCTGGTTGGTGTGTGAGTGGTTGTAATGGAGGGTGAGTGTGTGAATGGCTGTATGGGTGAGCGAGAGGATGTGTGAGTGCTTGTATGGATGTGTGAATGGGTATGTAAGTGGTTGTGTGGGTGTGTGAGTGAATTTGTTAGTGCTTGTATGGGTGAGTGGCTGGGTTGTGAGGCTGTATGTGTTGTTGCAGGGATTCTGCACATACACAGATCTATGCACAGGAAAACAGGACCTCAGTGAATAGGGATGTACCAACCTACCACATCAGTACCCAAAATCCCAAACCGACTAGCTATAGTGTCTCATTCGTTCTCCCCCAAAGATCACGGAGCTACAAATGATTAGACAACCCAGAACACGACACTCCCGACTCTCTCAGGAATCGCGGGAGCAAGACGTACTCTTTCGCTCACTCACTTGTACTTGTCCACAATGAGAATAGGCAGAGTCACTGAAATAGTTAAAAATGTTTATTTTAACTATCGTGCTCTACAATACAGTATATGTGCCACTACTAGCAGCAAAATGCATAAACTCAGCACAGTTAGCATTGTTACAATTCCATAGAATACAAAGGGAGAAGTCATTTTGTAAAGACTGTGGAAATAAGGGCCTATAGGCCTGACCACCCTCCCCTTGACTAAAAGAAGTTTATTTTACAAAAAGGACGATCTCTGGGCTTTGACAGCAGACCCCATACCTTAAAGCCTGGATGTAAGGTTTACATCATAGGAACAGCAGAGCTCTTCTCTATGGAACGGCTTTCTCCAAGTGTGTTAAAACAACATGCAACAACGTAATATCAAAGCACGAGTCTTCAGTACTGCAGCTGTGTGTAGCATGTTATGTCTAGGTGCTAGTGACTGACCAGAACAGAATAACAAGGGGCATTGTTTATCGACCTTGCACATATTGTACAGACTAAACTCCAGGAAAGGCAGAGAACGCGAAAAGCAACCCGTTCTCATGTGAAAGGCACAAACAAAGTCTTGCAAAAACAAAGTCATGTAGTAGCGTGCGCAAAAGCAGCATCATGGCAGCGAAGCTCATGCTAATGTAGCAATCTCGATAATGTGCCTAAGAACCATATAACACCCTCCCCTTGGTAAGGTTATAGGACAAAGACAAAGGACCAAAACAGAGTTCAAAAGTCAAGCAGAGGTCAAAGCGTTTGAAAAAAAAACCAAATTGGACAAAATTAGAAATTCTCGAGAAAAAAAATGTCAAGGTTGTCAATAGGGTGTATTGTAGGAGAGCCGCCTCCGGGATAACAAAGGTATTATGAAGGAGGAGGTAAGTCCATCAAGGTGTGTGAACCGAGGAAGGCAATTCCCTCCAAAAGATCATCTCTAACGTTGGTAAAAAAGAGGGATGCCATCCAATTAAGTAAGTCGAAGGAACAAACGTGCTCCTCGTAATCAGACGCCTCTAAAAGCATGAGTGGGCAACTTGTGTGATATTCGATGAAACTTCGTTGCAGGACATTCTGCGCAGCCGCACAGACATCCCATTCAGCCAAAACTCCAAGTGCAGCCGCACGCGGCATACAGCCATCCCCAGAACAAGCCTGGTCATGGGCCTCTAAGGGACCCATCAACTGGTTAAAATCCGGGAGTGGACGGGACGTATTGGAAAGGCATATATCCATTGCCCAATAGAAGGGGCATCGCCGACAGTAAAACACTGGTTGCACGCAAGTAAAATAGGCAAAGCAAAAAGTCAATCCATAACTGACGGCAAGCGTGGCTAATGGCAAGCAACCAAAAACCTGTTGAATGCGATCACAGTACAGCTGCAACTAGCCTGGTCTGTGCATTACCACAAGATGAGCAGCCATTGCGCAGCAGGAGCAGGAGAAGCAGGATTCCAGCACCTAGCGCCAAAATTAAGGGGAACCCTCCGAAGACGCTGGAAAAAATAGAATGAATAAAACCCGGTATTACTCCAAATATAGTCTGAAAAGAAGTCACAAGCCCAGATCTCACACATTTCAAAAAAATGCGCAAGGCCTGTGGTGTCAGACGCATTAAATATTTGGTGTATTAGCTCTCCAAAATGCAGTGGGAGGTTGGTTTTCAGAAGGGACTGTATCTCACCAGAAGTCCTAGCCACCTGTAACTCGAAGGTCTCGCAGGCCGAAGTGAGAGCCACCTCTTGTTCGAATAATAGCGCTTTGAGCCTGCTCAACCTGTTGAAATCTGTTTTCAAAGCTGGAATGGAAGGCCAAATTGAGCTATCTAGACTCCCATGCGGGGGTGAAAAAAGCACATTGCTACAACAAGTTACGCGCTGGGAAACCGTTACTAAATACGGGACTCCTGCCCCTAAACCACAGCAATCTTGGTTGTTCAAAATAAGATAACTGCCATTTGTAAGCAATGAAAAAGCGGGAATCATTGACGGTACTGGGGTCCCCTTTAAAAAACAGGCCAGATTAGGCGCCAAAACGTTACAAGCGCCGTGCAACTTAACGTGTTTGCAAACAAGGGAATGTCCTACTGTGGAATCGCAGTCCTCCCCTGTAAGGAAAACTTCCTTACCCTCCCTCTGACATCTGTAAGTGAAAGGCAGGGACCACAATTCATGTAGAAATGCATTACCCAGTGGTTTGAAACGGCCAATTGGAAAATGTTGCATGCATGATTTAAACCGAAATAGGGAAAAAGGGAGAGAGATAACGCCATGAATTAACCAAACAGCAGAGTCCGTTTCCGCTACTGAGAACGGCAAGGGCTACAATTGTTCAATATGCAAAAGTGTATATGTAGCATCTTTCATGGACATGAATCTCTGTTTATCAGTTAGATTAAATGGCAAAAACAAAGCAGTGGCATTTAAGTAATCCCAGTGCACTTTTCCCATTTTAAGAGTCTGCAATGTCCAAGCAAATTGCATAACAGATCTTAACTGATTTTGACCATGATATAACACAGATACATCACTTTGAACAATATCAATAACAGATGAAACAATATTATCCAACGTATAAATGCGCGAGGAAAGTGTGTTTATGCTATTGTCTACTACGGCAAGGACTTTTTCTAAATTGGCCTGATCAATTTGGCGCAGACGAAATGCTTCTTCCATCTGTGAAAATTTCCAAAATTCTTTGCATGCTTCATAGATAAATCTCTTAGACCTAGGATTCCTAGGGCCTAAGATGAAATCAGCCAAATTGATGTCATCCGACAATAGTGTAAGGTGTTGTTTCACAGATGCCAAGGTGGAATGTTCTAACCATTGTTGGCATAATTTACCAACCGAGTATGTGGTGACCGAATGTGTTAAGTGGTAACGGGGATCAGGTCTAGACTGAATGAAACCAGGTGTAACATTATAAAAACGCAATTGGCATGCATTTGTATTTGTTTGCCACACCAGCCACCCGGAAGAATCAATCTCAGAGACATTGAAAGTCTTGTTTCAAAGCAAAGCTTGTAGTGTCGAAATGGTAAAATTTGTGTGGGTGCGTCCGATCGTCATATTCCGCTAAGGATGGAATGGATGGAGTATTTAAACTTTTGACAGTGGCCAGGCCAAAACAAGTGGTCTGGTACACCGTATCATTCAAAAACAAAATTTGAGCTGGGATCAGGCAGGCACGATGTAAAGCTTCAGTTCCCTGAACCTGCCAAGGCTTCATGCCCCAGATTGATTTTAAATCAACAGTATCCTTCCAATGATCATAACCCCGCGTAGCCAATTTATTTCTAAACAAGTTGGCGTAAATCAATTTCGTGTGGGTCAACATAAATTTGGATTGTGTAGATGATCGAAGTTTAAAGTAATAGGATCCCGGATTAGATATGTCATAATCTGTAAAGTAAGTGAACTTGTCCCTAAAAGTTTTAGAACTCCCCTCTATGGGAGTAGGACAATGTTCCCATTGTGAATAATTAAAAACAGGTCTTATCGTGTTTGTTTTGTGTAAAAAATGATGCCCATAATGCTGATAACAAAATAAATCTCCATAATTGGCAGAATTTAAATACAAATCTTCAGCATCAAAAGCAACATAATATTTTAAATCCGAAAACAATGCAAGTACTGCTTGCACATCCCAAATCATCAGAATGTATGTCCCGTGTCACCACATCTCCTAAAGAGACGCGAAACACGTATGGTACCCTAAGTACCTCGGTCGGGCCGTGGATTTCGTAGGCTAGTTTGTCCCAAACTATGCCATCTGCAACCGGGAATGCTGAAATACTAACATGAGACTGATCACGTATCATGATATGGGACGATGTGCGAGGGGTCAGAATTCCATCGACCAAGTTTACAGCAGAGCGTTCTGGCAAGTAATGACCATTGATGAGCAAAACGAACACTGTCACAAATCCAATTGACATGAAAAGGAAAATCAGGATAAGCAGCAACCAAATGTAGGTACATGGAGGGACCAGGTAAGTCTTTTTGAACCAAGAGAAAAAAATACTTAATTTAGTTGGTGTGTCTGCCAAACTGGATGTCGAGGAAGACGAGCCAGAAGAGAGGCTGGCATGGTCTCCATAGTAGCCACTCGTAGGTTGATCAATCAGAGGTGGAAGTGTCGGGTCCACTTGATGTTCTCCAGGACTGTTCGGCACCTCACTCACGGACTCATCAGGATGATATATATACTCGACATCCATGGTAGAAGATAGAGGTCGGACGGGTGAAAGATCAATAATAGTATCCATCACTTTCTTAGCCCTACGAGGACCAGTGGAAGATGATGAAGTCAGTGGATCCAATGAAATTGCGTTGCACGAAACTGCAGGTGTGACACTATTCAGAATCGGCCACATTGTGTGCTTGACATTGTCCACTGAAATATATCTGTTGTCTTTGCGACCAGGCAAAGGTGGTAAAATGACTGTACGAGTACCCTTCAGTCCAAGCACTGGAAACGGTGCACGATAAGAGGGACCAAATTCTTTTTTGTTCTCCAGCTTTTCTCGTACCAGATCTCCGATTTTTGGAAGCCAACCGGCTACTGGAATCAGCAGTGCTGCATCAGTGGAAGAGGGTAAATGTTCAGTCGCATAGCTGTCACGTGTCTTTTGTACATCCTGTAACACAGTAGAATGATTATCTACGTCAAAGGTTTCGGCAGCCGCCACAACGTCTAGACCATCAAGGTCTGGCACAAACATTTTAATTCCAAAGAGCATTTCGTATGGAGTCCGCCCACCCAGAGATCTTCTAGGGAGGTTATAAGTGCACGTTGAACCCCATACAAGTGGGCCAGCCAGTTCCTGCCAGTACCTAAGACTCTAGCTGTCAAGGACTGCATTAAGTCACGGTTCATTCGCTCCACAATTGAATTGCCCTCCGGCCTGTATGGAGACGAAAACTGCACCAGCACCCCCATTGACTTCATCGCGTCCTTGTACGCCTTAGAGGCGAACGCTGGACCTTGGTCAGAATGGAAGGTGCCACAAGCAAACATCCCGACAAAAACACGCAAATCCCTGATGACATTTCGAGCGTCAGCACTGCATTGTGGCCAAACCCAAAGGAATCTAGTGCACGAATCAACTGCAACAAATATGTATTTATACGCAGTATCAGAAGAGAGAGGACTGCAGTGATAAAGATAAATACAGCCAAAAGGTTGATTAGAAATACACAGCTGTGTTTGCGGTGGACGCGTGACCATAGACGGCTTGATTTGCTGACAAATGTCACATGAAAGTACATAATTACGGGTCTGTTTATATAAACCACGCCACCAGTAACGTTGCTGTAAAATAGAGACTGTCGCCGATACACCGGCATGAGCAGATGCCATGCCTTCGTGTGCGGCTTTGATCAAAGTAGGTCTGCGGTCAAAGTTGGGAATCATCCGCTCTCCAACTGAAGGAATCAAAGCATAAGGAACTAGTTCGGGAGTTATATGATAAGAGTATTTCGAAGGGAAACCCTGAGGATAAACAGTTCCCTCCCTCATTGCAGCTACAGCTGCCAGAATATCATTATCTATTTTAGTCAAGGATCTTGTAACTGCTGCTATAGAACACGTGGCCACTGCAGACTTGGTCGCTTCATCAGCCAAAGAATTATCAAGAGCATGTGCTCCCACACGCTGATGGCCAAGAGTATGTATAACATGTATGAGGGGCAGACGTTGTTTAAGATCTGCCACTCGATAATGTGCCTAAGAACCATATAACAGTGTGAGTGATTGGGCCTGTGAGTGGCTGTATAGGTAAATAAGTGGGTGTGTGAGTAGCTGAATGGGTGAGTGTGTGGCTGTGTGAGTGGCTGTATGGGTGAATGACTGGTTGTATGAGCAGCTGTATGGGTAAGTGATTGGTTGTGTGAGTGGCTGTATGAGTGCATGAGTGGCTGTATGAGTGAGTGAGTAGGTATGTGAGTGGCTGCATGGATGAGTGAGTGGTTGTGTGAGTACTTATATGGGTCTGTGAATGGGTATGTGAGTGGTTGTGTGGGTGTGTGAGTAGGTGTGTGAGTGGTTCGGTGGATAATGACATCAATGATGCCATTTGAGATGTTATCAGTGATGTCACTGACCATGTCATGAGTGATGCAATATGCGAGGTTATAAGAAGTGCATTGCGAGGCTGTAAGTTATAGTTAGCTCAGGTAACAATAACTGCTGAATTTCACTGGTTTTGTGTGAAATCTGAGCCTTACTATAACATCTCTGTAACCTTTGGTTTTGTCAGTGAATTTCAAAGGTTTTTCTGATTTTCTAACTATAACATACCTGTAACCTTTGTTTTTTTTAGTGAATTTCCATGGTTCTTTAATGTTATTTCCTAACTGTAACCATTAACCTTTGAGAGTGAGTGAGTGTGTGAGTGAGGGCATGAGTGTCTCAGTGGGAGTGTGAGTGAGTGTGTGTGTCTCAACGGGTGTGTGAGTATCTAAGTGGGTTTGGGTTGGCTGCATAAGTGTCTAACTGGGTGTGTGAGTGAGTACGTGAGTGTCCGAGTGGGTCTGTGAGTAGGTGCATGAGTGTCTGAGTAGGTTTGCGAGTGCCTCTATAAGTTTTGAATAAGTCTGTGAGTGAGTGCATGAGTGTCTGAGTAGGTCTGAAAGTGGGTGCATGACCCTCTGAGTGGGTCTGTGAGTGGGTGCATGAGGCTATGAGTGGGTCTGTGAGTGGGTGTGGCAGAGTATGAGTGGTTCTGCAAGTTGGTGCATGAGTGTCTGAGTAGGTCTGTGAGTGGGTGGACATGTCTGAGTAGGTCTGTGAGTGGGTGCATGAGCATCTGAATAGGTCTGAGAGTGGCTGTGAGAGTGTCTGAGTGGTTCTGTGAGTGGATGCATGAGTGCCTGAGTGAGTTTGTGAGTGGGTGTGAGTGAGGGTCTGAGTGCATCTGTGTGTGGGTGCATGAATGTCTGAGTGGATATTTGAGTGTGTGTGAGTAGGTCTGAGAGTTGGTGCGTGAGTGGGTTTGTGAGTGAGTGAGTGTCTGAGTGAGTCTGTGAGTGGGTGTATCAGTGTCTGAGTAGATCTGTCAGTGGGTATGTCAGTGCCTGAGTGTGTGAGTTGGTGTCTAAGAGTGTGTTTGGGTGTGTCACTAGCTGTCTCAGTGACTGAGCCACAACAGAACTACAACTGCCTCTTTATCCAAAAAGAGTCCACAGTTTTGCACAAAATATCTACCCAAGTGGAGTACTTTCTATTGGTTAATTATTAAGTGGTACCTCCTGGGTAAATGTCCAGTGTGTATTCTACACTACAGCTGCGCAATGGAGCATGAGGAAATGTCACCAGTGACTTTGTGTGTGTTTTGGCAATGTGAGTTTTCCTCATGCGTCTTTATCCAGAAATTTGTGATAACATAAATCTTCTTATAGGGAAGAAGACAAGAGTACAAAGACGTAAATCTCCACCGAACAAGGGTCCTTCTTCTTAACTATATGAAGTAGGAGCTTCTTTTTTTGTTGGAGATGTCCTCATATCCCTCGTCATCATCAAGGCATCACTAAAATCGGTGAGAAAAGGACTGGGGGGCCACTTCATAACCTGCCCATCATCCTGGCAAAAGGCGGGTAGACCTTTGCATACTACTAAGGTGGGTGGGGCTAAATGGGTGAAGCTTCCAAGTGATTTTTCACATTTGAACACTCAAGGTAATTTAAAGGGAGAAACATGGACTCTGCTTTCACCAGGTAAGGACAAGAAAGAACCCACTTGTCACAGTCACTATGGATTGCGCTCCAATAGCTCAATGATGCATTCACCTCCACAAAGCATTTCAGATCATCTTTCAATGTGAAATCGCCAAGAAAACACCCTTGCTTTGCCTTCATCAAGCCCAGGAGGTCAGGATCATTTGTCCTTTACAGAAGTGGAGCTTTAATTGGGGCACCTGTTATATTTATATTTGTAAGTGCTTCCCGTTGAGGTTTAATGTCTGTGAAATGAGCATCAGGGCCAGACCGGTCCGCCAAATGTTAATGGGGGATTTTCGGCCCCAGGGACCCCAACCCCATGGGCCCAGCCAAGAATGAATGGGAGAGGGGGACCGGGCAGCCCCACTTCCCAGGCCGATTGCAGCCACAGGGACCCAAAAGTATTGGGAAAGGAGGGCCGCCTGGGCCGTTTTTGGACCATGGACCCCATCCCCCGGGATCTGGCCTCTTGTTCCGCGGTGCCCTGGAGCCCAAACAGGGCACCCATCCTCAATGCCCCTGCAGTCCCTGCTGGCTCCCCGTCTCTAGTGGGAGCCGGCATTGCTCCCACATGTAGGGAGCAGCCAAAATGCGGGGGTATGCCCAGACGTGGGTCCCTTGCTCACTTTGCCACTGGATTCAAGCAAGCCTGGCTGATGACGGCTGGAATGCCAGAAACCGGTCCTAGGATGCTTGTTTCCGGTCCAGGGAAGACATGGCTTGGCAGTTCGGGCTGTACTGTTCCCATGAGGCACAGGGTCAGACTGATTTGCATATGGCCATGTCTGAACTGGGGTGGTGGAGTGAGCTAAAGAATGATGAAGGATTAAACCCAGATCAGTTGACTGGGGGTGAGTGTTTGATTGGCTCAAACGTTCCGTCCATCATCCCCTTTTGTATCGCCCTGTGAGTAGGAGCAACTCTTTTATCAGTTTCTCTGCCCGCATGATAGCGGGCAGGGAAACAGATGAAAGCTCCGCTCCCAAGTGGAGGTCCCCGGGGTCAAGATTTGCCATGAGGGAGGGGTTCCTTGTGCGCCTCCTCCCCTTTTTAATATATAATTAAGCCCCCGGGACCTGGCCCACCTGGAGGAAAATCTTCAAAAATATGCGGGAGAATTCACAAAATTCACGATGTTGGAAAATAAAAAATTAATCAAAGCCTTCATCACCTAATCACATTTCATTACAATCCCCATCAATTGAACAGAACCTGCAAGCTTCCTTCTTGATTATTGCAAGGAAACTTTGTCTTTTTGTTGCTCACCAAGCACATTTTGCACAGGCTAATATTTCAAAAAGTACTGAAAGTATTTACACCACATTAAGGAATAATATTCTCATGTTCTACTTTCATGTTACGTTTGGTGTAAATCTGTTCAATGATTTCCCCTGGGGGCAGAGATCTCTGCACAAGTAATGATACTATTTTGCAATAAATGAGGGAGGAATCAGGAGAGTGAGGGGAAATAGTAACTATTTACTGAAAATCGGGTACGGTTAAAAGAAAATTAAGGAGAAAGTTGAGAGGAATATGGTAGTCCAAAACACACACCGGCAAAAGAGTAACAACATCACAATTCACAAAATAAATGTTCAAATTTACTATAGCCCTACTAGCGTCAAACCAGGCTTAAATGTACTTCTACCCTGGGTGTATAGTATGGCAACACACTCCCCTAGACATAAATCACGGCCCTCCCCTAGACATAAATCAAGGGTATTAGTTTAAATCACGGCCAGGATTTAAACTAATACCCCATAGGAATTAATGTGAAATTAAATAAATCATTTATACACTGAATTTATTATTTTTTAAATTATTGTTAAAATGTATATTTGTAAATTGAATTAATATATTTAAATTATTTCACTATTATTTTGCACTTTTCCTTACAGGGGTTTATGTGCCATAACTTTTTAATTTAATTAGATCGAGTTTAATACTAATTTTTTAAAAATTATTTTACATTTACATTTTACATTAAAATATTTGTGAATATTCTTTTTAAAACATAATAACTTTATTATATTTTCTCATACTTTCCCAAGAGCATGAGCTACACACAAACAGATGAAAAGTTAGTAACAGTTGTAGATGCAGTCCTAGGAGTCTTCAGCCCCTTCATTGGAGTGGCTGAGGACACATATGTTTACACTAAAGTGTAAATCTGTACTCAGGAAATGGTGAATAGCAAAAAAGTGGAGAGTTACATCTGGATGTAGAAGTAGTTTTACATGTGAGTGGATCTACACATGCAAAATTACCTCCGTGAATTCGGCTCTTGCTAATCTCACTGGAAAACAATTTCAATTTATGCAATTCTATCCCTCCAGATTTATTGTTGCCTACAAACATTCACTACTTTATAAACATGAGTGATTTACCATTGAGATACAGTATGCTACAGGATATTTAACATCAGTTTTAACCATATTCAGGTTCATTTTATGTAGCTGTATATTACAGTTTAACAAACAAGAGCACAGATAAAGTAATACACATTAATAAAATTATCGCCACCAAAGAAGATCACTCGCACTCCAGGAGATTTACTCTCAAGGCTTATTTAATCCAGTATGTAACAGCCATCACCAACCAATGCGTTTCGACCAAATTGGTCTTGATCACGGTTAGCGGTGATCCACCTTTAGTGTCTATTTATACACAATTACCCAATCAGCCTATAATGATGCATTATGGGAGGTGTGGTTTTACAATTTTATGTGAAGCAATAAAATATGCAAAAATAAGCAGATTGTCCCTTGTGAGTCCCTCATCAGTCTTGTTCTCTTTACAGCTATTGCTGTTTGTTTCAGAGCGCACTGTTCAGCTCTATGAATTGAGTTATGGATATGTCGGGCTAAGTGCCCTGGGATAACTTGAATTCTCTTTATCATCATGGTTGCATTCCAGCTGTTGCTGTTTGTTGGGTGACAGGTCTAGTGCGCAATTTCAGCTCTGTATCATGAATTATGTACATGTTGGGCTAAGTGCCCATAATACTACTTTGGCTCTCTATATATCACGGTTGAGGTATCCTTGTGGATTATGGATTGTCATTAGACATTAGAAGCCAACTTTTGTATTTGTGTGTACATATTTACAGGTGAACGTGTAATTCTCCCATTTAAGCCGCCGGCTTGTTTCGTGTGGAATCTGATTATCAGCCTTGACTCCAGGCTCCTCAAATTTTTGGATTAAATAAGCCTTGAAAGTAAATCTTCTGGAGTGCGAGTGATCTTCTTTGGTGGTGATATTAAATGCAGATCTCGATTCCTTTACCGCACCACTCGCACCGACTGTGAGCGCGCTGACACAAGGAATCAATTGGTGTAAAATAAAAAAACATTAATAAATTATACAATTTTTTTAATGTTACAGGAAAGTGGAAATATTAGGGCCAATTTACAAAGACATCTTGGAGATTTCAAAATAAAATTCATGCAGTACTCTTTATATACCCTTACATGCCTTTGTGAATTAGTCCCAAAATGTGTAAAAAGGCAATACATAGGAATATTTAGAGAATATTTACTTACAACTTGTACAAACTTGTACAAACAGAAAGGACCTTCTTTATACTTTACTAATAAGGAGATGGACATTTCAGGGCTGATTCCCAATTGCACCTAAGTGTATGTAACAGAATAGTTCCGTACTATTTCCCATAATCATAAAAACGTTTGCAAATTTTGATTTACATTTTCCTTAGCTAAAAGTAAATCATAAACATCTAGACCCATGCAGTATTACTTTGAAGTGTGTGCAACATGCATGCATATTTCATTGGCAAACGTTGACCAAAACAGAGGAAACACTCAGTTCTAAAAGCATAACGACTGAGTACAATATATAGATAGGTGCAGGAACTGAGCACCTCAACACTCAACTGCACTCAATTAAATAACACTGCATTAAATAGCAACAACCCCCTTCTCAAACCTTACCCCTCACTTGCCTGCAGGCATATGGTTAATTCATAATTTGAAAACCAAAACTGCTAACCTTTATGCCATACTCCCCAAACCGTTCATCTAAGAGACACTCCTAATTTAGATTAAAACCATGAGTCTAAAATGTGTAGAGGGATATGACACAGTACAACTACAGCTGATCAGAAACTCTTTGTGGTGACCAGCCAAGATGAAATCTTTCCAATAGCTCGCATCACTCACATCCTACGGTGCCATCTTATCCGGGAGGGAGGCTCTGTTTGTTTCTAGGCTGCTGCTATCAATTATTTCCCCCTCATTAACATTGATCCCACCAGAATTTTAACACCTCCATATATGAGCGTAGTTCAAGGTTTTCAGAATTCAAATCAAATTGTGTTCAGGTATTCCATCAAAGGATACTTTTGCCTAATCTTGCTCACATCTACCTCGCAACATCCCTCCACTCTTCGAGATGAGATATATATAATAGTACTGCCTGCCTCCTCAAACTGTCAGCATCTAACTAACATTTGCGGGTATATATCATGCAATTCGAGGGGGGATTAAAGGCACATCATCTTGTAGAACTGCTCTTTATATTGAAGACTTTTATACACTTGTGATCTATCTGCCCATAGCTCCTCCAACCAGCCACCAAATCTCTCCCCAATATTATGTCTCTTAAAATTCATCTAAACCGATCATTTGATTAAGGTCCTGATTTAATAGCACCACGTGCACTCAGAGGCACACATTAATAGGTAGACTATTTGTATGGTGTCTCTTTGGCGACTGGCTCTTTCTGTATATCCTGTGTTTGTGCACGGTTTTCAAAGCAATCTTGGAGATTACAAACACCTACCACAAATTTACGAGACCCACAATGAGACAGCCAACACAGAGACACAGACATGGGTTTTTGTGAGTTAACACGTAGAAGCCTGGCCTTAGGACTTTGTCATCTAATTACTATAATAATAACCAGCACCCTGTATTACAGAAAGCAAGTTTTCTTTTTGAAGGCTACAGGCAAATACAAGCACATTGCCACGCATAAACACCGAGTTTATTGTACTTGTTGTAGTCATTCTAAAAGGGACATTATTAGAATCAGCCTTGAGATAGATATAGCTTTATTGCCAGCCTCATGTAGTAAATGTAATTAATAAATCAAAAAAATGGACACATTACCTAGTGGCAGTCGCCACAAGGTAGTTCTAGTTAGGTCAGCTGTTCCATAGGAAAAATGTTTTTTGTTGCTAATAATTTTAGCACCGTTTGGCAAATCTCCACAAAACTTACCAAAATGCACAACTTACCCGCAGCAATTAAGACTGTTAATCACAAATTTTTGAATCTGCTTTTATCCAGATTGGGCTCCCACAATCAAGATCCTCACTCGTTCTCCAAATACCTCTTGCAATGCTATCAGTAAGAGAAATTTGGAAACCATACTCCATCTGTCAACCAAAGGCTTCCTCCTAGCATCAATATTATTCAATCTCTATCTATAACTATTTGCTGAATTAACTACTGTGCTGGTGACATGCGATTATTTGTAAAGAAATCCTGCATCAATAACGAGACACTCAAATAAAATGAAAACTCAGCAATGGATGTGTAAAAATGGTTACCCCCATTTAACTCTCAAACACACAGACACATTTGAGGATTTCCAGCCATCTCTCTCACTGTCTTTGATTTCGCTAGGGCTCACTGTCTACAATACTTTATCTTTCTCTTGTCAAACCAGCAATTTTGGCAAATCACAAAGAGCTTATAACTTCTTTCTGCATTTACTAAGAAAATGAAACACCAGCTGAGACCAAATTAATTTAAAATTGACAACGATGTGCCCTGTCTTATATCGTCTTGAAGTAAAATGCAATCACATTACACCAGTGCTGCAGGAACTACACAATGGCTTCCGGTCCAAGTCAGATAAAATTCAAAATCTGCCATCGGAGGCCCTGAATATGGACGCACAACCATAACTAGTGAGAAAAACATACCTGGAGTATTAAAGGGACTACATAGCAAGGAAACTCCTCGATTGGAAATTCTGAAAAGATAAGTATCTCTGACAGTGAAGCAAGGTGCTGCCGTGCTGCATCCATCTCACTTCCCCATCTGGGACTTAATCGGATCTCCTCTCCTTTCGGAAACTATTCAAAACACATGTATTATGAAGTTACCTAATAAAATGTGTATCTATTTTTATTTTATGTTACCATCTTTGACCTTTCAATTATGCACCATCATCAAATGCTACAAACATTTCCAATTCTTTGCAGTTATTTGAAAAGTACACACATTTTCAAGTATTTGCACTTTACTAGAATTATGAAAAAAAAAAAATGGTAAGGAGCATACCATAATAGTCTACACCTGGGCATGCACTGCTGAACCAAGGCATATGATAGAAGTGAATGGTCTTACTAGGCAATGTGAGGCAGTATCCATGGTGGAGGGGGGGGCGGGCTAATGTACTAGTGTGGCTAATGAACATGACAAGCAGAAAGTTTCACATTTCAATGTGGATTTCAGGGCAAAATATCTGTATTTTCAGAAACTGAAGAGGCAAGTTTTTTCAATAAAATGGGTTTTTACTAGAATGAAAAGAGGATATTTTGAAGTAATACATAGTGTATTTTCTGTAACTAACAAACAAGCTTTTGTTAGGGGACAATGGATGTAAATGCTTAATAGCTGGTATTATAAGCTAGATAAATGTTAAAACGAAGTTAAAATAGTTTGATTACTGTTAGATCTGGGGGTCTCTAGTTGGCAGAGGTAGGTACCTTTGACCAAATAGGGACCCTTGCTTCTAGTCAGGGTAAGGGGGAAACACACTGCAGATTTAAATGTGTTTTAGGCGGGGAGAAAACACCTTGCAGTTAGCTGGTAAACTGTCACTCTGCCTTTCTAACCCCGAGCCGCCAGCTCCTTGCAGGCCTACAACCCGCCCCAGGCTGACACGCACACTGCACTCGGATCAGCAGCCCGAGCGTTACCTGGGGAGTTGTTTCCTCTCCTGCGCGGCTGGCGATACTTCAATCAGCTGCGGGGCTTCGTCACGCTCGGGGATTCCAACGCGGCTCTTTGCAGACGAGCCTCCCCGTTGCTAGGCGAGGCTCCGGAGTTTCTCTTCAGCGCAGTGAAATCGACCCTGAGCCTCCGGGCAGCACACCAAGCGCGCTCACTCTCCCGGGCCGGCGGTGGTGAAATTGATGGGCAGGACTAGCTGGCTCACGGGCCAGTGGCGGTGAAATTAACACGAGGCACTTGCAGCTCACGGGCCGGCGGCGGTGAAATTGGCACAATACTCCCCGGCCTCTTCACAGCCACGAGCAGGGGAGAGCAGGCAGATGGTGCCAATTAACCGCACGCTTCTTGCAGCAACCACGCTGGGGTTAAGACACATGCCCACAGCGAGGAACAGATGTTCTTCTGCAAGCTTTTGTGTCCCTGAGTTTGCAACAGGAGGCCAGCTCTTCCCAGGCCCTTGGAGATAGGTGGACTTCAGAGGGGGCAAAGCACACAGCACAGCTCCTCTTCAAGCAAGGGGGATACAGCACACAGCAGACAGTCCCTTGGTCCTCTTCCTCAGCAATCACAGCAACTGCAGGTCAGCTCCAAGACACTCAGCAATGGCAGCACTTTTCCTCAGTCTTCCTGGCTGTTCTTCTTTGGCAGGGATTCCTTCTTGATCACAAAGTTTTTCCTAATCTAAAATTTAGGGGTTTCAGCTCAGATATTTATACCCCAAAAGTATTTGTTCTTCATGTGTGAGGGGTCCTGGACCCAGTCCAAACCAGTTCTGGGTGCACTCTTCCAGTGCACATCTTCTTCCTTTGTGAGTGTGGGCCAAGGCCATCAGACGCACCGCAGGAGGTGGATCCAGCATTGTGGAAGGCAGGCACAGCCCTATTCAGACCCAGGTGCTACTCCTCCCACCACTCTACATGCAGATAGATCTATTCAGCCTAGTGCTGACTCACCCAGCCTCCTGGAGCCACCCCAGCCCCTGTCACTCACAAACCAGACAGTCAATCCACAAACAGGCAGAGGCACACAGAAAGGTTGAACAAGAAAATAGCCACTTTCTAAAAGTGCCATTTCCAAACTTAGAATTTAAAAACCATCTTCACTAAAAGATGTGTTATTAAATTCTGAGTTCAGGGATACCAGATTCCAACTTTCTATCTTGCTGCTATGGGAAGATATGTAGGTAAACATGTTACACAGCATTCCCCATGTTATCCTATGGGCAAGATAGCCTTTCAATAGTGAAAAACGAAATTGGCAGTATTTCACTATCAGGACATGTTACCCACACTAGAACATGTCCTACCTTTCACATACACTGCACCCTGCCCAGGGGTTACCTTGGGCCTACCATAGGGGTGTCCAATGTGTAAGAAAAGGGAAGGGTCAGGCCTGGCAAGTGTGTACACTGGCCAGGACAACATGGCAGTTAACAAACTGCGCACAGGCACTGCAGTGGCAGGCCTGAGACACCATCTTAGGGCTACTCCTGTGGGTGGCACAATCAGTGCTGCAGGCCCACTAGTAGCATTTGAATCACCAGCCCTGGCACACTCAGTGCATTTTACTAGGGACCTACTGGTAAAACAAATAAGCCAATCATGGATAACCAATCACAATAACAATTTACAGAGAGAGCATATGCACTTTAGCACTGATCAGCAGTGGTAAAGTGCCCAGAGTCCTATAGTCAACAACCACAGGTCAGGAAAAATAAAGGAGGAAGAAGCAAAAAGTTTGGGGATAACCCTGCAAAATGGGCCATTTCCAACAATTACCAACAAATATAATTAAAAGATTTGTATTATAAAATGAATTATTTTATCATAAAAAGCAGCTGTACTTTGAAGGTTTTGTTTGAGGTAGCAGTTGTTTTATCTGGTATACAGGAAAAGGTTGTATTTAAGGGAAAAGTGAAGTACCTTCAGAAGGAGAAATGCCAATGTTTTTGCTAAAATTAGTGCGGTCCCTTAATATATTTGGACTTGCTATTTGATGCAAAATCTTGTTGATTTGGGGCTGTCACTGCCGATATTATGCTAACATTTAAACAGTGCAACATTTCAAAGCTCAAGCGGGAGCATATTTTGGTTTATATTTATTGACATATATTTATAGATTTGTGTGACATTATTAGCATTACATAAAGCTTTTGTTGCTCATAACATAATGGATATGCCTGAACCTGTGAAGTCTCTGTTGGCAGTATACTATGTCTGCAGAACGAGCCTATATAAAGTAAGCTAAACATGTCTAGCATCTTCAGACAGATTGAAGGACGTTACTTTAAATACTTTTAGATTTCTGTAAAGTTGTGCTGGTTAACCTTTCAATGTAAATGGATTGGGGCACTATCTAAAATAGATTAAGCAACATGCAGAAACACATTCCCATTTCACATTGTTCTTCGCCTCCTGAGGACAGATAGACTCCCTGCTCCAAATTGGGATTGCAGAAAATAGGGATTATTGACTGGGGTTTGTTCCTTTCTTGAGTTTCTCTTACCATTGTAACAACACACTAAGTAAGGGGTAGTGCATTGTGCACTTCTGAGTAAGTGGGCAAACGAAGATGACCTTTTGGATTGCAATGTTTAAAACATATGCCTGCACTCAATGATTTATTAGTAACAATGATGGCAGTGTTTAGAACTCGCTTCATGAATTGATAGTTAGCCTTTTTTGCCCCAAAGCAACACACCGGACCAGCCCGGAAACATTAACTTAAAAAACATACACAAATGGCTCAGCAATCCATCTATAAAGGCTGGGTTTCAATCGGAAACACAGTTCTTCCTTTATCTGGGTATATACAAGTGGGGAAGGATTTTAGTGTGTATTTTCTTAACCTTCTTAGTTACAAATGATGTATTTAAGTTTGTACTGTACATCATTTCAACTGTTCCGGCGTTGCCCATTCAGGCCCACACTCAATGTGCCAATTTGGTTTTGGATGTTAAAATATTTGGTGACTATTGTGGCAACATATCATTTTCCTTAATTCTTCTGAACACCAGTGTGTAAGGAACTATTATATTAAATGGAGCTCTAAGGAGTATTGCAACTAATTTAAGTAACGCATTTTGAACCATTACAGGGGTACACCGAGCAAAATAAAAACAAAAATAAATATAACAAGAATGCACATTAGCGAAAACAAAGCATATTCAGCCTCACCAAATCAAACTCGGCGACATAAAACAGATTGTCTAGAATTAAATAAGCAAGTAGGGTTTAACGTTTCTCTTTTTACAATCTCTGCCGTTGTTGTTGAATTGTGCCTCCAGGACATGTGCTCTGAATTTTCATGAGCCGATTAAAGAAAGAACTCGCAGCTATAAGGCTTGCTTTCGATATAAATTGGATATTTGAGTACATTCTGCATATTTCACAAAAGAAAACAGACGTGCAATGGATGCAGCTAGGTGTAAGAATGTAAAGCCAATAAGTTTACGAGGCCAAACCTGAGAAAATCATGTGTTTTTATAAGTTTTTTCCAAAAGAAAGATCCACATTAGTCATGCGCAAGATGTACTTGTATACATTACACAGTGGTGCGCATTACACTCAAATAACTCATTAAACAATGCAGGTTTGACCGCAAAAACCTTTAATTGTTCAAAGAGATTCATCTTCCAAGTATACAGAATATAGATAGCAAAAGGTAGCTCTCATTTATTGTGACACAGAAGCATAAATACCTTTCATTTTCAACAAACTAGGCTAGCAATTTATCTAGTATGGGTTTATTTAGAGTATGGAAGACAGGCTACTCCGCCGCAAGTCTTTTAACTATTTAAAGTCAGGAGGACTGTCATGTTTCCACTGAAGGTAGCCCCACTGGCTCTGCCGGAGAAAACCATAGCTCAATGGCCTAATGAAGTTCAGGCTTTCACTCTAAGAACCTCAGTGCAATCACCCTATTCAGAGCAGATAGTCGGATGTACTTTTTTTTCCTGTTCAGGACCGCCAGGAAAAAACGTGGTCCAGACCAGAAAAAAAACCAAAATGACCCTCATACTATGTGAGAAAACTTCCAATGTTTGAGAGCCATTAGTTATGTTTTCCTTTTACAAAAGCAAATTCCTGTTTTGGAAGTTTGTTTTTGTGAAGCAAAAAAAGTTTTCTCAACAGCTGCATGAAACATGGCACATGCACAGCAAACATACAGTGCCTTCAGAGGAATTGTCGTGGAGGCTCCTCTGAAGAAGGATCCTCTGAAGGCAAAGACATACATAATCACTGAAAAACCCAAAGGTTAAAGTGATGTTATAGTTAGGTGAAGATGTCAGTAAAAAAAAAATACTGTTTTAAATGTACAAAACCACTAAAATCCACCAGCTATATTTGTCCCACCTTGTGCCCTAAGGTAACTATAACTCACCCCCTCATCATGCACAGCTTTCTCATCCTTAATTTCATTGCAAATGTTGCAGTGATATAATCAATGATGTCATAGAAGATGTCATAAGTGATGTAATTTGAGGTGTAATTGGCAGTGCATGGCAAGAGTGTGAGTTATAAGTACTAGAGGTACTGGTAATATTCAGTGATTTCTATGTTTAAAACAGCATTTTTTATTGACATCTTCGCCTAACTATAACACCACTTTAATCTTTGCTTCAGTGAATTTCTAGGTGTTTTTTAACGGAAAGTAATATTTTATTCCCATACACAAAGCCAATACACACCATGTATGGCCTTTGGCTGTGCAAAGTAGGGTTTTGGGTTCAGGGCCTGGCCTGCAACCAGGCCCTGCATCCAAACCCCACGGGCAGCCTACCCCCACCACACACAGCCTTTGCCAGGCTATGTGACCAAACCTTCCCCCTCCCAACCCCCTATATATAAAGCAGGTCTCTCATCTTTCTCTCATCTTTCTCCAAACATTTCCAATAATTGCAATCAAAAGTATATTTCAATAGTGCATACAATGCAGTGTTTATTAATATTGGTCACTTAAAAGCATATTTAATAAAGTGTTATTAAAATACAAGCTTGTGACTCTTTCTTTTTACAGAGTTTTTATTATTACAACTTATGGAAGAAAAATGTGAAAATAAATAGAGACATTGGTTTTTTTTTAATTAAAAAAAACATGTCTCCAAGTCTTTCTTTTAACATTTTTCAGGCCAAAAACATGCAATCATAAAACACCCACAAGAGATTTATACATCTTCATGCAGACATAGAACCAGCCCCTAGAAGGCGCTGCACTCTCAGCTGTAGAGCAAAAGCTCCAGCCCGGGAAGTGCTTTAACCGCTGGACCGCGGCGCGGATTCCGCCGCGGTGCTGGGCGTTCCCTTGAGTGGGCGTGTCTGGGACAGCCCCCGGCCGTCCTCCGCACACGCCCACCGTGACGTCGGACGGCCGGGGGCCGTCCGACGCATGGAAAGGGTTAAAAAAAAATAAGGTAAGTTCTACAGGGGTTATGGTTTCAATGACTCAAGAGACTTACTATTTTATTTTTTCTAATGTTGCTGGGGGGCTTAAGAACTGAGATGAGGAACCAGGACAAAATACCTGAGCCGGCACTGAGGGATGGGGTCCCCAGGGCCATCCAATGGCTCCCCACGTCATCTACTGAACTGCGGCCCCACAGCATTAGGTCCCCAGGGGCCCTGTGCCTTCCTCCCACTTCAATAAGATATTTTCCCTGGAGGATGGGGTCCCTGGGGTCTTTTAGAGGCTCGAGTAGGGGGGTCACCTGCTCCTAACCCTTAATTATCATGTACTACCTCCAGGTCCTGATTCACATTGGGGGTTAATTTTTGAAATCACATGGGAGACCGCACTTTTGTTATTTTAAAGATTTTACTGCAGATTTACAGATCCTCCACGAATTTGTGGCAAAACATTTTTGGCCCCAGGGGGGATCCCTCTGAGAACCCACTAGCAGGCCTAGGGGGTAAGGGTATCCTTACCCTGCCCCATTATGTACTTTCTTTGCATTTTTTCTAGGACTAGGGACTGAGTCCCAAGTCCTAAGATGGCTGTCGCCACATCCTTGTTGATACAGTGGCAGCCAATGAGAAATCTGCATGAGAGTTTTTGGCTCTGCGGATTTTCCGTGGTGTGATATATACAAGGTTTTTGAGCATTAATTGCTCAAAAACTACTGAACAGATTAACACCAAATCACAAAAAGCACTCTTTCAGGACCAAGATTTAGCTTTCTCTCAAACTTGGAGTAAATCTGTTCAGCAGTTTGGGCTATAGCTGAGTCTAAAGTTCCTATGGAAAGATGAATTGGGAAAACATGTCTTGGAACCGCTCCTTTTTCTCGGCCCCCGGTTGATGGATTTGCCCAAACTTTTCAGTTAGAAGCTGAGGTGAAAAAAATGTTTTTGTGGAAGTTTTTTGAAGGTTCGTCAAACTGCGCAATTGATATAAGAAACTAAAAAATGCATTTCCTATGGAAACACGAACCTAACTATAACTATCCAGTGGTGATAGCCACTGGAAAATACATATACATATATATATCTCCTTCCACTCCTTGTTTGTGTCCCTCCATATGTAGCGATTCAAACAGTACCAGATCCAAACACAGGCCCAAAGAAAGAGACAGCACGGCAATCGGGTTGATTCAAATCTGATTTATTACGTTAGATTACATCTCCATAAAAAATGCAATAGTGCAAGAATGGCCGAATCATTTTGGCCGGAGCCATCTACTGGGCCATAGAGTTCCCTGGTGCAGAGTGCCCATGTAAAGGAACAATGCTCATTCACCACCACCTCTTAAAAACAACTGGACTGCACATATATCTAAGTTACAGTTTCGCTCTCCACCATTTTGATGTTTCTCTTCCTTCTTTCGCAAATACAATACGGGTGATATTATATGTACAACTGTCCTGAGGGGAAACTAGGTGGATAGTGGGCATCTTTTTCACCAAATACATCATGTGGCAAATAATATTAAAGGATAACATTTCTGGGTAATGTACCTCAATGCAACCTCATGTTTGTGTTACTCATGTTTCATTACTTTGCAACAATGAGCTAAACAGTGGCATAAAAATGTTTTTCTTGTGGGGACATCTGCGCCTTGTCGCATCTAGCATGCATATTTATCTATTCCATCCTTCTTCACCCACATGTCATAGTAAAGTGCATTACAGAAAAAGAAAGGTTTTAAAATTATACCCAACCAATATACAGTATTACATGTTATGGCTTATTTCTCATAGACAAATGCAAAAAGGAACAGTTGATGGACAGAATGCAGAACAATGTCATACATTCACCCCAGTACAGAGATCTGGGCCTAGATCCATCGTTTTTGTGCTCCCCATGCCATTCCAGTTTGAACCCAGCCACATGCAAATCAGTCTTGATCCTGCGCCCAATGGGAAAAGTCCAGCCCAAACTGCCAGGCCAGGATGCTTGTTTCCGGTCCAGGGAGGACCTGACTTGGCAGTTCAGGCTGGACTGTTCCCATTGGAGCAGGGTCAAGACTGATTTGCATATAGCTGGGTCCAAACTGGGGTGGCGTGGTGAGCAAAAGAAGGATGGATTAAACCCAGATCTTTGTGACTGGGGGTGAATGATTGCATTGTTCAGCATTCCGTCCATCTATTTTTTCTTTTGCATTTATTTCTCATAGACTACATTCTCATAAATTGCACAGCCACGATTCTAAAGTGCATCAATAACAGTACACATAACATCATATTGCTCAGCCCGACCATCATCAAAAAGTGCATTAAGGGTAAAGTGTAAACCAGTCATTATGTAATTAAATATCTTGTGTTCTATACAAATGTAAAGTATATCATAGCAGAACACATCTGAATTAAAATTCCTACCAGTTGCTAAAAAACACATTATTCTGTAACATCTATTCATAAAATGCATTCAGATTGTCCACAGATCCACTGTTTTTAAGACATGCTGGTAGCACTAAACATACATAGATATCGATTCACCTGGTCATCTCGTAGCCTACGTGAATCTAAGATTCATTTGATTGGCCATTACTGTAAGGTCCATCAATGACAATAAACATACATTCAAAAATTAAGTCTAAAGTGCATCCACCTTAATGTGCACTTGAGATACTCCGAGGGTCCAGCACGTTTTTCCTTAACTCTGTAAACCAAAAATCCAGTCCTTCAATGTCCTGCTCTTATTCCCACCATCGTTTTCACCAGTGATAACATCTTGTTCTCTATGTGCAGAGATATAGCTTGTACTTTTCTCAGCATTATCATGAATAGGGACTGCCCCTTTGTAAGAGGCAGCCCCCTGGTTTTGAGGAAATAAGAGTCTGCTTCTGGAACTTTCCCTGGCTCACAGATCTTTTGGAGACAAAAGGAATTCTTTGACTTTTGATTAGAAGTTATGTTCTTTTAGAGAAACGAGTAAACCCCTCTATATATGCATATTTCACTTCTATCAGGAAGCCAAACTCCACGTGACAGAAGGCGAGGGTCCCATACACTGGTCTAACATCTTTGGTTAGCCACAGCAGCAATTCCTCCTTCATTTCCTGCACCCCTGTGAGAGGGAGGGCCTCTTGTACAGCTTCCAGGTTCACTGTTTCTACTCCAGTCTCATAGCCCCCAGTGATCCATCCACTATATTAGCCAGGTTATTTGTCCTGGGAGTCGCAGAGGTCATTTTTCAGCCAGAATCTGGTTTGCTTAAAAGTCGGCTGACTCCCCCAGCTGGAGTGTTGTCATGCCACTGAACCCTGAATTCTGTTTCCAGCCATGCAGTCTGCTCCGTGGAAGGCGTTCTACCAAAACCTCCTCAATAGATGATATAGTGGCACAGCCAGCTCCACCCTCCATTTTAAACCAAGAAAGACTGAGATTGAAGACCTAGGTATCACAACATGGGTGCAGTGTCATTCTGCCACTTTCTTCACATAGAGAATGAGATTGGTGTTTGTTATGACATTTAAGTAACTACTCAGATCTCTGAGGTGAGGTGCTTTCCATTTTATGCAGCTACATCACATTTTTCCTTGTCTGGGTTTTCCCTACAAAGAGCAATGACCACTACTGCATTAAGTGCTACCATAAATGTATTATTATTAATGTGTTCTTGTTAGTATTATTATTATTGTTATTATTATTATTATTATTATCATCGTTATTATTGTTAGCATTACTATTATTATTACTGTATTATTGTTGTTATTATTGATATTATTATTATTGTTGTTGCTATTATTATTGTTATAGTTATTATTACTACTAGTATTATTACTGTAGTTGTTGAAGTCATAATTATTATTGATATTATTGTAATGCATGCGCTCGGTTCTTATCAATCTATTCACCTGCATGGAGGTGTGTTTGACAAATATTGGAATGGGTAAGACTAGAGATTTTATAGTGTTTCAAGTGCCGTAAACATTGAAGTGAATATAGCCACATTTTAATTTCTGGACTCTTATTTGCACATTAAATGCTGCAATTCTGAATATTTAAGTGATGAGTAAAATAGCAATACTGTGGTGTATATCAACATATCCCATTTCTAAACTAGAAACGGAATTTTATAACTGTGTATTGTTCAGAATCAGCATCTTAAGCACTGGTTTCAACAATAGGATAAAACACTGCTCTCTGGACAGATGTGATTACTCACAAAATCCGCTGAGGCTAAATAGCCATTTTCTTTAAGACATATGTGATTAATTTTGCAAACAACTACTTCTTTGTGTATTATTTTTAAATCTAACACCTATTTTGAAATTTAAACATACAATGTGTTTACTGCATTCTGGGCACGGAGAACTGGCCCACAGAACAAACCTTGTTAATCTTTTCTTGTGAAGCAATTTTTATTTGGCTAGCGAGAAAAATCACAGTATGCCAAGTACGCACACTCTAATTCAAACATCATACAGAAAAGAAAAAGAGCAGACGGCTGCCAGAATATGTGAGATTCTGCTAGACTAAAAACAAGCGCCATAATCATGACAGTGAAGTTATTGTTTCCTTGGGCGGCTTCATTGTGAAAGTGTTTTCCTGGATCCAAAAGCAGGGCAAAACATCACATTGAAGGAATATCAAAATTTGGGGTTGTGTACCAATAAACAGAGTCATGAAAATTAACCTAAATGTGCCCGAATAAACACCCTTCTTCTATAATCAAAGAGCATGTCATGGAATGTAATTCATACTGATTAGAGGTAAACAGGATCATTCCTGCATGGATTCCCTTCAATTCAGTGCATCAGAAAAAGGTTGATGCAAAGGGTAATGCCTTCAGTTCAAAATAATTTAAACTATAGCATCCTTTGTTAAGCCACATGTAAATGTCCATTGTAGGAAATCTGACTTTTATGCGTGGTCACCCCGAATTGTCTGCCTTTTTCTGAACATAATACTTTTTCTTACTTTTGAACTCTGTCCACTTTAACCCTGCTAGCCAGTGGTAAAGTGCATGTGCTTCTTCTTTAAACATGGGCAGATCGGCACACCTCTAATTGCCTTACCTTAGTACAGGATATTAGTATATGCTACAAAGTGTACACAGCATCTGTAATTAAAAGTCTCTAGTAGACTGCAGCACCTATTGTGCCATCTACTACAGTGTCAGCATAAAACTTGGATTCAATCTTACCAGTGATGCCTGGTTGTAGCAGTGTAAATGCAATGTGATCTGTCAAAATAAACCCTTGTGACAGGTTAACCTCTTCGACGCGGCGCAAATTTCGCCGCGGTGCGGTGGAATTTGACGCGTGCGCAGTTCGTACGGCCCCTGGCCGTCCGACGCACACGAGCACCGTGACGTCGGACGGCCGGGGGCCGTCCGACGCATGGAAGAGGTTAAGAGTTCCCTTTTAAATGTCAATACTCAAGAGCAGGGTGCCCATTCAGGTCAGCCTATTGTTTGCTTCTAGGAAGCACTGTGCAGCTTTTTCACCCTATTCATATGCTAATTAATTGGTTGGCAGAAGTAGGAGAGCAAATGCAATTTTAGCCTCCTGGAATATTTGAAATGAATTTCCTATTAATATTTCAAGTAAAAATATGTTTATTTTTCAGTTACCTACATTTTAAAAATGTTCCCTATACTTTACCATGGGGAGACTCCATATCATTTTATATGTTTATTTTAAATGTAGAACAAAATAAAAAATATGTATTGCAGCACTATTAATAAAATAGCTAATTTTGAATTAAATCTTTAAAATAAATATCATAAATTAAATTTAAATTAATTTTATTAAATTTAAATTAAAAAATACATCCTCTCCTGAAGAAAGAAAATATGTTTTAATGTGCATTAATCTTTATTAAAAGTGATTTATTGAATTTTAATTTATTTCTTAATAAAAATGATTGTTACATTTTTTTTAAATTCAAAAAAGGTTAATAAAATATTTTAGAATTGCATAATAAATGTGTATCATTTTTATATACTTTTTTACATTCATTTATATTTATACATGTTTTAAATAATTTTATTTAATTTAACATTATTTCCTATGGTTGGCCGTGTGTTGTGCTGGACTTACTACTGTTTTTTCTTTAGGTTTTTTTTAGTTGTAACTTACACTCAAATTTTGTAAATAGCCAAAAGTAGTAAACTTACTCAAAAGTGTAAACTTACTCAAAAGTGCAAGGGCCTCATTACAAGTTTGGGGGTGTGGGAGTGGGGTGGTTCACCACCACCCTGCTTGGGCACCGCCAAACCCAAATGCTGCCCGCCCGCCACATTACGATACAAATCATTGTAGGGCCACCTTTGTTTCCCCACTGCCAGCTTTTACATGGCGGTGCTGACCGCCATGTAATACTGGCAGTTGGGAAACTCAAAATATGCATGGCGGTGCTGCAGCAACGCCGGCGGCATATTCTGAGCTCCTGACTGCCGCGCCACTGGATGATGCAGTGGTCAAATGGTGGTCCGACCGCCAAACTTATAATACGGAGGTCAGACGGCTGGTGCAGAGGTGGCTGAGCCGCCACCACTGTGCCCCCGTGAGTCTGTCGGTCCATGGACCACCAGACTCATAATAAGGCCCTTAGTTAGCTTTGTGAATCAGGGCCCTGAGTCTATAGGTAAAATTTCCAACCGGCTAAAACCTGGTTCTGTATTCACCCGCGCTCCATCACAGTCAGTCTTAACTTCCGCATAGGTACCAGTCAAGTACAACAAAATGATTGCGGTTGTCACTTAACACTTTTTCGGATTATTTCTATATTTAAAGTTACAAAAATTCATAGCTCCATTTCCCTGATTGGACTTTTGCTATTTTGGTATCTTTTTATTTATTAAAATATTCTCTATTTTTCTAAATTTCTAAATTGGATTGGGATTGTTCTTGTATTGTGTTTTGACTTTACTGGTTTGGTACTGCATAAATACTCTATACATTGCCTCTAAGTTAAGCCTCTCTGCTCTGTGCCATAGCTACCAAGGAGTTTAGCGCAGGTTAATTTAGTGACTTTGAGGGTTCACTTTGATAAGGGTTGAGCTACCTGAGGTGGGTGCTCACCCCATCAACTAATACCCCAGATTTCTATACCCAGATAATTATGAGATTACACCAGTTCATAGGAAAATCGACTACCAGGTTCAGAGAAAGAGATGGTCCAGTCTTGAAATGACAATGGGTAAGAGAGCTACACCAGGGCAAGGTGTATCATAAAAGCAATGCAGACAAATTAATCTCAATCAGCAACCAATTCAGTATGACAGCCAACACTTAATAGACAATTATTTATTTGACGTTTTTATTATATATATAATATAAAACATGTATAAAATAGAAAAGACAATGTTCAACAATTAATCAATAAAATTATGTATCTTCAGTCAATAGGACACAAAATCAGGTGATGAATCTGAGATGTATGGTGTCCTGTAATGAGCCACTGCCAAGTTCCCTAACTGATTAAAAAGAGGTGAACAAGTTTCAATATGGAAAACTTAACTTGACCAGAGGAGTAAGAAAATGTTCACATCTACTTATGAAGTACATAGAGTTACAAATCGAACAAAAAACATTGCAGTTAACCAAACTAACGGCCTCATTACGATGGCGGTGAGACAGCCACCGTCAGCCTGTCGGTGGCAGTCCCACCGACATCAAACCCAGCTTTACCGCCCTCCGCATTATGATGGCGGTCGGATGGTTGGCTGCCACAAATCCGTCATACTCAAGGAGCCCGTCGGACCGTTGAAGGGTCCGCTATCCCTACAATGGTGGCGGTGCTTGCCAGGCACAGCCATAGGGATTACGATGTCCCTTCTCGCCGGCTGTTTGGCAGAAAGCAACATTGGGGGCCTGTAGTGGGCCCCCCTTCCCCACTGGCCCTCTGGCATGGGCCCTCGGGTGCACCAATGGTGCCCCCCTACATATCCCTGCACCATGTGGCAGGCACCGCTTGGTGCCTGCCACATAGTGGAGGGATATGTACAGAGTGTATATTTTGTACTGCAGCATGTGCTGCAGCCCACAACACATGCCACAATACAATAGATACACATTGCGACCGCCTTGAAGGCGGTCGCATCGTGATACCGGTTGCGGGACCGCTGACAGCTATCCAAATCAGGCCCTAAGAACCTAAGAGTCTGCAACATTTGTGTGTGACAAAAGTGAAATATGAAATAAGAACAATAAAAAAAAGAAAAATTGGAGGAGTAAAACAAGTATGCAAAAAGGATAATTGAAAGAAAGAAACGTATTGCACTGAAAGTCAATAGAAAGTGGAAAACAATCTG
Source organism: Calotriton arnoldi (assembly GCA_963921515.1). Taxonomy (NCBI): domain Eukaryota; kingdom Metazoa; phylum Chordata; class Amphibia; order Caudata; family Salamandridae; genus Calotriton; species Calotriton arnoldi. The sequence goes on along the minus strand of CAWUFW010003657.1, from coordinate 274,864 downwards.
AAAAATGTCATTCACAGAGACGGGGGGATTTAGACATCTCACATGGCTATGGTGTGAATGCAAGCAGAGGAGAGAACATGGATGCAGTGATTAGATCTGGTTATGGGGCTGATTACAACTTTGGTGGCATGCCACTGCCTGCTTCCGCACCACCAAAGTCGACCGCCACCCGCCAAATTTGGAGTTTTCTACTGGTCTTGCGGGTAATCCTTTGGCATTCCTATGGCAGTACCTTTGAAAAAGGCACCACAATAGGAACGTCAAAGCAAGTTCCTGCATGGCATGGACTGTTTAGTCCATGCCGTGCAGGAACTGGGCATGCATGCACACAGGGGGGGAACACCATGTGCCCCTCTGCATGCATCCCAGTGTACCTGGTCAACAGGAGGCCCTTTTGGGCCCCCTTTGTTTCCCCACTGCCAGCCTTTTCATGGCGGGCTCACCTACATGAAAAGGCTGGCAGTGGGGAAACTCAGAATATCCTTGGCAGTGCAAGCATATTGCTTCCCCTGACAGCCGCACCACCACCAGGGAAAGCGGTTCCGTGGTGGTTGTAGCAGTCCCAAAATAGTCCGACCACCGTACTTGTAGTACGGCGTTCGGGCCAATGGTGCAGCGGTCACCGACTGACACCGCACCTCCACCATGGGTTCGACAAACTTATAATCAGGCCCTTAGTATTCTGCATTCATACAGAGAAATATACTTTGAATAGGAAGAGGTCAAGCAGAACCAAATTTCAAGCTGCACCCGGGCAAGCAGTCATATATTTGAAGAAAGAGCTCAGCGATTGCGGGCATCCTGGCAAGCGGATCACATATATGAAGAAATCCCTCAGTGAATGCTGGCTGTCAAATGGAACCAACCTAGTGATATAAGTGGTTGACATGGGATACAACTGTGTATCACCCTTGCCAAATCAAATGCAGCAGTTGGGCTTGGTGATGATCACCTTGTTTAGACATAAACTCTTTTTTGGATTTGTTTGAGGTCCAGCAGGACAAACTGGATGATGGTTTCCAAGAGAGATTTTATATTATTGGTTACACATTGTGTGATAACTCTGTCAACAATTTTTGTGAGAAAAGAAAATCTTTGGGTTTGAACAAATACTATAGCTATATGAGAATTGTGCCTGGGGAGAAGGATTATCATGTGTCACTGTAGTCCACTACCACTTTTACCCACAAATCAAACAAATGGCCCACATATGTCAAATAGAAATTAGTTCCTTGAAGAGTTTTTCCATCTGGATTCTTCTACCCTGGTCACAGAGGGCCTCATTACGAAGGCGGTCAGTCGGACCGCTGACCGCCATTGTATCGGGCAGGAGACCATCCTACAATGAGTCAGGAGTTCCACCCACCCTATTTCAATATGACAACCATGGTGGGCGTTGGAGAGTTCTTTCTTCTAGTGAGGCTTGAGCTGCGGCCCAGGAAAAGAGCCGCAGCACAAGCCCCACTAGAAAAAAGCACTTTGTGCACATCCATGCACCATACTCCAGGCACCATAAGGTGCCTGGCATACAGTGCACGGTTGTGTGGGGGGCACTACATGTGCCCCACAGGCCACTTAGCAGTGTCCCATGGGGACATTGCTTGGGGCCCCCAAAGTCCGTTTCCGTCTGTCTTTTTATGGCGGTCGGACCACCATGAAATGCACTCAGAAAGGGACATCCTAATCCCTACAGCCATGCCTGTGCAGGCACCGCCTATATATGATTCCGACCGCCACCCTGGCGGCATCTTGTCGGAGGTGGCGCTCTTCCCCACGACAAATGGTCCGACCACCGGTATCATAAACCAGCGGTCGGACTGAAGGGCTGTCAGCCGGTTGAACCACCATCAGTGGCGGTCAGACCGGCATCCAAATGAGACCCAGAGTTCTCAGTAATCTTGAAATAACTTGAAGGAGTACCCTTCTCAAAAGTAGTCTAGGAATTCCACAGTCTTCCCAGATGCACCTCTGTTACCTTTGATTCTGTGAACTGGTAAATAGCCTGATTCGGTTTTGAATCTTTGCCAACTTCTTGGACTTTATGATCTCCTGAGGAGTGTCTGTCCCCAGCATGGGTGGGCAAAATCGCAGAAGATCAAATCGGAAAACTGTGTCTAGTGATTCTTTTAATCAGGGTTGGTTCTCAAGTGCCAATGGGTTAGGAATGGGTATTTAAAATAAAATGTATGAGATTGGTGGGTTAGCCTAATCAGATATCTAAAAGGTTGCCACACTGCTCACTCCCAACATTGTTACATCATGATGTGATTCCTACATGGGGAATATGACTAGTGTCAACAAAATAATCCCACTAACTTTTTCAAACATAGCTGAAGGAATATGTGTGGCTAGGAAGCTAAATTATGCAATCTAGGTTCAAGTACTCCTCCATTCCATCCTGAGTTTTGTCTATATTCCTTATGAAGTTCTAGGCCTAGTTCTTCAGTCACAAGTGTGAGCCTTATTAATTCACTCACACTGCTTCTGGGACATTATATTACATATGGCAAAACACAAACAATAAATTAGGTGCTGAAATTTGATTTCAGATTTAGGGCTTGATTACGAGTTTGACGGTGTGGGAGCGGGCTGCCCCGGCACCACCCCCCTCCCACACCACCAAACAGGGCAGCGCCTGCCTGCCCACCACATTACGAGTATTATTGTGACCTGGCAGGCGAGTGGTGTGGCGGTCCCACAGCAGTGCTGTAAAAAGACTCAAATGTGAGCCTTAATACTGCACCACTGTGGGACCGCTACAGCGCGTTCCAGCATGGCATGCCATCACGAGGGAACGTGGTTCCCTGGCAGTTGTGGCAGTCCAATGTTGGTCTGACCGTCAAAGTTGTAAAATGGTGGTCGGACCGCTGTTGCAGCGATGGCCGGACTGCCACCGCCGCGCCACCATGAGTTTGGCAGTCCACCGACCGCCAAACTCATAATCAGGCACATAATCTTTTCATGCCAAATTGAATCTAGGATTTAATTAATTCTCCACAAAACAACATACATAATAAGAATGATACAGAAAAAGTTTCCAATGTGTGTCATACAATGGAGATATTGACATGTTTCAGCATTTTTATCATTATGTAGCAGCCTTCCTCTAGTTCCATGGCAATCAATATATCAATCTATGGTCCAAAAATGGTACCAATCTGGGTTGTTTTAAGCAACCAGACTTCTTAAGTAGTTCTATGTTTAAGTAGTCCATAAGCGCTGAACCTATATGAGTTAATGAGCTAAAGAAATGAGATGGCAGACATATGTAACAGGGCTGATATTTTTACATTATTCTTGTTCTGGTAGAGCACTAACTCTAGTGCCACCCACTCGCATTTTGCATTGCATCCATTGGCCGACTTGTCTGAGCAGGGCAAAGAGACTGGATTACTGGCATCTATGGATAAGTATGTCCTGAGTTACAGATATGGGCGACAGCCATTATGATCATCTGGTTGACTAGCACAAGTGTTTTCAAAATTTATCTCTACAAATTGTTGCTGAAAGCAAGAATTAAAAAACATGAAAGGAACAAATCTGCATTGTGTACATAGATGTAGCACCATTAGTGTAAGAACTGGTGCAATACATTTGTAAGAAATACAATTACAGAAATAAAAATCCAGACTGAATGTCTCATGCCATCCTTTCATCTTGAGTTATCAAAGGTCAAATTGGCTATTTTTTGAGATTGCAAGCCATAATGAAAGGTTACATCTTCACAAAGGGCAAGTATTAACAGTTGAGACACATGAAACAATCTCAAAGGGAAGTGGCTCAAAGGCCTGAAAATATAATTATGTCTCTTGTCCCTGTATACCCACGCTTTAAAGGTGTTTATTCTTTAGCATACAGAATCACACTTTCAAGAGCATCGGTCACAAGGAGTTCCTCATATGGCATGATTGTCACGGATGTACTTGTGACAATGCCATAACACGGAGGCTATTCATACATAGGTAGAAGACATTTGGTGGCACATTCAATATGGGTTTATATACCAAACCTACTCACAGAAACATACTGCTACATATTTTGGCTATTACTCAAGAACTCTAAAATACAATTTGCCATTTGAGCAATTTTAATGAATCAGGCAAAATTGTGCTAACAAACAAAAATATTTCTGAACACCTGCACATTGAGGAAGAGCCTTAAGATAAGAGGTATCCCATTAAGGGGCCGATTCCGATCTCGGCCGGTAGGGCTCCGAATCGGATTCGGCTTTACCGGATCCGATTCGGAGCCCTGTTTCCCGACCGAACCGTACGCGGGTCCGGCCGAGCGAGTACGATGCGAAATCGCCGACCGACTCGTCCGGGCGTCCCGACCGCTCCGACCGACTCGCTCCCGGCTCGAACCGCTCCGACCGACTCGCTCGGACTCGACTCGCACCGCGCAATGGAGACGTTTCCCGGCCGGGTAAGTACGATGCGCGCCGCGGGCAGTCCGACCGAGCCGCGCACTCCGGCTCGTAAGAGCTGTCGGAGCCGTACTTTGGGGGTCCGTGTCGGACCCCCTGTGCGCGTAGCCGCGCGAAGTCGCACACAGGGGGACCCATGGGTCCCCCTACCTGTTCGTGTACGGCGCGAATCGCTTCGCCGCGTACCCGCTGTAGGGGCGCCCTTGTCCGACTCGCACCCATTGAGTCAATGGGAGCCCGCGTCACGCGTTGTACGACCGGCTCCCCATTGACATCAATGGGAGTCCGACCGACTCGAGTCCGATAACATACGGACGCATCGTACTCGTTCGGTCGGACTGCACGGGTCCGATTCGGTCGGAAATCTCTCCGGGTCCGGCTCGGTCGGAGAAATTTCCGGCCCGAATCGGAATCGACCCCTTAATTGTTAAGCAAATGTCTAAAAAGAGCTTGGTTCCCTTAAGGAAACTTACTTTGTCCTAAAGTCATATACCACACGACCCCTTAAAATTGTGAAGCCACATTTAGTTCAACATCAAAGTAAACAAAATGCCTATTAAAAGGTAATGGAACATCTATCAACCCTTAACCGGTGTAAACCCTTGTTTGCATTTCAGCGAGGTTGAAATTTAAGATACTCCTTAGTGAGGACAGTGTTCCATGGAACATAAATAATTGACAGAGATGTGGGGTTTTCTCAAATTTATGGGGCATTACAAACATGGAACATTTATAGGTGTGAATACAGGTAACAGCAAGGAGATACATATTAATGGGCAAGACCACATACAAAATTCATTTTTCAATTGTAACAGTAAACCCATTATTCATGCAATACTACAAGTGCATGCCAGTGTAACAAAGCCTACATAAGCTTGACTATGCAAGGATTGAAGAAACAGCTGAGACCTCATTTGAACTGCAGCATACTGAATGCCTTCCTGTTCAACAATACACTTACATCACTCTTCTAACTAAAATGGTCAGTTTAAGACGTTCTGAAATTTGATCAGAGAATGGGAAGTTTTGAGAGAAAGATATCAAATTTAGTAGCAAGATATATAGAAAATATATGAACTGTCATAACCTTATGTATAAACAACAAGGGTCATTTTGAGTGGTATAAGCCCATATGATCTCTGAGATCTAGTGATAATTGACTGATGGTAGTTACTCACAATCAATGCATATCCTTGGGCATCCGAGCTTTCTTGGTTGCCACTGCAAAAAAGGTGGAACCATCTTCAGGAATTTCTTTGCAAAATAATCCAACTTTTTTAGACTCAGGATGGGCCTCAAGGCCTCGCTCTTTCCAAAAGGTACCTATATGTTTCTGTGAGATCTCTGTAGTGTCTGTATGTCTCTTAATGTTTTATGCTTTTCGTTTATGTCTAAGGTCCTTTGAGTCCTATGAGTTCAGCGCCAAGGTACAAACTGAAGGGGTGATAGTTGTGCTTTAAAAATCCAAAAATATATAACATAAACTGTCACTGAAGAGCTAACCAGCCCTGATGAAATTGATCAGTTTATGGTGTAATGTACATATTTGTCTGTGATCTTTTCATAGATGAATAGATTTCTACATTTCCTTTCTAAAGAATCCAATAATCTTTGGCCGCGTGCTATATTTTTAGATCAGGATGAGTAAGAAAATTGATGAGAATAATGTATTGCATAACCTATAATGGCTATGATGTTACCATTTTCGTAAGAGTGCCATAATTTTTTTTTGCATGAAAATAACCACTAACGCTGGCAAGACCTTCTGAATAACTGCAAAGCAATGTTGTATGTTCTCATGACACTAGTGTAGTCCTTATGTGATATGCAAAAATATGTTTAGTGCTTACTTCGACTCCATTGCATTGTGCCAAAGTGCATAAGTACGATTGAAATTTACTAAAGGATAAACAGATATTACCATGGAAAAAGCAATATTGTAATTTCCACACAGATTACATTTCCCAATGCTTATGGATTAGATCGATTCTTGAACATGAATTGTTTTGAACTGAGGTTGTACTATCAGAAGTAACGCAAGCCACATTGTTTGGTTGCAATGCAAACAGTTTTAAAATCTATGTTTAGTACATTTTTAATCTTCACAATTATATATAAAGCTCTGCTGTCCTACTCTGCCTCCCACTAAGATGGTTCCCAATATGCGCCAGTTGTTACATCACTAGACCAATACTTATTCTGAGATACAAAGCGTTTTATAGAGAATCACCCTACCCAGATGATGTTTTGAGCACTATTACTTTCACGCAGATGCCCAGTCAATGAGTCATAGCATCTTCCTGTCAGCATAGTCTTAGCATGAAAGACAATGCACTGCATAATTGTTTTACTTGAGAACCCTTTAGATGATTGGAATGTTTTCCAAATCATTTTAAAGGCAAGACTTTGAAGAAGTGAGCAGCACTAACAACATATTTTTACTTATTTTTGATACCCTCGCCATGTAACCTGGTCTTAAGATCAAAATATGACAAATTAGCTTTTTCACACTTTAAAATACCAGGTTTTTCAATAGCCAACTGGGGTATCTGTCACCAACAATTGCAAGAAAATATATTTTTTCTGATTGAATGCTATAACGTTATATAGCCTCCTTTAACTTCCCCCTTATTTTCTACAGGTAACGTGCCTTCAGTAAGGCCTCACAACCACACCTTTTGCATAGCTGAACTTAATTCCAAGCCTGTCGTTGCATCATATGAGATAACACAATATTTTTACAGGCACATACCAATATTAGCCAGAAGCACTTGAAATTGTGTTTTATATGTGTTTGGACAAAATATTGTATAAAAAATATTGTGATACAAAAATATCATGTCAAGAATATCGGGATGTCAAAATATCATTGACAGGAATATCGAATTTAAGAATATAGTTTTAAGTGTTGTCTTTATTATCGTTGTAAAAAAGTATCTATTTAGAAAAGTGTTATTCTGTATGTATTTTGTAGTGTTTTTGATTTTGTATGTTTAATAATTTTTATTATTTGTCTTTAGTAAGATATTTTATTAAATATGACATTTTTGAAGTTTGTATTTTTAGTTGTATTAGTGTGTCCAAAAAAATAATATTTTTTGGGGGAGCGGGATGTTATCGTTATATATAATTTAAATGTAAGGTTAATTATTTTAATGGCATGCAAATTAATATTGTAAAATATATAATTTATTTTGATTTAAAAAAATGTAATTATTTTGAATGTATATTTATGATATTAAATGTAAAAACATTTTTTATTGTAGATAATTAATTATTGTTGTGGTAATAGTTTGATTGAAGGTTCCTTTAATATATGATTGATCTAGAAAAGGGTGTTGAGAGTGAGGATGAGTGTATTTGTGGAACACAACATTTTACCAAAGGGAGATTTTATTTTATTGTCATAGACATTCCACCATGGTATTTGGAATTTGGGATGGTGTCTGTGTCCTGACCTACATAGGGGCCGATTCCGATCTCGGTCGGAGGCGCACCCAATACCATTCGGTCGGGAAAAAAGCCATGCGAAAGCCTGTTTCCCGACCGATCCGTACAGCAGACCGAACGACTAAGTACGATGCGCACAACAGCAAAGAATCCGGCCGAGCCGTACTCACCCAAACCAGGTCCTGTTCTCCGACCGAGGCGAATCCGGAAACGCCGAATCGAGTCGCACGGAAGGAAAAATGCAGCCCCGTCCGGCCGGACAAGTACGATGCGCTTTCCGTACGCGCCAAACCCGTCGCTACGCACGGCACGTCAAAGCATCCGGGAGAGGCGCACATAAGCTCCGATTCGCGCCACAACATATCCACGGCTCCGAGACGAACACGGCAGCGACGAGGGACGACGCGAGCGACGAGGACGAGGCGAGCGACGAGGACGACGCGAGCAACGAGAAGGACGAACGACACGAACCAACCATGAATCCCTTCGTCCCGATCATACCAATATTCTACATTTACTACCGGAACAGGCACGGACGCATACGGCGCAGAAGGTAAGCCAGACACCAACCACAAAACACATACAACACGTACACGACACATCACACACACACACAGGGATGCAGAATATACTTACACCAGCAACAGCAGCACCATAGGGGCGGGATGCCCATCACCAATGCCACATATGCACACAGGGGCCTGAATGCGCACCACCACCCCTACCCAGGGGGGGCAGGATGCCTACCACCACTACCACCCTTACCCAGGGGGGCTGGATGCCTACCACTAGTACCACCCTCACCCAGGGGTGCAGGATGCCTACCACTACTACCACCCTCACCCAGGGTGGGCTGGATGCCTACCACTACTACCACCCTCACCCAGGGGGGGCAGGATGCCTACCACTAGTACCACCCTTAGCCAGGGGGGGCAGGATGCCTACCACTAGTACCACCCTTAGCCAGGGGGGGCAGGATGCCTACCACCAGTACCACCCTCACCCAGGGGGTGCAGGATGCCTACCACTACTAACACCCTTAGCCAGGGGGTGCAGGATGCCTACCACTACTACCACCCTCACCCAGGGGGGGCTGGATGCCTACCACTACTACCACCCTTAGCCAGGGGGGGCAGGATGCCTACCACTAGTACCACCCTTAGCCAGGGGGGGCAGGACGCCTACCACTACTACCACCCTCACCCAGGGGGGGCAGGATGCCTACCACTACTACCACCCTTAGCCAGGGGGGGCAGGATGCCTACCACTACTACCACCCTCACCCAGGGTGGGCTGGATGCCTACCACTAGTACCACCCTCACCCAGGGGGGGCTGGATGCCTACCACTACAACCACCCTTAGCCAGGGGGGGCAGGATGCCTACCACTAGTACCACCCTTAGCCAGGGGGGGCAGGATGCCTACCACTACTACCACCCTCACCCAGGGGGGGCAGGATGCCTACCACTACTACCACCCTCACCCAGGGGGGGCAGGATGCCTACCACTACAACCACCCTTAGCCAGGGGGGGCAGGACGCCTACCACTACTACCACCCTCACCCAGGGTGGGCTGGATGCCTACCACTACTACCACCCTTAGCCGGGGGGCAGGATGCCTACCACTAGTACCACCCTTAGCCAGGGGGCAGGACGCCTACCACTACTACCACCCTCACCCAGGGGGCAGGATGCCTACCACTACTACCACCCTTAGCCAGGGGGGCAGGACGCCTACCACTACTACCACCCTCACCCAGGGGGGCAGGATGCCTACCACTACTACCACCCTTAGCCAGGGGGGCAGGATGCCTACCACTACTACCACCCTCACCCAGGGTGGGCTGGATGCCTACCACTAGTACCACCCTCACCCAGGGGGGCTGGATGCCTACCACTACAACCACCCTTAGCCAGGGGGGCAGGATGCCTACCACTAGTACCACCCTTAGCCAGGGGGGCAGGATGCCTACCACTACTACCACCCTCACCCAGGGGGGCAGGATGCCTACCACTAGTACCACCCTCACCCAGGGGGGCAGGATGCCTACCACTACTACCACCCTCACCCAGGGGGGCAGGAAGCCTACCACTACTACCACCCTCACCCAGGGTGGGCTGGATGCCTACCACCAGTACCACCCTCACCCAGGGGGGCAGGATGCCTACCACTAGTACCACCCTCACCCAGGGGTGCAGGATGCCTACCACTACTACCACCCTCACCCAGGGTGGGCTGGATGCCTACCACTACTACCACCTCACCCAGGGGGGCAGGATGCCTACCACCACTACCACCCCCACCCATAGGATGGACAATGCATGACACAACCAGCACACCACAACCTAGGGAATGCAAGAAGAAGACATCCCCCAACACCATGACAAGCGTGTGTAGACTGTGTCAAATGCCTACAACACCGAACATGACTTCGAACATACAATGTGACCCCCTAGCACATGTGCCACACAAATATGTGTGTGGCACACACAACGCAAGCAGGCCATGACCATTGTGGCAATGGGGTCCAAACCCCCATCATCACAGTGACCAAAAGGCAAGTGTGGGGTCTTTAGCTGCAGCACATTTTGAACATTGTGGCAATGGGGTCCAAACACCCATCATCACAGTGACCAAAAGGCAAGAGTGGGGTCCATAGCTGCAGCACATTTCGAACATTGTGGCAATGGGGTCTAAACACCCATCATCACATTGCCCAAAAGGTAAGTGTGGGTTCCATAGCTGCAGCACATTTTGAACATTGTGGCAATGGGGTCCAAACACCCATCATCACAGTGACCAAAAGGCAAGAGTGGGGTCCATAGCTGCAGCACATTTTGAACATTGTGGCAATGGGGTCCAAACCCCCATCATCACAGTGACCAAAATGTAAGTGTGGGGTCCATAGCTGCAGCACATTTCGACATTGTGGCAATGGGGTCCAAACACCCATCATCACATTGCCCAAAAGGTAAGTGTGGGGTCCATAGCTGCAGCACATTTTGAACATTGTGGCAATGGGGTCCAAACACCCATCATCACAGTGACCAAAAGGCAAGAGTGGGGTCCATAGCTGCAGCACATTTTGAACATTGTGGCAATGGGGTCCAAACCCCCATCATCACAGTGACCAAAAGGTAAGTGTTGACAAAGTAAGAGGTGCAACTGCCAAACTGCATGGATGATTCCTGCTCACAGAACAACAAACACATCAGTGGCAAAGTAGTGTATGTGTCCCATTGCAACATAAATTGGGGAGCCAAATCCTGCAGTGCAAATAAGACATAACTTTGGCCATGTGCAGACAAACAACACCCATGGGGGCTGACACCGTCAACAATCATCAATGACACAATGACAGAAGTGACCATCCGAATGCAGACCCACTTATTTGCACCAATGGGCACACACATGCAGATACCCTGTGGAGACTGCAGATGTGAGGCGAACAGATACCATACCATGGCAGCAATGGGACACACAATCAACAATTAGCACCAAATGAGGGCTCTCGTCCCATCAACCTGGTCATGGAAGTGCCAACGGAATCATCAGCACAGATCCAACACACTTGTATAGCAATGTTGCACTGACAACACAGATGAGTCCTTCCCCATTGATGCCCAAACCTGCATGTTCACTGGAGATGGCCACACGGTCAGGGAAGTAGACGAATTGAACAATGGCAGGCACAACAGATGTGCAGGGGTGGAAGCCACAGATGTGAAATTGCCAATCTAAGTAGGAAATCCCATTGCCAAATACTGAACACATGACACCCTCAGATGCTGCTATGGATGACATGGATACACCACAGGATAGGACACATTCCCCCTGGACCACATGGGTTCCTGCACAGTAACACTTCATTATCATGAGACCAAATATCACCATCACTGCAGCAAGGGCATGGTTAGCATCATCAACATCATGTACATCAGAAGCAAAAGCACTAGAGAACAGAAAGTTGCTTTATTCAGCATATGTGGCATTAAAAGTAGAAGTCCGGTAGAACATAAACAAAGGCCAATGGCCAGTCCATCAACAAAGTCACAAGTGGGTGACAGTGGCAGATGCCACCCTACACATGCCTGCACAAAACCAGGGACAATCCACTAGGAGGGGCAACCGGGGGGTAGGCCAGGCACCGCAGGGACAGGATCAGGGCTCACCAGGAGGAAGCAGGGAAGGGGTGGTGGGTGCTGGAGAGCCACTGACAACTGCAGTGGAGGTGTCTGACATGGTGTGTGCCGGCACAACTGGGGGGCATGGCTCAGATGTTGTGGGTGCCGGCACGACTGCAGTGGACCCTGCAGATGGAGTGGACAGGTCCGCCACTGCAGTGCCCAAGTCAGACAGGGTGGTAGTGGACTCCACTGCAGTGCCTACCACCAGGGGAGGAGAATGGGGAACAGGCAAGGTGGGCTGGACAGAGGGGAGGACACCCTCACCACATCAGTGGCACAGACAAGCGCAGAGGGGGTGTTGTTCCGGGAGAGCAAGTGGCAGGGGAGAAGGCCGGAGCCTCTTGGGGATGGTATATCTGTGGGTGGGGAACCTGGGGCAGGGTGTGGTGGGGGCACCTGTGGAGTGGGGGCCTGAGGGATGGAGGAAGGAGACCTGGTGCTTGAGCTGCAGGGCGGCGGCGGGGTCTTGCTCTTAGCACTCCGGGGGACTTGCGGGTGGGGGCCTCAGTCTGTCTGCGCCTGGGGGAGGGTGTCCGGGGGCGAGGGGCACTCTGCTCCGTGTGGGGGGGCTTCCTCTTCCCCCTGGATGCTGGGGCAGCTGGATCGGAGGGGAAGAGGCCGAGGTCACTGAGGAAGAGGCGCTGGGTCTTTGGGGTTGCAGGTGAGGCAAGGGAGGGTGCTTTGGAGGGAGAGGCAACTGAGGACTGCGCAGTGCCCGTGGATGCGTGTGTGTGTACCAGGGCCCCATCCCCTGTGAGTCTGGTTTCAGTCCCCTGACTGTGCGTGCGTGTGCGTTTAGTTTGTGGCGTGTGTGTCTGTGTGCTGGACGTGTGTGTGCTGGTGTGTGCCTGTGCCGGTGTGTGTGTGCTTGGGACGGGTAAGGTGCTGGGGAGTGTGGATGGAGCAGAGGCAGGAGGGGTGAGGGACTGTCTGAGGAGGGACACTGCTGCCGTCAGGGAGGAGTCCATGGACCTGTTGCCCCTCTGTAGGTCAGACATGCCCGATGAGATGCCCTCCATGAACGACACCAGCTGAGTCAACAGTGCGGTGTGCGCATGGAGGACACTCAGCATGGCTGTCTGCCCTACATGGAGCTGGCGAAGGAGGTACACAGGCTCCTCACTCAGGGCAGCAGGGGACACAGGGGCAGGGGTGCGGTGCCTGGGCCAAAGGAGACACGCTCCCGAACATGGGAGCCTCCACGGACCTGGGGAATGGGAGCCGATGGGAGGGCGGTGGTGGTGCTGGTGGTGGCGGGGACAGCAACACTAGCTGGGGTGTGGTGGCTGCTGACACCCGCCTCCACAAGGGAGTCATCCTCCGAGTTGCTCTGGTCCTCAGCTGAGGTGGATGGTGCTGAGGACTCCTCGGTGTGGCTCCCTCGCCCTCCGTGCCACTGGGTCCCTCCGACCACTACTCGGCTGCTGACCCAGTCTGGCTCTCTGGCTCCTCCTGGTCCGTGGAGCTGTCCCCTTCCGTGGCCGTGGATGTATCTGCAAACAATGGGGAAACAGACAGACATCAGTCACCTGCACCAAACGCACACACCACTGTGAGCACAGCACATTACAGAGCAAGCCCTGGCATCATTAGTTGTACATTGCTAAAAGTGCCCTAACTGAACAGGAGAAGCCAATTGTCAGTCTGATGCCAAGCATGGCACTCACATCCCACATGGCCTTGCACCCATCTGTCTGGTGTCTGTTGGATTGCAACACCCCAGTGTGGACACATGCACCAAGTACACAGTAGTTGGACAGTGCAGAGGACACGGTGTGGCATGTGGACATGCACACATCACAGCTCTTGCCACTGAGTCAGTACAGGTTTCCGGATGAAAGGGATGCCCAGAGTCAAATAGGAAATGCATGTGATGCATACCAGCGACAGACACCATGATGCACCCATGTCCTGATAGCCAGCGCCACTATGGTGTGCATGTAGCACATGTCACTCCCCTGCAGGACCACCAATAAGTTGACACATGCCATGGCAGAGGCATGACTGCTAAGTCATACATCACTGTCTCAGTGATGTATGACTTAGCAGCCAGACAACAACACTATGCACTGTGTCACAATAGTAGGTCATGGGGAATGCAAGTCCTGGAGCTGCACAAGTGCACATGTACATCCCCCACAGAACACATCATCTTAACCCTCATCTGTCCAGGTCACACCTATTGGACATATGGGAGACCTGTGACACTACCCTCGGAACCTGAGCCCCTCACAATTTGCTGTGAATGGGGAACAGCTGCCTGAACTTCACATTCGCATACCCCAGTCTGCACGGGCAGCTGATCAAACACCTATGTGACACACAAGTATCGTCTCCTATGGTCACATCTCCAGGGGCATGCTGAGCCCCTACCAAGAAACACCCCAGCAGTCCTGGCAAGTAATCCACAGCACACTGACACAGAGGCAGACACCTGAGGGGTCAAATCACTGTGCACAATGTGTCAGCTGATACACGGGAGTGGGAGTACAGAGTGCATTGCATGGCCTGGAGTAGGCATGACTGTCCTGCTCCACATGAATGAGGGATGTGCCCTGGACAGTGGATAGCTGGCTATGTATGTGTGACACACGTAATCTGCACACTCCTGGGGCCCAAACATTGTTCCCACCCGCTGCATGTGCGTGTGCCACATACCCCTGTCACATGTGGTGGCTCACCTCAGCAAGTGGACCGCATATCAAAGCAACACACAGATCACATGTCCAAACCCAGGCGTTGTGTGAACAATGGACCCACCCATGATGCCCACAACAGAGTTAGGGAAACAGATGCTGTCCCCCACCTTTAGTGAAGCAAACTGCAAGGACACAGTCCCAAGTGACACAATTCCCTGAATGTAAGGGCCACACCTGGGTATCAGATGAGCAGTGGGCAGTGCACAATAGAGGGACATGGCTCCTGGACAACATGACTGCTGCACTGTGGCAGTTGAACCAGGCCAGAGGAGGGCACAAAGCATGTAATACAGAGTTCACAGTGCAGTCTTTGACTCACCCCCTCCTTGCTGCTGTCTGGCCTTCAGCTGCCCATCCAGGTCTGGAAACACCACCGCCAGGATCTGGAGCATGTGGGGGTCAGGGTCCGTGTTCCGCCCCTCCTGCGAGGAGGCGACAGCTTCAGCTGGACCCATGCAATCCTCCGGGTCCAGCCCCGAAGGTCCTGCCACCTCTTCTGGCAGTTGCGGATCCGGCGCTTGTAGACCCCCACGGACCGGACAGCCCGGACGATGTCTTTCCAGATTTCCTGCTTCCGATGGGCATTAACCTGTCAGGATGACAAAGTGAAAAGGCCATTACCACACATGCAACATATCCGTGCATGACACAGTTGTATATACATGTCTCAATCACAGGGGCACATGATGTACACAGGCAGTGCAAAGCTGACCATGGACAGTTTGCCAGACGTCACTACATGGTATCATTGCATGGGAAGTAAAACCATGTTCAAATGCACTGTCACTGCACCATACCTGTCCAGTGCAAGTCACTACACACTATGGGGGTGACAACTACTCAGTGAGCCTGCTAGCCAGTGGCGTGCAGACTCTCAGCCTTGCTAGTCACACAAAATGCACATTCAGAAAGGCAGTGCACAGAACACTCACCTGCTCCCCTGGTGTCCCATACAGCTTGCTGTACTGTGGAAGTAGGCTGTCCAGCAGGGCCTGGTTCTCTTCAAGGCTGAAGGCTGGGGCTCTCTCCACAGTACGTGCCATTGCAGGGTCCAGAGGGGCAGAGACAGCAGCAGTGCAGTGGCAGATGTCGTCCTGGAGCATGTAGTGCAGGCAAGTGAGCTCTCAGGGGAACAGCCAGCAATATATATGTGCTGGAGAGGCAGATACTGTCCCTTGTGTCCAAAGTGATAGGTCCAAGTCGTTTGCATCTTCTGAATCTGGCCAATCCATGGAATAGCAGCACCAAAACACGCCCACAGCATCCTTCAAATCCTCAACTTCATGACATACATGATTTTGCAACATTGTTGTGGGTGACCAACTGAATTTCCAGCAACCGACTCGTTCGAAATTCGAAAACGCGTCCGTTGCCAGGCAAGCCCATTGTCAATGGGTGCGCACCGATCGGTCCATTGCGGTACAACGCGCACAGAGGTACAACGCGTACCCACACACATTGATTGCAATGGGCCGGCCGGAGGCACCGATCGGTCCATTGCGGTTCAACGCGCACAGGGGTACAACGCGTACCCGACACATTGAATGCAATGGGCCGGCCGGAGGCACCGATCGGTCCATTGCGGTTCAACGCGCACAGGGGTACAACGCGTACCCGCACACATTGAATGCAATGGGTCGGCCGGAGGCACCGATCGGTCCATTGCAGTTCAACGCGCACAGGGTACAACGCGTACCCGCACACATTGAATGCAATGGGCCAGCCGGAGGCACTGATCGGTCCATTGCGGTTCAACGCGCACAGGGGTACAACGCGTACCCGCACACATTGAATGCAATGGGCCGGCCGGAGGCACCGATCGGTCCATTGCAGTTCAACGCGCACAGGGGTACAACGCTGCACCCGCACACATTGAATGCAATGGGCCGGCCGGAGGCACCGATCGGTCCATTGCAGTTCAACGCGCGACAGGGGTACAACGCGTGCCCGCACACATTGAATGCAATGGGCCGGCCGGAGGCACCGATCAGTCCATTGCGGTTCAACGCATCACTGTACATGTGACTGGCATATGTCAGCATGCCTGTCTCAGATGGACATATGCCAGCCACAGATAGCTCCCAGGGAGTGAGGGGCACACCTACATCACGACAGCCTGTCCAAACTTTATCCTAAGGCATGTAAGGATGCATTTCCTATTGTGTGTATGTTGGTGTACATGTTGTCCTGTGGGTGTCACCTGTGGGCAGCCACCCCCAGGCTGTGCACGTGTTCATGGGGACAGGATCCTGGGTGTTAAGTGTACATGACCACTGTGATGTGCAACTGTTCATATCTGTGCATGTGCCATGGTCACATTTCACAGTGGTGTATGTGTATGTCATGTCACATACCCCGTGAGTCCCATGTGGGACGGTATGTTTGAGCCAGGGTGTCCCAGTGGCACAATAGTGATGGTCCTCCACAGTCTTTGTGCATGTAATGTTTACAATGTCTCTGATTTCATGTGCACAATGGGAGACAGTCTCCACATCCACGTTGAGTGTGCATGGACTCTGATTTTGTGCGTGTGTGTCACAGATGTCCATGTCTGTCCTGCCGTGGCAAGTGGGGCCACTACCTGTGGGTGTCATGGTTGTTTTGCTGTGGTGTATACATGATACTCCATGTGATGCCAGTGTCCATGTGGCATTACAGGGTCCCTGGGAATGTACCTGTCGTTGAGCTGTGGTGCCTGGGGCACATCTGTCCTCACATGTCACTGTGGGGGTTATTGTGACACGGCAGCAGGAGATGGGAACTGTGACACAGCCTCATGATATCCAATGGGCCAACCTGGGACTAATTGATGCCACCTGTTGGACCGTGTTGACAGATGTTGGCCATGTATGTACCATACATGTCCTTCCGGTACTGCACACTTCATGTAGTTGTGCATCATAATGATGTATGTTGGGATCTTCAGTGTGTTCAATGCCGCATATGTGGGGTGACTGACAATCTTGCTTACTTCTCCTCTGCACTGCAGGGCTCCTGCTGTCCATCGGCCATTCCCAGACCTGGCAACGATGGTGGAACGGGACAGCATCCGACGGTACCGCTTCACCAGGCAGCTGATTGAGGATTTGGCAGTGCAGTTGTCCCCACATTTGCAGCCTGGCCGGCCGTATCCTACAGCGCTGAGCCCCAAGGTGAAGGTGATGGCAGCCCTACACTTCTTTGCCACTGGTACCTTCCAACATACTGTGGCGACTGCTGGTGGGATGTCACAGACCATGTTCAGCCGTGTGCTCCGCGATGTTTTGGCGGCAATGTTGCTCTTCCTGAACCGGTACATCTATTTCCCTAGACTGCGACGACTCACTGACGTGAAGAGTGACTTTTGTGCCCTGTGGAGGATGCCGCATGTCATTGGCTCCATTGATGGGACACATGTGGCTTTGGTACCACCACAGGCCCAGGAGCAGGCCTACCGTAACCGCAAGCACTACCACTCGGTCAATGCACTGGTGGTGTGTCTTGCAGACATGACCATCACACACGTGTGTGCCCGTTTCCCTGGTTCAGCACACGATGCCTTTGTGATGAGGAGTAGTCGCATCCCCAGGATGATGGCACAGATGCAGAACCAGCGTGCCTGGCTTGTCGGTGTGTACTGACTTTGTGCCATTGTGTGTGATCTGATCTCTAGTATTCCGCCCACTTTTCCAAGTCAGCTAATGTGCACTTGTCTGTCCGTAGGTGACTCGGGATACCCCAACATGCCGTGGTTGTTGACACCCCTCAGGAACCCTGTGACACCAGCCCAGATGCGCTACAATGAGGCACATGGTCGGACCAGGAGAGTGATTGAGCGGACCTTTGGTCTCCTGAAGAGCCGCTTCCGCTGCCTGGACAAGACCGGAGGGTCCCTCCCATATGCCCCAGCGAAAGTGTGCAAGATTATCATCGTCTGCTGCATGCTCCACAACCTGGCAGTGCGGAAGGAGTTGCCTCTCATCCAGGATGACAATGACCAACATCCGCCACCTGTGGAGGATCCTGGCCTGGACCACGATGCCAGTGACGATGATGATGATGATGGTGATGGTGATGTCCGCACACAGCTCATCACCAACTTCTTTAGCTGAATGTGAGTATCCTGAGGTGTCATGTCAATGATGTGAGTTGGCATGATGTGTGGGTGGTGCTCTGGTGCTGTTGGAGTGTGTCCATGGGCTACTTGACTGGATGTGTGTTGCGATGTGTGGTGACAGGTGGGCTGTACTCCCCAACAGTGTTGACATGCTAACTTGGTTCTGGGTGGGTATCTTGTAACATGTATTGTGCATGAGTTTTGCTGTTCTGTCCTGTACTCCATTGCTTTTGACTGTGTGTCATTTCTGTCCTTCACAGGGTACTTTCAGATTCGTTTGGTCAACTGTGTCCACCGACTGACGTGATTGCACATCCAGGCTGGTAGCTGTTGTGTCCCTACAGGTGATGTGCGCCACACCCATGGACTTCCTTCCGTCTACAGTTGTTGACTGTGTGCCCGCTGCCAGGTGGGGTTACCTTGCATCTGTAGTGGTTACGGCATGTTGCAACTGTGTAATAAACCTGTGCTTCACTTTGTGATGTGCGTTGTCTGTGGTCACACATTTGACTGCCATTTGCTTACTGCACCTGTGGGCTACTTGACTACAACTGGGAATGGGTGTGGTGTCTGTGCATTGCACCTTCTTCCCTGGCAACATCAGTGTAGGCAATGAGTCAGATGGCCTAGGTGTGTATGTGTTGTGTAGCCCTGCTGGTGTGTCTCCCTCATGTGTGTCACGTTGCCTGTACTCACATGCCTGTGTTGTCCTTGCTGTTGCAGTTCGCATACACAGTGTAATTTTGCAGTTCATCATCCCCATAACAGCACCCACGTTGGAATCACGACAGAGGCAAGTATGGTGTATTAGTGTGTTTATTGTGATACATTTGTGTTAATAGTGCATAGGATGGGTTGTGCTGTACATAAATCTTGCAATCCCAAGTTCCTAGGTGAATTGAAAGTCCTGGTAGACAGGATCCCCAGTATCGGGGCCACAGTTGTCTGACACATTGGTCCAACTTGTACTCCCCATGCAATGTGTGGGAGTACTGTTGCCGTCAACAGGGTGAACAGTCTGTGCACAAAGGCGAACATCCAGAACAGGTTCAGGCTTCCTGGGAGTTGCGCTTGGCCATCGGCCTCTCACTTTTCCCTCCTCGGACGACCCCTCTTCTTGGGGGGGGCCCTCAAGTACAGGCTGCTGCGGTGCAGGGGACTCTCCGCCAGATTCCTCCTTCCTCCCTGTGGCAGTTGCAGTTTGTTCGGCACCAGATGTTGTTGGCACACAGGGAGGTGTGGACTGGTTGCTGTTCATCTGGCGGAGGCATTGTAAAATGTCCCTGTGCACCGCCGTCATCTCATGCAGTGCATCCCACTTGGACTCCACGCGGACATGTGTGAGTCCACACGGGACATGTGTGACTCCACGTGGGACATGTGGGAGTCCAAGCGGGCATGATGGGCAGCCTGCTGCTGTTTAATGTCTCTGAGGAGCCCCACTACCTGGCTGAGCTCTCCGGTGCTGGACTGGTACGCATCAGCTATGCGTACCAGTTGTGGGTCATCATGCACACCAGCAACGTCTGCAAGCAGCGACCTCTGTCTCCCACCCCTCCCACCACCCCTGCTGACATGTGCAGCGTGTGCAGTGGCACGCACAGATAACCCTGGTCCACCTTGGGGGTTGGTGGTGGTGGTGGTGTCCATGGCCCCAGGTTGGTCCAGGGTCACTGTGCTGGTGTTGCTCCTTGTTCTGTCCATGTCGGCAGGGATGGTATTCGTGGTGACAGTCGTTGGAGGGGTGGGTGCAGGGGATGCAGCTGGTGGTCCTGCTGGTGCTGCAGCTGGTGGTCCTGCTGGTGCTGCATGTTGACTTGCACCGGATGTGCCAGGTTGTTCTTCATCATCCGAGGAGGACAGAGGCTGTACGACGCCAGTGAGCTCGGCATCCTCTTGAGCCTGGGACTGGGACTCCTCAGCGTCCGCTGCTGTGTCCCCATCATCACCTGTTTTTGGGAGACACAAACAATGTATGTTATGTTTCTGCAGGCATCAATGGTTGACACACATGACAGTTGTGACTGTGCCTCTGGGTGCGGGCCTGTACATTGCATTGTCCTAAGTCGTCACAGTCAGGGGTTGATATTGTTGTGGCACATTGTCCTGCATTATTTGGGCATTTCTATGTATTTTCTGGGGTGTGAACATGGTCTGCATTGGTTGTGTTTGGTTGACAGCCGGCCCTCCTTCCCACCCACCCAGCCAGTCAGTTATGCCACCATGGACTGTGCTTGCATTGCAGGGAATGGAAGTTGTCTCTCAGGATGTCAGTCAGTGGTGTCCTGCTGTTTGTTGGTGCACATTTGTCAGCAGGGCCTTGTGCTCCCCACAGCAGTAGCCAGTGTCAGCCATCTTGTGAGTCCTTCTCCACTCCCTGTGATGTGAGCATTGTTCAGGGTGGTGTTGATGGGACAGTTGTGGGGGTGAGCTATGTCTGTGACTATGACTCCCATCATGCCATTGCCTCCACCCCACTTCCCAGCATTCCCATACTTACTTGCATTTGTGTGGAGTTCAGTGTGTGTGGGTGTGAGAGCAATGGCAAGATGGCTGACAGTGGTGTCCTGCTGTTGGTTGGTGTGCAGTACCCAGCATGCCCTTGTGCTCCCCACGACACAGCAACAGTGTCAGACATCTTTGATGGGCCTTTCCACTCTCTGTGGGATGTGCATGCGTGAGTGTGAGCTTGCTGGGCCATGTGGTGGGGGATGTAGAGCTGTGACTACGACTCCCATCATGCTATTGCCTCCTCCCCCCTTCCCAGCATGCCCATGCTTCCTTCCTTTTGACTCTGCTTCCCTGTTGGGTGGGCTGGCTGTGCTGACAGGATGGCTGGGAGTGTTGTCCTGGCAGTTGTTTGGCTAAGAGTCCCAAGAGTGTCCCTGTGCTTCACACAACATGACCCAGGGTGGTGGTTCTTTGTGGGATCTTGTGTTAGGATGGGGGGCATTGCATTCTACCAGGTGGGTTCTGTGGAGTTTGTGTTGGGGGGGGGGTGTGAGGGGAGGTGCTTGTGACTATGGTCAGTGCTGCAAGTCCTCCTTCCCACCCAGCTAGCCAGATATCCCACCATGGAACGTGCTTGCATTGCAGGGAGTGTAAGTTGTCTCTCAGGATGTCAGTCAGTGGTGTCCTGCTGTTTGTTGGTGCACAGTTGCCAGCAGGGCCTTGTGCTCCCCACAGCAGTAGCCAGTGTCAGCCATCTTGTGAGTCCTTCTCCACTCCCTGTGATGTGCGCATGGTTCATGGTGGTGTTGATGGGACAGTTGTGGGGGGGGCAATATGTGTGATTGCGACTCCCATGATGCTATTGGCTACACTGACTTGGCCAGCATACACAGAATTCCTTCCTTTGAGTGGTCTTCACTGTGTGTTGGTGTTGTTGTGGTGGCTACATGTGTTTGTTAGTTCTATTTGTGCCACTGCCTAGCTGTAGTTGTAGTTGTGTTTGTACATGTGTTGGCACAGTTGGATGTGACTTTTTGGATGGCATGTGTTGTGTTTATCTGACTGACATACATATTTTGGGATGATTCTGTTCTGGTTGCTTTGTAATTGCTATGAGTGCATGGTTTGACTCTCCCCTTGACAGTGATGTGTGTGTTTTGTGGCAGTATATTGTGTACATTTGTTGTGTACTCACCAGGCTCTGGGATGTCCTCTAGTCCATATACGCTCACTGGCGGAAGGATGGCCCGCACCTTCTCCTCCCAGGGCCTGAGGTATATTGGCTTGGCAGGAGGGCCACTGCCGGTGTGTTGGCTGTTGATGTAGTCTTGCGTCAGCATTTTCCGTACCCTCCTGCGCACGTCATACCACCTGTTCTGGATGTCGGTCTTTGTGCGCCGACATGGTGATTGGGCGTTCACCCTGTTGATGATCCTCTCCCACATCTTGGTTTTCTGCGACATGGGGGTCTGTTGGACCAGTGTGCCAAACAGCTGTGGCTCCACCCTGAGGATCTCGTCTACCATGACTTCCAATTCACTATCTAGGAACTTGGGATTCTTCTTGGGGGGCATGATGATGGTTGGTGATGGTGGGTGATGTGTGTGTTGGTGTGCAGGTGAGGGTGTGTGAGTGTGTGTTTTGCTGGGTGTATGTGAGGTAGGTATTTGTTGGTGTGCTGATGGTGTGTGGCTTGTGTGAGGGATGAGCTGTGGGTGTGTGGTTGCTTTCTCTTGGGTGCTGGCAGTGGAATGGCATTTGCAAAGGCTCATGGTAGTGATTTGTGTCCTTTATATAGGTGGAGTTGTGGGTGTGTCTTTGTTCTCTGTCCCCACCCCCTCAGTATTTATTGGCTTGATAATTGCTTGTTTGGCCTTTTTTGGGTGATTTTTCCTTTGTGCTGTTTGTGTATGTTGGAAACGTTCTTGTGACCGAGTCGGACCCTGCATTGGTCTCGTACGGTGTTCTCCGTTTCGTTCACGCTGTGTTTGTGCAGTTTTCTATGCTGCGTATGCGTCGGTCGCGGTGTATTGTGTTGCTTCGGCTCGGTTTTGTATGCGTGTCGGTCGTACGGCTTGTCCTCCGTCCGGCTCGGTCGTGGTTTTCGCGCCTTGCATCGTACTTTGCGTTTTGGAGTTCGCGTGTACGTTTCGGTCGGATTTGTTCCGGGTGCGTGTCGGTTGGTTGTATTCGCGTGTTTTTCCGGCCGGATTGCTGTTTTCCGTGCGGCTCGGTCGGTCGACTTGGTTTCGGTACGTGTCGGTCGGATTTTTCGCGCCTTGCATCGTACTTGGCGTGTCGTGCGCCACGGGTACGTGTCGGTCGGTATTTTTTCCGGATCCGAGTCAGTCGGTGCTTTTTACGGCCCGAATCGGAATCGACCCCATAGTCTGCAAACCCAAGTATCTTCAAAATAATTTATTAGGTGGCTTAAATTGTGTTCGTTTTGTTGGCAGAAAGAGCTTTCTATTAGTAAATTGTAGCGGTTAGCTACCTGAGTGACAGGGTCATAGGATAGTGCTATAATTTCTTTTGTATTTCAAAAGCAAATGGCTATTTGTAGCATATTCTACACTTAGGGCTAAATTAAGAGAATTTGGCAGATCGGTGGTGCGTCGGAGCAAACCGCCGCCACACTGCTCTGCCAAAGCTCACGCTTCTCACCCGCCAGATAACGACTTATTCGTAGTCTGGCAGGCAGGCAGCATGGCAGTTCCCATTGCGGTGCCCTTTAAAAGGCGGCGGTGCCTTTTAAAAAGGCACAATGGGAACACCTCACATGGTTCCTGCACAGCATGGACTCGTAAGTCCATGCCATGCAGGAACCTATGTGCATGTGATCCAGCGCCAATCAGGGATCGATAATCAATAACAACACAATGATACAGGCCCATACACTTTTACCCAACGCAACATGCGAAGATCCACTGAAAGACGCTGTGAGTTTCAAAACTATGAACACTTGAAATCAGTTGTTCATTATACAGGCTTGTATCTAACACTCTAAATACCTAACTGAGCCTGCATATCAACTTCTTTCCTCTGGTCGATGGACCTAAAGTTGAGAAGTTGATGGTAATAATAAGTACTATCTATCTATCTATATTATTAAATAACCACAAACTCAGTATAAGGTTAATAATGTTTATCACCAAATAATGTAGGAAATAAGAGCTCAACATGTACAGATTCACAAGGCAAACATTGCATTAATCACAGAGAGAGAGAACATTTATCAATGCAAACAGTGTCAAACTCATATCAAAATGAATAAATGCACATGAAGGAGTGGATAGGCGAAGAGACAATAGTTTCAGAGACAAAATACATTTGCAAATTATTATGCAAAGTACGGATCATTTAACTAATACTAACCAAAGGAAAAAGAGAAATACCAGCCCCTGGCCACGGGGATAGCAGGGGTCCCCTGAAACAGATTCAGGGAACAAAGACTTATCAGGATACTGGATACAGGACAGGAACAGGAAACAGGTAGGCCTCATCAAACCGACAGACAGCGACGATCTCCTTCTAAGCTTCTTCACTAACCGCTCATAACCATACCCCCTGGGGCACCTCAATTATACCCTAAAACCTACATGTCCAACCCACACTTGTTGAAACATTTACAGGAACTCAGTCTCTCATTGGCTGATTTGGGGGGTGTTCTATCACACCACCATAGTCATGTTCATATTTTCATAGCGTTCTTTGTTCAACACAACTTCCCATTATGCTAACCACATCTACTGAACACATTTCCTTTAGTAAGCAACATGTTGCAAATCTCTACATTCTTATTGTTCATTTATGCAGCTTCTGCGGAAGAAGTTTGTACATTTCCTCCCGTTCTCATGGCCATCCTTCCGTTACTTGGCAGACATACAAATGTTCTTTGAAAGTTATCAGTCTCAGCCTTCTCCACTCTCTGTCAGAGCTCGATTTAAGGTTCATTTATTCTTAAACATTTTCTTTCGATTAACCCACTACTGTCATGCAGAAATGTAGGCCCTTATTCGTTTCACTACAAATAATAAAAACACAGACATTATTAATTTCACAAAATGTACTTCTCACTGTTTACCACCCACCATTGCACTATCCCACATTACGTTCCTAGCAAGAGCATTAATGTGCAAAGGCAGCATTATTTTTATTTTTATTTAGAAGCAAAACGCAAATGCGGCCTTGTTTTTCATGCATTAGTTTTCACGTTAGTGCACGCATGCGCAAAGCATTTCCCTCGTGTTTTCGTGTTTGTGCACATTAATTTTACAGCACACTGTTAGTAAATGTTATGGAGGATTCAATTCAAGCAGGTTTTATTTTCTCCAAACCCTGTTCCATCACATGCAAACAGGGGGGCATATGTTATGCCCCCCTGTGTCCATCTACATATGTCTGAGGCACAGGGGGGCCCTGTAGGGCCCCCTCTGTTTTCTCTCCACCAAGCTTTTCATGGCAGTGGAACCGCCATGAAAAGCATGACAGAGAGGAAACTCGTAATATGCTTGGTGGGATCATGGCGGGCCTGCCAAGCATATTGCGGACTCTGAACACCGCTCCTATGCCAGGGAACGGGGGTTCTCTGGAAGAGCCGACGGTCCTAGTGTGGTCCAACTACTCGAGTCGTAATCAGGGGGTCGAACCTCAGGTGCAGTGTAGGCTGTATCCACCACGCTGCCACGAGTCTGGTGGTCTGAGGAGACTCGTAATCTTGCCCTTAGTGCAGATTGATGGAGATGTCGCCATATGCTTTGACTGAAATGGTAAAAACATCCTTGTATGGCTGTCTAGGGGTAAATTTCTAAAATGGCTTGAATCATGGCTTGTTCAAAATCTATGATTATTTTTTGTGGGTAGTAGCTGTTATATTTTTAATGGGGTTTAAGAGTTTGTAGTAAGTGCTACTTTCTTTAATTGGTAATAGGGCATATATAAAAGGGACATTTGTGTTTGAAATTCACCATATATGGTGTACATCTGAGTGAATGGTTTGGGCAACATTTTGAAGGTCCCAGCCATCATCCAGGTTTGACAATGCTTAGTTTTAGTAAGTTATATGCTGTAGAAAATATTAGAATGAATCTATCATTGTTTTGGTTGTCATAAAACAGATGGGGTTCCTCATTATGTGTAATTTTTAAGTGTTCAGGTATTTCTATATCTTGGCATGTTGGAGCAGGAAGAGTATAGCTTGTAGCTTTTTTTTTGTTTGTGCAATTACATAGTTTAAAGTAGGTACAGGTGGTAGTTGGCCTGTGATGTGTTAAGGGACTTTAGGGAGTATATCTTTTAGGATTTTTGTTGTGGGCACCTGGAAGCTAGTGCTTGCCTCTCTTATCTCCTACAATACCTCCCTTACTTCTAGTTCTGTCACATTTGGGGGTTGCTCTGTCCCCTTACAATAATTACATCATCATCTTTTGTAGTAACCCTCAAATAGCATGCATTAGAATAACAATTGGTACATTTCCAATTAGCATTTTCTATCAATGTACTTTCTTGTTTGTAGGTGTAGCCCATGTGACTTAGTAATTGTTGTACTTTGTGGGAAGTTATGTATCTTGCTCTTTCTGTCATTATGTCTGAAAATAGAGTAACTGTATTACAATTTTAAAATGTTTATAGGTTTGTTATTTACATATAAAATTATGTAACTACTTTTATTATTTGTACTTACATGTATATTCATCTTAGATGTGTCACACGTTTTTGCACCTTTTCCATTGGGGGTGTTGTAATGTGGAGCAGGTGCTTTTTTGTCTGTTGAAAGAAAAAAAGAGGGTCAGTTTCAATATAAATATTTATTTGTTGAAAGTATGTAGAGGTTGAGATTGTTAGGTTTAATTTTAATCGGTTTTGGGGTGTGTTTCTATTTTAAAATAATAAACATATACTTACTTTTTATGTATTTATTCTGGTTTGTGATTGGTGAAGTGTTTTGGCAGGTTAGCACATTCTCAAAGTTGTAGTATTTTTGTTTTGCAAGTACATGTAAAGAGATAAAAGTTGGAGAGTGTTTTGTTAGTTTTTGCTATTTTACAATTTTAATTTTAATTATAAATACATTTTAGTTTATATATAAATTTAACTTACTGTGCAAGGTACTTGTCGAGATGTACATATTTCTTTTGTCAAGGACTTGTCAGAGAATCTGACAGAGTTTCCTCATCTTGCAACTTGCCTTTTAAATTGTTGATTTATTTGTTTGTGTGATTTTATTGGTTGTTTGTTTATAGTTTGATTTTATTCATTAGTTTAGTTTTATGTTTTTTTACAGTTATGTTCTTCTATGGTAAACACTGATGTAGGTTTTATTTATAATGTTTAACATGTAGTTATATCGTTTTTAATATTATTTAATTTACATATTATATATATTTAATAATATTTAGATTATTTTATGAATATTTGTAGTTCATGTAAATTTGTTTGCTCATATTATATATGTATTAAGTTAGATATTGTTTTGGGGTGAACTAGAAATACTTTGCTGATGCAATGTAATTTCTTTTATATAAACATGTGTATATATTGTTTAATGTTTATTGTAATTATAAGTGTAATGTAAAAAGTAGTTATTTTTATATTTATTAATGATAATGTAATATTGTAGTCCATATTGTATAAGGCAATATTTTTGTCAAATCATATGTTTATTTATAGGTAACAACATTTTTGCTTATGTAAAAATCGAGTATTTTTAACAACACTATTTGTGTTCTCGATATTTATGATTTCTTTAGTTAAGTATAGGAAAGTGATACTTTTGTTAACAATATGTTTTTTCTATATTTTTGTATATCGATAATCTGTGCATCTATATTATGTCAGTGATCCTTTTTAACACAAAACGATTTGCTATAAGTGTGAAGATGTGTAGATACAAAATGTGGAGGTGCAGTCTGTAACAGCTCCCTAACAAAAGGTATAGAAGTTCTGCAGCAGCTTCTATCTATGCAAAGATTGGCATGGTGTGCAAACAGAAATTGTGTAATTCTCTCACTTTATTTGCAGCTAACATAGGTATGAAATTTGACATGATAGTATAATGTCATTTCCAACTACTATAAATTGAACTGTTTGCTAGCATGAAGCTATTCAGGTGTACAAAGAATTCCGCACTGCAGGTCCTTGCACTGTTCATCCAGAAGAGGAAGCTGGAAATTAGTGCAAAAAGTTGAAATGCGACAACATTAATTTGACTTCTTATTATACAAATATCCTAAGCATATTAATTCAAGATTCAGATAAAGATGATCTGATGTAAAATCATTTTGACCATCTTTTTTCCAAATGCAGCATCTACCAGCAATTAAAAACTCTGTTAATCTGCTTAATCTTGCATAATTATGGTAATTTGATGTTACCCTTTTTACAATAAATTCCAGAAATTTATCTATTACACTATGTTGTGTAATTATTCAATGTTGGAGGCATACATTTTGCAACAGCTCCAGGAACAATGCAAACGACCAGAATGACAATGTCTGCTGTTCGCAGCACTGGGGTATTTTGACCTACATTTAGCGCGAAATGCTTCCTCGCATCCGATGGACACTAAGGGGCTGATTCCGATTCGGGCCAGAAATCTCTCCGACCGAGCCTGGACTCGGAGAGATTTCCGACCGAATCGGACCCTAGCAGTCCGACCATACGAGTACGATGCGCACGTATGCCATCGGACTCGATTCGGTCGGACTCCCATTGAAGTCAATGGGAGCCAGTTGTACGACGCAGTACACGGGCTCCCATTGACTCAATGGGCACGACGCGAACAAGGGCACCCCCTACAGCGTGTTCGCGTCAATGCGGGTCGCACCGTACACGCACGTGTAGGGGGACCCATGGCTCCCCCTGTGTGCGACTCGCGTGCCTACGCTTCCAGGGGTCCGACACGGACCCCCAAAGTGCGGCTCCGACAGCTCCTTGGAGCCGGACTGCGCGAGTCGGTCGGAGCGGTCGCGATGCGCATCGTACTTACCCGGCCGGGGAACGTCTCCATTGCGCGGTGCGAGTCGTCCCCGTGCGAGTCGGTCGGAGCGGTCGGGTCCTGCGAACGAGTCGGTCGGAGATTTCGCGAGCTCACGCATCGTACTCGCTCGCCCGGACGCGCGTACGATTCGGTCGGGAAATAGGGCTCCGAATCGGATCCGGTAATGCCGAATCCGATTCGGAGCCCTACCGGCCGAGATCGGAATCGGCCCCTAGGACTCAATATGTGCTAAAATATAGTGCCACATGCCAGTTTTGCGTTTCATGTAATTATGTGCAATTTTGAGTAATTGTCCCTGAATTTAGCATAATTACTCAAATGTAAATTAAGGAATTTCCACACACCATAGTTATAAATACTTTTCTATTGTGTTATGATTAGGGCTCCCGGTTTTCCGTTTAAACGGATATTTACATATAAATACAGACGGAAAACTATTTTTCCTTTGTCTGTATTTATATTTAAAAGCGGTAAAATACTAGCAAACTTAGCGTGCTGCCCTGCTCCAGCTGAGTTGACTTGCCACGCCCCTCACCTGCAGGGCCTTACAGTTCGTGATTTGCTGGAGATATCTTCCAATTAGAGTCTTTTTTGACCTGCTGCCGTGCCCCTGAGCCAATCGTGGTTCGATCCAGGCCTCACTGTGTGGGCGTGTCAACATTTATCCGGCCCCACCCTCATACCTTTTGCCCTTTATTTTGGGGGGTCACCCCCTACTTCCTCCTTCTTTTACCTTCACAGTGACCACCCTGAGTGCAGAAGGAGCCTCCCGGTCGCCATTTTTGTTGCTGCCCCAGCCCTTCTCTC
The DNA here is from genome assembly GCA_963921515.1 of Calotriton arnoldi. Classification (NCBI taxonomy): domain Eukaryota; kingdom Metazoa; phylum Chordata; class Amphibia; order Caudata; family Salamandridae; genus Calotriton; species Calotriton arnoldi. Next base: position 244,748 of record CAWUFW010003657.1, on the reverse strand, counting down.
GCCATCTCCGGGGCTCCGCCACTCGAGCGAGCTCTGCGGACAGCCCGTCGCCATTTCAAGGCAAAGGTAAGTGTATTTTTCGGACGTATGTACAATCGGGGGACAGATGAATGGCAGTCCTTACATAATTGGTGCAGAAAGGTAAAGCGCTCCAATACCTCCGTGCCGAGTTTGCGCTATATTATTTAAATATGCAACAACGTGTGGCGGAAGAACAATCCGGCCACAAACTCTGCAAACACTCCAGCCACTGCATCTTTAAAGCCAAGCGAAGCTTGATGGCAGCTTCACAGTCAGGGCCGGAGTGTTTGCCGAGTTTGTGGCCGGGTTGTTCTCTAAGTGCAGTACACTGTGTACTGTTACTTTATAGCACAGTGACAACCAAAAATGAATGTGTCCTTAAGTAATTGGTGGGAAAATATAAAGCGCTCCAATACCTCTGTGCCGAGTTCGCGCTATATTATTTAAATTTGTAACAACGTGTGGCAGAAGAACAATCCGGCCACACACTCTGCAAACACTCCAGCCACTGTATCTTTAAAGCTAAGCGAAGCTTGATGTCAGCTTCAGTCAGGGCCGGAGTGTTTGCCGAGTTTGTGGCCGGGTTGTTCTTTAAGTGCAGTACACTGTGTACTGTCACTTAATAGCACCGTGACAACCAAAAATGAATGTGTCCTTAAGTAATTGTGGGAATAATGTAAAGCGCTCCAATACCTCCGTGCCGAGTTCGCGCTATATTATTTAAATATGCAACAACGTGTGGCGGAAGAACAATCCGGCCACAAACTCTGCAAACACTCCAGCCACTGCATCTTCAAAGCCAAGCGAACCTTAATGGCAGCTTCACAGTCCGGGCCGGAGTGTTGGCTGAGTTTGTGGCCAGGTTGTTCTTTCAGTGCAAGTACATTGTGTACACTGTGTACATGTCACTTAATCTCCCGTGCCTACCAAAAATGAATCTGTCCTTGTGTTACGTATTTGGTGCACATGCTTGTTTATTTACTTGTGCAGGGCTAATCTCTGATCTCAAGCACCCTGATCGCATTCTTTTTTCTTGATCAGAGAGCTGGTGAATTGTCTGAAAAGAAGTTATAAAATATTTTAATTGATAAAGATATGTTGAGAATCTTGGTTTGTATCGGCTTCAATGTGGATGCGCTCTTTAATGCTTTCAGTGGTGTGTTCATCGCACCAGAGGTCAGTCTAGATTAATTTCGGTCACACATTAAAAGTTTTTATTATTTTGGATGAAGGTGGTCAGTTATACTGACGGATTTATGTGGTCTCAATTAGGATTCTGAGTTGTGTGAACACTGATTTGAAATTTCCTAATGCACGAGTTGACTATGAGTGGATCACCAACTATAGTGTTTACTACGGCCCTCAGTAGTGATTCAGAATGTAGAGATTTCACAACATTATCAATCCAGACAAGTAAACTCCATACATGTTTTGCTTAGCTGTGCTGGGATGAGAAGTGTGGTAAGAGAGCTGACAAACTTCACAATAGTCATGAGGATAGGAATTGACGCTAATAGAGGTTTGAAGGGCTGAGCCTCCTTTCACTCATGCCCTTTTAAATACTTTGTGACAAATTCTTTAGGAGAATTAAAAATCTACATTGGCACATTTAGCAGTTAGGCTGAATTATGTGCATAAGATAAATAAGCAACAACTACGTCTTTGTTCTATATAATAAAAATGCTTCAGTTCTGACATGGTGAGACTGTGAAAGAACTATAACGAATCTCTTTGAAGTTACATCAAAGCAGCGAAGGGCGATACTGCTGTTAATATTTTTTTTCCCACCCTGAGGTTGAGGGCAAAAATAGAGAGCTTAAGACACCTGTGCCGCAACTTAAATTGGTGTAGCATGTGACATACGGTGTTTGTATAGTCATTCTGGACTATATGCGAGGTGTCTGTGTTCACTTTGTGTCTTGCTTTCAGTGTGTTGCACTCTACACACCCACCAGCTGCTGCAAGGTCCTGACGTCACTTCCTGTTTAACACTTAAGGTAAGCCCATCTACCGTTGCACTTCCACGTCATTATTAGCACACTCTGTATCATGGTCACAGTTTTGAATCCGGTGGGCCCACTTAGCATTTCATCCTTATGCCTAGCTTTAAGTCATGGTAACTCTTCAGAGCAAAAGCACGTCATAAAACGATTAAAAATCACCATTTGTCCAGAAAGAGCCTCAATGTCCTCAAAGTCTCTTGAAATGCACATGTGCTTGTACTACAATGGAAAAGTTTTCAGATGAATGTATTGTGTTGACCAATAACAATCGAGCGCATGCGTGCATTGTCAATTTAAATAAATGTGGAAAAATACTAGCTGTAGCGTCGTCTTTTGCTTGTGGCAAAAATAAATATGGATAAATACAGATAAAATGCCCCAAAAATAAATATGGATAAATACAGACGGAAATGGCAAAAAAATAAATACCATAAAACCGGGAGCCCTAGTTATGATTAAGCAATAATAAAGTTTTTATATTTGATCACAAAAAATGATATAAGGACTATTTTGAATGCATCAATGTTGAGCTAAATTAAATTTTCATTCAACAATAATGTTTTGTTAAATTTAGCCTTTGTTTAAATTTACTGTGCAGTGAAATAATGAACATTTATGTATACACATATTCTACAGGGGTGTTATTTTCATGAAAAAACACAAACTTGAAAGCCAAAGTTATGACCATTGGAGTATTTCTCAGTTTTCTTACAATGAAGAATTCAAAATTATTATTAGGCTCCACTATTCAGTTCAGCATTGACTGTAACTTCAGTTGTCAGATTCACTTCAAGCTCCAATATCGATCTGTTTCTCACTCTATAGTGGAGCGGAGGAGAAAAGAGAATGCACAAGTTCCAAAGTTCCTTCCTGTCAGATGACATATTGTGCAATTGAAAAAAGGGAAAGAGAGGGAAAGGACATGACAGGAAAGGCACCCTGAAGGGAAGTGTAAGAGTGCTGATGGTACGCCGCAAGCTTAAGTGCTGAGAGCGCAATTTGCTTACTGACTTCATCTTTGAACAGTCCCTCAGCAGCTGGGAAGCTCTCCTCTGAATGCCGGCTTCGTTCACAGACAGCGGATGAAGAGTGTCACCCTGGGTTCCAGCAAGGGACACTGCTCTGCTTACAAGGAGTCGAGGAAGGCAGACCTAAAGGCAGGGATCTGAGGATGCTCAGAACAGGAACATTGTACCCTCACCACAGCTAATGATTGGGAAGGAAATGCTAATCCTCCCACGAAACAGGAACTCTCACTGAAGAGAGAGGAAGAGCCGCTAGTCACCTCAGGAGACTAAACTGAGGATGCGCCGAGAAGAGCTCGCACAACGGTGAGCATGACAGAATTCTTGTAAGCGCTCTATCAAAAGGTGCTTTGAACAGTCAATCTAAAACATTGGCCATCTTGGACTGCTTTATTCCACCACTGAACTCAATACAGTTTCCCAGGGATTGATCACTGGACATCTTAAAAACACCTTGCCTGTCTGGCCATGACCACCCCTTCTCATAACTTGACTTATGGAAGCAATGTTAGACTGAGTCCTGACAAGGAGCACATGAGAGAGATAAATTGGAGAGCAGAGTGGCAAAACAGGAATAGAGACATCAAGCCCTAATAGTCAAAGTTGACGGTGAAGAAAACAGATCATGTAGGAACAACATAAGTATTTATGGAAGAACTCTCAAAGGCAGAATGAGAATTCCTCTGGTGCCTCTTACGAGCTCTTTTACAAAGCTTGAGAAAAAATGGCCATCAAACCAGATCAAGTAAATAGAGTATGTAGCAGCCACCAATCTGGGAACAATTTGACTCTAGTAAGAACACGAGGGTACCGCATTTCGATCCCCATCAAGCTGCACAACCAATCTCTAACGAGTCCAATGAATTAAATTAAATTCATAATCAACTCTTCAATTATTCCACAGTTTTAACTAATTTGTTTCATCCGTTTTCTCCCATTATTTTCTTCAATCCATTATACTCATTTTCATGTTAGTTCGTCGCTGTTCATAAAAACACAGGAGAATGACTGTTTCCACATGTCTCGCTTTATTTAAAATCACCCAATGCATTTCGGGAAAATCCCTTCTTCAGGGGTATCTAAGATACAAAAAATTTTTTTCATCATCAGTTCCATAATCATGCTAATGAATCAATAAACATGCTAAACACAGTCATATTTCACGGTTGTTCAAACTTTACACCATTATTACTTTCAATGCCTGTTGCGCGTATAATTTCCACACACATAGCTTTAAAACACTACCCATATTGCATGTCTCCACTATCAAACCACCCCACATGTCTAAAAGCATCCATAAATACTTGCTAATTCCTAACCTCCTATTCACCCCTGAGGCCAGTCAATCATCTCAATTATACTAGTCTTCCGCAACCCGCTTACCGAGACGTGCTATTTTAACCTCCGAGTCAAGAGAGCTCTTTTGGATTTCCTCTCTCGTTTAACCTTATTCAAATCCATCTCGCAATGGAATCTTCGAGCTGTTCCCACACCTCTTGTCAGCGGAAGCTGCAGCAAACTGATGTAACCTAACGCTCGCCTTTATCACCCAAACTAGTATCAGATGAACTGTTAGAGATTGGTTGTGCAGCTTGATGGGGATCGAAATGCGGTACCCTCGTGTTCTTACTAGTTTGCAGCGCAAGTGGGCGGAGCGCGGAGCAAGCGAGCATGCCTATGAAACTGGAGAGTACATAAAATGAGCAATATAAGCAGAATTAAAGGAGTACAGAGGAGTGCATCTCACCACCATATACCAACAATTTGACTCTAGACATTCTAACTCAAGTCCATTTCTGAAAGGTCATTTTCGAAGCAGATCAGAAAGGGAAGCTATGCATTCTATGAAGACGTGAAAGCTTTGACATTGGCAAAAGGAAAATCACTTCAAATAGCAAGTGACCATTTGAGAGCCAAACAGAGCCCATCCATGTGGGCTTTCCTCTTTAAACTACTTTTCTGCCGCCATGACAAGCTGATCTCAATTTCCTCAAGAGAAGAAGCAGTCACACTGTTAAACTTAGAACCTGAACAAGATAGAATAGAAGAAATGTTAAAGGATGGCAGTGACGGAGACCTTGAAAGAAGAAGGGGCAACTCAATAAACAGTAAGAGGCAAAAAGACCTGCTGAACAATAGAGAAGAATCCAATACATCCTAGCTACATATGCAATGAGAGATGAAACGCTAAGCCTTCATTGAAACTTCCAAGGACTTACCATCAGAGAAAAGCCTTCATTGAAAAATCCAAGGACTTAACATCAGAGAAACAGTGTTTTGCAATGGAGCAGACACCCTGCACTATAAATACCAGGAATCAAACCCATAAATTCAGAGGGAGAGTTTAAGCCCTTAACTAAACATCAGTTAGCCACAAGGGACCTTTTTTGTGTGGGCCACTAGCTGTGCTGAGCCCAGAGACTTTCAATCAATCATTGCCCCCTCCTGGATGGTCCTCTAGAGGTAATCTGCTCTCCCCCACTTCCTTGCCTCCTCAAAATTACTGCTGCTCCTCCTGGGCAGGCTGGGGTGTCCGCAACGGCACCCAATCTCAAGATGAAAGGGGGAGGCATGCTGTTTGTTCTGCTTCTGGTGTGCGCGCCCCAGAGGAAACCAGGAAAGGGCGCCCATCCCAGAATGGTGGCATCAGTTGCCAGGCCAGTGCAAGTCACACAGGAGAAGGCCAAGGCTGCAGGGCCGAATTTGTGCAGGTGTGCCCATCTACACTGCACTGGTCCTGACGTCGCAAGGGAAAAGAGGATGCACCAAAGATGGCACTGCCATAAAAGTCATCTCAGCTCCCACAAATTAAGACCCCGATGATGCGCTCATTGCCTCCACTCCTTCATCTTTCCATCCACCGGTCTCTCCTTGCATGAGGCAGAGGGCAGATGGAGGATGGCAGAAACTCATCACTACCTCCATGTGTGGCTCCCTCCTGTCCCCTACTCTAGGCAAAAGAGTCCAGAGAGAAGGGGAGGTGTAGGGATCCACAGGAAGCCCCAGGTGTACCGTTGTGGCCCCGCTAACCAGGGGTGGTGCTGTGTTCAAAAGGGAAATACAAAAAAGGACCATCCGCTAATACGATGAGCATAAACAAATGTCAATTTTCCTGACATTCAATGCACAAGGCCTAAATTTCTCTATAAAATGTGCTTACTATGATAACAAAAGTGCGGGCATGCTTGATGCCTTGACATTTATTATCTTGAGAAAATTATGAAAAACTTAATAAGCATAGTCTTTTTTTCTTCATCCTTTCCTCTTTTATGTTTCTTCTTTGTTTCATCTTTTCTGAATATGACTATAAGAAATATAAAATATGTAACGCTTTTACCTACTGTGATTAGAAAATAATTACTGTGAAGATCTTGATACACAAACAGCAAAACGTAAATAAGGTTTTTAAAATAATAATAATAATAATTATTGCAAGTTAATGCTAGTAGGTAAGCCTTAAATTTATAAACTACAAGTACTGCAGAGCTCAGCATCTCAGGCAAATTTATTTAGAAGGATGCAGACTACATCAGCCCAAAAATGGATGCACTGGATCTTGCTTCAAGGAATAGTTGCTCAAGACACATAAGTTAGAGACAAACAGCAGACTAAAGACGTACCACCCTCTCAGATACGCAAGGTGCAGCATAAAAGTTTTCAAGTCCTATTTAAATTAAAAATAGTATGGGACGATAGTTGAGCCATTCCCACCTAGCCCTGTGCCAGGGTGGGAAGAGATTATGCCTATCTGGAACATATAAGCTCTCTGGGTCACTTCTATCTTTAGGGAAATTCTTAAAGGTTTACATTTACTGAAAGATGGCAGTCTGTCTCATACTGCACACACATGCCAGCAGCCGCGGTCCGTGCAGGTAACAGCGGTGGGGCCGGGTGGGGGTATTTCGAGGGACGATGCCGAGGGAAAATTAATTATTTATTTAATTTTCCCTCGGCATCGTCCCCGAAACCCCCCACCCGGCCCCACCGCTGTTACCTGCACGGACCGCGGCTGCATGCCAGATTGGCTGACTCAAAGCTTTTTGTAGCACACACTACTCTTCAATCTGTTGATCACTCTACAAATGCACTGATGATGCTCATGATGGGTTAAATACATGCCTAAAGACAAGTAAGGGTGGAATCACTGTTTTTTGTAAAGGGCAATGGCTTGATTTTCGATCATATTTGGGTCATACAATTAATGACATCAAAGGGGAGGAATGGATTCTTGCAGGAGATAATAGATACAGATGGGAGGTCTAGAAGAACTGCCCCACTGAACCATTCTGGTTAGTACTTGATGACAGAGTGTGGGGCATTGACACAAAGAAGGGTGCATTTACGGTAGGGCAAAGTCCAGAAAGGGATTAGTCAGTAGAGATGACATATATCTCAGGGAGTGACCTGGCCACATGTAATGTGTAACTTTTGACTTTAATAGACAATGTCATCTCTTTCTATTGATACTCTATTCCTCATCGATCTCTACTAAGAAAGTCTCAATTCAAAAGAGTAGTCAGACACAGGCTGATGCAATGCCCAGGACTTACCACATAGTCAGATGGAATTGCAAAACAAAAAGCCTCACATGTGGTCAGCAGCTTACAATTCTGTATCAAACTCCTTGAAGATTATTTAGGTAAAACATTTGTTTATGTTATGACCTGGTCCTTAGATGAAGGTGTCATACAGCCACGTGTGCTAGTGATAAGTCATGTGCTGCTAATGCCTGCGTCCAACATCATCCCAAGGAAAAGAAGTGGTATGTTGCCATTTAGAAGGGAAATATTAAGTGTACAGAAAGATATATTGGTGAGAATATTGGTGCTCTAATTTGCCCCAATACTACATACAATGCAATTCTAAAACTTAAAAAAAACTAAAAGGGGAAACACATACATTACAACTGACCTAATGTAACTGCATCAGGTGGCAGGTAACTTTATGTTCTTTTATTTTTAGTTTGAACCTTCTAGTTGCAAAAGACCGAATGTCAGCTTACATAGAGTGTAGTGGGCTTTAAGCCCGCCAATTGCTTATCATTGGTTGGCTTTATTTTCACTCTCATTTCCTTGCTTCTTATATGATGGCTTGCCTTGTCCATGTTGTATTTTTCCCACTCCTGGAACCTAGCCTAAGTACTTGAGTCCTTCCACTATTCACTTTTAGGGAACTACTTTTCTCCCTTTTCCTTAAGCACTCCAAAAGAGTGCATGTGCTTTCCATCTGTCTCCCTCGTCATGTTGCCCTCTCTCATTCATGTGCTTTTCTCCTCCTGCTGTTCTCTCTTTTCTTTTTGATTAAGCACTCCACAAGTGCATGTTTTACAGCCATCTCCTTTGTGTGCTTCTCTCACCCCTCCCACTGTGTTGCGCTCTCTCTTCTGTGTGCTTCTCTCCACCTGCGTTGCTCTGTCTTATCCATGTGTCTCTTCACCCAGCGACTCTCTCCTCCATATGCTTCTGTGGTATTCTCTTTCTCTTGTGCTACCCCCTACGTTCTCAGTTAGCTACTTTTCGCCTCCCACTTCCAGAAGTGCTAAATCCCTCATACTAGAACCACACAGATTAAAAAAAAGGAAAACTCACGACCGCACTTTCGCCGGCTTTGCCCAAAAAATATGGAACTCTCTGCCACCCTCAACAAGATCAATTACCTCGCTCAGGCTTTTCAAGAAGGAAGTTAAGGCCTTACTACTAGAAAAACATGCATTATAAGAGAACTATTTTGAAACGGTCATTCACCTTATTTTATACTGTATCCTATTGTTTTATACTTTGTACTCTGAACTTCAAGGCGAATTAGAAGATCCTTCATGTACCTCGCCGCAAAGACCTGGAACTCTCTGCCTCTGCATCTCAGCCAATCACTGTCACTGCCTCAATTCAGGAAGGACCTCAAGACCTGTCTCTTCGACTGAACTGCAGAACTGCCCCCTTCACTCCCAGCGCCTTGAGACCCTAAAGGGTGATTAGTCGCGCTTTACAAAAACCCTGAATGATTGATTGGTTGAACTCTATATACAGCGTTCCTTATTTTATACTGTATCCTATGGTTTTATAACTTGCTCCTCGAATTCTTTGTACATAGTATCTTAAGTGTCAGGTGTTTTTAATGTACTGCAACCCTCTACAGCTCCCTCTCTGTACAGCCCTCTGAATACCATGTTGATCATGTTCGCGCTTTATAAAACAAAATAAAAACCCTCTCCTCCGTTCCTGCCCCCTTTTCAACACCCATGGTCCTTTTTAGGTCTCGCCTAGCTTGCAGTGCGCATGCGCTGCTCGCTTTGCGAGGCATGGTGTATATACTATAGCGGGGAAGCTTTGCATAAGCTCCGCCCACTCTCTGCCCATTTTTTTGTTTGGCTTACAGCCTAAATGCTGCCTCCTGATTGGTTTCCGTCTTGTTAATCCCTCCTCCTGACGGCCATGGCGTAATTTGTACGCTTCCGAGGCTATTGGCCCCTTTACTGAACAGTATTTTTCCCGTGTACCCCCCGCCCCCTCACGCAGTCCGTGATTTTTCGCCAACCCCTCACCCCCCCACTCCCGTTCGTGCCTTTTTTAACAGCCGCACTCCCATTTCCAATGCAATACGTCTCGCGTAAATGCGAGTCGTATTGCATTGCAAATGCTTGTTTAAAATAGTGCGCATTAACATGCGCGCGCTGCCTTATATTCTACGCATGCGCCAAAAGTCCACGCGCTCGTGGATTCTCTGGCTCACCCGGAAGCTGCCTGCAGCTCTGTTGCTCGTTTTGTTTGGCAACGCATCAGGCAGCTTTCTCATTGCTGTCCTGCCCCTGGGCCGCGCTAAACATTCAGCATTATCAACACGGGTGCCATATTTTAGCAGGCGCACGCTTGTTTATCTTTCTGCCACTCCTCGCCACTCGCGGGTGAACAGCGCTGCCTCCAGACACAGTCCCTTAATCTCCCCTCCAGGCATGGCTGCTTATCGTCGGTATGACTGCTGCTCCCCAGCAGCCGTGGCTGCTCATTTTCCGTATGCCTGCTCTCTCGTCCTCTTTCACGGAGCAGTATCCATATCCTCAGCAAGAGCAGTCAGCATCTTTGGACTCAGACACACTCGGTGTGTTTGGCCTGCTGGCGTTGGAGACCCGTCCTCTGCGGCAGCTACCCTGGTGCTTTGGTGGTATCTTCACTGCTCCCCAGGCCTGCAGCAAACTCCTGTGTCCCTTCCAGGAGCTGATAGCACTGGGGCACGCAGGACTCACCGTCCGTCCCAGGGTGTGCTCCCTCTGCGCTTATTTGGCACTGGACCCAATGATGCTGCGGGGCGAACAGACTCCACTGACCCTTGATACTCCGGCCATGATGCAGACAGGCTCAATGCTTGCCACCGTAGACTTGCCGTGAGAGTCTCATCCCATCACCCAGAAAACAAAGTAGAGGTCCTCCGACTGCAAAACGGACACCTCAAACAGGTCACTGTGCCTCCTTTCTTCCGGCCGCCTTGGTGACCCCGCGGGCTCTCTGCACCCGAGGCCATTCCAGGTAAGTCACGCCAAGGAGGCAACCGGAATCCTGCCGCATGGGAGCGTCGCAGCCTCCTTGTTGCGCTGACAACTGACAAATTAAACAAAAATACAATGCAATTTAATGTAGTAGTTAAAAATAGCTAAAATTGGTGACCAACCCTGCACTTGTTAAAACAAAAGGGCGCTGAAACTCTCTGTGATCGAGAAAACCAAATGCCCGGAAGTTGGTCTCATTGCTCATCAGGCTGATAGAACGCGAAAAAAAGCTCTATTAAAAAAAAAAATAAGACGTTTTCAGCAGGAAGTACAATTGCATAATTGACAAGGATTCAGCCATTTGATAGGAAATTGAAGCCAGAGATTACTTTAGAGGTCACGAAGCCGGAAATGATGACGCTGGATTGCCGCCAAGTAAGATGCTTGTTCCAAAAGGCCAAAGCATAGCCTAGCTGTTGACTTCTTAACATTAAAAATATCAGAACTATTGGTTTCAAAATATAAAACCAATAAAGAGCCTTGCATTAATCGTGTAGCTGTAAAGACCTTTTAGAAGAAAAGGTTGGCGGCATTCGGTCCATGTCCTGCGCTTGGAATGACCAAGAATCCCATTCAGAGAGCTTTACATGCGCTTAACTTCTCCATATTGTGTTCCCGAAATAAATAATGAACATCAAATATGTAAGAAACACGATTAATGAGCGTCCGGACCGCCCACCCCCTAACCCCCTTGGTAAAATTCATATAGCTCTAACAATATTAGCATGCCACACCAGCTAGACCAGCATGCATTAACAGAAATCCTTTCGTATCCAGCGAGGACATGTTAGATATTCATCCTTGCGGAGACTGCCATCATTTTCCGCGAGGCAGAAAAAAAATCACTTGTAAACCGTAAATCACGCCAACTCCGCAATGGATCAAGGTCAGTGGACGACATAAAACCAGGGCACAAGTCCTAAAAAAAGAAGTGGGGGGACGCTGACGTCACGACAGGAAGTGAAGTCACGAAAGGTGGCTTGCACCATCAGACTCATTGCCTCCCCTCGCTCACCCCTTAGATGCGATTGCATCAGAGAATCCAGCGCGTGAGCAGCGTTCTGAACGAGCTCCGATCTCGCCCCAGAGCGGCCAAAGAGTGAATGTGTGGCTCCATTTGCTCGTTATCGAACTCCCGGTAAAATAAGTGGGGGACGCCGTCCACCCGCGTGGTACCCCGACTTGAGCCCTGCATAAAACCATCATTTGACCCACTGCTGATAAAGTAACAATCCACTGCTGGTGCTCTCGACTTGGACTGACGTCCCGTCTCAGTGTGTAAGAGAACATATCTCGGCAATCTGTCCATTCAAACCTATAGTTATAAAATGTGAATTGGAACTTTGTTGTATAAAAGGTGAGTTGTGGTAGAAGACAAGGACTGATCAACAAGCCCAGAATTAGGGATTAATGGTCCGAGCAGAAAACAACGTTTTCCATTCAGTTTTAGTGGTTAACTCGGCACTGTTAGCATGATGACAACAGTTGTCGATAGAATTCCAAAAATACAGTGACCAGATCTTTTTTATGAGTCAGCTGTGAAGTGTGCACAGAATTGCCAAAATAGCAAAATCCAAATTTGATCCCACACATTTGAGGTTAACAGACCTGTAGCACTGCAGACTGGCCTGCAGACTTAGGGGCCGATTCCGATCTCGGCCGGTAGCGCACCGAATCGGATTCGGCTTAACCGGATCCGATTCGGAGCCCTCTTTTCAGACAGATTCGAACGCGCGTCCGGCCGGCGAGAGTACGATGCGAGCGCACGCGAAATCGCCGACCGACTCGTTCACGGGTCCGAACCGCACCGACCGACTCGCTCGGACTCGGCTGCGCACCGCGCGATGGAGACGTTCCCCGGCCGGGCAAGTACGATGCGGCGCCTTGAGCAGTCCGACCGACCCGCACCGTCCGGATCGAAACAGCTGTCGGAGCCGGACTTTGGGGGTCCGTGTCGGACCCCCTGTACGCGTAGCCATGCGAGTCGCACACAGGGGGGACCCATGGGTCCCCCCTACCTGTGCGTGTGCGGCGCGAACCGCATCGACGCGAACCCGCTGTAGGGGGCACCCTCGTTCGCCTCACACCCATTGAGTCAATGGGAGCCCGCGTACGCGTTGTACGACCGGCTCCCATTGACTTCAATGGGAGTCCGACCGAATCGAGTCCGATAGCATGCGTGCACATCGTACTCGTTCGGTTGGACTGCTAGAGTCCGATTCGGTCGGAAATCTCTCCGGGTCCGGCTCGGTCGGGGAGATTTCCGGCCTGAATCGGAATCGGCCCCTTAGTGTAAAAGCTGAAAATGTTTTATTAAGTAAGCTAAGCTGAAGCTGGGCTCTGAAAATGTTAGGCCCAGTTGCATAGTGCTTCAATCTAAAATTTAAACTGCGACCCTACATTTTAAAACAAGTAGTTTACGTGAAATGAGTTAGGCTGTAATCAGGCTTCACACTTCAAAACACGTGCAGTTTACAAGGCCTATTTTTCAGTAACTCTACTTAGAAGATAGGTAGAAAAGGCATTCTTACAGCATGTAACTAATTAAAAAATGTACTACCCTCGCCATCATGTACCTTTATTTTGTGTGCTGAAAAGGTGACTTTTTTCTTCTGGGACTCAAAATGATCAAGTACACTCACACCTTGCTCTATCTTTGGAGAAGTTCCCCATTACCACTGATCAAAAATGTCCCTTAAAAAAAGCATTCCTGCTTCTGGTTGCAGGTATGTCAGAGGTAGTGTCCGGTGCTTGTATTGACTAAAGGGCAGGGTAGACCTGAAGAAGCCTCTCTTCCCATTTGGGAAGTCAGATGTGCTTAGAAGAGCAGGGACTGTGGTTGATCCTAGAACAGCAACAGAACACTGGCTTTGAGAGGAGTTAGGAGAGGGAAGTAATTGTTTACATCATACTCGACCCTGCCATTTTGTAAAATTGGAGGACAATGAATTGGGGGAATACTTTTACCTTAAGGTGACAGGTAAAGAAAACAAGAAATACATAATTTTTCTGAAAAAGATAAGAGGGCAATGCCAATCGGTCTCGCCATTGGGATCTTATATGTATTTAGCTATGCAGCACATAAGCGGAGGGGGAGGGCAACACTCGGTATTTTAGCTGATGTGTGCAGAGGGCTTCTGCTGCCTCAAAAAGCGCCTTCCTTATTCATACGCACTTACCCTGACCTCTAGTGCGAAAGTGATTCAGCACCCATGCTAATCTGCTGCATAGCTAAATACATATAAGATCCTAATGGCGAGACCGATTGGCATTGCCAATGCTTGTTTCTTTTAATTAGTGCGTTCACAAAAAAATATATAACATTTTTATTTACCGATCCAAGTGGCCTCTGTTCCCATCTGCCGCCTAGAAGTTTATCTACTTCATTCCACCTAAGTTTTTGCCTCCTTCTTACTTCATTTGGGAATAACTGTGAGCAGCAGAAAGCGTTTCCCCTTTCACAGCTGAGGCTGATCACTTCATTCATCTTTTACAACTTTTCTAATGTATTGTAGTACAAGTTTTCCATCTAACTTGTCGCATCATGAAGGTGATAAAACCAATAGCAGGTGCTTCCTTCCATCACAATACTGCTTCCTAATTTATCACAACTATGAAACATGACCGATTCAGGGGTGTTGACATTGCATCTGTTATGCAGTGTTGCATTATCTTTCAGACACAACTTGCAACAAAAAAAGGCATTTTAAATTGAAAATTAATGAGAACTGTACAAGCAGAACAATGCCTGTGTCTTAATATATCATATGTTTGGTAGGCCTTGTAAAACGCGCTCTGTCGCCTGTAGTTGCAGCTGTGGCCGGCACCATCAAAGGCTCACAAATCACGGCTCACGTGCAAATCGCATCAAGGGGAAGCATTCTTAATTGAACACAGAGATTTCCTTCCCTTTCTCCTTTTCTCTGAGATCAGGGGAGCAGGAAAAGAGTAATGAGCAGCTTAAACAGGAGAACAGCACATGACTGGGAAGGAGAGACAAGTTGCAAGGGGCAGGCATGGAACAGCAAAGTTAACTGCTCGCCCTGCCAGAAATGGCCAGCAATTTTACGGTCAATTGGCTGCAGCATCTGGACACATACATCACACAGGTTTAACCGCATGGTGGCGAGGCCTGCTTACATGCTGGTGCTGCCTAGAGTCAGCAATGAATCATCTAGTCACATCTAAAGTCAAGCTGATTTAAACCAATCACAGATTTTCCTTCGACTTTTTTTTTATGAGACATTAGTCCCCACATGGTAGCTGTCGAGAACATTAAATCTGGGGTTCACAAGATGTCCTATGCTCAACAAGGCGGTCCTCAGAAGCAAAGCTAACACGGAAAGTAAGGATTACAACTTTTATTTGTTTAATTCTAAATGTGCTGACACGGCCTCAAGCAGGGGGCTGGGCTTGTCTTTGCTGTAAAATGTGTCTGTTCAAAGCTACTGATGTAATGTTCTGCAAGGTATAAATGCCCGGGGACGCGCTTTACAAGCCAGTGAGGCACACACAGGCAGGCTGTGTTTGCAATATTTACAAAGAGAGAGGAAATTATTAATTATTAAGCAAGTACATACAGATAATGACAAATAGTTTTCTCGGATAGTAGCCGCCGCGTCTTTGGAAAGAGTGTGAATCAAGAGTAGTGTTAGAAATGGGATTTCTGGTTGGCTAGGGCATGCGCCTAAGCCAGGCAGAAACCACCACTCTAGTCAGGGCAAGGGAGTTACACACTGAAGATAACCCCTGCTCACCCCCCTTGGTAGCTTGGCAGAGCAGTCAGGCTTATCCCAGAGGCAATGTGTAAAGCGTTTGCGCAACACTCACACACAGCAGCAACACACTAGGCACACCACAAAAGAAACTCCACACAAGGTTATATAAAAAATAGCCTTTGTATTATCATAAACACATTAGATCATAACCACACATATACACTGTGCCAACTGGCACTAGGCAATATTCACAGGGGATTAAATACACATGACAGGGCCAATCGGGCCACTGTCAGAACCTTTAGAAAGCACAAGTAGCAATTGTAAAAACACCACCAGTAACTACTGGCGGAATACTGTACTCAGCATTATATCACCTTAGCATTAGGCATAGACCACAGTATGCATAAATATCCTAAGCATAAACACATTATGCACAAATCACCAGCATACACATTATCCTAAACACCAGAAGCATAAACACCCTGGGCATAAATCACATTAGCCTAAAACATAGTATACCACAATCCTATTAGCCATCACCATCCAAAATGACCCCCAGGCCAACTGTCCTTTCACTGGGCCTCCAATGCCCTATGTCCAGAAAGTCAGGGCTTGTAACTGGGGCCTTCCACTGGCCCTTTTGGCTGCCACTGCAGCAAAAGCATGGTGCACAATGCGCTGGGGGCGAGGGAGCGCACCTCCCTCCTTCCTGGCGGGAAAGATACTAACTATGCCCCCGTCGTTGCAGCTGCCCGCTACTGCGGTGTGGCCATGAAAATAAGCCAGCACTGGCAACAACTGTGCAAGGTGGAGCCCCACTCCGGGACTCTGAGACACAAAATTGCCCCCACGGTGCAGCTGCCCGCAACTGCGGCGCAGTTGTGAAGATCAATAAAGACACTGGCACTAAACGTGCCTCAGGAGCTCCGCTCTCAGCCCCCCACTCACCGGGGCTCGTCCGGTGCCTCCTCTCTGCACCCATGATACTTCGTGGAGCCCTCGTCACTGGGCTCCTCCATGTGCCACTCCCTTGGCACCAACGATCACGTAGGCTTCAGCCCCACTCACTGGGCTGTTCGGGGACTCCTCTGGTCTCCTCTGGTGCCGCTCCCGACACCCACAACCGCAGCAGGGGACAGGCACCGACAATGTGCCTCGACCTGGACCTCTCCTGACTCTTTCCTCATAGGCGCGGGATGTCCGGCTCTCCTGCTGGCACGCCTACAGTCAGGCAGCTTTGCCTGTCTTCCGGGTCGCCGCTCGTGAATGCGGCGGCCTCCTTAGCGGCTCATGAGTGCGGGGTAGGCTCCCGCCTGTAAATAAACTCAAATGCGGGGTGGGCTCCCGCATAGATCGTGCACACCGCAATGCGGGGTGGGCTCCCGCTCAATCGTGCATAAAAGCGGGGTGGGCTCCCGCTCCTCTCTTTGGCAATAAAAAGATAGCGCTCACGAGGCGCTAAGAGTCCTTAAAGTTCAAGGGGCATAGCTGGGCCCAGGCAGGCCAGCACACAGGGCCCTCCAGCAGGGAGGCAGTCCCTTGTGGCGGTTCCTCCTGGGGCCCAGCAGCAGCAAGTCCCACGTCACAAGGAAGCACAGGAACAACACCCACCTTTTCATGGGGTCACAGCCCCAATATTTATACTAGCTTTCTCTTTGTCTGCCCTGGCACAGGGCTTGGGGGAACCAGCCTGAACTGGTTCTGTTTTTTTTTGGAGCACTCTGTTTACAGGGCTCCTCTTCCCTATTGTCAGGTGGGGGCTCGGTCATCAGACCACCACAGGGGGGTGGAGCCAGCATTCACCCAGGCAGGCACAACCTAATCAGGGTCAGGGGATTACTCCTCCCACTACTCCAAATGCAGCTGTCCTATTCAGCCTAGCTCTGAATAGGACACACACCTCACCAGCCCCTGTCACCCCAAAGCCAGACATGCAATCCACATCAGGCAGGCAGACACATAGCACACAGAAATGCCAACTTCTAAAAGTGGCACTTCTAAAATAGGTATAATGAATCTGCGCACACCATTGCGTAGCATTTATTATCACTATTCCAAACATACCAAACTTGACCACGCTGCTCCTCTCATATCAGGAATTACCACTGAAAAACTGATCAGGGAATCCCAAATGCATTCCTATGAGAGGGCAGCCTCACAGCAGTGAGAAACCAAAATGGCTGTTTGTCACTACCAGGACATGTCACACACATAAGGTACATGTCCTACCTTTTACCTACAATGCACCCTGCCCATAGGGCTAGCTAGGGCCTACCTTGGGGATGACTGACATGCAGTAAAAGGGTGGTCACGACATGGCACACACTTTAGGTGCCACGCCACAGCGGCAGTATCACTTCACGCACAGGCCCTGCAATGCCAGAGGCCTGAGACAGGTTTGAAAGGCTACTTTGGTGGGTGGCGCAATCAGCGCTGCAAGCCCACCAGTAGCATTTAATTTACTGGCCCCGGGTATCTGAGATACCACTTTACAAGGGACTGACAGGTAAATTAAATATGCCAAACAGGTGTAGACCAATCTTACCATGTTTACCACAGAGAGCACACACACTTTACACTGGACAGCAGTGCTAAAGTGCCCAGAGTCCTAGAACCACCAACACCATGTCAGAAAAAAGGCTAGGAGGAAAGCAAAAAGTTCAGGGATAACCTTTCAAAAAGGGCCAAGTCCAACAAGTAGCATATATTACAGCTCTTTAGGATCCACTGGCAAAAATATTCTTTTTAACTTTATTTTGCTTCGCGACTGAAACACAGATAGCTACTATATGCACATCAGTGCAGTGCTCACTGTGCCACTGGGGTGAAGCTGGGCCGATAAGGACCAAATAGGCCGAAATCGGTCTTGGGTTGCTTTAGTTCACATCAAGCAGGGATGTGGCTTGGGAGGTTGGGCCAGTTTGTTTCTATTGGAAGACGACCGACTTACCAACAAAAACACGATGAACTGGAGTGCCATCTGATTCATTAGCTGTGCATGAGATTAATTAGCACACTCGAGGTATCACTTTATAATTATTCTTAGTAAGAATCCCTAATAGCTACATGTATGTCTAGACGTGGGACTTGTGGTCACTGTGGCATTGGACTCAACCTTTGAGTCACTGATGAGGTCAAAAATGGCTGAAACTATTCTCAGGGTTGCTTGTGTTCCCCTCTGCAGAGGAACTAGTCTTGCCACTTAAGCTTGATTGCTCTCAAGCCAATGTAGGAAAAACCCCTTCACATCGCAAAGGCACAAACCATGCACTCACACAGTGGTATTACAGGTGGTATCTGCAAAAGGGTGTGCAAGCAATTCTATAATCCCACGGTGCTGTGGGAGTGAAAGAGTAGGATGCAAATGCTGACTGTGCTCCCAAGAGCCTTCCATAATCCAAATCAAGGTGAAATGCAGGACTTAGGCAAGGAGAGTGAAAAGGGCGGTTATGAATTGTGTTGGATACGCCATTATCTGATCCCGATGCGGAGCTGCATGATGATCAAGAAATGTGAACAATATCAGAATGTAGAAGGCAAAACATGTCAGTTACTGATGAAATTATCTGGAAGCATTTTTTTGCTGACAAAGTCATACGCTAGGTGATAATGCCTTTAGGTTGTAATATCATTCTTATATGTTGCTTAGAATTAGAGGATTGAAGTTTAGCACCCATGAACAGAAAACTGCAAGCTACATGTGTGGGATTTTAAACTCCACTCGGACAACGATTCAGACAGAAAGAATGGACAAGTCAATGCCAAACTTGAGTCAGTGGACGTTTGCAAACCTCCTCTCATTTTAGAGTACTTCCAGTTATATTTCTCTAGACCCCAGTGTTTGGGAAGTGGCCATTCCTCTATGAGTGAGGAAACAATTGACTGGAACCTCACACCTCTTGTGTGGGACTGATGTTTGGAGGATAAAAGACCTTCTAGAGAACTCCTAGGGTCTGATGAGGGGCTTACCCCAATCCCGATCCTTTCGGACATAAATACAAATACGCAAGAAATTTTGTAGTGAGGGTTCATTAACAACTAATCTAGTATAGCATTTCTTTAGTCATGTAAACCCGTCCTGCATACCTTTGTTTGGACCATAAGTCTAGGCTGTTGCGTTATCAGAGGAAAAACGTATTGGACGAGCATGGCTCTCAGGCACACAGCAGATGGTCTCCCTCCCTCATGGGAGGGATGAACAGATATAGATTTGTGCCTATTACCTAGGCTGTCTAGCGTTAGTGGCATGGTCTCCAAGAGCTCCATCAATAATCATGTTGGTATGACAACCTCTTAATGCTCAGTTATATGTACGGAAGCATGAAGAAGTAGATGTCAACGTATCACATAACAGCGTCACCCATTGTTATTAGATTTATGCGCCTCTGACTTAAGCATTCCACCACTGGAATTCTGCTGGGTCAGTCATGTCATTGTCTTATGGCATTATGAACACAACAAACATTGTTAGGCCATTTGGCTTACACCTGTAAGACCATTAGTAAGGGTAGTTAGTTAGGTACTATACCTAACCTATAGTAAATTATACGTTATTGTGACTCATAGGTAAAACCCCTCCCCAGGGGCATGGAAACAACACAGTACAGTGGGTTAAGAAACCAATGCACTTAGTGAGGTAATACTTGACCTGGCATTTGCCAACTCCTTGGCTAGCCTCAACCTGGCCATATGGTCAGATTGTTTGAAGTGGGGCAACGTCTTGCCCCAAACCAGACGCACAGCTGAACACCGCCCACTTTGGCGATCATGTGTACCATATTTCCATCCATGTAATCTATTTTAACCCATTTTAATCTTCTTTAAACCTCCATTTCTCTTCTTTTTTAATTCGAATCCACGCTCGGAAAGTATTGCCTTTTTTCAAGTTTCTAATATTCAAACTGTGTCCGTCCGGACCTCTTGAAAGAATACGAATAGTGCAAAGTTAATCACAAGCAGTATTTTATTTAATGAAAATCCCAATGCATTTCGGGCCACGAAGCCCCCTTCGTCAGGGGTCACTATAAAAGATAAATGTAATTACCACTTCATATTCTTAACACGAATGCACATTTTGCATCATCTAACTAATTTTTAATCAAACCCGGTATCGAATTTGCATTACAACTCATTATTTCCCCCACCGTGCAACCTTTTGTCAGCACTAATATCCATGTCAGGCTGTTTGCATAATGTGTCAATCCCTCCACCCAACCGTGTCACAAGCTCTTTACCAATCACCCTCCCTTCGTATACAAATGTTGCTTCGTTCCCAATATTCCCTCGTTCCCCTTTATCTTTCTTGATGCTTTCCTCTCTACATCCCACCCCAATCCTTCTGACACATTAAGGTCACCATCTGTTTCTTTATATGCAACATCACAAAACATCATAAACCCTTCGTTGTCCTTGTTGTAGGGACGAGGAGAAATAAGATCTGGGAAAAATGAGTGAACGCAGAAGTCGCAGTGACATGGGAGAAATGAGTTGAAAGGATAAGGGTCAGAGTGGAAGGAAAACGAAGGGTTTATGATGTTTTGTGACGTTGTATATAAAGAAACAGATGGTGACCTTAATGTGTCAGAAGGATTGGGGTGGGGGTGTAGAGAGGAAAGTATCAAGAAAGATAAAGGGGAACGAGGGAATATTGGGAACGAAGCGACATTTGTATACGAAGGGAGGGTGACTGGTAAAGAGCTTGTGACCCGGTTGGGTGGAGGGATTGACACATTATGCAAACAGCCTGACATGGATATTAGTGCTGACAAAAGGTTGCACGGTGGGGGAAATGAGTAGTAATGCAAATTCGATACCGTGTTTGATTAAAATCTTTTTACTTGTATAGTTAGATGATGTAAAATGTGCATTTGTGTTAAGAATATGAAGTGGTAATTACATTTATCTTTTATAGTGACCCCTGACGAAGGGCGCTTCGTGGCCCGAAATGCATTGGGATTTTCATTGAATAAAATACTGCTTGTGATGAACTTTTCACTATTCGTATTCTTTCAAGAGGTCCGGACGGACACAGTTTAAATATTAGAAACTTGAAAAAAGGCAATACTTTCCGAGCGTGGATTCGAATTAAAGAAAGAGAAATGGAGGTTTAAAGAAGATTAAAATGGGTTAAAATAGATTACATGGATGGAAATATGGTACACATGATCGCCAAAGTGGACGGTGTTCAGCTGTGCATCTGGTTGGGGGCAAGACGTTGCCCCACTTCAAACAGTTGTTGTCAGTTCCAGTGGCACTTGGGCATGCCACATCACCATTCTGCACGCATTCTTGGAATACTTGGATAAACATCGTAAAACATTGAATACTTGGTGTGCATCCCACCCCTCATGATTGAATGATTCATATGGTCAGACTACCATTTGGTCTCTTTTGAGGTTGGAGGATTGTTTAGTATCTGGAAGGGCTGCTGCCCTAATGGGAAAGTTACATACTGGAAAAGGAGATGACCTGGCGCAAATAGAGCTGGAGCTGAACTTGCAATGTCTATTCTTGTAGTCGCTTAGGCTGGTGATGTGGCCACATAAATGAGCTCCTCGAATTTTGCCTTAAGCATGGTCATTAAGGGCTTGTGGGTTACTCCGTCACAACAGTGAAGGATATCCCGTCTGCCAAAATATAAATCCCACTATATCCCATGGGATTTATATTTCGGCGGACGGGATATCCGTCACTGTTGTGATGGAATAATCCATCCACTGAAATCTAAATCAGGCCCTAAGTTCCAAACTGCATCTTTTTGTAGTAAATATCTGAATCAAAGATTTACATCAAAATTGAGGAGTGAGCATACACAGTTGCGACAATCGGAAAGAAAATTGAGGTTGTGTTAATTCAAAGTAGGTACAATACAAGGCTCAGCTTAATCTATGGTTTTGAGACCCTGTATCATATAGGGCATTAACTATGTCAATAGTGGTACATAGGATTTTATGAGTCTTTGATTAAAATGTAAAAATAATAAACAAGAAAGATTTAGAAGTGTGACCATATTTTGTAAGGGCAAAGATATTTTAACTGGCTTCCAGTAAAACAAAGGATCCTCTATTAGGTTTGTTGCCCTATCCACTGTGCCTACTTGATACAGTGGCAGTATTTCATAGTCAAATTGCTAGTCCCTTATAGAAATATCATCTTTCTATGTGGTACTGACTGTTTTTTTGCCTTTTCAAATGGTTTTGATGGCATTTTGACTCTGGGCACTATGACAAGCAATTCAGTCTCCAAGGGCATGTACCCAGTCCAAAAACATGCCATAAAATTATTTACACTTGTTAGTCTTTTTAAACTTTAGGTAAGACCAAAGGAGGCTGGCACAGGATGTACACCAGTGGGAAAAAAAACTTTGGTACCACATGTGTGCTGAAGTATACATGTATACCATCCACATCTGAGACTTGATAAATCATGGTGGCTTGGGTGGCTTCAACTTAAGCCATTGCTTAAACACCTGCATAAAACATGTATGACACATATTTGAAATTGGGTTGTTGGTAGAGGGGGGTGAAACCCTACTCCAGCAACACCCACAATCATTGTCAGGGTGAACCATATAAAGTCACTAAATTGACGCTTGCTTAACCTTCTGGTAGTCTGGCATAAAAGCAGTCAGTATTAACTTATAGGTAATGAGTAAAGTATTTATGAAGCAATCAAACAGTAATAAAGTGAAAACACAACACAAGAAAATCCCCCACCAAATTGGAAACATATTGTAAAATTTAATAAATTATTTGACATCAATACTACAAAATTCAGATCAGTAAAACTGGAGTTATGAATTTTTAAAGATTTCAGGGGAATATAGTGCCTAAAAGATCAAAGCGTCAACGACGGACATCAAGTCATGAGAGACCGGGGCAAAGTCAAATGGTATTGCCAAATGCGATGGAGCTTGGTCCAGATATATGAAGCAATCGTACCCGGTCTTGGCTTAACATCGGACTAAATATAGGGGCGCAATGTCTGAGAAGGTAAAGTTCACAGGGGCGAGGCCTCGTCGCCGGGGAGCCACTGGACGAAGATGCAGTGAGGGTTGCTACATTGCTACTTTGGGACTTAGGGCCTGGTTACAATCTTGGCAGATGGGATACTCCATCAAAAACATGCCGGATATCCCGTTCACCAAATTACAAGCTCCACAGGATATGATGGAATTGTAATCTGGTGGATGGAATATCCGTCCCGTTTGTGACGGAGAAACCCTGTCTGCCAAGATCATAATCAGGTCCTCAGTTTCATTTTTGTAAGTCGGAAAATTTCCAGCAGGTTGAAGCTTCAAGCTGCAGCCAATGAGGACTCCAGAAGGCCAAATACCCTTCCAATGAAGAGCTGCTGAACATGATTTGCTGCTGCAGAGAAGAATGTAGGGGGAGCTACCGTGAAGTCAGGCTGACTGGTGATGCACCTCTGTCGGCTTGGTGGGCAGGTAGATCCTGGTCCACTCTCGGTTCTCAGAGCACTTTTTGGCAGAAAATGTTCTATGTCCCAGGTTTTAGATTTTGGTCCAGGACTGGAGGTGCACCACTTGGAGGGTCAGGTCTCACTTCAGAATGGGTCAAGGTGCACTTTAAAAGTTGTTGGAGCTTCTTGTGTCAATGTAGCTCTGAACAGGAGGCCAGAAAACTAGCCCTTTGAGCTGTCCAATTGGTCCTGGGAGCAAGCAGAAAAGCAGGTCCCAAGCAGCAGAGCGATCCTCTGGGGGCACAGGGTAGGCTTCAGACAGCAGGGCACTTCTCTTGAAGCAGCAGGGCAGTCCACCGAAGTACAAGCGCAAGCCACAGGCAGCAGGGCAGTCCTCTGGGAGTCCGCCACAGGTCCAGAAAATTACTGGAGAGTTGGTCTGAGGTTATTTTTTTTATACCCGGTGCCAGTTTGAAGTGGAAGAAATTTATAAAGTTTTCTCCCAACAGATGGTCCTAGAATTTCTTGCCTCACTGCCCAGGCTTCACTCAGTCTGGGCCATTACGGCTAATGGGGTAACCTGGGAAATCAATTGGTATGAAGAACAGTTGGTTCTGTAGGGTATTTCTTTATATTATACTTAATTCCCTGTTTAATTAGGAATGGCCACCTCTATGGCAAAAATCAAACTGATTAATATATCTAATTTTATATATATATATATATATAATATACATTAAGTCATTGACACAGAGATTGTTAAAGAATAATGAGGTATATTAATATTCATATACCATGCAGGCTCACAATAGTACACAGGACCATTGTTTTAAAATATACAAAGAATGCAAAAAGAACAATGGGAACAAGATACACAATGGGTGCAGTGAGTCACAAATATAAACATTTAAATACACAAGACATTACATAATTACACAGAAAATACAGAAATGTTTCAATGATGGTTTCCAATGATAGTTCGAATAGATTCAAGTTGATGTCCTTATTGTTAGGATGTGGGGTATGCTTAATCATGATATGGAACACCTGTAGTAACCGTCGATGTTTCGACCCAATTATGTTATATGTTCAGATCTAACATCACCACGGGTCTTCATCAGGACAAGAAAAATGAAAGTATGGCTTTATGTAAATGGCCTCTAATTTTTGAATCATTTCTGTATTTTCTGTGTAATTATGTAATGTCTTGTGTATTTAAATGTTTATTATTTGTGACTCATTGCACCCATTGTGTATCTTGTACCTATTTTTCTTTTTGCATTCCTTGTATATGTTAAAACAAAGTGCCTTCTTGAGCCCCGGGAGTCCCATCCCCGGGGCCTCTCTTTATAATAGGTGGGTGCCGATGTGCCCACACGGGGCACCCAAAAACAACATTGAGGGGAGCTCTACGGCCCCCACAGCCCAAGCCAGTCCCCCGCATGGTGCAGGAGTCAGCACTACTCCCGCCCAGAAGGAGCACCTGTTTTCTGATTGCTTCCTCCAGGCAGGAGCAATCTGTGTTGGAGTGCAGGCAGTATAACAGAACAGAAGTTTGCCCCAGCCGGTGGGAGCATGTTTAAATCTCGCGCCGGGTGGGAGCAGACTTCCATGTTTGCTCCTGTTTGGCGTAAGATTTTAAAATGCTCTCATCAGATGGGAGCAAACATATGTTTCCCTGCCCACGCCAATGTGGTCATGGAAACTACTGTGTCCTGGGGGTTGGCTCACTGGGACATAGTCACTGAGCCGGCCCCATGAGATGGGGTTCCCGGGGCCTTTTTAAGGGTCGGGGAAGGGGGCCGGGCAGCCCCCTCCCCTTTTATTTACATTTTGAATGATGGGGTCTCGGGGCCTAATTAGGCTAAGACATGCCACCCTTCCTTCATTTATTACTCGGCCACTGGGGATGGGGTTCTTGAGGCATCTCAGAGGCTCAGAAAGTTGGACAACATGCTCCCTCTCCAAAATGAAAACATACGTCCTACACCCAGGCCCTGGCCCACTCCAGGTGGGTTTTAATGAAACAAGTGCAGAGCCAACGCTTGATTTTTTAAAAACCTTTTGCTGCAGATTTGTGTATCCTCCAAAGAATTGCAACAAAATAAAAAAAATACATTTTTGGCCCGCGGGGGAGCACCTCTGGGACCCTAGCCCTAGGCCTAGGGGACAGGGTGTCCCTACTCTGCCCCCCATTTCTTTTTTTGTGTTCTTTTTAGGAATCAGGACAGAGTCCTGTGTCCTCAGATAGCTGCCACAACTTCCTGGTTGGAGTAGTGACAGCCAATAAAATCTCAGCAGGAGATCTGACAGTGCCACAAATTCTCACTCGCCAACTTAATGTTGGCGAGGTGCGCACGAGTAAAAACTCTGTACTTGGCGGAGTTTGCCAGAACTCCATGATTCTCGCATAGCGCGGAGCGGCCAAAACTCTGCGAACTCCGCTGGCGGAGCGGACTTTTACACCCACCTCTACATTTTGCTTGAATTTTGTCAACTTTTATCAGATAATAAATACATTAAAACCTTTCACTTAGATGGGTGTTTTTAAATCAATCTTAAAAATATTTTTTATTTAATATATTTAAATGACTCGCTTTTTTAATTAATAATGTAGTTAATAGTGCTATAGCATTTATTTTTACAAATTTCACATTTAAAATATATATATGGAATTATTTTACATTAACATTTAACTTACAAATATTTAAAAAAAATTAAACTTCAATTTATTTTTCAAAATTTCCCTATACTTTACCACAGGGAGATCTCTGCCTCAATTGCGGACATCTCCCCCAAGTGTGTGGAACATCACATATGGTCATAAAGTCACCACTAGTAGGACCTTTATGGTTGTAAATGACGTTTTACTGGCTCTAGCCCCATTAGTGTAACTTTAGACGCATGAATGATGAACAGTTAAAAGTAATACAGTTCGTCTAATGTCTAAGAGTAAACTTACATGTGTAGGTTTATTTAAGTGTAAAGTTACTTTTGTGAATAGCCCTATAGTATGTACGATCTGTCTCACTGGACCTACTTAAGTTTCTTCATTGTACGTATGCTAACAACAAACAGATGTCTTTTCAGATCCTAGAGCCTGAATTATGGAATGATCTCATTTGTGATCCCTTTCCATTTACATCTCTCTAGCGGGCCTGTTAATGCCTGTTGGTTGCTAGATTCGATATTTCCTCAGTTGAGTGTAGCATTTTATAAACACATAAATAAATAAATTAAACAAGATGTACTACATTTTAAAGTTTACTTTAAATTTTGGTGCTAGAACTACAGACTTAGGTGACATTCACACAATAATGAATTAATGAAGCTACACACACAGAAGTGCATAGGACAAGGTAGTAGTGGGTAGAACCATAGTGTTGAAAGTACTGAGAGCAAGAACTTAGTTAATGCAATCAGATATCAGCAGTCTCCTGCTAAATGCAAGTGTCTTTACTCTTTCAAAAGCGGTAGAGCAGGGAGAAAGACAACATTTTGGCGAACTGCCTGAGTTGGGGCTGGAGGGGTTTATGTGTATAAACAAAGTCGTTGACTAGCCTAAAGTTTCTTCAACTGACACAATCAGAGGTGACAGTTCATAAAACAAAAAAATGAAAATGCAACATGCATGACTAGATCTGGAACAAGAGACCAGTCATGCATGGTATTATTTGAACAACTTATAAAGGGGAAAGAAAAATCAAAGAGAAAGTGAAATTACCACCTACTGATCCCATTCTGAGTTAATTTAGAAACAGTATTAATCAAGGACTGCAGACTGCAAGCCAGAAAGATGTTCCCTCTTCCAAACATAACCAAAGCTTTTAGAGGACAAAGCACTGGTGGAAGGTTGTGTGCAGTCTGTATACGTTTAGGGACAGGGTTTTCATGACATCAGAAATGTGCTGCAAATATTTATTGGACGCCAGTTTGGAGCCCGCTTGCCGATGACTATTACTGCACCTGCAATATCGGGTGCAAACATGTACAACAACATTGATGGGCCTCATACAGCGAGTGCCAATGGTAAGTTTGAGAATAGTGACACCGTTCGAGAGAGAGTCTCAACAATTACAATTTGAACAAATATAATATGCACAGTATTCTGTAAATTTGTGCCATTTCTTCATCTATGTGCTACGACTAAATATTAAACATACAAATATGGGCAAATTAATTGATTTAACCACGTGTACAAAAAGTAACAAAAAGTGGCGTTAAACAGAAAATAGAACACAGGTATAGAGGTTTTAAGACCAATGCATCGAACCGTGTTCAGTGTTTTTGCACATCCTATATATGTAATTATTGTATGTTTTAAACGCATAGGAGTATCTAATATATTCAGAAATCCTTATAGAGTTATCCAGCCAGTCCTAGGAAGAAACATTTTTGAATTACCCATTATATAAAGTAAACGATGGCAAAAGTAAAAAGGTTTGATAAAATGAGTAATTGATAAAAACGTTCTCAAAGTCATTGCATTTTTAAAAACGGCTACAACCTGCTTAGAGAGTGGGATTGCAATGACGGCAACACTTTATTTTGTGTGCCTTCAATTCCGCTTCCATTTTACATCTCTGGCCAGAAGAAATGCTACCAGCAAGAATTGATATCTTGTCTCTCAAACAGAAAAACACAGCATTAGCTCAAATGTATCTTTCAATAGCAAGTCGTGCCTCCGGCGTTTAAGATCTTGGCTACTATCTTTAGTACATAACACACGCACTATATTCTCAGCACTGCGCGTGAATCTTGTATCATGATAAGCAATGCCAGGACTAAATGTGGCACTCTGCACATCCAAACAGAATTAGATCAGCCACAGCACTCTCCAAAGAAATCAATGTTACCATGGTGAAAAAAGCAATTTATGTGAGCAAAAAGCATCCTTTAATCCTCCTCCTACATGGTGCTTTCAATGCTCCATGTCTGTAACATCATTTTGTGAGATTAGACAAAGAGTAAAAACATATGCAACGTGAACGCTCCCGTCTCAAGTTGTCGCACAAATCTATTATCTTTATTCTACTATCCTCCGTGTGATAAAGGGCTTCATCTTAAGGTTTCTGATTACAAGTACTAGTGATTTATCGTTTTCCTAACTATATCCATGGGTTTAATAAACAGAAACACCACTTACCATGTACATAGCATATGCATAGCATGTGCAAAGTGTGTGCGCAGCGTGTGTGGGGCTCACAATCACTTGTTTAGCTGGCATGCACACATCTTGTATGGTACAAAAGTGTTATAAAATTATTGAATATATTATACACCACCAAGCTACAACGAGCAGCCATGAAGTGTTTATCACTTGCAATATATGCCTACTGCTCAACAACTGATTAGCACAAACAGCAAAGCCATGAAATTCAGTTTTGCCAAATTATTTACCCGATTATTGCTTGGGCACAGGCCGTAGGTCACACGATCTGGTCCATCGAGGCAAGCAGACAAGCATGGACCGTGGAAGGTTCTCACTCAAGTGCCCGATGACTCAAGGCAAAGACACAGGAAGGAGCATCTGACACAGACTCCAGGGCAATTCCTAAACCACTTGCATCTTCAGTTTGTACAGCTCTAACCAATTAACTCTGGACACTCAAGCTACCCTCTTGAACCAAGAACGCATGGTACAAGCCAAGTGTATCACTTCTTCATTGTAAGAACTGTCACAACCTTATCTATTTTCCTTTGCAGTCATAGCTGAGGTACAAACAACAAATGATGTACATAAATTCAATCACTCAACCCCATCTACCTTTCATTGAAAAGCAAAGAATATTTGGGGCAATACAAAACTCTACATTTAAAAAATAATGCATGGATCTATAACCATTCAATAAAACCTGTCATGCAATAATATATACACACTGAGGACTGGAAAGTTGTCTTTAAGAATCTATGCACTGCTATTATTCTTTATATTTGGCAATCAACAGATTAAATGAAGTATGTCAAATGCATTTACTTCTTATACAGTTTAGAAAGTGAGCTTTGGATCATGTGTGCAGTTTCATATGTGGGGAGATCACAGGATTGTTATGATATTATATTTAATTTGTGTTCTAACTTTATGGGTGCGACAAAAAACATACTATTATCACAAATGGAAAAATGAAATTAACAATCAACGTTTATTTTACTTATAGTAAACCACATACATAATGGCAGTTAGAAGGCTTTATAAATTAATCAAAACTAAAACACTTTAAAACAAGGGCTAGGGCGGCAATCTTTTTTTTAAACATTTAACAAGGACTGTCAAAACCAGTAGGTCTCTGACGTGAAACATGCTGGATTAGACAATAATATATTTTTTACAAGAGATGGTTACGCGAATGTGCACCTATCCACTGTAGTAATTTCGATTGTGGTGTCTTCCAAAACTAGAAACTGTATTCGAAGGTGGCCATTGTGGATACACATGCATTCATTGTGGACATCTTTCAATGGGTTTGGAAGGGGGATGTGCCTTGTATTGCAAAGGGGTGTACACCCCTTCCCTGAGTGCCTGACTGCATTCAAAACTGGTATCCTGACTTTCATTTTGGACTTGACTGAGTTTATGCTTTTGAGTGTAGCGTTTTTCATTCAGTCCATAGACAAATGTAGTCACCTTACAGAGATTTACTTCCACAGAATCTTATATTAAGTAGCACTTACAGCCTCTACTTCATGTAATCCTCTAACCATTATCCTCTCAATCCCATTTTATTTTTAACTCCGAAGTCGGATTGGGCATTCTGCCTCCCTGGCATTTTTCCGTTAGACTGCCATCTAGAGGACTGTGTTCATGCTGCCATGACCTTGGGCAAGGCACCACAGGTCCCTGCAGAATGGGCCTAGTTTGAACAATTTTGACAGGGCGGATTCTGCTTTCCGGTAGAGCCTTGAGTAACTCCTCAAATTTCTAAGTGTGTAAACACTCTTAAAGGGCTAATTCACAAAAGTAGTATTAAGTTGATAAGCTGTGGACTTAGCACATAATGTTGATAATGTCAATACTTTTCCCCAAAAACACTCTTTGCATACACATCTAAACTGACAAAAAATCCTAGATGGTTGTGCTACGCCTGTCTTCAAAGTGATGGCTCATGCACTAGTAAATAAAACATCTTACTGAGATAGATAAGGTGTAAATGCCCCAGACCTTTATTTTGCTTTTTCCATCCACACTATTTTTGTCCCCAGTAATGAAACCCTTTACACTTCAACCACGGAAAATATAGTGTTTGGGTTTTTTCCGTGCCTAATTTTCATGCTTACTTTTTCCTTTTCACAGACTCAAGTTAGGAGTACATAATGTATGTGGAAAGTGTTGGGAATGTCACAGATTATTCATTAAAATACGACTTAGGGCCTGATTCTGATGCGGTTAGGAAAGCATTCCCACCTAGGGCCCGATTACGATGCGGTTAGGAAGGCCTCCTAACGGCATTTGCTCCTTCCGAATCGGATCGGGAACATGTCTTCCCAACCGAGGGCCCAATTACGATGCGGTTAGGAACATAGGCTCCCATTGAAGTCAATGGGAGTCCAATCAAATCGTATCTGGAAGCATTCGGATGCATTGTACTCGGTCGGTCGGACTCTCCGAGTCCGAGTGGGTAGGAAACCATTTCCAAACCGATTCGGTCGGGAAGCTTTCCAAACCGCATCAGAATCAGGCCCTTAGTATGTATTTTTCAAAATTTCCAATTTTGCCCCACCTGTTCTTCACCTAATCTTCGTCTCTAACACATAAAACTGAGTAAATTATTCCATATGGGCAGATTTTCCGAGATTGTAGGCCGCATCTAACGGTGTAAATGTTGACAGATACTGATTCTATGAATCAGGATTTTCTTGGTCACCCACAGATCATATGTTTTCGCACCTATACGAAAAATAGGTAGAAAACATATGTTGTGAATCCGTCTCTAAAGGACGATTTATGGGTCATTTGATGGAGGACACACATAGTGAGCCACTTCTGCAAACATAGAAGCACTTACCTTAAGTACAGACACAAACATATGCATGCATGAACACTTGCATAAGCAAATATACAAACAGGTAGACACAAACACACAAATACTTCTTTTGGCTGTCAAACTTTGATTATAAATTTTTTTTTTGTATTTCTTATTTCCTTATTAATCTCTGAAATCAGTTAGTTTAGTCTGCTAGAAAATTAATATGTAAAACATAAGTAGAGCAGCTCGGTTCCAGAACCTAAAATGTGATTGTTAAAGGACCTTAGAGTGATTTTCAGGAAACATAAGGCTTGATTTAGAGTTTCACAGACAGGTACTCCATCACAAATATGACAAATATCTTTCGTCTTATAACATGTGCATGCTTGTAATAAGGTGGACAGGATATCCGTCACATTTGTGACGCTGTATCCATTCTCCAGCCTCTAAGTCACGAATCGTTTATGACAGAATACAAGTGCATACTTGTAATAAGGTGGACAGGATATCTGTCACATTTGTGACCTGTCCTCCTAACTCTAAATCATGAACCATTTGTGACGAAATACATGTGCATAATTGTAATAAGGTGGACGGGATATTCATCAACTTTGTGATGGTGTACCATCCTCCAAACTCTAAATCATGAACCGTTTGTGAAGGAATACATGTGTGTACTTGTAATAGGGCAGACGGGATATCTGTCACTTTGTAACAGAGTCCCCATCTGCCAAACTCTAAACCAGGCCCTTAGCGAGTCCATTCACCTGTCACATCCTACATCCTCACTAAATGTTCCCCAATGCTCCAATGTAGATTATGCACACATAAACAACATCAAATAGGCAAACATCTGGAGGACTTGAAAGACAACTTATTGAAAAATGAAGCCAAGTTTTTTCAATAATGACACCTTCTACATTAAGCGGCGACTTAACATTTCAAAACAATTCTACTGACACTTGCTAACAAGCCCAAAATTAATTTCAAAGCATTGTTTCCTGCTTTATGGGAAAAGAGAAACACTAACAAACTGTTTTGTCCTTAATTGGTACTCCAGCATTCTGTCAGAAAAAGCAACATAATTGGCGCTATTTACATAGGGGGCATTTTCAAAGTCTTTCTCGTACAGTTCACTTTTTAATGTTTTCCTGCTCGCAGCAAAAATGTGCTAGTGAATCCTGTTTTTTCAAGGAAGTCCCTTTTTTTCTGCAAAAAATGCTTGAAAGCATTCTTCCCCGAAAGCAGCAGTATCTCATTCGAAGCACAGTTTATTCTTGCCAGGGCTGAAAACAATTGGTTTCCACTTTATGGCCTTCTCTGCAGTCCTGTGGCACTTCATAAACTACTCATACCTCCATCTTGAAAAACACTATCCCCCATACCTGCTAAGGACTGGAAGAACACCTTGGAAGGCCCCTATGGAGCTTGCAATAGTTTATGATGTGCTGTGTGATTCTGCAGCGGAACCGACCAGAATAAAGAAACCAAGTGCAGACTACAGCACAAGGTCTGTGAACATAAATATGCCAAAACCAGGGAGATGAAAATTGGTCATAGCTTGCCAAACATTGCACTAACAACCCAAAATGTACAGTGTCCAGGGACTAGTCACACGTTTTGAGTTATCTAAGTAAGGCAATCTATTTAGAAGTCAAGGAGATTACAATCTAAGTGCGGGCAGTAGTTTAGCTTTTTGAAACTTCAGGAGACATTCAGTACCCTCAGGTTAAATATGCTGTTTATGGCCCTTGCTTCATTATTTTTCACTCTCTGTCATTGCTGTGTACTTTCTTTGGCAGCAGAACAAGGGGCATTTTTTGCAGGGTCCTGCCAAGGACCAGGGGCATTTATTACATCGTCCTGCCAGGGACACATTTTTATCAGCTCAGTGATTTTCATTCTGAATCGAAATTGCACCTGCCTCTATCTGTAAGCATCGCCTCCACTGCTGTGCATATTGCTTCCTGTTGGCCCTGACACTGAGCGTGCTCAGAACTAGTGGTAGGCAATGGTCAGGCTACCCCCAATCTAGTACATTTTGGCATAATGGATTGCTCCAAACTAAAGTGATGGAGACATTTTTTGAATACACTATGACATGTGACACCTGCTCAAGGGCCCTGTAATCTATTGACAACAGAACGCTTGTACAGCAGTCAGCTGTTCCATCTGTGACTGCACCACATGTGGAACATGGAGGCTCAGCACAGGTAATATCTGCCCTACTACTGTGGCCAGTGGTGAAGGGGAAGGTTCAGTGTCCCACTTACCCTTGGGCAAGGTGGTGAGACTATAAATACCACCTTCCACTAGGGCACAGCAGGCGAGGGCTAGTTATAATTCCAGACCCTTGGGCAAGGCCTGAGGGCTACAACTATACTGGTAGGTAGGTAGTGCTACTGGAAAATATCCCACTGTTCCCCAGCAAAGCAGATCTGGGGACAAGAAAACTACACTGGGCCATGTCCAAGGTGAGTGCTACCGATGTATCACACACTATTGAAAAAAGCTGGAGAGAACACGAAACACATCCCTCTTCATCAAGGCATTGCAGTCTACAACATGTACCCCTTTCCCATGATCAAGGTAGGGGGACATGACAATCACCCCTGAGCCTTGCGCAAGATGAAGGGAGAACAAATTCTGCCCACCCATGGACAAGAAGACATGCACTAAATTCCTCCATCGCCTTGGAAGAGCGGACTACAAAGTACACACCCGCTTTAGGGAAACAAATGAGTGAAAAATAATCCATCAACCTTAGGAAGTATGGGGTGGTGCCAAACAACCCACCACCTTGGGGCACTGTGAAAAGGCTAGCAAATAGACTCCACCATTGGACAAGGTATGGATGAAACAACATAATTCTCTAGCATTGGAAAAGATGTGGGCTACCAAATATCAGCCCAACACCCATGGGCCATTCATACTCAGACCGGCGGCCCATTATTGGCCCTTAGAGCCTGGGGGCGTTAACATTCAATGATGCAAAGGGTGGTGCAAATTTAACACTCGGTACAGTGACAGAGAATCTGACAGTTTAAGGTAAATCTCACTGCATATATTAGTCAAACATGTATACATTTACAAATTTACCTTGTGCTTTCTTTCTTGAAGTTCCCTTTGACTACCATAATTGCTGGGTCGGTGGGTTTGTGGGTGAGTGTACCACAATTGTTTGGTCGTTGAATGCAGTGGGTGAGTGTCGGGCTGTCCCTTGTGGCTGGAGGTTGATCAGCTCGTGACGTTTCAATGATTGTTTTTGAAGTTTCCACCACTTTCAGAATGCGAAAAAACCTCAGAAGCAGTTAAAATGAATGTCTTACCTCAAAAGCAAATTCCAGAGACGGGATGTCGGTTGTTAGGTAGCCGAATGTGTGCAGCAGAAGAAAGGCACCACAGTGGAGGGTTTCCCAGATGGCTGCGCTTTGTCTGTGGCAGAGAGGGAATGGGATTATATAAGTGCACGCTTATTTAACCCCTTGCCAGCTGATCACCTCGTATCAATAATACTTTTAAAGTTACTGTACACTGAAGGACTGAGGATTCATTGAGAGCTTTCACACAAAGTGCTGTGAAAACTATGGGCTCCAGCTATATGTGTAATTATTAACTACATACACCGTGAAAACTCATTGACTGAACAAACAAATATTTTTGCACCTTTAGTATCCATTGGGAATGAGTGTGTTCCCTTCTCCAACAGACTATCTGCCTTTTACTTCTAAGTATACGTCATCATATTTTAATTGTAATTTCTATTCACCTACCCATGCTCCAACTTCTGTGTCACGTGTCATTCTGTACCGCACGTGACCGTAGCAGGTAGAGCCAGACTGGTGGTTGCATGGATATGGGCAGATATTGGTGCAAGCACACACGAGCATGCGAAAGGCACAGCCAGGGGGAGGTCCGAGGACAATGAGGGACTGATGGTGGCATATGGAGCCTATTGACTGCCACTGGGAAAATGGGGTATATAGGAGGCACGTGAACGAAGTAATGAAAAATAAGGGGAAACACAGGGAGAAAAGAACCAAGAGCACAGAGAAACAGACTTGCACAGGGGATAGAAGTTGGAGAAACATGGACAAGGGGGAATACGGGTAGACAGAGTGAGATATAATCCCATAGAGACAGTGGGAGGCATGGGAAAGATGCATGGCCCTTTGACATGGGCATAGCCCTTTGGAAAACAAACTCCAGTCTGTGCCAAAAGCCAAACCCAAGAAAAAAGGACATCCCACAGGAGACCAGACAACTACAAAGTCACAGCAATGGCATAAGTGTTTTAGAAATACAAAGTGGCACACATAGCTGCATGTTCCCATGCCTACATTCTCTCTTCTCCACAACTGCTGTCGTTCAAGCTTTATAGTCTATTTTCCACGCTTCACTCCTTCTCTTCCATTACCTGATTTTCCCTACTTCATAATCCACTTTTGATTTTGAATCTCACATGCTGCCTCCTACAACCTCCTTCCATTATGCTACATTAATCCTGCGAAGCCGTCTATATTCTCAGATTTCCTGTGCCATTTTCGTTCCCTGCCTCTCAAAAGAACTCTCATTCCTCCATCATGTATCATATCCTTTCCCCCAGGCTGTGCCAAATGCCATCCTCCATGCTGTCTTTTTCCTACACAATAAACTAACCATTCACCATCACATCTCCTTCGTCCTCAATTCTCCATGCACTAACCAACTGCCCCTGTGCACCATTCTCTAATCATTTTCTTCTCCCGGCTTCGAATCCTTCCTCCTCCAGGGTTTACTATTTTGCACATAGCTATCAATTCTCCATATACGCTCCTTCTTCCTCCTTGGATCATCCATAATTATCCATGTTGTATCCATCCTCCACCAGGCACTATCCTACATTTTATATGCTCCATCATCTTGGACACATTTTTTAACACCATTCTCTTTCCTTCCTCCTTCATAATCTAGCATCCAGTGTCAATTATTTAGCCCACTTCCTTTTTTCTTTCTCTGCGCAGTGTTGGAGTGGCCTGTCGGCAGTCTGGCACTGTCAGATGAGCCAGCTTGAAAGGGTCAGTGTTTAGTCTGTTTTTCTGGTCCTGTGGTCCTGTGTTAGCCAAGACCTTTTGGTTATCTAAAAAATATATGTGCAATATACTTATTTAATGGGCCTTTTTTGTGCTTTCTTTATCCACTGGATTGTTGGAGTGGCATTCACATTTTGCTTCTGCCCATTATAGCATAGAGCATAGGGCAGGGAATCAGTGCACTTTAGCCACTGGATAACTTCACTTTGCGTCACTGCATTTTGCTCTCTTACAGAGAGCACATCCGCACACAAGCTAGTTCCCTTCTGTGACAATGTTTTTTTTAAATGTAATACTTTGATGTTGCCTTTGTGTTTAGAGTCTGATGTGAAAGCATGGCGATGTACGGGATGGGAGCACAGGCCACATTCTACACTTTATCAATGGCTATTTCCTGCCAATGCTTTTTTAAATTGGAGGGTCTTATGTTTACTCTTTGACCGCTGGTATTTCACAGCAGAACAGATTGCATCTGTTTGAAACTGTTCTGTATTAAGTTATTGAAAGCGGCAATATTACACAAGTGAATTCATAAGTGGATAATTCTTCAGAACACGTTTATTCTGGACTCAGTTTCACCAATAATTCTTTAATAAACTTTGCCCAGGTAGAAAACAATCACTTGTAGCACTTTTTATTGCTTTCTTTCCTGCTTCCTTCTATCTTTGTTTGGTTCTTTTCCTTCTTTCTTGTGTTCTTTATATCTTTCGTTTCTGTTTTGTTCATTCTTTCATTTTCTTCCTTCATTTTTTACAATAATTTCTTTCTTTCCTTTCGTTCTTTTTTCTTTTTTGTTTATTCCTTTTTTCATCCCTTTTTTCTTTCATTGCTTCTTTCCTTTTTTTCTTTTACCCTTTCATTAATTAATGTATTTCTTCTTTCTTTCCTTTTTCATTAAATCTTTAATTTCTTCTTTCCTTTTTCTTACATTCTTTCATTCCTTCTTTCTTGCTTTCTTTTTTATTTCATTCCTTCTTTCCTTTTTCCTGCTTTCTTTCTCTCTTGCCTTCTTTGTTTCGTGCTTTCTTTCCTTCGTTCCTGCTTTAAATCCTTCTTTCTTGCTTTCCTCCTTTCCTTCCTTCTCTCTTGCCTTTCTTTCTTGCTTTCCTTCTTGCTTTCTCTCTTGTTTCCTTCCTTTGCCTTTCGTTCTCTCTCTCTCTTCCTCTTTCTTTTTCTTTCTTTACTGCTTTTATTCCTTCTTTCTTGCTTTCATCCCTTGTTTCATCGTTTCTTGCTTTTTGTCTCTCCAGCCTTCTTTCTGTCTCCATTTTCTTCTTACTTGCCTTCCTTCTTTCTTGTTTTTTTTCCTTCTTTCTTGCCTTCCTTATTGCTTGCATTCTTTTTTCTTGCCTTCTTTTTTGCCTTCTTTCGTTCCTTCTTTCTTGCCATCTTTCTCTCCTTTCTTTCTTTTTTTTTTCTTAACTGCAAGAGGTTGGCACCCAATGATGATTGCCTTTTTCAAGTTTGTGTTAGCCAATACCTTTTGATTTTCCTAAAATTATGTGTATACCATTGTTACTAAGAGGCACTTCATCCATTTGACTGTCATTCACATTTTTCTTCAACCCACTCGAGCATGCATCAAGGGGCAATGCGTCACCCCACTTCAGCCATTGGCTGACTTCACTATGAGTAACTACCCTTTCACAAGGAGCAAATCCATACTCAAAATAGTTCCCTTCAGGTCCAGGGAGTACAATATCAATGTGTGCTTTTTGAGACCAAAAACCATTTCTGGCTTTAGACGATGTTTTTTTTTTTTTTAGTTTGACAAACTCCCAGCAGCTTCCCAAAAATAAAGTTTTGCAGAAGTCATGAGAAAACAAAACACAAATTGCCTAAAGGCTGGCAGAAGATGCCAGATCTATTGGCTTTGCCAATGCTTGTTCCATTTAATTCCACTCTCACCTGTGGTGCTTTCTCACTGATGACTCGTCAATCAATCAATCAATTAGCATTTGTAGAGTGCAGCACTATCACCCCATGGCGTATCTGGGCACTGAGGTGCAAGGTCTCCATTGAAAAGCCAGGTCTTGAGGAAACAATGGGAAGAGGGAAGAAATGAGCAGAAAAAGGCAAAACAGAGGGCAGAAAACCGAGAGAGCAGAAAAGACAAAACAGAGGGCAGAAAAACGAGCAGGAAATGCAAAACAGAGGGCTGAAAAACAAGCAGAAAAGGCAAAACAGAGCTGAAGAGGGCAAAATAGAGGGCAGAAAACGAGCAGAAAAAGGCCAAATGAAGGGCAGAAAAATTAGCAGAAAAGTCAAAACGTAGCAAGAAATATGTAGAGGAGGCACAAATAGATGACAGCAGGTAGACAGGCAGCAGAGGGTAGCGGACTGTGGGCAAGCTGGAGAGGAGAACTGTTGCAGGGGGAGCTGGCACGTGGATCTGCACGTCAATGCTCATTCGTCAGTCTTATTCTCCTTCTTCCCTCATCCTTTTACTCTTTGACACACTCCTGTTCAAATTCATGCACCTTCGTTTCCTAGCGCATTTTCCATGCTCAAGTCTTCATATATACTTATTTCTCCCATGCAGCCTACATAACATAGGTACTCCATATTGAGCACTCCTACTAAACAACAATCTTGACTTTTTTCCACGTACTTCAAAAACTCTCTCCTCAATTTATCTATAAGTGCTCGAGAGGCTTATAATGGCACCATCTGCTGAGGTGGGTCTTGGAGTCTAAGCTGTACCCAAAGCATACAATACGAGCTACTCCCAATTTGGAGCTGGCCACATGATTACAAGATATTTACATTTTGGGAAACGCATGTCTGGGTATGTTAAACATGACTGCAGGAGAGATTCAGAAAGCCATGGTAGATTAATGAGGGGTACATAACATATTCAAATTCAACCATCTGGAAGGTATTACAATGTAGGAATCATAATCGTGCCGAACTGGAAAAAATCGCACATATGTGCTTGTTAAATGGTTAAACACGTGAAAAGAATGCCTTGGATGTTTAACATACTTTTAATTAAATGTTGGCACAACACTTGAACTTTAATCAGTCAGCTGTAAAGTAAATAACAGGAGTACATTGCATGTGTATCGTATAGCTGCAAGACGCTAATAGTTGTACACCGAAAGAAACTGGTACTGCTGATTTTTTTTATCAAACCCATTTTCAAAGAATTTTCTTTAGGAATGTTTTTCATCAGGTTGACAAAAACAATCTGGTGAAAATCTTTCTTGTAGAAAAATGTATTTCTTCTGGAGTGTTTTGGATTTATTAGTTCCAAAGGGGGCTGCCCCCACAAACCCCTGAACACTCAGCTTGTTTTTTTTCCCCTAACATGTTTTTGTGGGAGAGGCGCCCTTAGTTGGCAGGGTAAGCCCAGACGTGGGTCCCTTGCTCACTTTGCCACTGGATTCACGCTAGCCTGGCTGATGAAGGGTGTTACCCAGAAACCGGTCCCAGGATGCTTGTTTCCGGTTCAGGGAAGACCTGGCTTGGCAGTTCGGACTGGACTGTTCCCATGAGGCACAGGGTCAAGACTGATTTGCATATAGCTGGGTCTGAACTGAGGTGGCGAAGTGAGCTAAAGAATGATGATGGATTCAACCCAGATCTGTGACTGGGGGTGAGTGTCTGAAAAGTTTCAGTGCTCCGTCCATTATCTCCTTGTGTTTGCTTTGTTCGCACTAATATTCTGCCATTGTGGCATTTTTCCATTTCTCCAAAACGAAGTTTCATCACCCTGATTTCATCAGACTGGTCTTCTTCATTTTGGAAAATCATCTTAATGACGGAATACAGATGGTAATATATCAGAAGTGTTCTTATGCCATATTGCCTAGCATGGCATTAAGCTATCAGAAAGAAGAGATGCATGCAATTTAGGCACACTTAACTCCAGTTTATAAATGAGGGCCAGACTGGCCGTAGTGGGCATTGTGCATTTCCCCGGGAGGCTGGAAGGGTGGGGGCGAGTTTTGTTAGTGGGTGCTAGGTTTTGCAGCAGTGCAATATCGGCCCCCAGTAAGAAAAGCAACAGTGCTTTAAACTTGCTGGCCCCTCCCCGCCCCATACCCTGAGGGCTGGTCCAACACAATTTCCAGGGCTGCTTTGGGTTCCCAGTCTGGCCCTGTTATATGGATCACCCATACCTACTCTTTATTTACCGTTGTTGCAGTTAAAGAAAGAAGCATCAGCAAAGCTTAACAGGGCTCACTTTAAAAAGGCGAGTGCTGACCAATTGGCTTTGCCAATACTTTTGTGTGTTGGTGCTTGCATATTTGTATTTTAGTTCTTTTCTTGCACAAAAAGCAGTGGTATAAAAAACATATTTCACAAGGGCATGTGAAATATGGGAAACATTTCATGGGTGCTGTGAAATATGGATTTCATTGTCTTAATGGCAGTCCTTAAATCACTGTGCAGGAATTTAACTTTGTCAGGGCTACTCCTTTGTGTTGATGTCAGTTTCTTATATCTTTCTCCTTTCACCGCCTCAGAAGCAGTACATAGGTACAATTATTTGCGGCAGTGTGCTGGTTCTTAACTTGAGACCCTTTAAGATGACAAAGAAGCCAGTATACAGAACTGGGCGGTAGGAGGGCTGTGATGAATCTGCAATCAGATAGAGTATCAACGAGAAACAGGGTAGTAGAAGGCAAGTAACTTGTTTTTCTGATGGATACTGCTAACTACAGAATCCTCACCTTTAAAATCAATATCATAGCAGTAGCTCTCAAGGTGGAAGATCTGAGGAGTGGACTCAGATTAGGAAGCTTTGCGGGAGCAAGGTTGAAAAGCTCTCTACAGACCTGGTTGTCAAGGCAATAGTGTTTTGTGAACATACACACCGACACCCACTTCCCAGCCTGGGAGATGTCTAGAACAGGCACCACTCTTATCAAAGCCATGGTAGCAGTTTTGGCCCCGGTGGAATGAGCCTGCATGCCCTCAGGGGGCCACTTCTTGGCCAGTGCATAGCAGATTTTAATTCAGAGGACTCTCCACCTTGACCGGGTCCTCTTTTGCTCCACCTTCCCGTTCTTTGCCCCAGACAAACCCACAAAGAGATGATCTTCCATGCAATGATCTTTTGTGTGGTCAGTATAAAAGCTCAGGGTCCTCTTGTGCCCAAACCATGGAGCCTCTCTTCTTCATTTGAGGGTTGAGGTAATGAATACATTTGTCAATGGTAAGAAGGCTATCCTGGCCCTCAGTACCAGTATGTCTGGAATGGAGGTGGTCTAGGGCAGTTGGATCGAAAGTGCTTGCAATTCGCTCACGTGGCAGCTGTGTAATGGCAGTGAGGAAGTCTATCTTTAGAGTAAAGAGATTAAAAAAACAGCTGTGGATAGGCTCGAAAGGCATGCACAAGAAAAATATCAAGACCAAGTTAAAATACCATTGGAGCATCACAAGTCATTTGGGGAAATCAAACCTTTGATAAAATGCTTCACAACTAATGATGTAAACAAAGACGGTTGGTCATTAAATCACAGAAATGCAGAAGGGGCTGGCATATAACCTTTCAATGCGCTCACTAAAAGGCCTTGCTGAACTAATGAAAGAACAAAAGAGCATCCAAACGTCTGGCTTATAAAAGGTTGCTCTTTTTGGCAACAAATCAAGCAACAAGTTTGTCCCAGCATGGATCCGCTTCATGGAAAGTAATCTGGGAGTGAGGATGATATTCACCACCTCTGGAGATGTAGGTTGAGGATCCTCAGATGCAGGATTCTGCCCTTTTGCTGAGACAGGAGGTCGACCTGAAGCTGAGACCTGATCAGAAGACAAACACTCACAAGCTCTGAATACCACAGTTTCCTGAACAAGTTGTGAAGGTAAGAATGACTTGGGCCAGGTCCAGCTTGATCTTCCTCAAAACTCAAGTCAGGAGATGTAGTGGTGGGAATGCATATTGGAGTACTTCCTTCCATTCCAGGCAGAATTTATCCCCTAACCAGCACCTTGGTGGAAACATCTGCATGAAGAACTGTTGAAACTGTGCGTCATCAATAGTGGCAAACAGATTTTGACAGGGTGCACCCCACTGTTTGAGGATGCCCTGTGCCATCTTGGGATGAAGACGCCACTCTTTACCTAACAGACAAAATTTCCTTAGTTTGTCTGCTCTGTCCGATGGTTGGTGATCTTGAATTTATGCTGGTCTAGCCATGTCCAAAGATGTAGCACCTCATGAAATAAGATCAAGGACAGCACTTCTGCTTGTTGCAATACTACATTGTGGATGTATTGTC
The DNA here is from genome assembly GCA_963921515.1 of Calotriton arnoldi. Classification (NCBI taxonomy): domain Eukaryota; kingdom Metazoa; phylum Chordata; class Amphibia; order Caudata; family Salamandridae; genus Calotriton; species Calotriton arnoldi. Next base: position 201,751 of record CAWUFW010003657.1, on the reverse strand, counting down.
TGTGAGGACCTGCACCAGCCTTACTTTGATGGATAGCAGGAAAGCTTTCGGGGCCAGACAGATCACCCTCAGCTCTAGAAGAAAGATACCAAGCCGGCTCTCGAGACCAAAGACCTTCGAACTCCACCTCTTCAAAATGACCCTCGGTGTGGGAGAAATAGAGGATTGATTCAGGTCAAATTGGAATTTGTCATCCCCTACAGAAGATCCTGAGTCATCTCCTGGAAGATCTCGATGGAGTCAGAGAGGCATCCCTGATGAAGACCCAATGGAATCTGAGATTCCACCTTAGGGCCCACATATGCCACCTGGAATGAGAAGGATACATATAACCAGGAGACCAAGAAGTCTCAAGGCCATCCTCAATAAGACACAGGACCTATCCAGGATCATTAGGATTATATAGGCCCACTCTGTTTAACTTACATGTTGGCCCTCTGGTTCAACGGGTGCTGTAATTCAGCTTCCAGGTATTGTACTATGCGGACGACACCCAAATCGTTGTCTCCATATCAGATATGTTGCTGGTTGTAGAGAAGTTCATACTCTGTATGATTGATATCAGCACCTGAATGGAGGAAAACTGCTTCAAACTGAATGCTGAAAAGACAGAGCTCTTGGTTTATGGAGCACAGCACTCATTGTGGTCAGAACTCTGGTGGCCAGAGACGTCTGGTCCTTTACCTTCACTAGTTGTCTCTGCGAAAAATCTAGGGGCAATCTTTGATAACACCCTCACCTTTGACACTCAGGTCAATAGGGCTGTGAGTTCTTGCTTTTTCATTATCAAAAGCCTGAAAAATATTTTCCCTCTTATACCTTCTAAACTCAGAATAGCAGTTGCTATTGCGTTAAATTAATCGCGCCTTGACTATTGCATTGCTTTATACTTAAACATCAATAAGTCCTCGCTTAACACACTGCAAGTCTATCAGAATGTGGAAGCCCACCTGGTACTGGATGTTCCTAAACACTTCTCAGTCAGGGAATGCATGCGCTCCCTTCACTGACTGCGCGTTAGGAAGCGTGTGATTTTTAAAGCGCTATGCATGGTTCATTTGGCTTTTCATCATCAAGGGCTGATGCCCTTAAGAACAGGTTTTCATTGGTATACTCCCAAGAGACAGCTTAGATCATCTTCTCTTAGGAAGGTGACCATAACTAGTTTCTGCAAAGCCAGGTGAGGCGGTTGGTCTTCTTTGGTAGAAGCAGTCAAATTATGGAACACCTTGCCCACACACATTTAAAGTTTAAATCCCTATGTAGTTTTCTGCAAGCAGCTGAAAATCTGGCTCTTCTCCCTACAGTGATTGTAGCGCTCTGGTTTCTATGGTGACTGTTTCTATACTGATGTTAGTGCTTTGATTGCCTGTGGGCATAATGCTCTTTATACATTTATTTTATTTAATTTAATTTCATTTCATTCCATATCCTGGATATCCCAGGCTTGCTACTGCAGAGGAAAGGCCTTGAAGGCCACTGTGACCATAACTGCCCTAATGAATGTATGTTTTTGCGTTCAGTTTAGTTTGAATGTTTTTTGCATGCTCATTGATGATGAAATCCAATCCTGGCAGGAGTGTGGCTGTTGTCCAGAAGTGGTATGAAACTGAGAGGTATGGGAATACGTGTACACTCGACCGCAGAAGATGGGCTGTGACCACCTCAATCATTTTATGAACATCAGACGGCATGAGATAAAGCAGAAGGGGAGCACAGTAAATTAAAAATGTCTCAGACCCATCTTGAACTGCAGGTAATGCCAGTGGGAATGCAGGATGGGTATATGGAAATATGTGTGGTGCAAGTCCAAGGACGCCAGTCAGTCTCCTTGGTCAACAGCTGACAGGATCTGGGCCAGAGTGAGTGATTTGAACCTGCCCTTCCTCAGACAGGTGTTCGGCTGGCAGTGGTCCAAAATGGGTCTGAGGTTTCTGTGCTTCTTTGGAATGAAGATGTAAAGTGAGTAGTATGCTCCTCCAAACTCCGACTCCGGCACCCATTTGACGGTACCTTTTGAGAACAAAAGGTTAACTTAGTGCATTAGAATTTTGGGTGCTTATCCGAAAGTCACACCAGTGTGGGAGGAAGGGTGATCCAGACATGCCTCCTGTACAAATGCCAATTGCTCTTGCTTTGTTGATGTAGTCTGTAGAGCCCACAGCAACTCGGATGAGATAATTGGCTGCATACTGACCATCCTGTATGGTTTGGGCAAGAGACACACTGAGGTCCTCCAGGACGGACAGCAAGATATCTCCGGGCATGTCCCACAGTGCGTGAGTGTACCTCCGCAGAAAGCAAACTCCATTAATAGATCTGAGTGTCAGACTTGCCGAAGAAAACCTTATTTTTCCAAATGAATGAATCCTTTCTTGATGCCCAATCTGGCAAGTTGTTCAGAAAGGACTTTGGTTTAACCTTACTTGTCAAGACTTGGACAATCAGGCTCTCTGGTGTATGATGCTTGTTTAGAAAGTCTGAGTCACTGGCTGCTGGTCTAAGTTGCTTAGACCCAGGTTGAACAATTGGCAGGCATGTCAGTATTTGCTTCATTAATGTCCTTAACAGCTCAGATGAAGCTGGCTCAAGTTAAAGAGTCTCAGTAAACACATTTGTTACGGCTCTTTAGTGGGCATCTACAAATCTGGAACTTCAGTTGCCCTCTGAAACATTACTGCAAATGAGGCACTTTTTTCCTGTGGTGGCCCAGGTAGCGAGCCTAAATCCATTTTAAAAGATGCATCTAGCACACTGACGTATTGTAAGTCAACATATAATGAATCCTCGGTATAATGACGGGGTGAACAACCTGTCCTCTTCTTCATCATTGTCATTGTCTAGAGGGGCAATAGCTGCCTTCTGGACAGGGTCTGAATCAAAAGCAAAAATGGAATGTATACGCTGCTGGTACTGGTGTTGGGGCAAAGGAACAGGATTAAAATCTGGCAGCATAACCAACAGTTGTGCTTTCATAATTTCATAGCATGACATAGGCCTGGATCAGAGTCAGATATTGGCATTGGTATTGGATCATCGAGCGGGCCTAGTAGGGTGTCTATTAGCACTGGTACAGAAAGAACAAGCATGGAACTTGATGATGGAGTAGAAATCAGTGCCAAACTGAGTAGCAGACTGCGCAGGGTAAGATGGCATTGGGTGCAGACCCACCAGCATAGGTCTAACTGGAGAACCTTGTGCCCCGTGAGGCAAGACAGTGCACCAGAGGGATCTATATTTTCGAAACAGATTTGCAGTATGGCCTCTTTGAAAGCCTCTATTTACTGTCAGGTCGAGGATATCTTAGGGAGTTTGGGGTGAGCTGTGACCAATTCCAACTGCGCAATCAGTGCAGACTCAGAAGACATCATGGGAATGTGATCCTTATTATGACACCCGTGCGCATTCTCACTAGACACTGAGTGGCGGGAAGGGGATGAGTTCCGCTTAGCCTTCTTGCGCTTGGATCTAGCCTTTAATTTAAACTTACTGGAAGACTTCAACTTAGAAATGGATTTCTCATGGGAGCAGCATCGAGTGGGACCTTGAGTGGACCAGTGATTTGGAGAGATAATGGAACCTATGCTTCTAATGCTACCTATTCTTGTGCTTGGAGACTTAGATTCATTTTTTGCATGACTTAGAATCATGCCGGAACAGAAGCACCAGCGACGCACCTCATGGAGATCTGTGGCCAACATCTATTTTCTGCAGTCTCAGCCCAATTTGAATCCTTTCCTTTTCAGTAGAGACATTGTTCCTGGGCACACTATGAAACGTTTTGGAGGTGTTGGAAAAACCAATGAAGGTGAGAGTGGAGCACTGGATACATGTTGAATGGAACATAAAGAAAAGAACTATGTCAGTGCACAGGGGGTGGAGCTTATATCCGGCTCCACTCTGACACTTTTGGGGCAGTTCAGAGTCACTGCTGAACAGCAAATCACCACCCACAAGCGTGCATGAGCATTGCTGAAGAATTCACCTGATCACATCTGGGGCTACTTTAAGTGGGAAAAACTTGCGGTTAGAAGAATCCATCAGAATAGCTTTTCATGCTAACGTCCCCAAAATGTATGTCATATAAAAAATGCATAATTGATACCATGCATAGCATGGTCCAATATTGCCATATCAGGGTTTTGGTGATATTTGCAAACCACTAGGCCTTCGCCCTCATGGTTACCAGGAACCCTTGATGGCAATACTGGACCATACTGCACAATTACCCGTGCCCTCACCATACACTGCTAATTACCTCTTATAATACATCAAACATGACACGTTCTATGACATCATAGATTACATAACTCCAACATCTGAAATTACATCACAGATGACAACACTAAATTGAGATAACTATTACTGGTGAATTTCAGTGGTGATGTTTGTTTAAAACGGTATGTTTTAACTGAACTGCCATTTACACCTAACTATAATGTTCCTTTAACCTTTGTTTCTTTCAGAAAAAGACAAAATATATATGTATATACATATATATATATTACTCCCTCCTCGCTCGATTTCGTACGGACCCCATGCGCTCTTGATCCGGTGAAGGTTTCAAGGCAGAGCCCCGCCGTAATAATTTATCCACATTAATCCTTTCAGATTATAGAAACCGCACTCGGTTGTTCCTCTAACTGGATACTTTGTGAAGAATAAATTAATTGGAGAAGGTTACACTTTGTGAGTGCGGTTTCTATAATCTGAAAGGATTAATGTGGATAAACATATATATATATATATATATATATATATATATATATATATATATATATATATATATATATGAATACCTTGAAGGCGTCTGTGGTGTGCGTCCGTGGGTGCACGTTGGCGTCCGCGCCCGGTTGCGAAATAATGAAGGGTTTTATTTGCAAATTAAATAGCGCTTATAGACAAACCAAACATCTACGCGTTTTGGCTACACTAGCCTTGTTCACGACGTTTTTTGTGAAAACAGCAGGCATTATGTACACTCTAGTTGTACATTGACATAGAAAACGGTCTAAACATGATTTGTTTTTAAATGTTTTTAATTCACTTACATTTCTTACAGCTGCATTGCACTTATATGTTTTGTTCTCATTTTCAGGTTGTTCAAGAAGAATGCAGAGAGACAAATGCAACAGAGCTAAGATATCTTTTTCTTATATTCTTATATTTATTTTATTTTTTGTTTTGCTCTGTAGTTATGGGTGATGTTATTTGCTCAATTGGATGCAAATTGTGTTCCAAGTTTGGATGCGATAATGTTTTGAAATATATTGGCATCCCCCATATGGAAGTAATTATTCTCCTGGTATGTTCAAACAAGTATTGAAGGCTACTGTTTATTTTATTTGATCTCATTTATTAAGTAGAACATTTGTTGAAAATGATGAACTTGACGTAGGTTGATTAAATTGCAGGGAAAAGCAATTGCCCAATGGGGCTTAATCATATGAATCTATGCCCAATATGAATATACAATAATTTTTTTCATGTGTAAAATAATTATAATTGCAACAAATGTTGTTGCAATCCGATTATGGGATTATTTTAATTTGTAATCATTTGCAAACTATATACATCTATTAATGATTGATTGTTCATATGGTTTCTTTGATTAGGACATGTTAAAAGATGGGCGACACCTTTTTGGTATTCATATGACTGAGTTTAGACTGTTTTCTATGTCAATGTACAACTAGAGTGTGCATAATGCCTGCTGTTTTCACTAAAAAACGTTGTGAACAAGGCTAGTGCAGCCGAAACGCGTAGATGTTTGGTTTGTCTACAGGCGCTATTTAATTTGCAAATAAAACCCTTCCACGGGAGTGCCGTCTCTGAACTATTTGTTCCTTGGAGCTGGATCAAAAAAAAAAAAATATATATATATATATATATATATATAAATATATATATCCATCATAAAGGTGATCCAATAAGACTTGCTATTTAGAGCAACTTTATTACTTCATAAATATCATTTAATTAAAATGTCCTACATAGACTATATTATAGACTATATTATAAGCTGCTGTAAGGTGCCTTAATGTACTAACAGGCGGAATCCTCTCTAGAGGAAAACCCAATAAACGATTAAATACATGTGTACATGGCACCCATTGTCTTAAGCATCTTCTCTCAAAATGCTTTGTTTCTCCCTTTCTGCTTTCCATTTAAATAAATTAATTGCAATCAGTCAAATAAGATGTTGTTGTTAAAATGAAAGGTAAAGTATATTTAACAAAATATGGTGTTTTAAGTCTTGCCTTTTTTCCATGAGGAGTCCAATAGACGTCAATGTGAGGAGTATGTAGCATATCCTTAGAAGAATAGCTGTATTTGATAATGCCTATGAAGCAATAAAAAAAGACATTTCTAAAATTAGAAGAGTACAAGTCACCCAATTGCAGTGTCACACAGAAGCAAGCCGAACTCTCTTTAATAGAGTACTTTGGGCTGAAATAGGTCTCAATTGATTCATTGGTTAACCATTAACAGCACGTTTTCTTTCTTAAAAATATCTGCTATATGCTAAAGGTACTTATTTATAAAATGGAAAATGCACTGTAGTTCCATTTCCTTTTAGTTCAAGATTGTATTGGCACCTGCAAAAGTCAAAAGCCACCTATCAACATTTCATTCCTATGTGTCTTTAACTGCCATCGTGCCTTGACCTTGGCCCATGGACGGCTCCTATGTTATGGCGGAGGAGAGTCACCCCACTGGTCAGACCCAGGAGATAAAAAAAATAAAATGATAATACAACCATGTATTATCATTTTATTTTTCCCTGGCTGAGCCGAGTGCCCGAGACTAGGGTGGGGCCATCATCTATGACGGCAGCAGGCTGAGGAGAGATGCACACTGTAAGTGTGCATGTCTGTTTGGCCGGCCATCTTAGGATGGCAAAACCGACATGTGCACTTACAAGTAGGAGAAGAGGCACAGGTTCCCTGTCTCTGCGCGAGCGCCAGTCCAGCCCGCTCAGGCCAATCTCGGTGCATCTCTCATGCTGGGTAATAGTATGAGAACAGCGTCTGGATTGGGTGGGGAGTCTGTGAGCCTCTGCAGTGTGCGTGATCCTGAAAGAAGCTGGACATCGGCTCTGGCAGGTAAGTCCTTTTTTTCATATATTATTCCATCCCCCTGCTCTGCCCCACAACCTAGTTTTGGTAGCAGCCACCACTGCCTTGGACTCTATGTTAGTTCTAAGAAGGTCGACCATTATATGAAGAAGGGAAAGGAATGTTTGGGATCTAGCCATAAAGTTATCAATGGCGACCCACCAGGCTGATGGCACATTTGAAACTGGAGGTGTAAGTTAGTTATGGGGTTCTTATAATATTGTGGCAAAATTAAACTAATCTACCAATCATGCAGAGAGGTCACATTTATCCAAGGTCCGGTGCCTGCTTCCTTCACTGTGTTAATGAATAAATCGAGGATTTGCCTTCCAACTAATGTCAGACTAACCTTTAGTACCTTAAACTTGCAGAGGATGCATTGGATAGAAATAGCAAAAGAGAAATGTGACATTTGTGTATAAACTCTACAAATTTTACAAATATGTCCCCAAAAGCCTATTAGTGCAGGCCATTATAAGATAATATTTTTGAAAGTTCCAACATTATGGGGAAACAGGGATTTGCCATTCTAAAACTGATACCGCAGGAGAAAATATGTAGCATGGATAATCGTCTCAGGAACATAGCTACATTTAAGTGCATCCTCACTTCGGACAAAAACTGGAGGGAAGTGTGAGTAGGTTGTGCTAACTCTGGCCCTCTGCATCCTTCAAATGCATGATCCTTAAACAGTTTATAAGCCTTTGCATATTTTATTCATTTCTGTTTTCTGGGAAGCTAGACTAACATCAACATAGAGCAATGCTGAATAAACACCTGCCTTCCTGCTGAAGTGTGCCACCTTACAGCCTCAAAATACTTTAAGAAGTTACAAGCCCTGATGGGATTTCTTAACTTCGTGATGACTTACTTGTCGCTTTATGCTGAGAGTGAGCTCACTTTATATCCTGAAAGTGTACCAAAGTCACTGACGACATTCATCAGAAAGTGTAGCTTCTCACCTAATTCTGACGACGTGGGCAGCAGGTCATCAGCAGAAAGTAATATCTTCATCTCTGCATTACCAATAACCATCCATATGGAAGAGCTTCATAGCTATACTTATGAATTCTGGATATAGCATGAACCTTGATTGGTGGTTCTGCTGCCTACCCAAAAGCAATTTGATGCATTTAAGAGCTACCATAATTGAAGTAAGATTATAAATTCACCACGTCATAAATAACATTTATTATAGAAGGAAGAAATTGATGAGATGGTGCTGTTTGGCAAAAGCTCAGACACCATTAGGATTTCGCTCCCGGCTAAGGTCCTACCAAAAACCATGGTTTTGTAACACGTTCAAGATCAAAATAGGCAATCAAGCACTGTACCTGGCAGCTTCCAAACAAAATGCCAGATAGGGCTACCTTGTGCTCATGCGAAATATGTTTTTTGACATGTTGTGTGGGAAGGCAGTGTAAGGTATGGTAAACTAAATAAATGATTCTAACACTTGGTGCAAAACATACGAACTGTGTTTTGTTAGTCCACTCTGTAAACAGTTATCAATATGTTAAATTAGAGTTATGCATGTATATCTAGGCCACTATGTTGGTGTATTCACACGGTTGTGTGTCGTTCCTAATGCTAAAAGAGCAATGAGTGCCACTGGTAAAGACTAAGGGGCAGATTTACAAGCCCCTTGCGCCACTTTTGCGCCGCCGTTGCGTCACTTTTGTGATGCAGCGGCGACGTAAACCATGCACCACGTTGCGCCTTATTTACAACGTGACGCATCTAGGGAGATGCGTCACGTTGTAAAGCCCTGCGCCACATGAAACCTGCGACAGGTCTCATGTGGGTGTTCCATCGCAGGGTGGGCGTTCCGTCGCAGGAAAGCCTCGTAAAAGTGACGCAGTGAAATCTACAAGATTTCACTGAGTCACTTTTCCGACGCCGCTGCGACAAATCCTTACGCCTGCTTCAAGCAGGCGTAAGGAGTGGCGCACCACGTTAAAGATGGGCGGCCCACGAGCATTGCTGGAGTTGCATCGCACTTGCGACACGACTCCAGCAATGCGCCACCCTTCCTACGGGAGATGCGACACGCATCTGTTTATCTTTGCGCCACAGTGAGCCGCATAGTAAATGCGGCGCACCTGCGGTGGCGCAAGGGTAAACTTGCGTGACGCATCTTTCCTGGCGCATCTCTGCTGATTTGCAGGGATGCGCCAGACATTGTAAATCTGCCCCTAAGTACTGACAGAGCTCTGTGCGGTTCCAGTATGTCCTAGTGGTCAGGACTCAGCGACACTATCTTGCAGTGCTTGAAAAGAAGGGCAAGGGCACTTGTCAGTGATGACTGATAAATAATTGTCAGGACTGTGCTTGGATCTCTGTACTGAAAGAGCAGGGGATCAATGAACTGGCAGGTAAGGGTTACTGTAGGTGAGGTCTGTGGAGCACTGATACAGCTGTGTGTTACAGTATTTCAATATCAGGGGTGCTCAATGATAAAACTGATGTGCACTGGCATAGTAGTTCTGTCTGCATCTCTGTGGGACAAAATAGAATGGTGCACGTTTAGGCGGAGATGTATTTTAAGAGCTGTGTTTTGCTTCAAGTGCTGGGCTACCAGGAATTGGTGAAGATTAAATCTGAGATTCTTTGACAGAGCAGTCTGTGGGTCCTAGGTTTGAGACAGAAAGGCTACAACTGAGTGGGATCCCCCTTTATTTGAAAAGTAGCAACAAAATGTATGTCTATATTTATGCAGTTCTGTCTCATTACATTATCACACTTACACTAAGGGCCTGATTACGAGTTTGGCGGTCCTCTTTTCGGCCTGCCACCGCAGCACCGACTGGAGGACCGGCAAGTCTGTAGTGTGCCCACCCGGTGGATTACGACTCAAATCCAGGGAGGGCGGGCGGTGCTGCAACGGTCTCACATGCAGACCACTGCCGTGACAGCACCTGCAGCACGTTCCTGCACGGTGTGGCATGCATCCCATGCCATTCCGTGGAGGAACAAGGGTGCAATTCCAGGGGGGCACAACATGTGCCCCCCCTGCATGAATCCCCAGCCGCGGAAGTGACAGGGGGTCCTGTTAGGGCCCCCTTCGTTGCCTCTTCGCCACCCTTTTCATGGCAGGCTCACTGCCATGAAATGGGCGGTGGACAGGCAAATCGTAATATGCCTGGCGATGTCGCAGCAGCACCACCAGCATATTACTGTTAATGACCACTGTGTCACCGGTGTGGTATCCTGGATCCCGGTGGACGCAGCGGTCCTGTGGCGGTCCCACCGCCACACTCAGAATACTGCGGGCGGGCCCGCAGTGGTCAGACCGCCACCGCAAGTAGGGCGGTCCTGTGGACAGCCATACTCGTAATTAGACACTAAGTATTTGCTATATTGCTACAGAAAAAATTATCTTCTTAATGATACATATTCCACTGTCTTTCGATGCGCTGATTTTATTGTTTGAAGTTTCTCATGCATTTATTATTTAGTGGATTATGTAATAAATTTGAATAAATATTTATTATTCCATGAACAGTTAATATCTCATGTGATTTCACAATGCTTCTGATGTGTCTGCATTATACAAGGCCTATTTGAAGTTTGAAAAATAAATCAAATCCAACTCTGGAATGATCCCATTATGAACTATCCCTAATCTCTTTCATGAAGCATTCTTTGTCGGTCGAAAGACATGGTGTAAAGTAGTGCAGGGAAAAGATTATGTAAAATTATTTAAGTTTAAGAACATTTTCAGACCCGCAAGCTCAATAGGGGCTTCATCTTAAAAAATGTTATTAGAAATATTTACACACATACTTTATGTGGTAGATCTGTCAATGAACCAGAGAAAACCGGATACTTAGAATTCAGAAATACAAAGGGTACATGACTAAAATACATTCCAGACGTATTCCGTTAAATGGATTTGATTGTAATATTGATGTAGTTCATGCAGTAGGGCAGGAAAAAGTTAGAAGTTCATTAAAAACAAAAACGGGTAGACGAATTTATTGAATATGACACGTAGACCAATTTTACAAGCTACATAGTAATAACGATCTGAGTAGAAAAATGTTTTCACCTGCACTAAATTAAAAGATATGCAGTGGCGGCTCCTCCGCCTTAGCGGAGGACCGTTGCCCCACTGCTGTGCAGCAGCAAAATAAAGGAAAAGTAAAATGATAACACAAGGTTATTATCATTTTATTTTGTCCTGCTTTGGCAGCTCTGCAGGGCGGGGTTGGGCTGCTCTGACACAGTAGCAGGGGGAGTGGCAAGCATACTTTGCAAGTGCGCATGAATGTTTGGCCGGCCAAACATTCATGGGCACTTACCATGCACTTACCATGCCCAGACTCCCATTCCCTGGCTGAGCACCGAATTGCAGTGCTTAGACGAATCACAATGCTGCTTTGCAGCGTTGTAATTGGCTTAGGGGAGCCTGAATGCTTACCAATCACAACGCTGCATTGCAGCGTTGTGATTGGCTTAGGGAGCCAGGGTGTGCTTCTTGATCCTTCCGGTGGTGCTGAGCGACGAGGAAGAGAGACAAAGAAGAGATGCAGCGGTATGGTAAGTTTTTTTTAAAAATAATTATTTTTAAATTATTCTCCTTTTTCTTAACTCCCCGCCCCTCCACCCCCAATCGGTGCCGGCCGCAACTGAAGATATGCATTTAAAATGCTCTGCCATTTTTTTCCTCAAGTGCAATTCAGCAACTTAAACCTAAACAAGGACCAGAGAAGATCGAACAGAAGCACAAATTCTGGAGGTAGTTTCCCCTTAGTTTTAAAAAGGGGCTGGGTTTTGATGGTGTTGTAACACGGGGCACCGTGATCGGCAGATTAGCCATACAGTGAATGTGCTTTGACCTCCTAAATATGGTATACAATTGGAGGAGTCCAATTGGCTTGTTTAACATTTAAGTAAGGCCCTAGTAACGTTTTGCAAGGAATGCACTAGTGGCATAAAAGTAAACAGTCACATATGGGCTGCAGTGTACTGTGCACCCCCCAGTAAAACACTGCCTTCAGGTCTATGATTGTAACCAGAATGGATGCAGTCAAAAAATTGTAGTGGCAAGAGTGAAAGCATCACATATTTTCACACATAGAAAAACTTTTTAAACATTAGCTACTACAACCCAAATTCTACACTGTAACCCTGAAGACTATGTGCTTAGTATATAAAAGCGGGCCATGGTGAGTATTAAGGACACAGGTCCCTACAAAGGCTAGCTTCTATCTTTTAAGTTTGGGCCAGAACTCCACTCCGCCAGCGGAGTGTGCGGAGATTTGCCTATTCCGTGTAGAACGCGGAGTATATGGCAAAATTCCTACTTCGCAGCGGAGCCGAGTTGGCCAGCCCCCGCCTATTAAAAATTAATAATAGTTTATTAAAAACGAAAAAATAAACACTTACCTGTACTGCCGGCGACCCCGGGCTGCCCTCCTCCTCTTCCTTGACGTCTCTCTCCTACTTCGGTAGATCATCATGCACAGTTTTCGCAAGATGATCAGTTTAAGTAGGAGAGAGACAGCGAGGAAGAGGAGGAGGGCAGCCCAGGGACGCCGGCAGTACAGGTAAGTGTTTATTTTTTTCGTTTTTATACAACTATTATTCATTTTTAATAGGCGGGGTGGAGGCGGGTGGCGGAGCGGAGTTTGTTCCCAACTCCGTGGACGTCCGCGTAGTCCCACTCCGCCAGCTCCGCCCGGGGTTACTATTTTTACTATCTGTGCTTCTGTGGCTTTTTCTTTCGAGAAGACCTACCTGTAAATAAAAGGCACTTTCCCACAAGTAAGGTTAGGAAAATACTGCAAAGTAAATTTAATGTTTTTTTTTAATATTTATCAAAATTCTAGTTTGGGGTGAAGGGAGAATTTAATTAAATATAGAGTGAAGTTGAGATTATGAACACCTACTTTGTGCGGACTGTAGGCTTAAGGAGTAATTAATTCAGTGCTACTGGGCAGTGGGTCTCCCTCAGATAAGGTGAGGAATACTAGAGGCAATATAGCTGGCTCAGAGAACAAGATGACTGGTGAGAGTTATCGCTGGTCATTTATCCTGGAATGAGAAAGCTGGGTGTCGACAGGAACACAGATGGCATCACAATGGGCAAAGTTGGACCACTCTCACAAATTTACATTAAACAGGGCAGGTCTACGGTGAGGAAGGATTTAAAAAACTGGGATCCATCCCAGCCATCCTATCTCTACTTTCTGCAGGGAGAAACCTGTTTTAAAACCAAAACCAGTCATTGAAGATTTAAGTATGGGCACATCCTCATTTCAATAAGACAACCCCTAGGTGGAGTAGAGGACTCTGGATAATACAAGATGGGTTCTGCATCCTCGGAATATAGCAGATCAGGGCAATCTGATGAAACTTGCAGGAAATAAGTGAGTATGAGCAGCAACAATTATTTTTGGCTTGGATTAGTGGAGGGCACTGATTACTAGCAAATGTGCATTATGAAACTGCCTTCACACCACCGGTCCCTTAGAACATAATAAGACCTGGTAAAGAAACAGAAAGAGGAAGTTCAGTCTAGCTCTTCATCAAAGGAGGAATAACATACGACCTACTCTCTACTTGCCTCCAGTGACTTGAGATTTTCCCCAGGGGTCAGCTAGCAGGCCTCCTATAACCAGAGGGACGGAAAATGCTGTAGAAGGGTTTTTGGTGTATTGGAGATCATACTGTCTAGTTGGAACTTTGAAACATATGGACTTACTGGAGCCTTTGGTGGGGTGAGACCTGGCCCTTAGGAGTCTTCTGTGGAAGTTTGGGAGCTGTAGTCAAAAAAAGAGATACATATAGAATAGACCAGCGAATGTCCCACATTTGGACCTCCGGAGAGAAGGCACAAGGTGCTGATGCATCCCAGGAAAGTTGCAATCTTGGAAGACCAAGATTCCATGTTCAGGGTGGACAAAGCTTTTTGGTCTCCTGCTTTAATACTTAACACCCATTTCTCTGGATTAAATCCTTCTGCTGTAGGCCATAGTTACCAATGAGTTAAAAAACGGTTTTCTCATTAGACCTTCTGTGGCTTCACAAGATGTTGCGTTATTATGTTGGTGGGGCCTCACCTCCAAAATTATTATTCCAACAGCTAACAATCACTAATAATTCTGCTGTAATCGCACACCTCCAAAATACAGATTCATGTGATATTGGCACTTCCTTGTGCGGGAATATCAATAGTGGTTTTATTCATCTCTAGTAAATGATGCGCACAGGGTACTTATAATGACTACCTTGATGGAAATGTAATATTAGAGCATGTTCAGTTTTTACTACACACTAGAACATATTAATAATATTGATATTTTTAATTAAGGCCAGTGGGCTGTATTAGTGGCTCTCGGTAACAAGGAATACTGGGAGCAAATGTTTTGATTATGTCCAAACAGAGTAAATTTCATTATGACCTTATCTACTGGATATTCCTTGTAGCCAGAATCTAAATCTCTCTGCAGAAAAGCAAGCACACTGTTAGGAGCAGGTAAAGCCCAGGTTATCATGGAGAGGGCTAGAAGGAATATTATTTCTATTGGTGTGGTAGTGACACATTAAATTATAGTCTCCAACTATGAATTTATTAGGACTCCAATAAAACACGTTTTGTGAGATTTTGCTTGAATACTCACCCCGGGCAAACACAGGAATGTAAGTAAAGGTTCATTAGTAAAGGCCCATTTGTTATCATTTGTGTTCCCTAAGTCACCTTATTTCATCTCAGAAGCATGATGCCGGAGGGACATGTTCACTGTCAGGTAGGTATACAACTTGCATATTCAACTCAAGCATGTGACTTACCAAGGTCTCTTTGCCTCTGCACCCGAGTCCAAAATATAGCAAAGGTGCAGGAGTAAAGTGTTTCCCTCATGTCCAGGAGGCCATGTCTCTTTGCAAAAGAGGGAATGGCCCTTAAGATAGTAGTGAGGCTATGTGTCTCCTGGCGCTATCAGTATTAAGGAAGAGGCTGCACATGCGTCTGTGGCCATACTGCAATACAACATGAATACATCTCTGTTGCGGCCTCAGAAAGATAATGGGAGAAAAATGTAGCACTACAGAGGTATCCCCCATTCCAAGTACAGAACAAGGATTGGAGAGGTAAAAAGCACGTACTAATTAGCTCAGCAATATTGGTATCAACTGCGTGAAGTATTAACTCCTGAAATAACAAACCCCTCACATTGAGGACCATAGGTGATGGTTGTATGCATTGAAATAATTAAATCTTCACAATCAACTACATAACTTAGAAATCACACCACAAACAAACCTGCAAAACTGGCTAAAGCAATAAAATACATATGAACCTTGGCAGCTATAAAAACACAATTGGCATTAATTTTAAAAGCTTTTAAAGACAAAAAGGAAACATCGAATTTTCCATCATGTCAAATCGAATGTTTAAAAATGCACCTACAATAACAGTGTCTTTTAAATGTCCTTTTCAAACCACACAATTCTAAGTGAAAAGGCTTCAATTTCAGTGATGTGAGAGGTACTTACTATTTTGGCAGAAAACAAATGCTGGTATAGGCCCAACATTAGTATAAAGTGAACAACAGCATAGACTTGAAGAAGCACAGTAGGTTTGGTGTTGTAAGGAACCTCTTCTCCAGTCACCTGAAAGAAAATACACTCCATGAGTGTCATACTGCCATCTCATATGGAAATATTTCCATTCAGGTGTGATACATTAAAAAACAAATGGTCGAATGATCTACAAATTGAAATGTCTAACACAGAATTGCAAAAATAAGCTTTCTGTACTATATTTCTTTAAAACGTTCTTCATTCTTCTTTATAAAGACCTGATTGCTAATTTGGCTCTATAAACACTATAAAACTGAAATCACACAGTAAAAAAAGGTTCAATATAATATTTGGAAACACAGCAACAACCTTTCACTTTTTCTTACCTCTGGGAGTTCCTCGGAGAGGCCGAGCCGAGGTTTGCCGGGACCCCAGCCTGGTCCCTTGAATACAACTGAAACCTTATTCCAGAATCCGGGAGTGACCCACAACATGTTCCACATATAGGCCAAGTGTTGAAACTGTGAAGGCAAAATAAACCTTATAAGACATGTATTCCCTGTATAAATGTAGTCACTCATTTCTTTATAATAAGAGACTTGTGACGCACCAAGTCACCGATTATAAAGGATAAACATCAGAGCTCTACTATTATAAGGTTAATACAGTTGAGTTCTGGCATCACAATGCCTACTGCCAGAGCCAGCAGCTGAAGTGAAAGGCAGGTCAGGTCATCAAGCATGATTAAAGCAGCTGTTTAATCCTTTAACTGCTGCCCCTCCAGAGGTGAGCCCTTTTATTGGCTATTTGGGGCATTGGGCTCTGCTAACCAGACCCAAGGCCCGTGTTATGTGTAAAAGGTTTATGGTAGTTAGGTGTAACTACAATTGGTATGACAACCTACCTGTATGCTCCTAGTATATGGTAGGGCATGGGGGTTTAGATGCCCAGCAGATTTAATGCACTTAATTGTGCACTGCTGGGTTGCCTACTGTCATTTTAAAGGGAGCCCTGCTTTACAGGCTGCTTTTGAAAGTAAATGATATGCAAATTCGACTTTGGAATTAAATGCACTTCCAAAGTCTCAAACTACCTTATTTTTACATATGTCACCCCAAAGATCTCCTCTAGGTGCCCCATGGGCAGGAGGGCTTGTAACTATAATCAGGGACATTATAAAATATGTTTTATATGCCATGATGAGGGGAACACTGTCAATTTCGTTTTGCCCATTATAGCACAATTGGCTCCATAGGCTAACATGGGAATACTTTAATAAAGCCTACCTATTGATAGAAGTGAGGTAAAATGTACTTCACAGTATCAAAGTGATAGTTAGAATAAACCCAGCAACTTACCACTGTTGGATTTCTTAGAACTATCACAGAAAACAAGTTATAGAACTTGCTTTTTTGATGAGCCAAAATCCAGTCTTCCAGCAGCCCTGCTCTGATTGACCAGACTCTGCCAGGCTGAGCCAAGCTGCCTTAATGAGGTGTGAAGTGGCCTGAGCTGAGACAAAGGAAGGCTCTGGTGGGAGGAGAACTGCAACTGTAGAGCAAAAGGCAGGGCTGGAATAGCCAAACTGGTCTTCAAAGAGGGATTGACAGTCAGGACTGGACACAGGCTCACCCCCAAAGCCTGCCACTCCAGCCAGGCAGGAACCCTAGTAATTTGATTAGCAGGGGTGCTGGAAGGGGAGTGTTAGGGAAACTTAGCCACGCCAGTGGTATGGCTTAGCCAGATCTTAAGCTACAGGACAGAGTTTCTCCATTTTGGATTTTGGAAGAATAGTGCTTTCTAGGCCAAGAATATCCCACACTTTGGAGGATGTTGTCATATTTCTAGGTCTCACCACATACCCAATTTGTCAGTGGTGCCCCCCTGCTTCTCGACCAGGAACACTGGATAAAAATGGGAGAGCTGTCCAGCAACCCAGATCCCTGCCTGAAACAAGAAGAAGAAAAATGACTGCCCTGCTGGAACCCTGGTCTGCACCCCAAAGGATTGCACTCTGGATGACTACACCTGCTGCACACTTTGGAACTATAGCCCTAAGGACTTTGCCTTGCTTCTAAAAGTGAAAGAGTGAACTACCTGAAAGCAACAGTTTAAAAGAGCTCCACCTGCATCAGCTCCACCAAAGCCTCACGCTGAGCCAAGCCGCTGTCATCGACTCGAAACCCAGCCTGACGAGGAGCCTTGCTGGATGTCAAGAGAAAAAGCTCCAAGTCAGAAGGTAAAAACATGACCGTGCTCTACAATTAAGTGTATCCAATCCACGCTCCATTGCAGTTGACCTGAAACTTTGACTTGGCCTGATGTCCTAAAGTGGCACTTTTGGCTTTTAGGCACTAGAAAGTGTATATTCTTTAGAAATTCATATCTCAGGTTCCCTACATTGGATTTTTGTCATTTTGGTTGTTATTTTTATCATAAAATTATTTCATATTTGTACAAATTGGTGTTTGATTTTTTTTTCTCTGTTGTTTCCTATTTATTTAATGTATTGGTGTTTTAAATGCTTTACACACCTGTCGCCTAAGTTAAGCCTGCCTGCTCATTGTCAGCTACGAAGGGTATGATTGATTGGGACCGTGACTGGACCTTATAGTATGATTTTGGCCTTATTACTAGTGGTAGGTACCTACCTACACCTACTAATAAACCACCTTCCAACACCAACTTTGCCTCCTTTTTTTCCCAACATCCTGGGAATTCCCTGGAGGGGACTTAGAAAATCAGAAAACTATAGTTAAAGTTTGAGCTTTTTAGGAAAAATGGGAAAAAAGTGCTCCGGATAAGAGTTTCAGATATTTTTCCTAAAAATTGCATTAACGAACAGTTTCCTGAGTTAAAGTCATTATCTTCCCAGCCTTCAGGAACATGCAGAGCTGAATTAAAAAAACATTTTTTTTTTTACAACAGTTTTGCCATTTTTCAGAGAGGTAGCCTATTTTTCCTATTTTTTGTGCTCTCAACCTACTTTCAGTTTGCGATGGAAACCAGTGTGAAACCCATGGGTGATCCAGAACACCTATAGATTTCTGGAATGTAAACAACATTCTGAATTCAGCAAAGGCTCATATGTGTAGATTCCTCAAGGTTTTCTTAGAGAAACTAACTTGTGCAATAAAGAAATATTGAAAAGGAGTAGGAAAAAACAGCCATTTGTGACAACGTTTTCATCTGTAACTTTTAGTCTTGATGGCTGATTTACAAAAGCAATATACCATTATGTCTGCAGACCCTTAAAGTTGCAAGTATATATAGGGTTTGTAGGTTCTCCAAGAACCCAAGGTACCTAGAGTCAACAACTGAGTTGCACCTTACAATGGTTTTTCATTGTGTATCAAGTATGGACCAATTCATATGGTGAAATATTTAGAGTGAAAAATGAGTATCAAGGAAACTTATGTATTTCTGAAATGGCCATAAGATATGGAGTTTAGGGACAGTGGTTATTTGTACATCTCTGGATTTGTGGGTACGTGTAATAGCATATGATTTAGAGGGTATTTTTCAAAATGTCTTCATTCTTACACACTAACTTACATTAGGAAGTCACAAATGCAGCAAAATCTAATTGGTAATAACAAATGTTCTACTATTCTTTGCTCCCACATGTTTTCCAATACAAATGGTACCTCCCTCGTGTGGGTAGATCTAGTGCCTGCGAAAGGACCGGGCCAAAACACAACATGGATGCATCACATTTTTCCAGTGAAAACTGACCTTTTTTCCAATGTGGATAGCTGTGGATTTTGGGCCCTGCTCAGAGCCACCTAGGGAAATCTAGCAAGTTTGCACATTCTTGAAAACTAGATACCCGGGGGAATCCAAGTTGCTGTGATGGAAAAGCTTT
Source organism: Calotriton arnoldi (assembly GCA_963921515.1). Classification (NCBI taxonomy): domain Eukaryota; kingdom Metazoa; phylum Chordata; class Amphibia; order Caudata; family Salamandridae; genus Calotriton; species Calotriton arnoldi. The sequence goes on along the minus strand of CAWUFW010003657.1, from coordinate 182,239 downwards.
GGTAGTAGTTTAGGCTGTATAAAATTGTTCTACAATAAAAAAGTGTTTGAGGATAGGTACTTCAATTATGCAGTTTTTGCTTGCAGTCAGAGTTGCAGACAATGTTTATTCTTCATGGTGAAAATATTCTTTAATAAACTTTGTATGATAAAATAAAGCAAAAACATGTTACTAGTAGTAAAGACTTGCAAGGAACAGTGGATACTCCAGAAACTGAAATATTCCACAATAAGGTCTGCCTAAAATACAGTTACCTTTATGCCTCGAAAGTGATTGAAGATCTGTACTTGAGTATGAAAGTGATAGATTAAGCATTGGCAATGCCCATAAGTTTGAATTTTGTACAGTACAGGTGCACAAAATGGCACATATGGAGGGCTCATGCAAATAGAGAAATGCAGCTACAGATGTCCATTTTCACATAACAAAATAGACATAATGTAATAGGTATTGTTCACCACAGAGAGTAGTGGGCTTTATACAACTAAGAAGCCCCAGTTTATTTGCAGGTCATATGCCTAGTGCATTAGGTGAGACACTGTGATCTGAAGAGTGTAGCACATTATGAGAAGCAATAGGGAGCACAGAGCATTACACAGCAAAGCATGTAATTAGATACTACAATGGTGCAGTGTGGGTCACAGGGCGATGGGCAACACAGGGCACTAGCTGAAAGTATAATGCATTTGAGTGATTGATTTTCAGTGGCACAAAGCTGACAATGGGAAAAAAGAACACTTGCAAAATTATGACATTTTTGATGTTTTGTGAAAAGTAATATGGTCTGAGGAAAACATAGCTCCCTGTGATGATCACTGTCTGCATAATTTCGCCTGATGGTCACACAGCTAAAATGTACTCGAATACCATGAATCATTCTCTGGGTTTAATTTGTTTTTACATTGGTACTTTGTAGTCAAGGCCTCTGTCACAAATGCAATCTAATTGTTTGGATTTTAATGATACTAAAGCACTTTAGAAGGAGGACTGGTGTGACCACGGTTACTGATACAGTAAAATATTCTTCCCATTTTTTTTTAATGACACCGAACGAAGTTTATATGTCATTTTAATTGTTTTATTGGAATATTGTTACGGTTTTTATTAACTCAAACAATAAAGTATTGATGATGACCTCATACTTGAAATAACTTACATTGTGCCCATATGGTTGGACACATCTGGCAAAAGAGAGGTTCAATTCATTTAGAGCAAAGGTATTTAGTTTATTAGCATCTCACATCATTTTGCTGTGTTTCTTTCCTTTTGAACTCCTATACATTTTACTGTGAGTAATTAAAAGTGGAGCAGGCAGCATTTGAGGCATATAAGCTGCATTGAGGTGTTTAACCAAATAGTCATTGTCAGTCCAATTGACATGTTTAATCAACACAAACTATTTTACTTTGACCAGCTCTCAAGCTTTTGCATTTGCCTGTGTTCACGTTTACCTGCCAAAGCAAAGAGTCCCTTGGAATGAATTGTTGTAATGGTACATGACAAAAATAGACTCCCTAACTGGCTTTGTAATTGAACACTTATCTCGTTTCTATACAGTTTTCTTAAAGAAACGACCCAATTTTCAACAATGGCTACAAAACCCAGAACAGGTGAGAAGCATTGTGTAAAGAACTTGCACAATTCCTCTGCTTCTTCCTATAACAGATCCCACAACTCTACATAAAACACCCTCTTCTCTGATCTTCACATTTTCCAACCATTTTTCATGAAAGAAGGCTGCAGATATATATATATATATATATATAGATATATATATATATATATATATATATATATATATATATCCACAAGAACCTTGCTCACAGCAATGAGGTGCCACACACAGCGAGTAAGTACTTCTCCTTTTATTTGGCAGCTTGTGAAGAAATCCGCTCTGTCACATGAGCACATGTTCAGTAATGCCCTTCATTTCATTTCAAAAATTCCTTGCCATACGCGTTTCTGGTAACAACTACCCTTGATCACTGGCTTCGGGCTTCAGGAGTTCAACAGATTTGCTTAAGCGCAGCTGTACGCTTTTAAGTGCTCCGCCCCAGTGGCTAAGCATTCTGGTTGATGTAGTACATCTGTAAGTATTGCCCTAAGTGGGTGTACCGCTGTCCCCCTGACACTGTCCAAAATAAAATACCCCACTGGGTTGCTCACATGTCCAAAAGCGGAGCCTCCACCTTCTTCCGCTCGCCAAACAGGACACGCTGTATTGGCAGCGCTTTCCTTTTCTCAGCGCTGCCAATCCGCCTCGTATGCAGCAGGGCAACCCCGCGGTCCGAGCCGACCGCAATAAATCCACAAGAACCTTGCTCACAGCAATGAGGTGCCACACACAGCGAGTAAGTACTTCTCCTTTTATTTGGCAGCTTGTGAAAAAATCCGCTCTGTCACATGAGCACATGTTCAGTAATGCCCTTCATTTCATTTCAAAAATTCCTTGCCATACGCGTTTCTGGTAACAACTACCCTTGATCACTGGCTTCGGGCTTCAGGAGATCAACAGATTTGCTTAAGCGCAGCTGTACACTTTTAAGTGCTCCGCCCCAGTGGCTAAGCATTCTGGTTGATGTAGTACATCTGTAAGTATTGCCCTAAGTGGGTGTACCGCTGTCCCCTGACACTGTCCAAAATAAAATACCCCACTGGGTTGCTCACATGTCCAAAAGCAGAGCCTCCACCTTCTTCCGCTCGCCAAACAGGACACGCTGTATTGGCAGCGCTTTCCTTTCTCAGCGCTGCCAATCCGCCTCGTATGCAGCAGGGCAACCCCGCGGTCCGAGCCGACCGCAATAAATCCACAAGAACCTTGCTCACAGCAATGAGGTGCCACACACAGCGAGTAAGTACTTCTCCTTTTATTTGGCAGCTTGTGAAGAAATCCGCTCTGTCACATGAGCACATGTTCAGTAATGCCCTTCATTTCATTTCAAAAATTCCTTGCCATACGCGTTTCTGGTAACAACTACCCTTGATCACTGGCTTCGGGCTTCAGGAGTTCAACAGATTTGCTTAAGCGCAGCTGTACGCTTTTAAGTGCTCCGCCCCAGTGGCTAAGCATTCTGGTTGATGTAGTACATCTGTAAGTATTGCCCTAAGTGGGTGTACCGCTGTCCCCCTGACACTGTCCAAAATAAAATACCCCACTGGGTTGCTCACATGTCCAAAAGCGGAGCCTCCACCTTCTTCCGCTCGCCAAACAGGACCGCTGTATTGGCAGCGCTTTCCTTTTCTCAGCGCTGCCAATCCGCCTCGTATGCAGCAGGGCAACCCCGCGGTCCGAGCCGACCGCAATAAATCCACAAGAACCTTGCTCACAGCAATGAGGTGCCACACACAGCGAGTAAGTACTTCTCCTTTTATTTGGCAGCTTGTGAAGAAATCCGCTCTGTCACATGAGCACATGTTCAGTAATGCCCTTCATTTCATTTCAAAAATTCCTTGCCATACGCGTTTCTGGTAACAACTACCCTTGATCACTGGCTTCGGGCTTCAGGAGTTCAACAGATTTGCTTAAGCGCAGCTGTACGCTTTTAAGTGCTCCGCCCCAGTGGCTAAGCATTCTGGTTGATGTAGTACATCTGTAAGTATTGCCCTAAGTGGGTGTACCGCTGTCCCCCTGACACTGTCCAAAATAAAATACCCCACTGGGTTGCTCACATGTCCAAAAGCGGAGCCTCCACCTTCTTCCGCTCGCCAAACAGGACACGCTGTATTGGCTGCGCTTTCCTTTTCTCAGCGCTGCCAATCCGCCTCGTATGCAGCAGGGCAACCCTGCGGTCCGAGCCGACCGCAATAAATCCACAAGAACCTTGCTCACAGCAATGAGGTGCCACACACAGCGAGTAAGTACTTCTCCTTTTATTTGGCAGCTTGTGAAGAAATCAGCTCTGTCACATGAGCACATGTTCAGTAATGCCCTTCATTTCATTTCAAAAATTCCTTGCCATACGCGTTTCTGGTAACAACTACCCTTGATCACTGGCTTCGGGCTTCAGGAGTTCAACAGATTTGCTTAAGCGCAGCTGTACGCTTTTAAGTGCTCGCCCCAGTGGCTAAGCATTCTGGTTGATTTAGTACATCTGTAAGTATTGCCCTAAGTGGGTGTACCGCTGTCCCCCTGACACTGTCCAAAATAAAATACCCCACTGGGTTGCTCACATGTCCAAAAGCGGAGCCTCCACCTTCTTCCGCTCGCCAAACAGGACACGCTGTATTGGCAGCGCTTTCCTTTTCTCAGCGCTGCCAATCCGCTTCGTATGCAGCAGGGCAACCCCGCGGTCCGAGCCGACCGCAATAAATCCACAAGAACCTTGCTCACAGCAATGAGGTGCCACACACAGCGAGTAAGTACTTCTCCTTTTATTTGGCAGCTTGTGAAGAAATCCGCTCTGTCACATGAGCACATGTTCAGTAATGCCCTTCATTTCATTTCAAAAATTCCTTGCCATACGCGTTTCTGGTAACAACTACCCTTGATCACTGGCTTCGGGCTTCAGGAGTTCAACAGATTTGCTTAAGCGCAGCTGTACACTTTTAAGTGCTCCGCCCCAGTGGCTAAGCATTCTGGTTGATGTAGTACATCTGTAAGTATTGCCCTAAGTGGGTGTACCGCTGTCCCCCTGACACTGTCCAAAATAAAATACCCCACTGGGTTGCTCACATGTCCAAAAGCGGAGCCTCCACCTTCTTCCGCTCGCCAAACAGGACACGCTGTATTGGCAGCGCTTTCCTTTTCTCAGCGCTGCCAATCCGCCTCGTATGCAGCAGGGCAACACCGCGGTCCGAGCCGACCGCAATAAATCCACAAGAACCTTGCTCACAGCAATGAGGTGCCACACACAGCGAGTAAGTACTTCTCCTTTTATTTGGCAGCTTGTGAAGAAATCCGCTCTGTCACATGAGCACATGTTCAGTAATGCCCTTCATTTCATTTAAAAATTCCTTGCCATACGCGTTTCTGGTAACAACTACCCTTGATCACTGGCTTCGGGCTTCAGGAGTTCAACAGATTTGCTTAAGCGCAGCTGTACGCTTTTAAGTGCTCCGCCCCAGTGGCTAAGCATTCTGGTTGATGTAGTACATCTGTAAGTATTGCCCTAAGTGGGTGTACCGCTGTCCCCCTGACACTGTCCAAAATAAAATACCCCACTGGGTTGCTCACATGTCCAAAAGCGGAGCCTCCACCTTCTTCCGCTCGCCAAACAGGACACGCTGTATTGGCAGCGCTTTCCTTTTCTCAGCGCTGCCAATCCGCCTCGTATGCAGCAGGGCAACCCCGCAGTCCGAGCCGACCGCAATAAATCCACAAGAACCTTGCTCACAGCAATGAGGTGCCACACACAGCGAGTAAGTACTTCTCCTTTTATTTGGCAGCTTGTGAAGAAATCCGCTCTGTCACATGAGCACATGTTCAGTAATGCCCTTCATTTCATTTCAAAAATTCCTTGCCATACGCGTTTCTGGTAACAACTACCCTTGATCACTGGCTTCGGGCTTCAGGAGTTCAACAGATTTGCTTAAGCGCAGCTGTACGCTTTTAAGTGCTCCGCCCCAGTGGCTAAGCATTCTGGTTGATGTAGTACATCTGTAAGTATTGCCCTAAGTGGGTGTACCGCTGTCCCCCTGACACTGTCCAAAATAAAATACCCCACTGGGTTGCTCACATGTCCAAAAGCGGAGCCTCCACCTTCTTCCGCTCGCCAAACAGGACACGCTGTATTGGCAGCGCTTTCCTTTCTCAGCGCTGCCAATCCGCCTCGTATGCAGCAGGGCAACCCCGCGGTCCGAGCCGACTGCAATAAATCCACAAGAACCTTGCTCACAGCAATGAGGTGCCACACACAGCGAGTAAGTACTTCTCCTTTTATTTGGCAGCTTGTGAAGAAATCCGCTCTGTCACATGAGCACATGTTCAGTAATGCCCTTCATTTCATTTCAAAAATTCCTTGCCATACGCGTTTCTGGTAACAACTACCCTTGATCACTGGCTTCGGGCTTCAGGAGTTCAACAGATTTGCTTAAGCGCAGCTGTATGCTTTTAAGTGCTCCGCCCCAGTGGCTAAGCATTCTGGTTGATGTAGTACATCTGTAAGTATTGCCCTAAGTGGGTGTACCGCTGTCCCCCTGACACTGTCCAAAATAAAATACCCCACTGGGTTGCTCACATGTCCAAAAGCGGAGCCTCCACCTTCTTCCGCTCGCCAAACAGGACACGCTGTATTGGCAGCGCTTTCCTTTTCTCAGCGCTGCCAATCCGCCTCGTATGCAGCAGGGCAACCCCGCGGTCCGAGCCGACCGCAATAAATCCACAAGAACCTTGCTCACAGCAATGAGGTGCCACACACAGCGAGTAAGTACTTCTCCTTTTATTTGGCAGCTAGTGAAGAAATCCGCTCTGTCACATGAGCACATGTTCAGTAATGCCCTTCATTTCATTTCAAAAATTCCTTGCCATACGCGTTTCTGGTAACAACTACCCTTGATCACTGGCTTCGGGCTTCAGGAGTTCAACAGATTTGCTTAAGCGCAGCTGTACGCTTTTAAGTGCTCCGCCCCAGTGGCTAAGCATTCTGGTTGATTTAGTACATCTGTAAGTATTGCCCTAAGTGGGTGTACCGCTGTCCCCCTGACACTGTCCAAAATAAAATACCCCACTGGGTTGCTCACATGTCCAAAAGCGGAGCCTCCACCTTCTTCCGCTCGCCAAACAGGACACGCTGTATTGGCAGCGCTTTCCTTTTCTCAGCGCTGCCAATCCGCTTCGTATGCAGCAGGGCAACCCCGCGGTCCGAGCCGACCGCAATAAATCCACAAGAACCTTGCTCACAGCAATGAGGTGCCACACACAGCGAGTAAGTACTTCTCCTTTTATTTGGCAGCTTGTGAAGAAATCCGCTCTGTCACATGAGCACATGTTCAGTAATGCCCTTCATTTCATTTCAAAAATTCCTTGCCATACGCGTTTCTGGTAACAACTACCCTTGATCACTGGCTTCGGGCTTCAGGAGTTCAACAGATTTGCTTAAGCGCAGCTGTACGCTTTTAAGTGCTCCGCCCCAGTGGCTAAGCATTCTGGTTGATTTAGTACATCTGTAAGTATTGCCCTAAGTGGGTGTACCGCTGTCCCCCTGACAGTGTCCAAAATAAAATACCCCACTGGGTTGCTCACATGTCCAAAAGCGGAGCCTCCACCTTCTTCCGCTCGCCAAACAGGACACGCTTTATTGGCAGCGCTTTCCTTTTCTCAGCGCTGCCAATCCGCTTCGTATGCAGCAGGGCAACCCCGCGGTCCGAGCCGACCGCAATAAATCCACAAGAACCTTGCTCACAGCAATGAGGTGCCACACACAGCGAGTAAGTACTTCTCCTTTTATTTGGCAGCTTGTGAAGAAATCCGCTCTGTCACATGAGCACATGTTCAGTAATGCCCTTCATTTCATTTCAAAATTCCTTGCCATACGCGTTTCTGGTAACAACTACCCTTGATCACTGGCTTCGGGCTTCAGGAGTTCAACAGATTTGCTTAAGCGCAGCTGTACACTTTTAAGTGCTCCGCCCCAGTGGCTAAGCATTCTGGTTGATGTAGTACATCTGTAAGTATTGCCCTAAGTGGGTGTACCGCTGTCCCCTGACACTGTCCAAAATAAAATACCCCACTGGGTTGCTCACATGTCCAAAAGCGGAGCCTCCACCTTCTTCCGCTCGCCAAACAGGACACGCTGTATTGGCAGCGCTTTCCTTTTCTCAGCGCTGCCAATCCGCCTCGTATGCAGCAGGGCAACACCGCGGTCCGAGCCGACTGCAATAAATCCACAAGAACCTTGCTCACAGCAATGAGGTGCCACACACAGCGAGTAAGTACTTCTCCTTTTATTTGGCAGCTTGTGAAGAAATCCGCTCTGTCACATGAGCACATGTTCAGTAATGCCCTTCATTTCATTAAAAAAATTCCTTGCCATACGCGTTTCTGGTAACAACTACCCTTGATCCCTGGCTTCGGGCTTCAGGAGTTCAACAGATTTGCTTAAGCGCAGCTGTACGCTTTTAAGTGCTCCGCCCCAGTGGCTAAGCATTCTGGTTGATGTAGTACATCTGTAAGTATTGCCCTAAGTGGGTGTACCGCTGTCCCCCTGACACTGTCCAAAATAAAATACCCCACTGGGTTGCTCACATGTCCAAAAGCGGAGCCTCCACCTTCTTCCGCTCGCCAAACAGGACACGCTGTATTGGCAGCGCTTTCCTTTTCTCAGCGCTGCCAATCCGCCTCGTATGCAGCAGGGCAACTCCGCGGTCCGAGCCGACTGCAATAAATCCACAAGAACCTTGCTCACAGCAATGAGGTGCCACACACAGCGAGTAAGTACTTCTCCTTTTATTTGGCAGCTTGTGAAGAAATCCGCTCTGTCACATGAGCACATGTTCAGTAATGCCCTTCATTTCATTTCAAAAATTCCTTGCCATACGCGTTTCTGGTAACAACTACCCTTGATCACTGGCTTCGGGCTTCAGGAGTTCAACAGATTTGCTTAAGCGCAGCTGTACGCTTTAAGTGCTCCGCCCCAGTGGCTAAGCATTCTGGTTGATGTAGTACATCTGTAAGTATTGCCCTAAGTGGGTGTACCGCTGTCCCCCTGACACTGTCCAAAATAAAATACCCCACTGGGTTGCTCACATGTCCAAAAGCGGAGCCTCCACCTTCTTCCGCTCGCCAAACAGGACACGCTGTATTGGCAGCGCTTTCCTTTCTCAGCGCTGCCAATCCGCCTCGTATGCAGCAGGGCAACCCCGCGGTCCGAGCCGACCGCAATAAATCCACAAGAACCTTGCTCACAGCAATGAGGTGCCACACACAGCGAGTAAGTACTTCTCCTTTTATTTGGCAGCTTGTGAAGAAATCCGCTCTGTCACATGAGCACATGTTCAGTAATGCCCTTCATTTCATTTCAAAATTCCTTGCCATATGCGTTTCTGGTAACAACTACCCTTGATCACTGGCTTCGGGCTTCAGGAGTTCAACAGATTTGCTTAAGCGCAGCTGTACGCTTTTAAGTGCTCCGCCCCAGTGGCTAAGCATTCTGGTTGATTTAGTACATCTGTAAGTATTGCCCTAAGTGGGTGTACCGCTGTCCCCTGACACTGTCCAAAATAAAATACCCCACTGGGTTGCTCACATGTCCAAAAGCGGAGCCTCCACCTTCTTCCGCTCGCCAAACAGGACACGCTGTATTGGCAGCGCTTTCCTTTTCTCAGCGCTGCCAATCCGCTTCGTATGCAGCAGGGCAACCCCGCGGTCCGAGCCGACCGCAATAAATCCACAAGAACCTTGCTCACAGCAATGAGGTGCCACACACAGCGAGTAAGTACTTCTCCTTTTATTTGGCAGCTTGTGAAGAAATCCGCTCTGTCACATGAGCACATGTTCAGTAATGCCCTTCATTTCATTTCAAAAATTCCTTGCCATACGCGTTTCTGGTAACAACTACCCTTGATCACTGGCTTCGGGCTTCAGGAGTTCAACAGATTTGCTTAAGCGCAGCTGTACGCTTTTAAGTGCTCCGCCCCAGTGGCTAAGCATTCTGGTTGATGTAGTACATCTGTAAGTATTGCCCTAAGTGGGTGTACCGCTGTCCCCCTGACACTGTCCAAAATAAAATACCCCACTGGGTTGCTCACATGTCCAAAAGCGGAGCCTCCACCTTCTTCCGCTCGCCAAACAGGACACGCTGTATTGGCAGCGCTTTCCTTTCTCAGCGCTGCCAATCCGCCTCGTATGCAGCAGGGCAACACCGCGGTCCGAGCCGACCGCAATAAATCCACAAGAACCTTGCTCACAGCAATGAGGTGCCACACACAGCGAGTAAGTACTTCTCCTTTTATTTGGCAGCTTGTGAAGAAATCCGCTCTGTCACATGAGCACATGTTCAGTAATGCCCTTCATTTCATTTCAAAAATTCCTTGCCATACGCGTTTCTGGTAACAACTACCCTTGATCACTGGCTTCGGGCTTCAGGAGTTCAACAGATTTGCTTAAGCGCAGCTGTACGCTTTTAAGTGCTCCGCCCCAGTGGCTAAGCATTCTGGTTGATGTAGTACATCTGTAAGTATTGCCCTAAGTGGGTGTACCGCTGTCCCCCTGACACTGTCCAAAATAAAATACCCCACTGGTTTGCTCACATGTCCAAAAGCGGAGCCTCCACCTTCTTCCGCTCGCCAAACAGGACACGCTGTATTGGCAGCGCTTTCCTTTTCTCAGCGCTGCCAATCTGCCTCGTATGCAGCAGGGCAACCCCGCGGTCCGAGCCGACCGCAATAAATCCACAAGAACCTTGCTCACAGCAATGAGGTGCCACACACAGCGAGTAAGTACTTCTCCTTTTATTTGGCAGCTTGTGAAGAAATCCGCTCTGTCACATGAGCACATGTTCAGTAATGCCCTTCATTTCATTTCAAAAATTCCTTGCCATACGCGTTTCTGGTAACAACTACCCTTGATCACTGGCTTCGGGCTTCAGGAGTTCAACAGATTTGCTTAAGCGCAGCTGTACGCTTTTAAGTGCTCCGCCGCAGTGGCTAAGCATTCTGGTTGATGTAGTACATCTGTAAGTATTGCCCTAAGTGGGTGTACCGCTGTCCCCCTGACACTGTCCAAAATAAAATACCCCACTGGGTTGCTCACATGTCCAAAAGCGGAGCCTCCACCTTCTTCCGCTCGCCAAACAGGACACGCTGTATTGGCAGCGCTTTCCTTTCTCAGCGCTGCCAATCCGCCTCGTATGCAGCAGGGCAACCCCGCGGTCCGAGCCGACCGCAATAAATCCACAAGAACCTTGCTCACAGCAATGAGGTGCCACACACAGCGAGTAAGTACTTCTCCTTTTATTTGGCAGCTTGTGAAGAAATCCGCTCTGTCACATGAGCACATGTTCAGTAATGCCCTTCATTTCATTAAAAATTCCTTGCCATACGCGTTTCTGGTAACAACTACCCTTGATCACTGGCTTTGGGCTTCAGGAGTTCAACAGATTTGCTTAAGCGCAGCTGTACGCTTTTAAGTGCTCCGCCCCAGTGGCTAAGCATTCTGGTTGATGTAGTACATCTGTAAGTATTGCCCTAAGTGGGTGTACCGCTGTCCCCCTGACACTGTCCAAAATAAAATGCACCGCGTATGGCAAGGAATTTTTGAAATGAAATGAAGGGCATTACTGAACTTGTGCTCATGTGACAGAGCGGATTTCTTCACAAGCTGCCAAATAAAAGGAGAAGTACTTACTCGCTGTGTGTGGCACCTCATTGCTGTGAGCAAGGTTCTTGTGGATTTATTGCAGTCGGCTCGGACCGCGGGGCTGCCCTGCTGCATACGAGGCGGATTGGCAGCGCTGAGAAAGGAAGCGCTGCCAATACAGCGTGTCCTGTTTGGCGAGCGGAAGAAGGTGGAGGCTCCGCTTTGGACATGTGAGCAACCCAGTGGGGTATTTTATTTGGACAGTGTCAGGGGGACAGCGGTACACCCACTTAGGGCAATACTTACAGATGTACTACATCAACCAGAATGCTTAGCCACTGGGGCGGAGCACTTAAAAGCGCACAGCTGCGCTTAGCAAATCTGTTGAACTCCTGAAGCCTGAAGCCAGTGATCAAGGGTAGTTGTTACCAGAAACGCGTATGGCAAGGAATTTTTTTAATGAAATGAAGGGAATTACTGAACATGTGCTCATGTGACAAAGCGGATTTCTTCACAAGTTGCCAAATAAAAGGAGAAGTACTTACTCGCTGTGTGTGGCACCTCATTGCTGTGAGCAAGGTTCTTGTGGATATATATATATATATATATATATATATATATATATATATATATATACACTAAGCAAACCTTAATAGGGGAGATGGGGATTTACAATATTTTTCATTTGTACTAATCATCATTTGAATAAAAGAGAAGAAAGGTTTGACCTAGGGTCATTTTAAGCAGTAATGCCATATCACTTTACACAAGTAAAAATCTTGAAATACTGTTTGCCTTTTTAACAACTACATTAAATACGCACCTATGGCGTTAAATATTAAACTATTGATATTACCTGTACTTGGAAAGGTTCAAAAGTGTTTATTGGGTGTGTAAGACCATAAACAACCTTCTCTTTTTCTGGTACAAATGTTCCTAAAAAAAAATGACAATTACATTTAAATTAAAAAAAATGGAGAGAATATAGGATTTTAGTAGACAGTTTACAAAACTCCTACTTACCAAACATCCTGTCCCAGATAATAAGGGTACCTCCATAGTTTGAGTCAATGCAGTAAGGGTTTCGTCCTGTAAAAGAAGGGAATCAGATAGTTTCACAGAGTACGATGATTTCCACAAGCGTAAGAAAGTTTTTTTTTATATATAAAGTGTTTAAAGCAGTTTTAGTCTTCTAAAGGATGGGAAAATTAGAATAAAATGTGGTATGCAACAACAGCAACCATGATCAAAATTCTGTTATGGAAAAGGTTCTAAAATAACGGTATCATAAGATTCTGAAAGGTTTCTATGTATGCCTAAGTGTTCACTGAGGGCTGTCAGGCTTAATTGCTAGACCGCAATATCAGTGAACCTGGTTCAGATTGGCTCAATGAATTGCTAAAAATTAAGCAGTACAATACACCATCACGCCTTATCAGGCAAATATGATCAAGTTCCCCACTGTGCAAAATATTACTTTTTCCAGCAAAATAGTTAGGATTTAATTAATTAAAATCCGAAAGGAGAAAAAAGACATTGAGCCTTCTGCTGTCAGTCTGTATCTCCAGAACCCGCCCCACTCAGATCCAGAAAGCCCTTTTACTCCTACATGACAGGAAGGAACTGAGACTCACAACTTTATGAAACACGTAACCCACATATACAACCTCAAAGTGATACACACCGCTGAAAATTCTCTCTTTTCCTCCAAAATCCACTATGCATCCCTTTCCCTAAATACCCTCCTCACCTATGTACTCGCTTGTAAATCTACCTAGGAACAGCATCGTGATGCTTTGTATCTATGTTTGAGCTCTACAAAATCCCCATATTGTTACATATATATTGTCCAAACACTGACTTCTGATTATTTCCAGCTTTCACTCAAGGGAATCCAATCAGAGAGGGAAGGCCCATGCTGCTAGTTGTCAAGCCACAAGCCAAGCACATGGAAACATTATAATTAAATGGCACGGCTTAGTGTCAATAGTGCACCAACCCTATTAGCTGGGAAGGAAGGAGGAGTCATCACATCAGGAAAAGGACCCCTTCTAAGTAATTGAAGGAGCAAAAATCAGAAGTCGTAACTTGCCACCAATTCAAATTGCTCTACCACAAGCAGAATCACTCTGTCTAATGAGATGATAGTTCTCTGAAATGCTATTTACAAATTTGATGAAGAATGAAAACTGTAATTCCTATCCTGAGCCCATCCAGGTATAGAACCTTTTGTCTGATATGCTATGTGGTCACACTCCCCCAAATCTTTCAATGAAGACAAAAGAACAGAAACAGAATGAGGACTTTACACCATGCTTCGGACTCATGCTGTGCGTGAATTCTTACATGAAATCCCACTTACAGTAGCCCACCTCGAAGTTCCTCACATCTACTCCACAAAGATTGCGGAGCTGATTTCAGACATCATCTATGATCTACCTCTGCATAACAGAACAAAGCCACATAAATGTGTATTTGAGAGATCCAACAAGAAGAAGCCAACAACTTTGATGTCAGGGCTCCATATCCTCTTTGTTGTGCTGTCTCTAACTATGATTAGTCGCTTCAACATTGTTTTATTAAGCTCTCCTATTGAGAAGCAGCATTTTACCCCTAAAAGCCTGTAAATATGGTTGACTGAATGGCATAGAGGTCCCAAACTGTAGGCTGCACAATTACAAACTTAAATCATTGTTGCTTGTAGTTTGTGTGTGTAACAAATTGAATCAATTGAGGTATTATTGGTTGACTCCTGTATTTTGTGTTTAAGGAATCAGGCAATGTCAAAATGTAATAGGAACATGTCTAAGCGGGACACATGCCCAGTTAATCGCTCGATTTTTTTAATTCCTGAAGGATGCTTATAAAGTTATGAATAAGAATGCCTTGTCGACGCTTCTCATAATTTTTAGGGTTCTCTCATATGGCACACGGCACCTTTGTTTTATACTTTTACACTTTTAACAGTATTTAGCTAGCTATCTGGATTACGGGACATGCAAAAAAGGGAAGGCCTAACGGGATAGCCATAGCCAGCAAAATGCACTTTACGACCTTACAATATGAAGAGTTACTGGTCTTTTTTTGCGCATTGAATCCATTTTTAGATTAGTGTTTATCATCTCTCAATTCAAGAAAGAAGTTTGTGTTTATCTTGCACATTTTGCAGATTGAATGAACTTTTAGATGAAGTATTGATCATGTTTCAATTAAAGAATAAAGCCTGCATGACAGGTCTAGCCAGCACAATGCACTTTACGCTCATACAACATGAAGAGTTACTGGCCCTTTCTCGCACATTGAAGCAATTTTTAGATGCAGTGTTTGTCATGTCTCTACTCAAGGATGAAATTTGTGCTTATCTGGCTCATTTGCACATTAAATCATTTTTTAGATTAAATGTTTATCATGTCTCAATTTAAGAATGAACCCTACATTTTCCAGCTCCTGTTAGCCTCATGCACTTTACACTTTTAAATTACGAATATTATTTGACCATTTCTGTATAATAATTAATGTTAGATGAAGTGTTTATTAAGTCTCATTTCAACTTTGAAGCTAGAGTTTACCTTGTTTCTTTTATGCCAAAATTAATATGGGTTTAATTAACTAAACAATAAAATGTACCGTACCTTACCTCCTATTACGACAATCCAATGTTGTAGAGTCTACTTTGGACATTGTCTGTGCCCTGCTCTGCTTAAAGTAACAGAGCAAGTGATTGTTTACTATTTTCAATCTTATATGTTTTGAGCAGGCCAGTTAACAACATTTGCCCACTTCCAATACAATAATTCAATGTGAAAAGTAGAATCTTTCTGAACAGTTTCCAATCACTATCAGCCTAAATAATATATTATATTTTTTTTCATTGAATTCGTTTCTAATTATTCTGACATTTGCTCCTGTCATTTTGTGAAATTTCATATCTGATAGCTTTCTTCTTTATGCAAGTTTATTTTGACATCAACTTGCACCTCTTATTGGGCTAAGCTATGCGTTTGAGCAAAGTAACAAAAGCAGAGTTAGTGTCTATCTTAGATGGGCTCTAATTTATTACTCTGTTAGGAACTGTTGGATCTGGATATTATGAAAGTGTTTAGGGTGCACTAAACTTCTAGTACTCTTCCATCTCAGTCCTAGTGATTTTTTATACACACGAAAAACATAAATAACTAAAAACAAATAAAAAGACCACAATTGTATGCTGCAAGCTCCCCTTTTCTTTTTTTTAAAAATATATTTTAATTTTTGCTAAAAACAGTGTAAATGCAGCGGTAATCACATGTACGTACAATCCAAACATAAAACCGTAATTTCATTTGAAAAACAGGGGTCAATCAGGTAATACATTGCGCACAGTAATCAATAAATCATAGGCTAGAGAATAGCATAATGTAACAACAGTATTTTCAAAATGGACCAAGAAAAAAAAAAATCAGTTTATAAAAAAGACGCAATCCAGGAGGAGAGCAAGCTCCCCTTTTCTAAAGCAGCAATCTACACAAAATACTGAACATGTTGTATTCCGCTTTAGGTGTCCGTATATAGGTTTTCCTGATACTTGTCCTTATATAGGCACAATTAGCATTGCCCTTATATAGGCATAAGATCCCAGTCCTTATTTAGGCATTAGCCATGCTATCCAAATACAGGCCTGGTCACCTACATCCGTCCACCCCAACGTCACACCGAGTTCTTAGAAACCAGACCCTTAAGCTCTTGGGAGTTCCCCTAGCACAGGATTATTGATTTCTCCAAGAACTCATTTATTATGCATGAGCCGCTATTCCTTAAGGGTTCATTCCTGACGTCTTCCTCTGCCCGACTTTACGTCAATGCTAACATTCCAAGGCACCTACCGGGTATAAATATACCTTCCCTTGCCCAAGCAAGTAGGAGGAGACCTCGACTTTAGAGGAGCCCGTGTCCCGGCCTGACGCAGTGACAAGAGACGCTGTCACCCCTGCTCGCAGAGAATCCAGCTTCCAGTGTTCTGACTCCCTTCGCGGGGTGTTAGAGTTCGAGACCCGGAAAGAGATTCCCACCTCTCTCATTCTCAAGGTATGGAGCTGACTAGAACCTAGAGGGACTCTTGGCATACCAGACTTAGCATACTATAGCATACCATACTATATAATACATCACCTACTTCTTACCTTGCACTACACTTAGGTTAGGTACACTGGGGTAGAACTAGTTAGAGAAGCATCTTATGAGTACTCACATTTTTAGCTTATGTTATTTATGTATATGAATATATGTGTCATAGATAAAAGATAATGCTAGCGCAGTATTATTTCTTTCTACTGCTTACGCTGTACATAATATATCTCGCATACTGTCTTACGATTGTAACAGCTCATATCTCTTACACGAGAAACAAGACTGTTCAATAAATCCTTTTATTGAAACGCCTGTCTATTCTTTCTGTGTAACTCTGAAGAAACTAAGCATGCACGATTAGCTGAGTGAAACTGTTATCTGTTGTTTCCACGATTCTGAGAGTGTTCCGATTCTAAAGGGAAACAAAGTTGTCATGTTTATGCGGTTGCCAGAAACTACTCCCTTCTTGTTTACAAGGAGTTTCTAGTGGCCTCTGAGTTAGCTGGTACAAAGTAAATTAAGTTTAATATACTCGATAGGGACATACTGACCTCAGTCCTATTTCAAACCTATAGGGTATATTATTCCAATGCGCAGAGCCTATTAGGGAAATAGGAACTACACTACATGGTGCCCAACGTTTGGTAAGGCACTAATTTAACGCTAGATACTGAGTAACTCAGTCGTGCTTTTCTCAGAGACCCCTGCTCACATACTCCATAAGACGTCTGGAGTGGGTAGGGGTAAGTATCCGCCAAAGCTGAATAGGACACAAATCCTATATATTAGCTGTATGGTTTCTTCAACGTTGAAGGATACAGTGTTCCAAAATATTGTGCACCTTATCTTTGTTTCCTTGAAACATGTTCTACATTTTTTCAAAAAATAATGTCCCTGAACGGGGATACTAACACCGATAATGGTACAGCTGTGGCTGATCAAGTCGTAACAGCTTTTAATTTTACAGGTTTAAATGAAACCGATGAGGGTGTTATAAACATCCCTCCAAACTTAAGGAGAGCCATCACTCTAAAACTTATAAAACACGGCCTAACACCAAGAGGTGGTAGAGCAGTTTTCGTGATAAAGGCACACGAATCCTTTCAGACAAAGGTATTCTATTCATGGATAGTATTCCCAGAATCAAATCCAGTAACAAAAATGTTTCACTTCTTGAAAGAAGATGAACCACCAGAGGAATATATTTCTTTCGAGGATATTGAAATTCCACTCACATACCAGGAGCATAATCTCTGGTTTAAAGGCGCCCTAAAACATCACAAAAACATTACCAGGCTCGGTCCACTAGGTAGACCAGGAGCAACATGGCCGATTCTAGCCGGCTACACACCTCATCCTGACATCGAAGAAATGTCAGACGAAGAATTACTTACTCAACTACTAGAGTTGATAAAAATGTACAGACAATTAGTCCAATATGTCATGTGGACTTTCACAGTACAACCACCTATAACCATTCCAAATCAGACCGCTCAACAGGGGAATATACTAAATATTACTCCACAGACTTTACACGCAGTCATAGGTAAAATGCCCACAAAACGTGAACAAATTCCATTCTGGATAGCTCAAAAAATTACTCAAATCGAAGCAGTATTTCCAAATACTAGCCCTTATGAGAAACACAGAATACTAACAATCTGTTTACCAATGGGGATCACACCACAACTGGAAGACTGCACCACTTGGGGCACAGTCTTTGCTGCCATCTATACTAAAACACATGGTGTTCCGTCAATTGCAGTAATACCAGATGTCCTGAAACAAATTCAAAACGAATACGGGCCAGAACCTGCTCTGAATTTAGGTATGAAATTACTGAAAAACTTCGACCAGGTCTCAACAATAATATTATCTAATAATAAAGGAGAGGCAGCATCAGTGGCGATCCGCCAACGCTTAAGGGAATTTGATGTTACAGAACATCAACATGAACTACCCAGAATAATAGAACAATCTTATGCAGAATTAGGCAGAGATAGTTTGGGTGGAAAACCTTTGAAGCCAAAACTATCTGAAAGTCCTGAGAAGGACTCTATTAAACAAAATCCTACATCTTCTAAAAAGAAGTGGGAAACTAATAAACAAAATTCAAAAGAGACACGTTCTCAATCCCGAGGTAGGTCTCCTCAAAAGGAGCCCTCTGAAAGGAGGTATAACCTCAGGAATAGGGATAATTTAAGCAAACCTGACAGGTATCAAGATACTGATACACGTTTCTCTCGTATCTTTCAGATATCGTCACAGACATCAGAAAGAAGAGGACGGTCAGATCACAAAGAAGAACGCGTGAAATCCAAGGTCGATAAACACGTTCAGAAAAATAAATCAAAACCTCAATTCACAAAAAAGAAGGTAGCAGGTCTGAAGATCAGACATGCCGAGAATACTGAGAACACAGCTAAAGAACAGAGAATGGGCTCAGACAATGCTGGCCAGTGCAGCAGAAGTAACAATAGCTCGCCAGAACCTGAAGGAACTTCTGGAGATAGTGGACTTGAATGAGTACATCACAGTAGAGACTGTAGACACCAGGATTAGTACTCCACAAAAGATATATGAAATAACACTCCGAATGGAGGGAGACATACCAAGAAAAGTGAAAACACTCTTTTGGGAGAAACTTTCAAGGGGTTATGATATACTTCTAGCAGAAAAGGACTGGCCACCAAACTTTGTCAGGGAGTGCCCACATGGTGAGGACATCATTATGCCAGCCTTCTCCAACCATATTCCAATTCACCTAAAATATACTTATGCCAGGAAATGGGCAGTTGCCCAGGCCCCAGCATTATACAAAAATCATGTAGGATGGGATGAGGACTCACCTCACCACAAAATACAGCTAAAAATCAACCTACTGCACAAAGGCAGTACCCAATAAAGAAAGAAGCTAAAAAACAGGTCAGGGAGATCCTAGATCAACTTGAATACCAAGGGGTGATTGAAACATGCACCTCCTCAATGAGCAATCCTTTGTTTCCTGTATCCAAACCAGACAATACATATCGTCTAGTTTTAGATTACAGACACTTGAACACTTGTTCCAAAGCATTTGCAGTGCAAAATGCACATAGTACAGCATTAATGAATAACATTGTGCGCAAAAAATATAAAACCACATTGGACATTTCAAAAGGTTTCTTTTGTCAAAACATAGCACCTGACAGCAGGTACTTAACAGCTTTCTCAATAATGGGGACCCAGCGTCAATTTTGTAGACTCCCACAAGGGTTCAAAAACAGCCTGGGGTTATTCTCAGCAAGAGTAACAGAGTTACTACAAATTTATGATAATGAGGCATTGTCATATGTCGATGACATCTATCTGACAGACAATGACCTAGAGAGGCACTTGAACAGGGTGAGTACCATTATACTGGGCTTCACCTCTGAAGGCTATAAATTCAACTTTAAAAAATCCAGAATTGCCCAACTCAATGTCCTTTTCCTAGGATATGAGCTTTCAAGTGAAGGCAAGAGCCTGGCAGCTAACTTTTTAGAAAAGTGTGCGCTGCTCCAACCTCCAAAAACCCTGAAAAATTTACAATCCATCTTGGCTTTCCTAAATTTTGGAAGAATTTACATTCTAAATTACGCAGAAAGGGTTAAACCTCTCTACGAATTAATCAAACCTGATTTTTCAACAAAACATTGGACACAAGAAAACACAGAAATCCTGCGTTCACTCCAAGCTAACATGTTAGCAACAAATCACTTACAAACACGCGTAAATAAACGCAATTTAGTGATCAGAATAATTTCGGGTCAATGCGGATTCACCTATTTAACATTTAATGAGGGTGAAAAAGTACCAATAGCTTACAAATCACATTTGTATACACAAGCAGAAATGCGCTTCACTTCAACAGAAAAAATACTGGCAGCAGTTCAAACCACTGTAGCAAAAGAAAAAGCTCTAGCCCAAGGGAAACGCATTATTGTCGTAACTCCAGTGCCAGCCTTAGAGGCGGTTACAAAAGCGAGCATTCCAAATGCAAAAACTTTACATCCTAGATGGATACAATGGGTTAATTCTCTTGCTGCAACAGATGTTGAATACGTTTTTGATCCTGATTTAAAAACACAAGCGTTTCTGCAATATGAACAAGAATGTCCTCTGCCCACTGAAATTTTGCCTCTCGATCAGTACGAATGTATAATTTATACTGACGGATCAGCACAACCCGCTACAGGGAGTAAGCAAGCTTACAGTGCAGGGTGCACAATCGTTAAAGGTCGCATGCGCGATGGTAACTTCAGACCAATGGTCACTGAAACTCAATCTCTAGGAGATTGTACAGCTCAGCGAGCTGAACTACAAGCATTCAAACTGGCACTTGAAAATACAGATCGCGAATTCCCCACACTTATAGTGTGCAATTCCTTTTACTGTGTTCAGTCATACAATGAATATATACAGAATTGGCTTCAAAACGGATTCAAAGATGCAAAAGGTGGCACAATAAAGCATAAAACGCTTTGGGAACAAGTAGTTCAGTTAAGAAACGAACTACCAAAATCTCACGTAATACACACGCTGAGTCATCAACGTGATGGCGTTCATGTTGCAGGGAATTCATTGGCTGATGAAGCCGCAAAGGGGGCTGTTCAGACGGCTTCCATAGCTGCGATCACTCGTTCAAAAACGTGAATAGACAGTGAGATATTGTTGGCTGTCAATGCTTCAAGCAAAGGCAGTGGTGCAGCATTACCAAAGAAATTTCCACTCAAGTACTCTTATGTAATTGATGCAAATAAAGTTCCTTTTGCTCGAATCCCTGGAGTGGGGGATAGGGTAATACCAAACAGGAAACATAGAGCAGCTTTGATTTATGAAGCACATCTGGGGGAGGGTCTGTCACATCAAGGGATCTCTAAAACAATATTAACATTAAAAGAGATGTACTGGTGGCCTGGAATGAATACACAGATTCACATCTTCATCAATGACTGCAGAGACTGCAATAGACAGACTAGTGCAGAACGCCACCAGACACCATGCTACAAGGTAGCTTGCCCAGTGCAGACACCATTGTTAGACAGCATTAGACTATCTACGCGCAGGCGTCCTTTATGACAAATGCAATCCCACAAACACTAAGTCAAGGTTCCTATGGATATGGCCTCAGCGCTCGGCTGACGCTCGAACTGTTATAAAAGAATTGCGAGTCTTTATCGGCACATACGCAATTGGCACACTACATTCTGACCAGGGCCCTGCGTTTAGCTCTCGGGCTTACAAAGAAGCCATGGGCGATTTGGGTGTAGCATTGCGGTACTCCTCTCCGTTTCATCCTGAGAGAAATTCTGTTGTGGAAAGGAAAAACCGGGACATAAAGCAGTCTATAACAGCTAGAGTATTAGGTTCGGGTGATGGGTGGGTCAAACATCTTTATGGGGTCCAACGCTCATTAAATAATTTGGCAAGAAGTTCTCTAGGGGGGTCACTCCATATGAGGTCCTATTTGGGACAAGAATGTGGGTTCCTGATCTCGAATGTAAAGGCACAGTGGTGGAAAATAAACCCTTTGATATCAAAGATCGTTTGGCTGTTTCACAGGATCTAAATGAACTAAGATCGAAACAAAGCAACGTGTTCCTGAAGCCAAACACCACTGGGGAAAAACCGGGAGTCCCAGCAAGGCCTGTCTGGATCCCAAAAGTTGGGGATCTAGTCAGAGAGAAGATTGCGGACAAGAAGGAATTTGGACCTTCTTACAGACAACCAGTAACTGTCCTAGCTGTCCACGGAACAAGAACAGTACTTCTGCCGCCCCTTGCTGGAAAAAAGGAGAAATGATTTCTGTCAATCGACCTCATCAAACCACAGTATGTGGCCAATACTAAATAGTAGGCCTCGTGGACTCCGACCTAGTAGCAGACGCACTCCTCTCGCTACAATCCAAGAGGTTCAGACTGAAAGACTCATAACCATCGAGAATTCAGCAGTAAGAGATGAAGCACTAAGCAACAATGCTATGGAACTCATCCCTCTTGAAACTCAAGTAACAGTTCGTCCAGATACACCTGTCTACACCAACGTAACACGTGATCAACTGGTTCCAGCGATTTCGATGAATCCTGATGCAATTCCAACAATTGCCCGAACTGCTTCTGGCTACTTCATTAACTTTGATACGTTTTCTGAGGATCCAAGTGAGCCTGAAATGACGCCAGCCCTAAAAACTTTCAAACAACAAGTACAAGACCTTTTTCATTTCCTGAAAGAGACTTATCTGGTTTCACCATGGATTGAACTATGGATTATTTCTGGAATATTTTTCTTTCTGCTATGGCTAGCTTTAGTAATGACTCTTAGCGTGCTTATAAATGGCAGATAC
This sequence comes from Calotriton arnoldi, assembly GCA_963921515.1. Lineage (NCBI taxonomy): Eukaryota > Metazoa > Chordata > Amphibia > Caudata > Salamandridae > Calotriton > Calotriton arnoldi. The sequence goes on along the minus strand of CAWUFW010003657.1, from coordinate 159,536 downwards.
ATTTGTATGGACACTGAAAGTAAAAATGTTAACTTACTTTTAAAACCACACAAATCATCCCATCGTGAAGCAAGAGACTTGTCAGCAGTGAACATCACAGCCGTTCCTATACAGGATGGTATATTTTGGGACAAAACCGATTTCGACATATTCGGCCCAACGGAAATTTTGAAGATTCCACATTTATTTAAAATTTCATTAAGTGACTTTATTACCTCCAGTACCTATTCTGATGATTGGGACTTTGAGACTGTTAATATTATGATGTCTGATCTAGAAAGGTCTGCTGCATTCTCTAACAATGAATACTTAGAGGGTTCATCAGACTACGAACAGCTTTATTGTTACAACCACTATGGTCATCATTTCTTGCATAAATATGCAACACCTAGAAATATGTTTATGTTTAACCAATGGGAACATTGTCCTACACCACCAAAGGGTAGTTCAAAAACGTTTGCAAATAAGTTTCCATATTTTTCAGGGTACAATACATCTGATCCCGAATCATTTTACTATAAAAATGTAAACAAAACAGGACAGAAAATTATGTTGACTAATACAAAACAGATTTATTCTGAAGCCTTTATTACCCAACTGTCTAGACAAGGATTTGACTTTTGGAAAGACACAATCGACACAAAATCTGTCTGGGGTTCTAAAGATTGGCAAGTGCAGTGGATAGAAGCTTTGTTTAGAGCCTGTATCATCCCACAGCAAATAATGTTTTTAAATGACACTGTGCAACAAACGTCTTGCCTTGGTTTAGCCAAGATCAAAGACATGAACACACCTTCTGTACCAACACCTGCAAGTAATAGCACTACACAGGGAGCGGTCACAGTAGACACAATACTACAAAACAACAGATCAGATCCTGATTAGAAAAAATGGTTGCTCTGGCCCACAGACACAAACATCTGTCAAGAAAGATTACTGAATAGAATACAGGGCTTTACTATCCATAGGCCAGACCCACGTTACGTTCAACGACAACATCCGGGGGTAGTAACAACATACAGTGTAGGAAAATTGTGCCTCAACTGGTTACAAAAATCTTCACTCGAGGATGTGAAACAACACTTATCTTTACTTAAAGAAGACGCAGACCTTAGGGACTTCTTGCTAGGACCAAAAAAAACGCGTCAAAAACGTTCCATATATGCCGGCATTTATGCTGCTTATAATGAAATATGGAAGGTTTCACAGGCAGAGGCCGCAGAAAGAATACGTGAGCTTGATCGTATTAACTTAGAGAAATTTCTCACTGTGGTCGACAATGGGTTAACAACTTTGTCATCCAGAATTTATTCACTGGACAACATTGTATCCTCTGCTATTGACATGCTGGAACAAGATTTAGCCATGTTACAACAAGGCCAATCTCAGTTACGTTCTATTATGTTATTAGGCTGGACGCTGCAATCCTTGCGTGCAGGCTATGTGCCTTGGCGTTTTATCAACACGTCGTCTCTGTTTTCAGAATACAATCTAACAGATAAACAGGTCGAACTGGCACAAAGGGGAGCAAAGTATACAGTGCTGAGCATTGAAAAACTGGAAAAATTACCATTTACGGTAGCAGAAAAACCAGCTACAGAATGGCTTATCCAAGGCAAAATAACTCTGCCTGTCACTACTTTTCATTTTCAGTATTGCCTCAAACAAATGCAAGCAGGCAAATATAAAAGGTTGGGTAAAGAATACATTAAGACATCCTGGGATTTACCTTACGAATACAGATGTTGAAGTGGGGATCGTGAAGTGTTTCTAAGCGGTACACACTGTGAAAATGCACTGAGCGGTTCACTCATATGTCAGGACATTTCTTTACACAGGGCTTGTAATGGTTCTGTGGCAAACCTGTCCTGCCACCTGCAGGGTACACCAGCTGCTGTGATTAATCCAACGTTTGGCCAACTTTCTAATGGGAGTTACCTCATGTTGAATGATCAGAGTTGCTGTGGCATGTTGCCAGGAATCCCATATCTGGTAACGGTTGGCTCCAGGGTTACTTGTTGTATGCAAGTATTGTTCCCCCTAATAGACACAGTCAGGGAGTCACCTCTATGGCCTTCATTGAATGTTTCTTTTATACGTTTTGATACTCTAAGCAGAATGAAAGCCATGCTTTTACAACAAACCGTGCCTTTGAACTCGGCCAAAGAAATCTATGATCTACAAATTGCAAGGACTTCGGCTGAGATACAGGCTCTAATTCGTACAAACTGCCCTATACATTTCGTAGAAATGATGGGACGTATCTTAAACATGTCTGATACGAGCGGGATTGTACATGTATTTAAGACCATCTGTTCAGGACTGTTAACACCTTTTCAGGCAGTCCTCGGAATCATTCCAAACTTCGCACATTCGGTGTTTGGTGGTGTGCCATTAATTCTGGCACTAGTTGCAGGAATCCTGTTTTTATTCCTACTACTACGCTATGGCAAGCCTATCAACCAGCGTCACTCCCAGCAATTTGGAGAAAGCTCTCCTAGAACGGAAGTGCCGTGAGCGCATAGTGGAACTTATGGGCATACCTCGTCTACGGGAACTTAATACAACATGGTTTCTGTCATTTAGACCAATCTGGCAAGATTGCATCTTACCTGTTCTACGCTGCCTGCTTTGCGGTGAAGAATGCGCGCTAGACATCTGTCTAGCACTCCCATCAGTCATGCCAACGGATATCGATACTCTGCTGGACCCGATAACGGCCCATGCTCTGTGTTGTCCCCAGAGGCTACCAATCCTGATGACGGCATTCGTTGAGATCTCACAGACGCTTCCTGCTGAGGTACGAGATGGATCAACAGGCACACAGGTAACAACGGACTCGAACATTGCTGCAGCATCCTATGCTGAAGGCGATGCTTCACATCTCTGTGCAGTTAACCTTCTAAACGAGGTGTTCCAACTGTCACCAACATCGGTAGATGATCTTTTGTCTACAGGAATAGATGATTTCATGTTTACACCAGACCCATACACTGACTTTGATTAGGCTCACAGTGTACCGGGGAAGCAATGAATTTGGCCTCCATATTTTCAAAACAAAACAAAACTTGGAACTCTTCCTAAAAATTGCATTTTTTTTCCTCTCTCTGTTTTTGAAAATACATGGCAATTCAATCTGCTTACAGTAGAACTATTCATATAGAACGGACTTCTTTGAATACTTCCAGGGACACATTGGCACCTTATTTACTACAATTTCTTTTAGTACCATGATATGAAATGGCTTTGATGTTTGAATACTTGTCAACCATGCTTAGAATGAAAAAATGCTTTAAAATGTACAGCACCTATTGTATTACATGTTTAGCCACAGTTTTTTAAAAACATTTTTTAATATGCTTTTAGAAATGTTTTTAGCAACATGTGGTACTCAGTTTAATGTTTAGCATTTAATGTTTAGCATTTAGTACTATCGTTCATTCGAAAGTGGAGTGGGTGTTGTATTCCGCTTTAGGTGTCCGTATATAGGTTTTCCTGATACATGTCCTTATATAGGCACAATTAGCATTGCCCTTATATAGGCATAAGATCCCAGTCCTTATTTAGGCATTAGCCATGCTATCCAAATACAGGCATGGTCACCTACATCCGTCCACCCCAACGTCACAACGAGTTCTTAGAAACCAGACCCTTAAGCTCTTGGGAGTTCCCCTAGCACAGGATTATTGATTTCTCCAAGAACTCATTTATTATGCATGAGCCGCTATTCCTTAAGGGTTCATTCCTGACGTCTTCCTCTGCCCGACTTTACGTCAATGCTAACATTCCAAGGCACCTACCGGGTATAAATATACCTTCCCTTGCCCAAGCAAGTAGGAGGAGACCTCGACTTTAGAGGAGCCCGTGTCCCGGCCTGACGCACTGACAAGAGACGCTGTCATCCCTGCTCGCAGAGAATCCAGCTTCCAGTGTTCTGACTCCCTTCGCGGGGTGTTAGAGTTCGAGACCCGGAAAGAGATTCCCACCTCTCTCATTCTCAAGGTATGGAGCTGACTAGAACCTAGAGGGACTCTTGGCATACCAGACTTAGCATACTATAGCATACCATACTATAGAATACATCACCTACTTCTTACCTTGCACTACACTTAGGTTAGGTACACTGGGGTAGAACTAGTTAGAGAAGCATCTTATGAGTACTCACATTTTTAGCTTATGTTATTTATGTATATGAATATATGTGTCATAGATAAAAGATAATGCTAGCGCAGTATTATTTCTTTCTACTGCTTACGCTGTACATAATATATCTCGCATACTGTCTTACGATTGTAACAGCTGATATCTCTTACACGAGAAACAAGACTGTTCAATAAATCCTTTTTATTGAAACGCCTGTCTATTCTTTCTGTGTAACTCTGAAGAAACTAAGCATGCACGATTAGCTGAGTGAAACTGTTATCTGTTGTTTCCACGATTCTGAGAGTGTTCCGATTCTAAAGGGAAACAAAGTTGTCATGTTTATGCGGTTTCCAGAAACTACTCCCTTCTTGTTTACAAGGAGTTTCTAGTGGCCTCTGAGTTAGCTGGTACAAAGTAAATTAAGTTTAATATACTCGATAGGGACATACTGACCTCAGTCCTATGTCAAACCTATAGGGTATATTATTCCAATGCGCAGAGCCTATTAGGGAAATAGGAACTACACTATTGATAACAACTTCAGACAAATAACCAAACCACAGCACAGTGATGGCCTCGGGGTATGAAAGGCGAGTCTCATTTCAAATCGCTGGGTTTACAATGTTGTCCTCTAGATGGCTTTGTTGATTATAATAACAAGAATGATTTAGCAGGATTAAATGGTTTTGAACATTGGAGGCAGGTAGAAAGTAAACAAGTGAAGGATACTGGACTGTAAAATGTGTCGATTAAGGTTGTTATGAACATCCTGACAAATGGACACCTATCATAATCAACTGTGGTTTCATCTGTCTACTCTAAAAGACTACCATCTGTCATAGAATAGTCGGCTTCCAGACAAAATGAGGCACAGGACAAAAATAAAATATTTTAATAAATACTGGGAGCCAGATTTACGAACTTGCTGTGCTGCGTCACATAGAGTGGGCAGGAATGCGCCATATCTACTAAGGTTCCACCACTCGCCATGCGCTGATGCACACAGTGCAGCATAGTACCAATGCAGGCACCCTTCCACCACGGTGGAACGGGGCTTGGTTTACAGACAGGATTGTTTTTGTGCAGGAAGGAACACCTTGTTGCACAAAAACAATCCACACAGGCATTTTTGTCTTTTTATGGGTACTGCAGAATGCAGCACGCGTAGGAAGATCAAACAATGAGAAGAAATAAAGTTATTTCTCCTCGTTGTCCCTCCTCTGGGAAGGCATAACTTTTTGACTCGTTCCCAGGTTTACTAGGAGTAGTAAATCTGGGAATGTGCCAAAAATCCATAGGTGGATGCAACGGAACACCCATGCTTCACCCATAAAATGCCTTCCCAGGGCAGAGTAATACAATGCAGCAATGTGATACTCCAGATTTACTATGCCATGCAGAGCCATGCAAAGTGGCTTTGCATGGCATGCTAAATCTCACTTATGGCTTGTGTTGCACTTACATCACAAGGGCAATGCAATTCTTTAGGAAATCTGGCAGCAGACCTAAACAAATGAGTAATAATTTGTATTATACTGCCTTTGATTTCAGAACACAATCCACCTTCCAAGATTGTTCCAAGCAAGTAGTTTCGATTGATGTGATAAAGAAAATCTTTCTCATATTTTTAACAATTGTTGGAGTTGGAGTCATAGACAATATTTTATTGTGAATCAGTCAAAAATATTTAGGACACTGATAAATGTATTGAAATGGAAATTAACAGGTTTTCCTATGTGGAAAACGTACTCCTTGATGCAAGTCTAGAAATGTAATCTATATTTTGATTTATCGTTGTGGTCATGCTGCCACTTAATAGGATATGGAAATAACATTTAAATATATTAGAAACTTGTGGTTGCAGGAACCCAGTTCGCTTCACTGTGATCCCCCAGTCATTTAGATTTGGTGCAATTTGTAGCTGACTGCCACTGAGGAATACATGTTGTGAGGAAATGGGGTGTATATGTGTATTTTATGGTGTGGTTGTGCAACCTCACCATGTAATATTCTTATTCTCCTGATACTCATTTAGGACCCTTAGGTTTCATCTGTCAAACCCTTAGCTCAGCTCTGGGTAGCTGTGGCACTGAGTAATAATGCTCACACAGAGGAACAAGTGTAAAGCATTTAACAGTGGCAAAACAATTGAAGAAGAAAGCGACCCGACGCTCAAGAAATCCTACAACAATTTATAAGAATAGACTGTATTTTTATAAGATTTAAACACTAGAACGTAAAAGGTCCACCAGAGGGTTCTGGAGATATAGATTTTACAAGTAATAATAAAGCAAAGCAATTTCCTTCAACTTTGATCAAGTCTTGGCAAAGTCAACAAATTTGACACTTATAAACGTTTTCAAAGAAAACTTGGGTAAGTGCCAAAGCAGTCAGTTAGAGGTACTTGGGGCAACCAACTCCAGCAGGGAGCTAGTCAAGGGGACTAGCAAAGTCCTCAAGGGCAGTTACATTCACAGAAGAAGCAGTCTTCCAGCAGTTCCAGGCACTTTATATGTGTTGCAATGGATTCCTATGGAGTGGTTCTGGTGCAAGGATGAAGGATGCTGAAGATGGTCCAAGAATGCTGTGGATGCAATGCAGTCAACAGGGGTCTTCCTGCATGGATCCTTCGGTCAATGAAGGTGGTGAGGGGGTCCTGCATGCAGGGTCAACATCCCACAAGGTCCTCTCTGGTCTGGTGAAGTCCAGTCCCCTCTGGACTACCAGTCGCCCAGTGTCGCGGTCACAGGCTAATCCTTCCTGGGTCGGTGACTCACCTTCTGAGGGTCCCAGCAACTCTCCAATGGTACTCCCAGGTTCAGCCAACTCAGGTGCAACTCTGTGCACTGAGTCTTGGTCCTTGGTGCTTCATGGCAGCGGTGGTAGTGACTTGAAGACTTTGGGCTACCAACTTGACCCAGCAGGATTATTCAGATGTTTTGTCCCTGTGTCAGGAGGCCAGTCGGTTGGCCCTTGCAGTCTCTTGGCTTGCCTGGGCTCTGGAGCCAGCTTCTCCTGGAGAAGGATAGGGCTGACATTGTCCCTCTCTTTGTTAACCTCCAGGTGCAGCAGGTGCAGTCTTCGATGGTGCAGCCTCTCTTTGCTGGTCCCTTGAGCATCAAGGCAGTCCTTCTTCCAAGTCAGTTGAGATCAGTGCTCTGGGTGCCAGGTGCCTTATTTATCTTCAGACAACGCCCTCAAGGTAGGATGTGGTTGGTAGCCAATGGGCTACCAGGTTCCCTCCCTCCTGGTGACCACTTTCTGGGAAGTGTGGCATTTGGCTATCCCAGGATGCACCATTCTGCCCACTTCCAACATGGCGACACCCCTCTTTTGACACTCAGAACTCCTTAGCCCACTCCCAGATGTGAACAATCGGTTTGAAAACTGGCTTCTCCTGTCCTGTCCCCAGTGCCAGCTTGTCTGCCTAAACAATATAGTGACTCTCTACTATGTGCTACCCGTTTGCCCTTCAAAGGCGGCTTCTTCTTTGAATCTCACCTTTTGGGCTAACACCCATGTGGCTCCTGGAGGAGGGAGTTAACATCTTTCTCCCATGCAGGCTTGTATCCTTTCCTGGAAGTCTTTAGCACGTCTGCCTAGGAGTGCAGAAAGCTGGCTGAAGGACAACAGGCACTGGGAACCTTGAGAAACTAAAGTGGCAACTTCTAAAGTTGCACTTTGCCTACCGGTGACATTAAATTCGATTTAACCATTAAATCAGATTTAATGCACTGTTTCTTTTGATACCAAACAGTGCCAACCTAAGTAGTTCCATTTAGAAGTTAGCAGGGCTGGGGTGCCAGCCGGTAACTCTGTACTTGCCAATGGGGCTACTAGCTTTACCACAGGAAAAAACAACAATTTAGGGTTTTTACTGCTGAAACATTTAAAAGTACAGGTTCCGCTTTTTAACACACAGCACCCTGCCTTAAGGCTCATTAGCCCTGCCATAGGGGTGACTTACATACATTAAAAAGGGTGGTTTGGGTTTGCCATTACTTTAAATGGCAAAGTCGAGTTAGCAGTTTTAAACTGTCCTTTTAGTCTGGGGTGGCAGACTGGGAGCCATGGTTTACCTTGTCGTACTTGTGGGGGCACAACTAGTGCTGCAGTCCACGACAGGCACCTCAATCTACAGGCCCTAGGTACTCCTGGTATCATATACTAAGGACTTACAAGTGGACTTACAAGTAAGTCGGGTTATGCTAAATGGAGACAAGCCAATAGAACATAAACCATTTTAAGGGTCAGAACACATGCACTGAGTCCTGTTTAGCAGAGCTCAGGGCATTTGAAAGCTTTTTCACCAGTACTTAGTAGTCAAAATAGGGACAAAAGGTGAACGGGTAAACCTGCAAAAAACCTGTTTCCTTACATATGCTTGCATTATGCACAATACGTGATTGTAAATGAAGACAGCAATTCATCCCTTTGATGTCTACGTTGTTAACAGCAGTGAGGATTAGATACCTTTTAGGTCTACTGGCCCGTATGCAGGAAGGCTAATTTAAATATTAGGGCACTGAATTATCCTAGTCCGACCCAGAGGAGCCCTCGCCGGCATTACTCCATAATCAATGGCCATGAGTTTGTCTACAATACACAGAACTAGCAGAAACATACTGACCATGCCGGGTGTCAATAAGATCCAGTATCCTCACACCGAGTATAATATTCTAAGACGCACTTCTGCCATCATAAGATTTTGCCCTCAGGTATTTCTGCTTCAATGTGGTCTCATGCCAAGAGTTCGTGTAGATGTAGGCCATTTGTCAGCCATCACCAGAAGCCTTATCCCACCGGATATAGCCATTCAAAGTAGAACTTTTTCAATGGGCCAAAACTCTCATTCAGGCACATCTTAATGGGCTTAAATAGGCTTGGGCTTAAATGGGTCATTAGCCCCACAAGCTGCGATGTCCTTTTTGTAAGATCACAACTTTTTTCACTGGATTAGCATACATACCATTTTGACGTTTGGCCCCACTCCTGTTCATTTGGGATGCTAGGACCTACTCTTTATTTTCCATTTGTTACATTTTACATTCCTAGATTTAGTGACATCGAGTTAAGATATTTTCAAATGTTTCAAAATTGAGATTTAGAACTTTTACTTCTTTATTTCTTAATTGTATTTCTGTGTAAATCTTTGTTTGGCTTCGTCAAGCTATTAAGAGAAGAGCCAACACATACATTTGGAAGAGACTGTTTGTGAGGAATTGCCTGGTGAATTTTTTATGGAAGGGTTCCATAACACATATTAAAACGTTGGTCACATGCCACCCTCACTGTCAACACATGCATTCTTAAGGGTTGTTCAATTCGTCGTTTGGATAATGTTTACAAAATGTATCTTAATAAAACTATAAAAATGCACTCACTGGGACTCCATTGTGAAAATTGTGCCAGGAGTAAATACCCATGCAAGCCAATATTTTACAGTGGTATATATGCTAAGTGCAATTATGGTGTTATAGTGTGTTTTCCTTCACGCAAAATTAATCTAGCATAAAATTGCGATGGGATATTTTGCAGAGCACAGGGCCCATTTATAAAGGGGCAAGGCCAATGCAAATTAAGTCTTTTTACCTGGCTGTCAGAGCAGTCAGTTGCCTTTATCATTGCAACTGTTAGATCACCTAAAGCGTAGTAGATACGCTTGCTAGAGAGGCCATGATTCATTGCGGCGTGCAACTCCACATACGAAACTAACGTTGTCAAAAACACAAAAAACACGGCATAACAGTACTTGAGATAAATTTAGATTGTGCAACATTCAAGACAATGCCTTGCAGGTTGTCAAGTTACAGAACTGGAGACCTTATGCTTGGTGGTTTGGTACTGGTGAAGAAACACTGGACTCCAATCAGAAGCAAATTGCTGACACCTCTGTTGGCATCAGCATTATACTCCATGTGGAACTAACAGCCTTGTTTGGAAGCTCCCTTGTAATTATTGGTGGAATGAGTAAGGAGGCCTCATAGTAGTTACCAGCAACTGTGATTGAATGGCCTTAGACTGTTTTACATGCTGTATTCCCCTTCTGTGCTGTTATGCATCAGTCAGTGACCACACCATGCTCTCCTTGGACCAGGGCCTTGATACCCCAAGCCTGAGCAGATGAAGAGCAAAGGGCAGAATGAGCAGGGGGAAGAAAGAGTGCGTGAAACATCCATACTGCTAGGCCAATGTCATGGAAGTGGATATTTGATTTTGCATACAACCACCGTTTACAGAGTAATCAAGAAAATGAAACACCTCTGCTAGAAATATTGTGAATTGACAAGGAACTGGTGAAATCACAGTCTAGATAAAGGTCTAACAATGTATCTCAAAGTGAAACATTCCCAAAGTGTCTATAGACACATGACTAGTTATGCCTAAATTGATTTCTGATCAAATATAGTATCCATTTTACAGGATCTATTAACAGCACCAGCCTGCTAGCCTCAGTATTCAGTAGAAAAAAATAATTCTCCTGTATTTGAAAAAGCACATCTAAAATATTGTGCTGATCAGAACACCATTTTATCTGGGCTAAGGATAAACATTTTATTTATAATTCTTAATGCAAATATTGTCAAAGTAATAAATGGAGATAGAAAGGGTAGCGGTTTTGTGTCATCAGGATAAAAACTGCTCCGAACTAATTAACATCTATGGTGTTATGTTATGCCAATTTGTTGAGCGCACCATCACCTGGGAGTGTATCCTGACACTGAGTAGGTGTGAGGCGCTAAACGTAGCTCCTAATGGGACTTCTCGCAAAGCCAGGTCTTCAACTTCTTGAGGAATTCAAGAAGTGAATAGAAGACTCTTATGTGTAGCAGCAGGTCATTCCACACTTTAGGAGTTATGTAGGAGAAGGCTTGACCGATTGATTAGGCTTTCCATATGCATGGGATGTGTGCAAGTAGGAGTCAGAATGGGCAGAGGTGTCCCCTTGTACCCTGAAATAATCGCATGAATTTTGTTTTACAGTTTATTCGCATTTAGTAAAACGGTAAGTTTTCGGTTCACTATTCACTACCAAGTACAGCATGTGTATTTGTTTCACTGGTCCTTAAGAAAGCCTAGCTATTCAGCGTGGTAGGCTGAAACATTTAGACCAATGTTTGAGATCAATCTAATCACGCACAACATCCATTCTTATTCTTTTTAATCTTGCCCTACGACCCCACTAATAAAAAAATAGGTCATCCTAACGTGGAGGGGGATCCTAGAGGCAATTTTAGCTCCAATCACCTGTTCACTTTCTGGCACTGCACAAACAAATCCTGCTCCGCTGTAATTCAGGCGTCAAAGCACACCTGGGAGGCAATCGGCGCCCCAGGTGGGAACCCGATGATGAAGCATGCCACCAACTAGGTTGGTGGGTGAGGGTTCTTTTAATAAAAAGGATTATTTCCCTGTAATTTTGCAGTTTCTCTGAAGCAGTAATTTTAAGTACAGAACTGCTCCTTCTTTGTTGATTGTTGTAATATGTAGGGGACTAGTACAAGTTCCATTAAAAACCCTTCCTCTCTTCGTGTTTTCCCAGTGTTATGTAGTGCCTTGAAAGTGTGGGTGAGAAGTTTAAAATGTGCTTGGTTGTGTATGGGGAGCCAGTGAAGCTCCTTCAGGGGTGGTGTGATGTGAGTGCAGCGTTGGGTGTTGCATGCATGACGATATGCATGACACCTTTCTTAGTGCTGATTGAGAGCCATTTATAGAGTATGGAAGCATGAGACAGTGATGACATTGACTTGAGTGGTCAAGCCGAGATTACTGTTGATGATGATCCCAAGCTTCTTGGCATTGGTGGTGGGGGTCGGTCCCAGCTCTGTTGGCTCCCAGGTGGAGTCAAACAGAGAAATGCTATTCCCGTAGATCATGATTTCGGTCTTGTCGGTGTTCAGCTTCAGACATTTGGTCTTCATCCAGTGGGCAATTTCAGTCATGATCCGTATAATGGGTGTTTTGTCTGTGAGAGCAACAATGAGTTGTGTGTCATCGGTGTAGGAGAAAGAGATGATGTTGTGAGAGTGAATTATGATGGCTAGATCGATCATGAATGCGCTAAAGAGGGTTGGGACCTGGGAGCATCTTTGTGGATCTCCGCAGATGAGGTCATGGGTACCTGCGGTGTTCGGTGCCAGGCTGTCAGACTGAGTCCTTCCTGTATGGAAGGAGCAGATCCATCAGAGTGCATGTCATTGGATTCCGAGTTGTGTAGGCATTGGATGAGGACAGAGTAGGAGACTGTGTCAAACTCTGCAGCGAATTCTGGGTTGAGGATTTCATATTTTATCTGCAAAGAAAATTAACTTAATCACACTGAAATGTATTGCCCTAGCATGCTCTGTGATGTAGTGTCTACTGGAGACTATCAGTAGACATACATAGTGATTTCTTACACTGACAGTTCAGTGAGTCATTTTAATTTTTTCATTTTGCAGTGTTTATTATGTGCGCAAATACCGATCTGTCTTAGCGCTAAGCGTTCCTACTGGATAGAACAAAAATAGATTCACTAATGATGAACTGAGAAAAGCCAAGTCTTTAACATTTTTCTGAACAAATAAATACTAGATTGTGATCTCAGTGCAATAAGGAAGTAAGGAATTCCTCAACCTGCAGGCCAAGAATGAAAAACTTCTTCATCCCCATTTGGAATTCTTGATTTTGGGGACCACTACTAATTTACCAGTGCTGGATCTTCGATTATGATTCGTTACATGCCAGGCAATGTACTGCTGAAAATATGCAGGACCTCCAGTATACAAGACTATTTGAGCAATGCAAAGGCCTTTGAATGTAACCCTCTTGGTTACTAGTAACCAATGGAGGACGCGAATGCCCTTGGAGATCAAGAGTCAAGAAAGAGGAGGGCATTTAGACTCTTGTGTGGTCTAAAATTTAGATAGGGGGTGCTGAGGCCTGACTATTGCCCATGGAAGACCATTCATAATATCTATGACCCCCACCTCTCTGTTGGGCCTTTTTCACTCAATGTGCTCACGTTATTATGGTGGGGTCATTGAGGCAAAAAAAAGTAATTATTGGACAGGCTTCCTTGCTAGGAAAACTGACTAAGCAGTGTTTTTTACAATGTGTACTGAGAAAGAAAAGAAAAACAATGGCCTTGAAGCACAGGAAGTTTTCTCCTTTAATGGTGAGGCCATGTATCACATTTCCTTTCCAGTTCTACCACACCACACATTGTAGTCAAGGAGAGGAAAAATATGAGTTTGAAGACACACCTCAAATACTTTGCATTGAGTGAGAGGCATTGTAGGAGATGGGCCACCGGGTCATAGATTTCCAGCTGAGGTTGCACAATTGGAAACCAGAGGTTTATCTCATCCGAATGACTTGTGGGGGAAATGGGATTGGAGGATAAGAGCTCTACCAATTAACAGCAGCGCTCTCACTCAACCAAACTTGAAATGAGACCCTACAACTTCAACATGTGTTGATTGTGTCTGTATTACATAAAAGCTACATGTCCTTCCATTTATTTTTGGAGGAATATTAAAAAAATATTTAAGAAAGAGGATTATTATTTCCGGTGGGCGACCATCTACATCAAGAATTATTAATATTTCTTGTCAGGGTTGACCCTCAAGGTAACTAAATTATCCTGAGCTCAATTCCCTGGTAGCTGTGGAGCAGAGCAGACAGGCTTAACTTAGGGCAATGTGGAAACTATTTATGCAGTACCAAAACAGTAGTAAAATCAAAACAACAAGCAATAAATCCCAAAATTGAAGTAGGAAAATAGAGTACAAATTAGTAAACAAAACCACCAAAATTACAAAAATCCAATAAGAGGAACAGTATATATAAATTTTTTTAAATTTAAGTGGAAGCAGCACCAAAAAGAACTAAGCATCAATGAAAGTCTATGGAAGAGGTAGACCCGGACCTAGGTGTGATTTGAGGCCGACGGCAATGGAGCCCTGGTTGGAAACACCAAGGGGATTGGTCCCCTGTGAAAAGACAGCATGTCCCTCATCAGAAAGGGAATTTGTCACTTTTGGGAAGAAAAGCACGAAAACTTCTCCTAAGTCCCAATACAGAAAGGGACTTTGTCACTTTATAAGAAGAAAAATGCTCCCCAAGCAGGCTGAATTGTAGCCATCGTGTTGAAACCAAAGGCCGGATACTTGAAACAGGGTGGTCCTGCCGGAACTCTGGAGCTTTGGAGATTTCTGTCTGATACTTTTCCAAGTGGCGACACAGAAAGGGACTTAGTCATTTGTTCAGGGGGGGGGGGGACCTTTGAGTGGAATGAATCTGAAATCCATCCCGGTGCTGTAGACCTGCCAGTTGGATGCTTTTTCCGGTGAGTCCTGCTGAATCTCAGGAGATCTGGAGGAAAAGTTTTCAAAACTTTCCATACTTTCTTCTGGTGCCAAAGAACCACAGGAGTACACTTCTAAAGCTCCCAGGACCTCAGGAGAGACAATTATAAAATATCAGGGTGTCAGGAAGGGGCCCACAGCATAGGCCAGTCCTGGTCCACTTGCCACTGGTCAGATGAATACTTCAGGGAAAATGCCTCTTGCATCTTGTTGTGTCTCTGTAGGCACAAGGGAGGTCAGCCAACAGACTTCTTAAGTCCGCTCCTTTATTCTGGATACAAGGGGGATCAGGTCCAGTCCTTCAGGGATACTACTGGGTCACAGACAGCAGGTGCAGTCCTCTTCTAATGTCCTGCAGATTCTGTTGGTAACCCTACACTTTTTCAGCAGTCTCTCTTTACCCTACTGTAATTAATCCCACAGTGCTCCTCACTCACATAATTCAAGAACTTCTTCCCTTGCGCAGAGCCCGTGTGCCCACCCAGAGGTTTGGGCAGGGTAATGTCCAGTCCCGTCCTACGTGGTCACTTAAAAACTGTTCTGGGGAAAGCTTTCCTCCACTGGGTCTGGGGGGACAAAGGTAAGGGCCTTTCAAGGTATTATCTGACATTTACCTGTGACAGAGCAGGCCCCTTTGAAGTTAATGAAGTTACTGTACCAACACAACCTGGTCTTCCTGCCAGAGGAAGAAAAACACCTCCCCGCTCCCAGGCAATTATCTCTGCTCTTGGATCAATTTACACCCCTCTTTCACACAACATTGAGACCAAGGACAGACTGGGGATTGTCTGGAGAGCTAATGGGAATTAACCTTCAGGCAGGGTAAAGGCAGTGCTTAATTTGAGCCGGTGGTTTCGGGTGCTTAGCACCGTCACTTAATCATCAACACGGTGCTTGAGCACCAGTTAAGGACACATTCTTTTTTGGTAGGCACAGGGGATTAAGTGATTTGCCCAGAATCACAGGATGTTGAGCCGACGCCGATACTCGAACCTGGTTCCCCAGCTCCAAAGTCGGCATCTCTGGCCATTATGCAAAATCCACACCTTACTTGCAGGATTTCATTGTTAGTAGTTGGTTCTGTGTTAGGCAGCGCTAACAGGAGAAATTGGCTGATCAGAGCTGCCTCCTGATGAGAGCCACCAGCACTTTTTTCTTTACAAATTAACCACTGGGCAAAGGTAAAAGTAAGTTTCTAAAAGTTACATTTTCAATATATTTAATACAAACTCTGATATCACCATTGGATTAGATTTTTACTAAATATAAATATAAGCCTTTGAATGGACTCTGCAGTGGGCACAGGTCAAACTTTATAGAACAAAGTGTATAATCTATACTTTGAGTTTTCTTATGTGCCAGCTACAGTCTGACCAGTGATGTCATTTTGGGCTTAGCCACTGGGGAAACATGCCATTTGTAATGTCACACAACTTCCACTCTTTAAATATTATGCAACAGACCTTGTGGTCAGCAAGTTGTGCTTAGGGGTGACTTATTTACTAGTTTTTCCTACCTGTCAAAAGAGTGGTTTGAAAGGTCTGCGCAGCAGGGTTCAAGCTTAGGCCGTCTGGCTATATATGGTAGGACAGAAGTCAGGTTTTCACTCTCACCTTAGTGGATGGCACAGAAGATGTTGCAGTCCATTGGTGGAAAATGAAGGTTCCATGCTTGGGGTGTTTTTCTCCACCATATACTATTGCCATATTGGAAAGTTAATAGAGCCAATCAGGTTTAAGCTAATTTCAACATGTTTAAATTGGGAGCACATGCACTTTAGTCCTTTTTAGCAGTGATCAAGGGCACAGAGTTCTAATGCCATCAAATAGATAGGGCAAATTGAGAAGAAACCAAGTAAAAAGATGGTCATTTCCTACTTGTTAGAAATTGAGTTACTGGTTGACTGGGGTGTGAGCCCTCATCAAGCAGCAACCACAATCCTAGTCAGGGGAAGGCACAAGCAAACCCTAAATTAACCTGTGCTCATCCCTCTGGTAGCTTGCCACAGAGCAGTCAGGCTTAAGTTAGAGGCAATGTGTAAAGTATTTGGGCACCACTTCAAACAGTAAAACAGTGACAATATTACATAAAAGGATTCCCATGCCAGGTTAGAATAATAGAGCTTAATTTAATAAATAAAAGTAGACTAGAACTACAAGAATCCAACTAGTAGAACCAGAGGTATTGAATTTTAAAGTTTAAGAGAAAATAGCGCCAAAGGTGAAAAGCACCAAATATGGATATCTTGTTGCGCCTCACTGGGACAAAGTCACAAGTTCAGGCCGACTGCGATAAAGTGCGGGCCGGCTACAGGAACCCAGTTAGGCCCGCTGAACAGAGTTACTTAAATCCTGGCTTGGGGAACGTTGCGGGAATCTGCGAAGATGCGTCGCACAGCCGAGGCGATGCAATGGTTTTGAGATGCGGCGAGGCTGCAGAGCGAGATCCTGTTGCGTCAACATCAAGGATCTAGTTGACAGGGCTTGTGATGGGAAGTCTGTCGTCTGGGATGCAGCACGCATTTGGGGCAGGCGTCTGGTCTGTAGAGCTGAGAAGCTGCGTTGCAGAGTACGGACTCGTCATAGAGGCTGCCGTCGATAAGAAATGCGAAGGCCTGCGCCAAGGATGCATCACGCAGTGGCGGTTCCAAAGGTGAAGAGGGCTGCTGAAGCAATGCAGGTATTTTCGACGGATCCAATCCACGCAGTAGCAGAGATGTGTTGTTCTGCTCGAGATTGCAAAGCAGATGTGATGCGTCGGTTCAGCTGGATTCACAGAGGCTGGCAAAGCACCTTAAGCCCACTTCCAAGGGCCCAGGACCGGGGTGGCAGTACTTGGCAGGGCAAACTCACAGATGGCAGAGTCCAGGTGCAGATGCAAGGTTATTGGAAGCCTATTATGTCCCTAAGGCTTCAGACCAAGAGGCCAGCCTACTTGTCAATGAAGTCACTCTGGGATTTGGGCTCATGTGATTCAGGTCCAGTCCTTCTCACCCAAGCAAGAGGGCAGCAGACAGCAGGTCAGCACAGCAGGGAAGCAGATTCCTTCAGAGCAGAAGTCCAGCAGAGTGGCAGTCCTCGTAGCAGCACAGCAGTCCTTCTTCCTGGCAGAGAGTCCACAGGTCCAGAAGTGTACTGAAGTGGTCATGTCTGAGTTAATTTTTTATGCACAGTTGTGATGTTAAAGTGGGGAGAAGCTTCTAGAGGAATGCCTTTGAAGTGCACAGATACCTTGCCTTTCCTGCCTTGGCTCCATACTAACTACAGGGGGTATGCAACCCTTGGTATGGGGGCAGGACACTCCCTATTCAGTTGTAAGTGAGGGTGGGCCCAGCTCCTCCCTCCCATCCTGCTAGTAATGGCCCATCCAGTCACACCTAAGCTCCCATTGTGTGTGGCTAACTAGGATGAATACACAAAGCCCATCTGCTTTGTGACCAGAGACAGACTCCAGGCACCAAATGGCTTAGGCAAGAAAATGCCAACTTTCTAAAACTCCCATCCTCAATAACCATTGACAAAACGAAGACACTTTTCAGCCGTGTTTACAGAAATATCAGCAAAGGCTCCCCCAAAATCTCTAATAACAGATCAGACCCAATCACGGCCCTGAAGAGAGCCCCATAAATCGTGTTGTGGCTCGGAAAGCGTCAGCACTTTTTCACTAGTGGGCTACATCCATCAGATTTGAATCTCTTCTTAGGGAATAGCCGCCAGTGCAAATAAGACTATCCCTAGATGTTTAAAGTGTGTTCCCGCTGGAAGCAACCTTTTAATCTTTGTTTCATTATGGTTAATGGATTACCATTTAGGTAGCTTTTTCTTTGTTGAAACCATGACTGGTTTTGGGTATATGTATTGTAATGTGCTTGTTGTAAAACTTTTGTTGATTGTTTGTTTAACTGTCGAAATATTTATGTTTCCCTTGTTTTGAATACTCCAAAAAACAAATGACCTCGTTTTTGAAATACTGAAAAATTGAGTTAATAAATACTCCAGACCAAAGAACTGGTTCATGGTCTGCTGTTCAAACGAATGTTAGTGATAAATGTGGTGACCAGATTCTCTTGTTGTTTCCTATATTAGGCCCTTTTTAGTTGTCGCAATAGGGCCAACCCCTCTAGGTGAAAAAAAAAAACCTTTCTAAAAGTGCCATTTTCAGAATTGTTATTTAAAATTCGACTTCACCATAAGTTAGGAATTTAAATTTGGGATTCCAGAGACACCAAACATGAATCAGTTATCTCTTTCCATTTGGAAATTACACTTATAAAATTTAATATGGCAACTCCAAGATCATCCTATGGGAGAGATAGGCCTTGCAGTAGTGAAAAAACAATTTAAGAGTTTTTCACAACCAGAACATGTAAAACTAAAAAGTACATGTCCAACTTTTTAAATACACTGCTTCCTGCCCCTGGGGATGTCCAGGGCCTACCTTAAGGGTGACATATGTATTAAAAAGGAAGGTTTGGGCCTGTAAAAAAGCTTTTTTGCCATGTCAGCACGGCAGGTTAAAACTACGGGTTGGTGAAAAATTCTGCTCTGCTGGCAGAGTTCGCAGAGTTTTAGCCACTCCACATTACTCTTGTAAAGTGGAGTTCTGGCCAAACTCCGCCAACTCCCATGTGATGGAGTTTTCTCTCACACGCAGCTCACCAAAAGGCCTGAGACATGTTTAAAGGGCTACTTGAGTAGGTGGCACAATAAGTGTTGATGGCCAACTAGTAGCATTTAATTTACAGGGCCTAGACACATGTAGTACACTTTACTAGGAACGTTTAAGTTAAATTACATATGCCAATTGGGTATAGCCAATGTTACCATGTTTTAGAGAAAGAGCAAAATCATTTTAGTCAGCAAAAACAGGAGGTCTGAAGGCAAAACGTTAGGGGGAAACCACACCAAGGATACCAGGTCTAACATGCCCGGATGATAATGGGGAGAACTACCTAATACCTTGGGAGTTCTCTTCACTAACACGGAAGAACCTGGATAGACCATCAGTATTGGCTAGTCTATTACCTGATGGGAGATGAACAGATTGGGATTCTCACCCATCATCTCCATTGACCATCTGAGGGGTCTGAGGTCTGTCTGAACCCGGAAGTGAGCACCAAACAGGTATGGTCTCAGTTTCTGCAGTGCCCAGACCACTGCGAAGACTTTCCTCTCTATTGCACTCCACCTCTGTTCCTGGGGAAGTAACCTCCTAATGATGAAGACTACGGGTTTATCAAAGCCCTCTTCATTTAGCTGTGAGAGCATGGCCTTTATGCTATGCTCTGAGGCATATGTCAGGGTGCTTGGGCATGGGTGCTGTGCACATGGACTCCTTCAGGGTGTCAAAAGCTTTCTGGCATGCCTCTGTCCAGATCACCTGATGCAGCAGCTTCTTGGAAGTCAGCTCTGTCAAGAGTGCAATAACAGTGCCATACCCCTTTACAAATCTCTTGTAGTAGCCGGTTAGACCTAAGAAGGCCCTCACCTCTGTCTGGGTCTTGGGAAGGGGGGTGGTTCCCAAGCCTGAATGGTCTCATTGTTGGCCTGGAGGTGCTGCATGTTGCCTCTTCCCACTTGGTGAGCCACGTAGACCACTGACCCTTGCCCTATCTAGCACTTACTGGCCTTGATAGTCAGGCCCACCCTCTGCAGACCCTGAAGCACTTCTTTGCGGGGGCACAGGTGGTGCTCCCAGCTAGAACTGAATACTGCACTGTCGTCCAGATAGGCAGCACTGAAGTTCTCCAACACAGCCAGGACCTGGTTGACCAACCTCTGGATGGTGGCAGGGGCGTTCTTCATCCCAAAGGGCATTACCTGGAACTGGAAGTGCCATACTGGAGAAGAGAACGCAAACCTCTCTTTGGGCCCCTCAGCCAAGGCAATCTGCCAGTACCCAGATCGTAAATCAAATGTGCAGTGGAACTTGTCAGCTCCTAGCTGATCTATGAGCTTATCAGCTCTAGGGATGGGGTGTGTGCCAGTCTTGGTGACTGCATTGAGCCCACATGAGTCCACACAGAACCTAAGTTCGGAAGTGACACCTGGGGGGGCAGCCTTAGGGTCCAACACCACTGGGTTGGACCAAGGGCTGTTTGAGGGCTCAATAACCTCTAACACCAGCATATTGGAGACCTCCGCCTTAATACTGGCTCTCACTTTATCAGACAGCCTGTAGATTTTACTCTTCACAGGCAATATCATGGGTGCAGCATGTAGTGAGTCATGCGTAAGGGAAAAGATTGAGGCAAACTGCCCCAGCAACTGGTGGCAGTCTCTCTGTTGCTCTAGGGTGAGTGTAGGGGAGAGGCTGACACCCTCCACTGACCCATCCTGCTCCTTGGAAGAAAGTAGGTTGGGGAGTGGTTGACTCTCCTCTTCCACCCCATCATCCATGACTAGGAGCATGGTGAATTCAGACCTCTCAAAGCGGGGCTTGAGGCGATTGATATGTAGGACCCTTAAAGGGTTCCTGGGGGTCTTAAGGCCCACCAAGTAGCTAACATCACTCTTGCGCCCCTTCACCTCATAAGACCCAGACCAGTGGTCTTGTAGGGCCCTGGCCTCCACGGGCTCCATTAACCCAAAGTTTTTGGCCAAGCTGAAAGCCTGACCAGAGTGGCATTCTGGTCATACCACCATTTTATGTCCTCCTGGCTGGCTTGTAGATTTTCCTGTGCTTGCTTCCAGAAGCGTTTCATCTGGTTACAAAGTGCCAGCATGTAGCTGACCACATCCTGGGGGGAATTCCTAGGACCTTACTCCTAACCCTCCTTCACCAGACTGAGATGTCCTCTCACAGGGCGCCCATACAGAGGTTCAAAGGGGCGGAAGCCAATTCCCTTTTGCAGTACCTCCCTGTAGGCAAATAAAAGGCAGGGCAGGAGGATGCCCCACTTCTGCCTCATGGGATCTGACAGGCCCATTATCATTCTTTTTAGGCTCCTGTAGAACCTTTGAACAAGTCCATTGGTTTGAAAGTAGTAAAGAGTGGAGAAATTGTAGGTTACCCCAAACTCCTTCCAAATGGCCTTCACATACCCTGACATGAATTTGGTGCCCTGGTCTGACATCACCTCCTTGGGAAACCCCACAGGGGTAAAGATCCCCATCAGTACCCTAGCCACTCTGGGCACAGTCACTGTCCTCAGAAGGATTGCCTCAGGTTAAGGGGTGGCATGGTCCAGCAAGACCAGAATGAACCTGTTGCCCATGGCTGTCTTGGGGTCCATATTCCCTCTTCACTCACCATTTGCCTGGCAGGTAGGAGAGGATATGCAGAACGCATCTGAGGTCCTTCTCATTTGAGGCCAGTAAAAGTGGATGATAAGCCTGTCAAAGGACTTGTTTTGCACCAAATGACCTGTCAGGAGTACATCATGAGCCAGGAAGGTAGGAAGGTCCTGTAACAGTGGGGGACCACCAACACGCAGGTTGCACCAGCCTCCGAAACTTTAGGCTTACTATACAGGAGACAATTCTCCCAGTCAATCAGGTGATAACCAGAGATGTTGACATCTGCCTCGGCCTGCTGCCATAGGCCCACATAAGTATGGCATTCCTTCTGCACCTTGCAGAACTCCTCTGGTGGGGCCCCTTCCTACTGCCAGTTGGCCAGCTCAGGCAGATTCCCGATGGTGGCAACATCCTCTCCTGTAGGCTCTGGGGCGTCCCCCTCAGGGTCAGGCTCCTCCCATACTGTAGGAGTATCAGGAGTGGGTTTCCCGTGCCCCTTGCCCTTCATTTTTAGGTCGAGCCTAGCGGCATGCTCAGTTTTAAACTTAAACAAGCATTTGCAAAGCAATAGTTATCGCATTTACGCAAGTTTAAGCTATTGGCATTGTAAATGACAATGCCTTTTATTTATGTTTTAAAAAACAAAAATAATAGGCATTGTCATTTACAATGCCAATATCTTAAACTCGCGTAAATGCAAGACCTATTCCATTGCAAATGCTTGTTTTGTCAGGTACGCAAAAACACTTTTAGATAAGGTTGAAAAAACTTTCTCGGAATTTCACAGAATTGAGCAGAACAAGAAATACTAAAGTAAAAAGGGACGTCAAAAGCTACAAAATAGAAAGGACTTACCCTTACCTAGTTGAAGATTTCTACACAAATAGATCATACCTAGGTCCCAGAACACAGCGACCTTGGGGCAGGTTCAACAAACAACAAAACATAGTAGGTTTTTCTGATACCTCTGCCGAATCATCCGATAATTCAGATACTGCTGAAGGACCCAGTACATCTAGGAACAGGGGCAACAATCCGAATTTTTTAGGTCAAGATCAGGGCCGGCAGACCAACCGGGGGACACCACGGCCCCCACACTGGTACAGCGCACCAGGAGGCAGGCAAACACGACAGAGGTACTACCAATGGTAAGACACTCGATACCTCAATGTGACTCTGCAACTAACACTAGCACTGACATCATGCCTGACATTGACTCTATCCCCATTTTCAATCTCTCGAATCACCAACTATCCGAGAAAGAAATTACATTTCTAAGTAAGGGCCTATCATTTGTCCCCACTGTCAAACCTGATTTTCTACAACTTCAGATAGAACTTTTACGGTTCTTCAGAAAGATAAGTGTTCAAGCATTTTTTCATGACAAACCCTATACCCCTTCTGTAGCCTTTACTGCATTTCGGCCACCATCTACCTTCTCACCTCCACAACACAGCATACCAGCTGAGATCCTTACTTTTGAAAGATTAGTACTCAAAGACATTATGGACCAAGAACAAGCATGCAAATACATTCCATACAACCTCACACTTTCTGAGAAAAATGCCCTACATGAACTAAAATAAATTGATGATTTAATTATCAAACCAGCGGACAAGGGTGGCGGTATTGTTCTCCAGGGAATTGACACCTACATGCAAGAAATCATTGGACAACTATCTAGACCAGACCATTATCGCAAGCTTCCATCCGACCCCACCAAGGAGATTCAGAAACTCATTCTTGACATTATGGAGGAAGGGATGGCTCAAGGTTTCCTCAGCAAAAATGAATTTTTGTACCTTAACACGAAATCACCCCACACGTCTGTGATATACACTCTGCCCAAAATACACAAAAACGCCGTGACACCACCAGGTCGACCAATCGTATCTGGATGTGGTTCAATTCTTGAGCCGCTTGGCAGATACATTGATTACATTATTAAAGACTTTGTACCTGACACCCTTTGTTACATCAAGGATACCATGGCCATGACCAACCTTGTTGAAGGCCTTCCCTTTGACCCTCAGCAATGCCTTTTATGTACCCTCGACGTAGAGTCATTGTACACTTACATCCCCCAAGACGAAGGTATTGATGTTATCGAAATGATTCTTAATTCCAGACCCCAACCACACTCAGTCCCTACCACTTCTATTCTCTATTTATTGAAAATCTGCCTTACTCTGAACTTTTATCCTTTTCAATGGTACTTTTTACCAGCAGGTCAAGGGGACCAGGATGGGTGCAGTTTTCGCTCCAAATTTCGCAATACAGTATATGGACTGGCTTGAGACAAAGAGAATACTATCCCCTCATAACCCATTCAGAATTAACATTCTTGAATGGAAACGCTATATGGATGACATCTTCCTCATTTGGAATGACACAGATGAGAATCTGTTGGACTTTCAAAATTGGCTTAATACACACTGTAATGGCCTTAACTTCACCATCAACAGAAGCAGACAGGAGATCGCCTTCCTTGATTTGACGATAATAGCACATGAAGGAACACTCTATACCACACTATACCGCAAACCTACTGAGAGAAATACACTATTGTCATACAACAGTCATCACCCAAGAGCCTTACGTGACTCCCTTCCGTATTCACAATTCCTCCGCATACGCCGCAATTGCCATCGCAAGGAGGACTATTTCATGGAGGCTAAAATCTAGTCCAAAAAACTGACTAGCAGAGGATACCCACGTAAACTTGTCAAAACGGCCCTGAAACGTGCTTCGTATTGTCCCAGGGATACCCTATTGAGCCCAAAGGAAAGAACTAATAGTGACAAATTAGTATGTGTCACCACATTTTCACCTGTTTCCAACACAGTTAGGAAATGCATCCTGAAACATTGGCCCACACTAAATGTAGGTAGCATGAACTTAGAACGCCCCTTATTCGCTTTCAAGAAAAGCAAAAGCATAAAAGACCATTTAGTAAGGGCAGCCCTCCCTAGCACCAAAAGCAACCCCACACTTAGAGAGGTCTGGGGCTCACCGCCCGTAGTAGGTCACTTCAAATGAGGTGGGTGTAGTGTTTGTCACCTCACTGCAGATACAAAGAAATTTGTGCATGGTAATATTGATGTCACTCTATCAAACTTCTCCAACTGTAACACTGTCAATGTTATATATGCAATTTTTTGCCCATGTTACTTAATTTATGTTGGTCTAACAACACAAAAAATCAGGATCCGGATATGCCAGCACAGAAGCCGGATACGTTGCAAAACACTCAATGCACCTCTTGTTGAACATTTATCTGCTCTCAATCACACCGAAGATGAAATAAGGTGGCAAGTGATTATCAACCGCCAAGAAGTACGAACTTTGCAGGCATCCTCAACAAGGAGGAGCTAAAATGGATCATACGCACGGACAGTCTCCACACAGGACTTAATCGCTTGGAGGACTGGTCCAATTTGCTCTAATCAGACTGAAAGTATGACGTCTATTGGACCCTTGGCATCTTTGGATTTTGTTTCTGCCTATAAACTCTTGTCGAGTTTCATTGTACTGTTCACCAATTAAGCCCTTGTACATCCTTAGTACTAACTGTAATATTGTTGCAATTGGGGTTGAACCAGGTTGGGCGCTTTGTTTTTATAAATCTATCATTCTATACTCACCTGCCTTGGTTTTAATCTTCTAGCCTCTTCCCTGCTACCCCAACTCAACCTTCGCTTTCTAAACATTCGTGCCACCTTCCTCCACCAATGCTTCCCTATGCTACCCTTCCAACCCTAGTACATGTTATGTACACTCTCATTAACTCATTCCTTTTGATTCTATCTGTCTACGTACTATCTTTCCTCTGTGTCAGCACTTGCCTCACCTAGTTCTATTTACTTATATATACATTTTATCACCCGCCAGAGGTTTTTCACCCCCTCACTCATCCCGGGTTCCACTGGTTGCATATACTCTTCAATGGGAACTTCTCCCTTCCAAGATGGCCGCTTTGGTTTCTTCAACTACTCGCGCCAACGTCTGGCGTCATTTCCACTCGCCGCCCATTTATGTGAGCCCATCCCTACTTGCACTCCCACGCAGACGCTCTGATCCTGTTAGATCCAACCACTACTGACGACACGTTCGCAGTGGCAGCTTATCCGGCCCCGAGATTTTCTCTAACCCACCAGGTAAGCGAGCGCACCCAAGCGTATACACAATTGACCGTCACGAGCGCTCCCTTGCCCTTTTCATCGTGCAATACTTCTTATCCAGGCACCCAGAATACGCGTACCGGCGCACCTGTCCCTGATTCCCGGACGGGAACCCCCAATTTCCACATGGTCGCTGCGACACCAATCACGACCTTGAGACTATCCAGACCTCACCAGGTAAGCGCTTTCACGCGCACTCCCCGCAGACCCTCACGAGCTTTCCCTTGCTTGGTACTAGCTTTCACTCTCTCCCATTCAGGTACCTTGCACGCGTGCACTGGCGCCTTGTTTCTAGGTTCCGGCTGGGAACCTAGTTATTCATCTACCTCCGCTGACTCTCCTTACTTGGTAAGATTTCGGCTGCCTTACGTTCTGGTTCTCGGCCCGCTCTCCGGCACGATCCTCCTTAGCCTTTTACCCCTTCTTAATTAGATCACTAGCCGCAGCCCACCGACGCTCCTCCTTGGTTATTTCAGAGGCCGGAATCTACTGACCCAGCCATCGTGCTTTCACGTTTGGGTCAGTATCCTGATTCACGGGTTCTAACACCCATATACCTTCTCTCTTCCATCTGGTTAATTGAGTAGTTCTAGCCATTAACTCTTCTCTGGTTATTACACCCATCACTCTCACCCAACTCTACTGTCAATTCTCTAGGCTGACAACATTACCACTCCTTTCCCAGGTTCACAAGTGTGTACAGAGTATCACTTCTTTAACTGTCCTAATTATGCTGCCTCCTGAGACTTTCTCCCTTTAATTATTGGTTATCTTTATTTTATCTCTCCTGCATCTCCCTTCCTAAATCGCTAATTCTGGCTCACCACACCCCGTTCCTTCATTACCTTACCTCCACCTATCCCTTCCCTTATCCCTGCCTTCCCTCATACTATCCAAACCCCCCCCTTTACTCCCCACCCCCCCTCCCCCCCTCCTCAGTATTGCATGTTCCTGGATCCCTTGCACTTTGACTTCATAATTTAATCTCCCTACCTTACCTAATTATTTTACTTCTTCTTCTTCTCCCTTCCCCCTTCCCTTCCCCAATACTTATCCAGGCAACTTCCCAGGCACTCTGTTTATCAGTTAGTCCTGATGAGACCCCGCTATCCTTACTGGGATTGAAACGTCGTTGACACATACATCTTCAACTCTATACCAATATTTGTATTTAATTGTGGAGTATGAGATGTAATTAAGATTGTGACTTTCTGTTTACCTATATTCCCACATATTGAAAAGTCACCTTTTTAAGTCACTTGCCTGTGGCAAGGAAATCGGCTGATTTCCCTCTGCCCCGTCACGGTTCCTCACTCACTTTTTTCGTATATTAATTTCACCTTCAATTTATATGTGAATGAAATACCCGATTTCTCCATTTTACATTTGTAAATTCCAATTTTTATTTTTAAATTGTGATACTGTTCCAATATTTACCTGTATGGGACCACTGTTTTTGTTAGCATACATTCACCCTTGGTCCCCTCAGACATCTAGGGTCTCCTTTTTGCTTTTTTGTAGGTACCTGACTGCAGCACATTTCTTAGGAAGCATTTTATCTGGTCATCTGTACACTCTGTCCAAGGATAGGGAAGACTGAAAGTGATGCCCTTGCATTTGGTTGTCCGATTGGAGACAGATCTGAGTCTCAAGACAAACAATCACATCAGCGCTGCGTTCCTCTACACAGTGCGATTGGAACACTGCTTTTATTATACAAACAACCTCTGAGCCAAATTCGGCAGAGGAGCACTTCTGCAGGTAATCCTGAAATGCTGTGCCTGAGATGCAGTCCTGCTGACCCTAATCTTCATCCTGCAGAAGACGGTAGCCTGTTCTACACCAAGTCAGCTACCTGATACATCAAACACAGGTATGGGGGGTTAGGCTATCCCAAAAGGTCTGTCAGAGGGTACTCCCACTATGCTCTCAATAATGTAGGTAGTATAAGCAGGAGTATAAGTATAAATATAATTATACAGTAATGTTATAATGGTTGAACTGTTTATCTTTTTCACCATTATTGTAATGCTGGTTACAATGCTTTGTTTCATCCTATTGATAATAGCAACTTGTGCAGCTCGTGCTTTTTACACAGGAATACATTTGTTTAAATAAATATTTGAAATGCTAATTTATATCGTTTTTGTGTCTCCCCTGGGAATGCCTGAGTAACAACGAAAGGGTAGATCTGTTTCCACGGTTTCCATGGGGAATTAGAGTGGTGATGTTCTGAGGTTGCAGATACCATCTGGTACCATGGTATGGTTAGGGGTTCAGATGGGGCACTGTGAGCTAGGTAGGAATTTGGCCAACATACTCTGATATGTGTGGACTCAGTCCCTATATTCTGATGTTTATGTTGTCCGGATACACAGTCGTACTTGATTTGTAGGAACCGTATGGCACACCCACCTCAAATTGAACAAGTTCCCCCGGATAGCTGCAACAACTTTGTGGAATGCATTAGGGACTACATGTTCAGAGGTCACCAGATGACATCTGACAATTGTTATGCTGGATCCAGTATCTCTGAGAGCCCTCACCCTCTGCCCATTGATGGTGACCAACTGCCTTTATTTCCTAGTATTGCTAAGCATGTGAGTTCTCTGCACCATCTCTCTATCACACAGGGACACTAGGGTAACCTCTACACTGTCCCCCACACTATCTGGGACAATCTCCTCCCCAAGAGCTACACTAGCCAACCTCAGTGACTGCCCACTGGTGGGGGCTGTGCCCGCTTGGGACACTTGGCAACTCCCTTGAAGTGCCCTTCCTGTTGGCTCTTATAGCACTTGGGGGGTGCCTTCCCTGAAGACTTACTTTCAGGGAACCATCTCTTCCTTTTCTCAGTTGGGAGATGGTAGTCCTGACCCGTGGAACTAGTTTGGGGCCCTTTAGAGAACTCTTTGTTTTTATGTTTATCCCCTACCCCTCTTTCTTCTAATGGGAACCCTGCCCACCCTTGTGATGATCCCTCAGATACCTTCCTATGGACCCTGGTGCGGACCCAGTGGTCCTGCTCTTTAGCAAGCTCTCTGTGGTCAGAGAGCTTACTGTCAATCAGGTGTGGGCGCAGATCTGCAAAACAAAGACTGAACATGGGCTCCTTTGCAATCAAATTGTACAGCCCCTGATAATCCTTTACTTCACTGCCCTCCACCCAACCAGCCAGTGCCTTGCAAAAAGAATCCACACAATCCACCCAGGTCTGTTGGGCCAGCTTCTGACTATCTCTAAACTTCTGTCTGTACTTCTCTGGGGTAAGACCATACTTCCTGACAAGGGCTTCCTTCATGGGGGGATACCTCATCCTGTCTCCCTTCTTTAGGGCCAGTAGGGTGTCCCTCCCTTCACTAGAGATAGCTGTACACAGACTAGCCCCCAAACCTCTTCAGGGATCTTGTGCATCTGTAAAGCAATATCATAAGCCTCAAACCACTTGTCAATGTCATCTCCCACAACAAAGTCAGGCACCAGACGTTTAGGACCCTCTTGTCTCCAAAGGGCACTATATGTATGCTGCCACCATTACTGCTGGACATTACCTGCTTAGCTCTGAGGTCCAGCTCTCTGAGACCTAGGTCATGGGCTATTCTCCTTTCCTCTATGTCTAGTCTACTCTCCTCCAAGGCTCTCTCAGCCTTCTCATTTGTTGCCTCCATGGCCAGTTTCTATACCTCCATCCTGAATTTGGACATCTCCGGCCGGTATTCTCTCTCTTTTCTCCTCTCCGTCAGCTCCTCTGGAAACAGGCTGTGGAAAGAGTCACTGCTCTCAGCCCTGGCAGGGGCCTCCACTCTAGAGGCCAAGTCATCCCCCTCAACTGCATGTTGGGTCTCAGGGAGGCCCTCTCCTTGTCCATCCATCACATTATCCCCTTCCATGGTTTCAACCACTGATTGATGGGCTTCTGATGAGGCCCTCCGTGCCTTTTGCAACTCCTTCTTCTTGGTGTTGCTTTTTGCAGGAAGGCCCCTCTCCTTTCAGAGCTCCTTGAGCTGGGCCACAGTGTAGGCGTCGATGTTGGCCAGCTCAAATTCCATTCTTGCAGATATGGTTTATTAGACTTGACATCCATGGCATAGTTTCCCCTGACTTTTTGCCTTCAGACCTCCTGTTTTTGATGACTTCATTTTTGCTGGCCCTAGGACTCTGGTCACTTGACCACTGCTAACTAGTGTTACAGTGCATGTGTTCTCTGCTTAAAACATGGCAACATTGGTTTATCTACAACTGGCATGTTTAATTTACTTATAAGTCCCTAGTAAAGTGCACTACAGTGCCCAGCGCCTGTAAATTAAATGCTGCTAGTGGGCCTGCAGCACTTATTGTGCTACCCACTTAAGTAGCCCTTTATACATGTCTCAGGCCTGCCATTGCAGAGCCTATTGTTATGTGCCCGGGTTAGGCCCATGTAGCAATGCTACACATTTCCTTACATTGTCCTCTTTCCAGCACAATAACATTATTGATGTGACAATGTTGGATTAGTTTCTCTGAATCTACTTCTGTTTACACATCTGGCTTCATATAACATTATCACGATGCCTCGAACACCAAGTACAAGGCCTTTACGCACGAGGTACAACTGTCGTTCTATCTTCATCCACAGGCGACAGGGCTATCTACATATCCATATCATTGCTAATCTATACGCACATTGCAAGGATGTTTTTAATTATAAATAATCAGCATTCCAAAGGATTAGCAGTGGAGGCACTTCAGCTGACACAGAGGGTCCCTGCATACTGAGACTTCACCACGCAGAGGTCTAACATCTCCGTGAGTGGTGTCTAGTTTGTGACCAGGACGGGGTCCTACATTCTCTCCCGCCAGGTAATGGGGTTGGATCATCCATTGGGGGAATTCTTGGCTCCACACCTACACACACTCTAGGCACACACAGAGTAGGGTTCGCATAGTAGGAGTACACCTGATTACTACCTTGTTTTTATGCCAGCCTGCATACACTGTTTCAGCACCATGGTAGAACTAGATCTGCTATTTACTCTTTTGGTGTTTGTAATAACTTTCATCTGCTTCTTTCAACTGATTATCGCAACACATGTATTTTATACAAGAATAACGTTCTTTCAATAAATATATTTAAAATGCCCCATTGTGTATTCTTTATATATTTCTCTGAGAATAAGTCAGCACGAGTGACTGAGCGAAAGGTCCTGATCTGTTACCACAATCCCTGAGGGGTCAGGGTTGTCATTTTCAGTGGTTGCCAGAAACCATTCGCTCCCTGTTTGGGTTAGGGTGGCTTCTGGTGGCACTGTCAGTTAGCTGGTCTCTAGGCCAACATATCTTGCGGGGTGCCCGGAATCAGTCTAGGCACCTCGCCCAAAGCTTATGTTGTCCAACAAGCGTGCAGATCCTAAGGATTAGCGGGAACTACACAACACTATGTGTGCCGTTTTAACCTGCCATGTTAAACTGGCAAAATAAGCCTTTTTGCCAGGCATAAAACCTTCCTTTTTAATGCATATAAGTCACTCCTAAGGTAGGCCCTGAGAAGCCAGGGGCAAAGTGCAGTGTATATAAAAAGTAAGATATGTAATTTTAAGTTTTACATTTCCTGGTAGTGAAGAACTCTTACATATGTTTTTCACTACTGCAAGGCCTATCTCTCCCATAGGATAACATTGTGACTGCCTTATTACATTTTCTAAGTGTAATTTACAATTGGGAAGAGATTGGACCACCAAGTTTGGTGTCCCTGGAATCACAATTTAAAATCCCAACGTATGGCAAAGTCAGATTTTAAATTGTAATTCTGAAAATGCCACTTTTTGAAAGTTGAGGTTTTCTTACTTTAGTCATTTGGAACCTTCTGCCTATCTCTGAATATACGTCTTGGGTGGGTGAAAGCTGGGCTTTGTGCATTACCTCTAGACAGCCACACACAAAGGGAACTTAGGTGTGAATGATGGGACATCCACATACTGATGGGCCATCCTGGGCACGATGAGAGGGAGGAGCTGACACATCTGAATAGGCTGTGTTCTGTCCCCACACAAAGGGCTGCATACCCCCTGTAGTGAGTCTGGAGCCAGGACAGGAAAAGCAGGGACTCTGTGAACTTCAAAGGCATCTCTTTGAAGTCTTTCCCACTTCAAAGGTCCAACTGAGTATAAGTACTGGACCTCAGACACCACCACTTCAGTACACTCCTGGACCTGTGGATACTCTGCCAGGAAGAGGGACTATTGTGTTGTTACAAGGACTACCACTCTGCTGGGCTGCTACTCTGCTGGACTTCTGCTTTGCTGTACTGACCCGCCGCCTGTTGCCCTCTTGCCAGGGAGTGAGAAGTACTAGACCTGCATCTCTCCAATGCAGAACCAAAGTGACTAAAAGGGCTTGTCTGCTTGCCTTCTGTTCTGAAGTCTCAGGGACATCAAAGACTTCCAAACACCCTGCTATAGCATCTGGACACTGTCATCTGTGAGTCTTGCCCTGCCAAAAGGTGCCAATCCAGTCCTATGCCCTTGGAAGTAGACATCAAGTGCTGCTCCAGCAGAAATCTATGCATCTACACCATGGCGCCACTGGGAACCGGCACATCTCCACTGACTGAGGATCCAGGACATCACATCGCCAACAATGCATTATATCACCAACGATGCAGCGCATCGATACACTCCCGATGCATCTCTGACTTTGTGCAGCTGGGAGCTGACTCCGCCTACATCCCAAGGATCGACGCTGACGCTTCGTTTGCTCCTTGCAGTTCATCCTCAACATCAACGCAACTGCGAACCAAGGTACTGTTTCAGCGGGCCAGGGCTGGTCCCTGTATCCAACATGCGCTCAATCGCGGTCAGTCTGAACTTCTGGATTTGGCCCGGTCTAGCGCGACCATATAGCCCTGGTTAGCGGTTTATGCTTTTAAGCACTACACTTCAGTTTAGTCTTTAAAATTTCATAACTCCGGTTCTACTTATTGGATTTTGTTCATTACATTTAGCTCTATTTTTCTAACGAGTTGTGGAATCATTTTGTGCACTGTTTTACTGTTTGAAGTGTTGCATAAAAACTTTACACCATGCCTCTTATGCTAAGCCTGACTGCTCTGTGCCAGGCTACCAGGGGGTGAACAAACATTCATTTAGGGTGTGTTTGTGACTAACCCTGACTAGGATTGTGGTTCCTGCTTGGACAGGATGCATACCTCTGCAAATCAGAAGCCCAATTTCTAACAGTTTCACTCACAACATTCAGGTGAAGAATTTGGAACAAACAAAAAGAAGCCAATCAAAAAGAATTGGCCTTGGATATTGTATGATAGTGTACACCAAATCACTGTATGGTACCGCGCAAATACAAGTCCTGATCCTCACTGCTAATCACCACTGGTTAACTGCGATGATAGCCCTGGTCAAGCAGCAACCACAATCCCTAAAGAGTGACAATACCACACAAAAGGAGTCCCATGCCAGGTTAGAATAATAAGGCTTAATTTACTAAACAAGACCAAACCGACAAAAATTCAATTAGTAAAACTGGAGATATTGAATTTTAAAGGTGAAAAGCACCAACTGTGGATATCTGACCAGACTGGGACAAAGTCACAAGTTCAGGACGACCGCGATATAGCCCAACAAGGCCCTCTGAACAGAGTACCTTAAATCCTGGGTTGCAGAGCATTGCAGTGATCTGCATCGAAGATGCGTCTCGCAGCCTAGATGCAGCAAGGTTGCAGTGCGAGGTCCTACTGTGTTGACAACGAAGATCCTGTCAACGGGGCTTGCTATGCGAAGTCCGGTGTCTGGGATGAGACGCGCAGTTGGGGCGATGCATTGGTTCCGAAGAGTTGCCAAGCTGCAAAGCGGAGTTTGGCGTCATTGTCGAGGCTGCCGTCGATGAGAGAGGGTCTGCGCCGTTGATGCATTGCACAGTGGTGGTTCAGAAGACAATGCGAGCTGCAGTGGCAATGCAAGTCTTTGCGATGGGCCCAATCCAGGCAGCAGAGGAGATGTACCAGTTATGCTTGGGGTTGTGCCGAGCCGCAGAGGTGATGCAGCAGTTCAGCTGGAATCGCAGAGGCTGGCAAACATCCTTAAGCCCACTTCCAAGGGTCCAGAACTGGGGTGAGGTAGCACTGAAACTGCTCTAACGCACATTGTGGATGACGCCCTGAATTCCCTTGATCAAAATGTCCCTTGTCTTCTGATCCTTCTGGACCTGTCTTCTGCATTCGACACCATCAAACATGAAACCTTGATTAATCTTCTTCAACGTAGGATGGGTCTAGCGGGACTGGTCCTAAAGTGGTTTTCCTCTTTCTTACATAACCGCACACAAAGATTTAAACTCAACCAGTCCCTTGCTTCTAGTACCCAGGCGAGGATTGGAGTTCCGCAAAGATCCGCACTCTCGCCCACGCTCTTCAACCTTTTTATGGAACCTCTCACTGTCATTCTGAACCAGTCTAACGTTCGTTACCACATGTGCGCAGATGACACGCAACTTTACTTGAAGATCTCCTCTCCAGATGACATTAAAACTTTAAATGAGGCTCTTCCGCAAACTCAACAATGGTTAGCCCAGAACCATCTTTTGTTGAATACCCTCAAAACTGAATTCCTGCTAATTGCCCCCCACAATCACTCTGCACCTACCCTGGACTGGCTAAAGCAACTCACAGCCCTTAACTGCACCCCTCACGGTGGTTGATTCCACTAAATCGTTAGGCATTACCTTGGCCTAATACCTTAATATGCAAGCTCACATCAGTGCCACTATTAGGGGTGCCAACTTTCATCTTAACACCCTCAAGAAAATCAAAACTTTCCTTCCGACCGAAGACATACAGCCTGCAGTACAATCCTTGGTGATCTCACGTCTTGAATATGGTCTGGTGACCCTTGCGGGGCTTCCTAAAGAGAGCTTGGCCCCTCTCAGAGCCACTCTCAACGCATCGGCCAGGCTCATCACAGGCTCAAAAAAACACTATCACATTACTCCTGACCTTTTGCAGCTTAACTGGCTGTCTATTGAAGCGAGGATTTGTTTTAAAATAGCTTGCCTCACGCAAAAAGCCTTGCATCACAACACTCCAGCCTATCTGGTGAACAAGCTTATTTCTGGCTCAGGTCGGAACTTAAGAAGTACGTCCACACTACTCTTGAAAACTCCCAAATTCAAAAAGAAAAGTACGTACAAACGTGCTTTCTCCGGCCTTGCGCCTAGAATTTGGAACGCTCTTCCTACTGATATTAGATCCAATCCTTCCACTGCCTATTTCAAGAAACAGGCCAAATGGTTTTTCCTGAGTGATCATTAACTGCATCATCGTGCACTCTTTTGCTTGTCCCCATGTTGACAGATTTTACATTTATCTCAACATATCGCTCTCCATTTATCTATGATTGGTTGATAATTGTTATTTTACGCTATGGCCCTCACCCTACAGTTTTGGCACTTATTTTATTATGTTGTGTCGAGTTCACTTTTGATTGTTTTGCTGAATGTTACGAGAAATATTTTGCACTCTAGGAGAAATTGATCTAGTGTGGCCCACTAGCAGGTCCCTGATCTTGATTATATACTCCTTGTTGTTTCACATTGTTGACCTCCATTGTACGGAGTTTATTCATGCTTTCGCCTTGTGTACAGCGCTCTGATTCCCGCAAGGGTCATGTTTGTGCTTTATAAAACTTTCCAAATAAATTATTACAATTAATGTTGTTTGATTAAAAGAGGCTGGATTAACCAACTAAAAATGAATCTACAGGTTCATATCTTGCGAAAGCAATTGATAGAAAACATTTCATGACTTACCATGATGAACTCTGTGATGACTCGGCGTATTAAGAATCAGTTCTAAAGGTCCAAGGTTACTTATTATCTAAAACATAAAGCATATTGAATGAGGAATAAGGAAACATTCTGCAATGCTCTGAAACAGAAGACATGAATACATAGTTGTTCACTTATAATGAGCAAAATCTATGTAATGTTCAAAATCTCCTCTTTAAAATACAAAGGTAATCATATGTTTGCATTTGCACACAATTGTGGCATAATACTCAGAGACAGATTTCTCAACACAGGCATAGGATACAGAGTCACACCTAAAATATGACTGTTATTATAGTAGAAACTGTGAAGTAGTAATGTGAGACATATGTGTGATCATGCTCTTGTTTACATGCTTGAGATGATGTGGGGGAATTTATGGTGCCACAACCCCATGCAAATGAGGGAATGCCTCCTTGAGATTATACTGGTGCCCATATACTGCCGGAATGAATGTATTACAGAAAAGGCCACACAAGTGTCTAGGGTACATGCTGTGATATCAAAGTGCTTCTAGAGTGCAGAAAGCGGGTGCATGCACCCACTTATATCTAGTGTATGTAAGTGTATTCAATTCCAGGTGTTCATCTCAAAAGCTAAACCTAAAGCAGAGGAAAGAGCGCCTTTTTTTGTACAAGGGAACTCCTTTCCACATGACCTACTACAAATGACGTCTCTGAGCTTGTTAAATAAAGTTGTTGAATTGCACTTGTTCTAGGTGACCCAGATGATACATGAAATAGCCTTAGTAGTTATTGTGCTAAATAAATGTCACAGTTCAGTCAATCATTCCTACATTCATTCGTTCATTTATCTAATAATGTGTCACCATATATGACATGTGCTCCCAGGTATATGGCATGTACTTACAACTCATGTGGCCAAGCATTCGGATGACCATGTCTGCATACAGGGTCAATTTGACACAATGTCAGCATTTGCATTGTGGACACAAGCAGGTGTTATCTTCACCATGCCGACTGTGTAGATAGTGCTACTGCCAGTGCACTTATGGTTGCAGCTTTCTTATAGTATGCTTCAGTAGTGTCACAGGGCCCTCTGATTTGTGGCCATTCAGATGTTGCTGGCCCCAGTGAATACCATACTCAGTCGGGACAATGCTGGGTATTGGCACCAGATAGCAGCATGGACAGCTGTGCTTCAAAGCAAAACTCCCGGGAACAATTTGAAGATACAGACTTCGCAACTCACTAGGACCACAAATGCAAGCATTCTCTGTGAGAGAAAAACTTGATGTACACTACTTGGTACTGTTTCTTCAACACTGATGTACGAGGCAGAGAAACCAAACTCCTGGCAACAAGATTCAGTTTGTTTCTTGCACATTTGTGAGCTGCAAAGTTTCTCTGAAAGAGACTCGTGGGACTCTCTCAGCCATCAAACCAACACTGTCGTTCACCAGATTCTGCAATTTGTCTTGTTCTCATTGTAGGAAACTGACAATCATGCTCAGTGGTTCATGAGGTCAACTCAGACTTTTTGAGGTGGGCCCCCCAAATGACTACACGTACCAAGTAGCTAACCACATGATCATACTTTCTGCAAATTAGTAATTATTCATTGCGCACATACATACTACTTATGAATGCCTTGGTACGACTAAGAACACTAAACACTTCTGGTTTGTACCCCGTATCGCACACTGGAGAGTGAAGTACCATGTATGGTTCTAAAAATGACTGTTATTTACATATCCTGTAAATGTGGTATCCAAGCCATCCCTTGAACATTTTCTCTTTCCAACCAGCCACTCCTTATTTGTCCACTTGAAACCTCTATGCTGCTTTTAACAAAGAGTGTGTGCTGTCAAAATCTGGGCTTTCAGTAATGTTCTGCTCCTAGAGAATAAGGTACTGTCAAATACCACACCCCAGGTTGATGTAGGGTCCACAGATGGAAGGGGTAGGATAACATCAATTAATATTGATGAGTATCATGCTAAATGTGCCTTTGGGGGAGATAAAAAGTAATTTGATGTGAGTATCATTGAGTTGGAGGTTTGCACGAGGAAAATATTGGCAATGGGTAGGGTGTTAATAACAGTGCTTTGCCTGTCACAACGAGAGTGCGGACATCATCATTAATCTTTCAATAATATCTTAATAATACTAACAAGTGAAACAAGGTAGTGCATCCCATTCTTCATTTCCTAACAATCACTGTATTTGAAGCAGGGCCCCACTTAATGCCTTTTGCAAATGACATAAGCAGAATGTATCTGAAATACACATTTAGTAGTTGTGTTTTGGAAGAGATGTACAATAAATTGTCATTACCAAAAAGGCATATAAAACAATTTCAAGGATGAATCATAGGAAGACCCAACCAAATGAGAGGTGAAGATTGCAAACCAGCAGGGCAACATTGAACCATTGTGTTAGCTCCCTATGTTTTTTGCCATGGACCACCCACCAGAGGAATCAGTTTGGGGTCCTAAAAGGCACAATAATGGAAAGCACTTTGAAGAGAATGACTAGTTATTGAAAAATCGATACTAGCCGAACAGAAGAGGTTAGTCTAAAAATAAATATTTCATGTTGGTGAACAGAGTGAACACAATTCCTTATACTTAAGAAGCTGTAATTGTGGGTCAAGTTCAGAGAGAATGTACCTGGTAAGTCAGCCAGTAGGAAGGGTTGGGCAAAACCAAGGACTATAAGGAGCTAGGTGGTGTCTAGTAGCAAAATGCCACAGTGAATGTGTTGACTGTCCATGTTGTTAGAATATTGGTTACTGGTTGACTGGGGTGTAAGCCCTGGTCAAGCAGCAACAACAAATCTAGTCAGGGTAAGGCACAATCAAATCCCAAATTAACCCGTGCTCAACCCCCTAGTAGCTTGGCACACATCAGTCAGGCTTAACTTAGAGGCAATGTGTAAAGTATTTGTGCAGCACTTCAAACAGTTAAACAGTGAAAACTCCACACAAAAAGATCCTACACCAGGTTAGAATAATAGAGCTTAATTTAATAAATAACACAGTACCAAACCAATAAAAATCCAATTAGTAGAACCAGAGTTATTCGTTTGTTAAGAATAAACTGAAAAAAGCACTTAAAAGCATAAAGCGCCAACCGCGGCTATATGGTCGCGCTGGACCAGTTCAAATTCAAAAGTTCAAGCCAACCGCCAGGAGCGCCGGCCGGATACAGTCCCATATTAGACTCAGCCAAGCTAGCTTGGACTTTTGACCTCTGTCTCTGAAAGCCGTGCAAATGTCACATGATAACAAGAGTTAAAGGCATATTTATTGCTCATTCACTCTTTGTGAGCAAGTAGAACACCTGTTGTCTGCTTGCCAGAAAAATAGCTCATCCTGATTAAATCTGGCTTGCCATAGCGAGTGGATTTTTTGATCCCTGCCCAGGCGTGGGTGCAGTTCTCACTGTACCACTGGATTCAAGCTAGTCTGGCCGATGAGGGGTGATACCCTGAAACCGGTCCCAGGATGCTTGTTTCCGGTACAGGAAGGACCTGGCCTGGCAGTTCGGGCTGGACAGTTCCCATGAGGAGGAGGGTCAAGACTGATTTGCAAATGACTGGGTCCAAACTGGGGTGGCGTTGTAAGCAAAAAAACGATGGGTTAAACCCAGATCTGTGACTGGGGGTGAATGTTTGATTTGTTCAGCATTCCGTCCAACAATTGTTCTTTTTGCTTGAGTCCTAATGCCAGCAAAAAATAGATTAAAAAAATGGAGGAGGAAGACAAAAAGTTGGGAGGAAGACCCTAAGGCTGACAAGTCTAACACATGTAAATGCCTTATCATTAAATATGGGAATCGGAAGGACAGACAGAGACCAACTTTTCACTTTTACTGAACTCTGATGGTGATTAAGTGAAGGAATTTTGCTGCAGATGAATGGCCGGACAAGCAACCTTCCAACCTTGATTTCAAGGCAAAAGAACACTTATTTAATGGTCTGTGGTAGGGGAGCTTTATTTATTTAGTGTTTTATATAGCGCGAACGTTACCCGTTAGGGTGTCAGTGCGCCTAACAGTGAAATAGTGGTCCCATTGTGACAGTATCAAGCATTATATAAAACACACGAGTGTAAACATTACAATTAATGGTCAGGAAAAGACATGTGCGCTATAATACCTGAAAGAATATGTTGTATTACAGTTTTTTACAAACAACTGAATCACCATAAGTACTAAAATTTGCAGATTAGCTGAGCATCCGCCTCTGTAAGTTACGTGGTAGGCGTCTCTGAAAGAGGTTGCATAGTTCCCTATGAGCTTCATTTTGGAAGTCTTGAGGGGCTAGCGGATTATATACCCATAGAGAACGGTTGGTGATCATTAAGAAAATGTTAGGTGATTGCTTTTGTAGGAAGTTATGGAAGGAATTTACCCATTAGGAAGATTTTAGCCCCCTTCTTGAATCTTGACGTGGACGGTATTCTTCTAAAGTTTGGCAGTAGCGAATAAAGACAGGCATCCCTTGAAGCCCCTTCCTTGTGAATAGTGGCACATCTATCTTGGGTGTTATAAACAATGCCATCTTACACCTACAGCAATTGGCCATTTGTGAACTTTAAAGTTACATTCCATAAATACAGTGAGCAAAGTGAACAAGCCCAACTGCTTGTGAGGACACTTTGGTATAAGGGGAGTGTGAAAGGTTACTATTACAATATTTTATGGTGCCATAATGTTCAAGATACATCTTACCCTTCCCAGGGATGGTGGGGGATCAGCCTAAGAAAAGTTTTAAACATGGTGGAAAAATAGGGCATTTCTTTGCGCCCAATTTATAAAGATTCTGATGAGACTACTTTTATAGTACTCCTGACTAATTCCTGATTTCCAATAGTAAGCCAAGAATAAGCTAGGAATACTCATGGTTTACTTTTGAAATTTGGTAGTATGTCAGGAGGTCTACAAAAGTAAGTAGCACCTAGTCATAGCAAAATATTTGTGAAATGGGGAATTTCCCTGTAAAGGTTGACTACAGAGCTATGGGTACAAGAGGCAATTCAAATAATATGTGAATGCAATTGCACATGGCCTTTATGTTTTTTAAAGGTGAATAGTATTTTTTCACTTCTTCATTCTACTTCTTTTCATAGTTTCATGCCATTATGTTCATGAAACGCATCTGCTTTCAATTTGCAGGATGAAAAATGTTCATTGTGCACAAATCTTACAATCACAAGCCATAGAGAGTAGAGCTAGCTAAATTTCACAGGCTTTAACAGCAATGTCGCCACTCAATCAACAGGGATGTTTCAAGATAGGATAGTAAAAACCTTGCACCTCACTTTCATACTCAGGCTTCAATGAAAAGATTTGATAATATCATGAAATGCTTCATCAATATTGGTCAAAAAATTCCTCCATATTGCCATAAAGAGTAGAGTGCGTGTCATGGTGCGATGGAAAGAAGAGCAGTGATTACCATCCCAAACTCAGTATGACCTACTAAACAAAGATCACAGACTCCAATATCGATATAATTTGCAAATCCATTATACCCAAACAGCATCAGACTAGTGCCCGACACACATTTTGCTATCAAATACATGAATAAAGTCAGCCCCAATAAAATAATGTACTTTTGTGAATAAAATAACATTTTGGTACCATAACACAAGCTTTGTACTTTTAGTAAATACATTTTTGCACAACCCAAACATAAGCTTATCATTTTCATCAAGGGCTCTCTAGTACAAAAGCCAAATTTGGATATGTTGTGCTTTTCATGCCACTTGTTTTTATCATCTTACAAAATGAGGGACGTTTATCATATGGGAGACTTTTTTTTACCCTTATAGCAGGGCTCAGTAACTAATTTTGTGGCAATTCCATTCCATAATTTTTCAACTCATCTCTTTCATTACAGAGTTCAAGCATGTGCAAATCTGCCTTGGCACATCACTTGTTACGACTGCAGCGTATTTTGTTCTTAAATTGGTCTTTATTGTCATTTTCCATAACAATCAGTACAGATATCCAAAGAAAGTGTCAAACTACTGCAGCGACTCACACAAATAAGGCTGCCCTACGGTTAGAAAAAAACAACAACAATTTCCATTGGCCTGTGAATTCAGAGAGGTAAGGTATTTCATGAATGCAGCATAAATAATGCAAATCACAGTTTATTTATTTCCGTAAAAACGTTTACTCTCGAGCGGTGTTGTTTCACTGGTAAAAAGCTGTTTTATATGTACCATGAATCATAAACTGGATAGGTATCTTATATTTTTGCAGTTATTTCACAATCAACTTCTCCTTTTTTGCTCTGGTAGAAAAGTGTTTTTATGTAGGGGTGGCCGGAATGTTTAGTTCTGCCCGCGGAGTTTTGGCC
Organism: Calotriton arnoldi; assembly: GCA_963921515.1. Taxonomy (NCBI): domain Eukaryota; kingdom Metazoa; phylum Chordata; class Amphibia; order Caudata; family Salamandridae; genus Calotriton; species Calotriton arnoldi. The sequence goes on along the minus strand of CAWUFW010003657.1, from coordinate 117,477 downwards.
ACTCCGCATTACTCTTTAACGCAGAGTTTTGGGCAAATTCCATTAATCGCCGTGTGGTGGGATTTTTCTACAGGGAGGCTGCAGAATATGCGAGTTGGCGAGCAAGATTTGGCATCCCCTATCATGATTTTCTAATATAGACTGTCGCCAGAGTTCGCAAGAGGTCACGGTCAGAGGACTGCCATCTGAGTAGATTTCCTGCTGCTCGCGTAGATTTTCTACTCAAGAAGCAGCAAACTCACCTCGAATGGCCACACGCTCTTGCGCAACACATTGTGCCGTTCTTGCAAGAGCAGCAGAAGCTGCATATTTTCCACCCCTTGGCGGAATTCTGCTGAATCTCGCAGAGTTTTTCTGTGCGGTCCCATATTAGGTAAACTGGTAGATTTATGTAATCTTGGCTCATGCATTTGAACCTGTGTGTGCAGGTATATAGCTGAGGGAAATCTGAGCCGGGATAGCTTTAGTTATCAAGTCATGAAAAAAATCAACATTCCATAGACTATAATAAAACAAAAAACAGCAACGGTTGTCTACAGTATGACTTCATGCACATAAGAAGTCTTAGCAGTGGTCATGTGGGAACATTTTAATGATGGCTATAAGACATGCTCTTTTTTTATGTTTTTTTTTTCGATAGTCAAAGAAAACAGAGGCATAAGAGGAAGACCTGTGGCATACATCTGGCCCAACACCTTATTGTACATACAAAATTAATGTTTTTATCTGCTATTCTTCAATATCACTGTTTTTTTAAGAAAAGGAAACTGTAAATTTGTTACACATATGCATTAAGACAGCTGGTGATGGCTGGGATGTGTCTTCATGGAGTACTTGAATTCACATCAATAAGACAAATGAAGTAATGGCCTCAAATAGTTAAGAAACTTTAAATCCACCTGTTTTTCCTAGTAATGCATCTTTCATTTTAAGCATCTGCAAACGCCCTGTTTAATACGCTCGCAGAAGCTTGTGGGCTCCATGGATTAGCCAATATTCTGGACCAGCTGGAGAGGAAATATAAAAATCAAGAATTTAATTGCAGGCCCTACTAAGGGTGTCGTGCATAGCAAAGAAGACTAGGGACCTAAGTATTTATACAGATGGCTTTGGTGGCCACTGTTGCCATGTGAGTTCTCTGCAGGGGGTCAGGGGCAGGCAGACCTCCCGGGATCTGTCCTTAGCAGACCGGGTTCACACTTTGAATCCCTCAGAAACCACTGATTTATATTCCTGCACGTTGTTTTTCCTATCCGATGAAAGAGCTTTCTAGTCCGGCAAGCATATAAAATGGGGATGGCCAAATTTCCATACTGGCGAGTGAAATAACAATATTTATAATTTAAAAATCAAACACTTCAAGGGCGTCAATGTGGCTGGAAACATAAAACTCCTCCTAGGGGGCTCGGCTCTGATAAGCTTGTAACGTAGGAACAAGGCTAGGATTATTAAACAGTAAAGCGCATGACATGTTTATACAATAAACACCATATTTAAACAGAATACATCCATGATTAATGATTTTAAGTGAGAATATTGGCACGACGTTTCATGTAGCTCTCAGCATGGAGGCCAACACATTAATCTGGACTTGTTCATGCAAGTAAAAGGTTCAAAGCACGAATGTCGTCATAATATTGCCAAAGTAAAATACACGTAGCTTGTTTTGTAAAGAATTTTCCGACTGTGTTATTTGCCTTTACACTATATTCTATTATGCTCCACATTAACAATTAATCTGGTAAATTAATTCAGCAAATGGGCAAAGTGAGGATGGTGTTATGTAAGAGGACTGATATAAATATTTTACAGCTGTTAGCGGACACATTTCACAAGTCACTAGTGTTTGCCTGCAGGATGACAATGGATTCTGCATTAGCTGCCTTGATGGGGTAGGCTAGATGGGAGACCACTGAAAGAAGTGGTGGTCATCTCCAATGCATCCAGATGATTCTGAGTGACAAAAACCCAGAACAAGAGCCATCCATATCAATAGTCATGGTATTTATTTATGAATCTTTTTGTTTCTCTGTGAAGTGGGCTTACACACAGAGGCATCATGGTGAAACAACAGGAGAGGGGGCAACAACAAATAACATCAAAGAGTGGTGAGCAAAAGAGAGACAGGAGAGGTGCTTTAACCACACAGGTGGAGTTTAACTATTTCTCAAACAGTGTGTGTGTGCGCATGCATGCATGTTTACGTGCATATGTGTGTTTTGGAATTTGACAGAGATCAAAGGGCAAGCTTTTCCAGAGTGTGGGCCAAGGACACCGAAAGAGCACCCACCAGTATAGGAGCAGAGGAAAAGTGGGAACTGCAGAAGGAGCTTGGGATTTGATCGGAGCGATCTGATGAGAGTATACTGACACAGTCTGGATAAAAGAAGTTTAGGACCATGCTGAGCTCCTAATCCGCAACCAGTGGAGGTTGCGGCGAACTTCCGATACCTGATCAAACTTCCTGGGACCGGCTGTCAGCAAAATGGCCATGTTTTTAATTATTTTGAAATTGGCAGTTTAGTATTCAGACAGTTCAGGGTATGAGATATTGCCATACTCAAGGCATGATAAAATAGCAGCTATCAGTTGTAAGACCCAGCTTTTTTGAGCAACGAAAAGGATACTTTTTTCTCAGCATGCTTAATAGCACACAGCAAGATGTGCAGGTTTTCTGATTTTGAGCATTCAGGGAAAGATTATTGTTGAACCAGAAATTCAGATTTTTAACTTCCTTGGAAAGAGCAGGAAGCGTCTCGCATGAGCACAACCAGGGAGTAAGATTCCAAGTTGAGGAGGAAACCCTGACCATGAGTATATCGATTTTGTCCCCTTTTAATTTAAGGAAATTAATCCCCATCCAGTCCTGGACTATGAGGAGGCGCAGCTGCTGAAGGATGTCATAGTCTCAGGCTACTTCATGGAATCTGAGCAAGACTTTGGTTTCATCTGTATACAACACAATCTGGAAGCCGAAGCTGACAATCAGTTCTCCCAAATATTGAAAAGGACCAGTGAAAAGGCAGACCCTTGTGGCATTCCACTGTTCACCTTCCACTCTTTGGATCAAAACGCTGGGAGGGAAACCAACTGTGCTCAGGCTGAAAAATGAAAACCAGTCCAGTGCTGAAAATACAAGGCCAATCCCCTTTAATCGGTTAAAAAGAATGGAGTGATCCACCGTATCAAATGCTGCGGAGAAGTCCAGCATCAGACCTGCGTGGCGCCCTGATCCCAGGTGGGCAGAGGGAATGAAAAGCTATCACTAATGCAGTCTGAGTGCTGTGGCATTCTCTAAAACCAAACGGAGACAGAATGGGAAGTTCACAATATTTTAGTCTCTTACCTAGACATCATGTTACAAGCTTTTGAAGAGGGCTGGAAGAAGGGTGATAGGTCTGAACTTCTTCAGTTTGTTTGGATCCAGACTGACTATTCACAAGCGGGCAATTAAGGTCTTTCTTGAAAAACTAGGGAGCAAGGCCCATCTTATATACTGGATTAATAAAGCTGGTGCAAGGGCTGGCACCAAAATTTAAAAGCAGCAAGGGCAAGGTTTGTCGGGTAACCGCATTTAAGGTTCCAGGGTGCTGATAGTGCTCCCAGTGAACAAGAGGGGGTTCAGTATGCCCAGAGCCATGTCTTTGGACACGAAGAAAGGGGAAGAAGAGTCTTAAAGAAAAGGAAACCACAGAAATAGGTGGCTGGAGATTGTGATAATTACAAACAATGTGTAGTGTTAAATGGGAGTACCTCGAGATGGAAGACAAGTGGAACAGGGACACAGGCCCAAGAAACTCCATTTCTTAATGAAAGCATGCAGATGATTACCAAACATAACAGCATTGGTACATTACTGTAGAGCTTAGTAGAAACAGGACAGTGGAAGACCAATTTGTTCCTGTATAAGAGACGACAGGAACAAGCAGGCAGCACAACTTCAGCTGATAAAATACTGGGTTAAAACGAAATATTTCAAATAAGAAACATTTCATTCTTAAAATCTCAGAAAAACAGAAATGTGTACTATATGGAACAGCACCGGCCTTGTCATTCAGAAAAAAAAGTCTGTCTGGGACTAGGAAATTGACACATGACTCTACCGTAATGTACTTGGGTTAAACGGAGGCAGTAAGACCCAATCTCACACTACAAAACACCTCTGACATATATACATATACGTGCTATGGTGGAAAGTAGCCAAATCCACTCCTAGGGAGCGCCATCTTTGGGGTCACTCCAACTTTATGAACAACGTCATCTACACTATCTTTAGTTAAGGGAGAGGAGAAGGGGCCCAAATGTAAGATGAGGCTCTATGAACAGAAACCGTGAGTACTTGGATGTTTCTGAGCAAGAAGAGCAAGATACTTTGGAAAATTCTTCATCAACTGAACCGAGTAAAGAAAAGTTCAAGTCCTGGTGGGCACAAAGGATCATAGGAGGAGAACATTAGGCAGACCAGACATGCATGTTAGGACTCAATCCACCAAATGATTGGGTGTGTCAGGCATTGGGTCAGAATCAATCAATCAATCAATCACGGCATTTATAGAGCGCGCTACTCACCCGGGAGGGTCTCAAGGCGCTGGGGGAGGGGGTAAGTTACTGCTCGAACAGCCAGGTCTTGAGCTGTTTCCTGAAGGAGAGATGGTCCTGGGTTCGCCGAAGGTGAGTGGGGAGGGAGTTCCAGGTCTTGGCTGCCAGGTAGGAGAAGGATCTTCCTCCGGCGGTGGCTCTGCGGATGCGTGGTACGGTGGCGAGGGCGTGGCTGGTTGATCGTAGCTGGCGGGTGGGCGTGTAGAAGGTCATGCGGTCGTTGAGGTACTTTGGGCCCAGGTCGTGGAGGGCCTTGTGTGCGTGGGTGAGGAGTCTGAACGTGATTCTCTTGCTGACGGGGAGCCAGTGCAGGTCTTTCAGGTGTCCGGTGATGTGGCTGTGTCGGGGGATGTCCAGGATGAGTCGTGCGGAGGCGTTCTGGATGCGCTGGAGTCTTTTTGAAGTTTGGCTGTGGTTCCGGCGTAGAGGGTGTTCCCATAGTCCAGTCGGCTGGTGACGAGTGCCTGGGTGACGGTTTTCCTGGTTTCAGTGGGGATCCATCTGAAGATCTTGCGGAGCATGCGCAGGGTGTTGAAGCACGAAGATGAGACGGCGTTGACTTGTCTGGTCATCGACAGGGAGGAGTCCAGGATGAAGCCCAGGTTGCGTGCGTGGTCCGTTGGCTTGGGCGCGGTGCCCAGGGCCGGGGGCCACCAAGAGTCGTCCCAGGCGGAGGGTGATGAGCCCAGGATGAGGACTTCCGTCTTGTCTGAGTTCAGTTTAAGGCGGCTGTTCCTCATCCAGTCGGCGACGTCTCTCATCCCGTCGTGTAGGTTGGCTCTGGCGGTGGTGGGGTCGTTGGTGAGGGAGAGGATCAGCTGGGTGTCGTTGGCGTAGGAGATGATGTTGAGGTTGTGTTGGCGTGCGATGGCTGCGAGGGGGCTCATGTAGACGTTGAAGAGGGTTGGACTGAGTGAAGATCCTTGTGGAACGCCGCAGATGACTTCGGTGGCCTTGGATCTGAATGGGGGAGGCGGACTCTCTGGGTTCTTCCGGCGAGGAACGAGATGATCCATTCCAGTGCTTTCTCTCGGATTCCGATGTTGCTGAGGCGCTTCACTAGGGTGCGGTGGCAGACGGTGTCGAACGCCGCGGAGAGGTCCAAGAGGATGAGGGCTGCTGTTTCCCCGTTGTCGGTTAGGGTTCTGATGTCGTCGGTGGCTGCGATAAGGGCGGTCTCGGTGCTGTGGTTGGCCCGAAACCCGGACTGCGAGGGGTCGAGGGATCCATTCGTCTCGAGGAAGGCGGCAAGCTGTCTGTTGATGGTCTTCTCGATGACTTTGGCCAGAAACGGAAGGAGCGAGATGGGACGGTAGTTCTTGAGGTCGGTGGGGTCCGCCGTTGGTTTCTTCAGGAGGGCGGTAAGCTCGGCGTGCTTCCAGCTCTCCGGGAAGGTGGCGGTGTGGAAGGAGGAGTTGATGATGTCCCGGAGATGGGGTGCGATGGTGGCGTCGGCTTTGTTGAAGACGTGGTGTGGGCAGGGGTCGGTAGGTGATCCGGAGTGGATGGAGTTCATCGTGCGGGTGGTGTCTTCGGTGCTGATCGGGGTCCAGTTACAGAGGGTGGTGGTGGCGGGCGTTGGTTCGGCGGTAGGGTGCGTGGTTTGTGCGTCGAAGCTGTTATGTATGTCGGTGATCTTGCGGTGGAAGAACGCGGCGAGTGAGTTGCAGAGGTCTTGCGAGGGGGTGATGTCGTTGTTTCCGGCGCTGGGGTTGGAGAACTCTTTGACGATGCTGAAAAGTTCCTTGCTGTCGTGGGCGTTGTTGTCCAGTCGTTCTTTGAGTGCCGACTTCTTGGTGGCACGGATCAGCTGGTGGTGTTTGCGGGTGGCGTGCTTGAGGGCGGTCCTGTTGTCTGTGGTCTGGTCGAGTCGCCAGGTTTTCTCGAGAGTGCGGCAGTTCTTCTTGGATTCCTTGAGTTCGTTGGTGAACCAAGGGTTTTCTTGCTTCCGGGTCTGCTGGGAGGGTTTTTAGTGGTGCGAGGTCGTCGGCGCAGGCGGTCAGCCACTTGGCGAGGTTGCTGGCTGCTTCGTTTGGGTCCGTTGTGTTGGTGGGTGTGTTCTGGCTGAGGGAGGCGGTGAGCTGCTCGGCGGTGATCTTGCTCCAGCTCCGGCGGGGAGCCTGTTGCGGGTGGTGGTGGGTCGCAGTCTTTCTGAAGCTGAAGTGGACGCAGCTGTGGTCGGTCCAGTGGAGTCCGATGGCGTGGCTGAAGGAGATGTGCTTGCTGGAAGAGAAGACGGGGTCAAGCGTGTGGCCGGCGTAGTGGGTGGGCGTGTTCACCAGTTGCTTGAGTCCGAGGTTGGCGAGGTTGTCCAGCAGGGCGGTGGTGTTTCTGTCGTTGTTGTTCTCCAGGTGGAAGTTGAGGTCCCCTAGGAGGATGTAGTCGGCGGAGGGCATGGCGTGCGGGCTGATGAAGTCTGCGATGTCTTCGCTGAATAGTGTGCGTGGTCCCGGGGGTCTGTAGATGAGGGTGCCTCGGAGGGTGGTCTTGGGGTCAGTGTGTATCTGGAAGTGTAGGTGTTCGGCGGCGGTGAAGGTCTCGTCGGAGTTAGTCGAGATGCGGATGGTGTTCTTGTGTACGATGGCGATGCCTCCTCCCGTCTGGTTGACGCGGTCCCTCCGGGTGATCTTGTATCCGTCCGGGATGGCTATGGCGATGTCGGGCGCTGAGGAGGCGTTCATCCAGGTTTCGGTGAGGAAGGCGACGTCCGGTGCTGTTGCGTCGAGCAGGTCCCAGAGTTCCACGGCGTGCCTGTGGACGGAGCGGGTGTTCAACAGGATGCATTTCAGGTGGTTGCTGCTGGTGCACGTCTTGGCGGAGGTGGTGCACGTCCGGGGGCAGGTGAATCGGCAGGTTTGGCAGGTGAAGGGTCCGTGGGTGCGTCTCGGTGAGGCTCGGTAGCAGGCAGGGTTCCGGCCGGCATTGAGTGCGGTGAGGGTGGCGGCGTCGTAGGTCCGTCGAGTAGTGTTGCATCGGTGGGATCCAGGGGTTCTGGCGCTGGGCGCGGTCCAGTCGCGGACGGGCGCAGACGGGCTTGCCTTAGGCGCGCCTTCGGCGCGCCAGCGGCACGTCCGCTGCGCACGTCCGCTGCGCGGCCGCCATTTATGGGGAGGTGGGAGGGAGGAGCAGCAGGGAGGCGGGAGGCAGGGGCAGCGAATGGGCAGTCAGGGGGGCGGGGCCGCAGGGGACGCAGCGGCGGGAATGGCTAGAGGCAGCGGGGTCCTAGGTAGATGCTGCCCCCAATCCTGGCTGTCTTCCAGGTCCAACCCAGATGGCTAATGAGCAGGCATCATTGGTAGTCCATTGACTGTGTCTGCTCCAATGAAGAAAATAGGCTTGCAATGCCTCTCCTACAAGAGTGTTCCCATTTATTTAGCTAGAGAATGTATCACTGCGGCAGGGAAAACACAGGAACCTTGAAATGGGTAGATCAGAAACCTGGAGAGAGCGCAAACCAGGGCGTCCTCATATCGGTTACAGACACTAAATCATGTGAATTATAATGACTAGTTTTGGGTCAATGTATGCAACTCTCTGTGTGAGTGTTGGCATGATCCATGAAAGCTGTCACATAAGATCAAAGTGGATCTAGTCCCAATAAGATTCTCTTTACTGTGCAATCTTGTAGGACAGAACGCATCACCCACCAGAAGCAAATTTGAGGCTGTTTTTGGTTGACATCCAAAGCATCCAGTTCATGGACGGGTACAGAAACTTTTTGTTTATGGAAGTTTTTGGACTGAACATGTCTGTAGTGAGAACACCTGCACTTTAAATTCCCATGCGCATAAGCCCACTCTCATTCAAGCACGGCAAGTTGAGTCCTTCTGCACAGGAGTGTAATGGTGTGCAGACATAATATTGAGTTGGAAATGTCGAACTACAGAAATATCGAGTCCTAAATATTGTGAGTCAGAAATATCGACAGCAAGAATATCGTGGTCAAGAATATCGATTTTTAGGTTAGAAATATCATTTTTTTAAATATATGTCATTAATATCATTTGCAAAAATATAGTTGTTTAAAATATCGATTTTTTAATTAGTGTTATGTATTTTAGTATATATTTTAAATGTATGTGAAGTATTTTTTTTGTATGAGAGTTGTTTATGTTTTTTAATACATGTGTTAATTTTTTAGTAGTTATCAATTTTATTTTAATTAAATTTTGCGTTTTTTAGTTCCGAAGCAGGTTGTGGGTTTATAGGGGAATAGGGTGGGGAGTAATTTAATTATAATAAAATAATGATTATTTTTTATTTATGAATATTTATTGAATTTAGATTTTATAGTGTCAATTGTGGGAAGTAATTTATTATTAATTAATTATTAATTGGTTTTTAATCATATTAATTAATATTAATTAATTATTTGCTAATTAATTATGATAATTGTGCAATTTGTTTAGGTTCGGGTTGTGGGGTGTATGGGGTAAAGGGTGGGAAGTAATTTATTTTAATTAATTAATAATATGTTCTTAATTAATATTAATTAATTAATTGAAAATTAAATATGGAAATTGTGTAATTAATTGTAGGTGTGGGTTGTGGGGTTATAGGGGTAAAGTCATGGGAAGTAATTTATGTTGAATTAATTAATAATTAGTTGATCATTAATATTAATTAATTAATTGATATTTAATTAGGGTAATTGTTTATATATTTTTATGTGTGGGTTTTTCATTTATAGGGGTAAAGTGTGGGGAGTAAATTAATTTTACTAACTTTATAATTAGCTGCTAAATACTATTAGTTTTTTAATTGAAAACAAGTTAATTTTGTGTACTTAGGGGCCCATTAGGATGGCGGGCGGATCGCCCCCGCCGGGCCGGCGGGGGCGATCCGCCCGCCATCCTCACTAGAATGACCCCCTGCCATATTATGATGGCTGGGGGGTCCGCGGCGGATGGGAAGACCGTCCGCCGCTTTTCCGCCGGTCGACTCGACGACCAGCGAAAAAAGTGCCTGCATATGGTGGCGGTGTCTGCGAGACACCGCCATCCATATCAGGATGCTGGCGGTCAATGGCCTTTCCACGGCGGCGTTGCCGCCATGGAAAGGCATATGGTCCTTGCTTTTGGGGGCCCGTTGCGGGCCCCCAGGGTGAAGGGGGGTGGGGGGTGCACATGGGGGGTACCTAAGGTACCCCCCTCATTGCCATACACTACGTGGCAGGCACCACGTGGTGCCTGCCATGTAGTGCATGGCAGTGCCGTGCACAGTCCTTTTCCATTGCGGGCGGGTCTGCAGCCAGCAGATCCACCTGCAATGGAAAAGGCACAGGATGCGCCCGCTAGTGTGGCGGGCGCATCCTAATGTGCATGGCGGTACCGCCGCAGCATCGGCGGGCGGTCCCGCACTCAGTTAAGGTGGCGGGCAGACTATGTCCGCCCGCCATCGTAATAGGCCCCTTAATTTGTTTACAGTTTAATTTTAGCTGTGGTTTGTGGTGGTTATAGGGGTAAAGTGTGGGAAGTTTATTAATTTTTATGAGTTTTAATTTGTTTTTTAATTAATAATATTTCTTTAATTGGTAATTAATTATGTTAATTATGTAAGTACAAATTATTTAATTTAGATGTGGGTTGTGAATTGTGTGGTGTTATAGGGCAGGAAATAAAAAAGTTAATTTATGTAATAATTAATGTTTTTGTTTCTAAATAATTTCTAATTAAAAATATGTATTTGTTTGAAAAAAAAATTCTTTTATTTAATATAATATTTGTAGGTATTTGTCATATGCATTTAACATTATATGTTTTTTAAAATTTGTAATACTAAATATAGTTGTATTTTAATTTTTAACATATTTATACATTTTTTTATTTATTTAGTTTTTAAAATATTTGTGTTGTTAATATTTTGTTTGTTTTTAATTTTGAACTGACTGGAGTGAGAATATTAATTGTTATCCCTCCGCAATCCAACACTTTCCCTACTGTGCGCACTGATTGGAGTGGGAATAGTAAATTTTACCCCGCCACTATCCAACACTCCCTACTGTTGCACTCACTGGAGTGGGAATAGTCATTTTTACCTCTCCGCTATCCAACACATTCCCTGCTGTTGCAATTATTGGAGTGGGAATCGTAAATTGTATCCCTCCGCAGTCCAGCAATTGCCCTACTGTTGCACTGATTGGAGTGGAAATAGTAATTTTTACCCCTCCGCTATCCAACACTTTCCCTACTGTTACATTTATTGGAGTGGGAATAGTAATTTTTACCCCTCCGCTATCTAACACTTTCCCTACTGTTGCATTGACTGGAGTGGGAACAGTAAAGTTTATTCCTCTGCTATCCAACTCTTTCCCTACTGTTACACTCACTGGAGTGGGAATAGTAATTTGTACCCATCCGCTATCCAACACTTTCCCTATTGTTGCACTCACTGAAGAGGGAATAGTAATTTTTACCCCTCCGCTATCCAACAGTTTCCCTACTGTTGCACTGACTGGAGTGGTAAATTTAAGTTTAAAGAATTTTAAATAGTTTAATGTTTTAATTTATAATAGAATGTTTTTAAATAGATTTTATGTTTTTATATATATATATATATATAAATAATATATATATATATATTTATTTGTAAATTTGTATATAATTTTAAAATTATAAAATAAATTAAAATTAATAGTTTAATAATTGTTTCAAAGTAAATATATATATATATATATATATATATTATTATGTATGTGTTTAACTTTTTAATTAAGTTTATTTGTTATATTTGTTAAAATGTATATTAAATCTACTTTATTTTTATAATTAATTTTATTTTTTAATATAGTTAATATTTATTGTTTTATTTTATATATATATAAAAATCAATATTTTGTACAACTATATTTTTAACATCGATATTTTTTCTCTCGATATTTTTGTACTTACTTATTTAAGTATAGGGAGTCGATATTTTTGCATTCTATATTTTTTCATTTATATTTTTTGCATCTATATTTTACATAGATATTCTGTCAGTGAACCGGATGTAAATATGCCCTGCCCCATGCAGCCCTTACTCCACATATGGTGGAAAAGAAGATAGCAGGCGCTACTTTTCATGGTCACTCTGCTGACATATACCTTCACAAGAGCTGAGTAGACTGGAATAAGAATTTATTGAGACATGAATCTGGGTATGTGACCCTGATAGATGCCGTTTAATTTTATGTATCTAAGCAGCTCCAACAGTATGTGGTACGTTACACTATTATATTAGTTTGAAAACTGCATGACACATTCTGTAAACTTTAATTTTGAGCACTATGTATACCATGCCATGTATGCAGGAAACTGGCTTTATTTGTTTGGGAGCAAAATGCCAGTTATCATAGTGCAGTGTGAGGAAAGCGCCAGCAAAACCTACGTGAGTACATGAGTTACAATTGCCTTGAATGCCTTTGGACGCTGTGGGGAGCCCCAGCTATGATTAAAAGTCATGCTCATAGAGCCGTTACATAGCCACTGGGTGTGGTACGGCAAATACTATGTGCAGTGTCCATGCAGTAACTTATCTGTGAGCACATTTGGTTTGGCACATTCAATATGTATAAAAAAAATTGCAAGTTAAAATATTTAGTACCCTGCTACTCTAAAGATCATGACAATAAACACTCCGGGGCCGATTCCGATTCGGGCCGGAAAACGTACCGACCGACTCGGTACGGGAATTTAGTCCGACCGACTCGGACCGGCGCCGCATGACCCGGGTAGTACGATGAAATGCATGTGAAATCCGACAGACTCGGACGGAATACAAAACGATCGACCGAGCCGGACGGAAACAAGCCATCGGGCCGGGAAATCACGCGAAATGAACCGACCGACACGCACTCGGATTGAACCCGAACGAAACGTACCCGCGAACTCCGACCCGCGTAGTACGATGTTGTGCGTGCAAAACACGACCGACTCGCCCGGAGCACAAGCCGTACGACCGACACGCATACAAAACCCAGCCGAAGCAACCCAATACTACGCGACCGACTCGTACGCTGCATATGAAACCTAGCTGACACACAGCGGGAACGAGTCGGACAAGATTGCACCACACAACTGCAGCGTCCTACTCGGACACAAGAACGACTCCTACATGCACCAAAAACACCAAGGAATTTTTTTTTTAAAAAGGGCCAAACAAGCAACCACTAAGCCAATAAATACAGGGAGGAAAAAAAAATGGAACAAGGACACACCTCCAACTCCACCTACATAAAGGCCACAAATCCCTACCATGATCCCTTGCAAATTCCACTGACCTGCCAGACAGAACACCATCACACAGCAACCACAGACACACTCACAGCTCATACATCACACAAGCCACACACCATTACCACACCTACAAATAGCACCCTCACACACACCCAGCTAAACCTACACTCACACACCCCCACTTGCACACACACACACATCAATCACCACCACCACCCATCACCATGCCCCCAAAGAAGAACCATAAGTTCCTAGATTGTGAATTGGAAGTCCTGGTAGACGAGATCCTCAGGGTAGAGCCACAGTTGTTTGGTACATTGGTACAACAGACCCCCATGTTGCAGAAAACCAAGATGTGGGCGAGGATTGTCGACAGGGTCAACGCACAATCACCATGTTTGCGCACAAAGGAAGACATCCAGAACAGGTGGTATGATGTTCGCAGGACGGTCAGGGACCTACTCAAAAGGACTACCTCCTCAGCCAGCACACCGGCAGTGGCCCTCCTGCAAAACCAGTATACCTCAGGCCCTGGGAGGAGAAGGTGCGGGCCATCCTACCACCAGTGAGCGTATACGGACTAACAGACATCCCAGAGCCTGGTGAGTACACAACTAATATACACAATATGGTGTGACTACACACACACATCACAGTCAAGGGGATAGGCAAACCATGCACACTTAGCAAATACACAGCAACCAAAAGATATCCATCCCAAGATGTGAATGCTAGTCAGACAAACACAATACCTGCCATCCCATAGTGATATGTAACTGTGTCATGACATCTACAAACCTAACAACAAATACAGCAAGGCAGTGGCACAAATAGAACCAACAAATACTCCCAGATATTTACCCACCACTAGAACACCATCTCACAGGGAAGCTCACTGAAAGGAAGGAATTCTGTGTATGCTGGTCAAGTCAGTGTAGCCAATAGCATGATGGGAGTGGTAGTCACAGATATTGGTCACACCCACAATTGGCCCATCAACACCACTCTGAACCATGCTCACATCACAGGGAGTGGAAAACAACTGACAAGATGGCTGACACTGGCTACTGCTGTGGGGAGCACAAGGCCCTGCTGGGAACTGGGCACCAACAAACAACAGGACCACACTGTCAGCCATCTTGCCATTGCTGTCACACTCACACACACTGAAGTCCACTCAAAAGGAAGGAAGGATGGGCATGCTGGGAAGGGGGGTGTAGGCAATAGCATGATGGGAGTGGTAGTCACAGATCAACATCTCACACCCACATGGCCCAGCAAGTTAGCACTGAAGAATGCACACCTCACAGGGAGTCAAAAGCCACTTCAAAGATGTCTGACACTGGCCACAGCTGTGGGGAGCACAAGGCCCTGCTGGGAACTGGGCACCAACAAGCAACAGGACCACACTGTCAGCCATCTTGCCATTGCTGTCACACTCACACACACTGAAGTCCACTCAAAAGGAAGGAAGTATGGGCATGCTGGGAAGGGGGGTGGAGGCAATAGCATGATGGGAGTGGTAGTCACAGATATTGGTCACACCCACAATTGGCCCATCAACACCACTCTGAACCATACTCACATCACAGGGAGTGGAAAACAACTGACAAGATGGCTGACACTGGGTACTGCTGTGGGGAGCACAAGGCCCTGCTGGGAACTGTGCAACAACCAACAGCAGGACACCACTGACTGACATCCTGAAAGACAACTTGCACTCCCTGCAATGGAAGCACGTTCCATGGTGGGATATCTGGCTGGGTGTGAAGGAGGACTCACAGCACTGACCATAGTTACAAGGACCTCCCCTCACACACCCCTCAACACTAACTCCACATAACCCACCTGGGAGAATGCAATGCCTCACATCCTAACTGAAGCTCCCACAAAGAACCACCACCCTGGGTTATGCTGTGTGAAGCACAGGGACACACTTGGGACTTGTAGCCAAACAACTGCCAGGACAACACTCCCAGCCATCCTGTCAGCACAGGCACCCCACCCCACAGGGAAGCAGAGTCAAAAGGAAGGAAGGATGGGCATGCTGGGAAGGGGGTGGAGGCAATAGCATGATGGGAGTTGTAGGCACAGATATTGCTCACCCTCACAATTGGCCCATCAACACCACTCTCAACCATGCTCACATCACAGGGAGTGGAAAAGGACACACAAGATGGCTGACACTGGGTACTGCTGGGGGGAGCACAAGGCCCTGCTGGGAACTGTGCAACAACCAACAGCAGGACACCACTGACTGACATCCTGAAAGACAACTTGCACTCCCTGCAATGGAAGCACGCTTCATGGTGGGATAACTGGGCTGGGGGAGAAGGAGGCCTGGATGGCAACCAAATACCACCAATGCTGGTCATGCACACACCTCAACATACACATTGACATGCCACAGGTTGGCAGGACAATGTGCTACACCAATATCACTCTCTGACTGTCACAATTTAGGAGATTGCAATGTCCTGGCCCACATCCAGAGGTACAGTCACAACTGTCAGGTGTTTGAACAATTGATGCCAGGAGAAACATAACATACAATCTGTGTCTCTCCCCAAAACAGGTGATGATGGGGACACAGCAGCAGACGAGGAGGAGTCCCTGTCCCAGGCTCCGGGGAACACTGAGCTCACTGGTGTGGATCAGCCACTGCACTCCTCGGATGGCGAAGAACCAGCTGGAACCTCCGGTGTAAGTCATCATGCAGCACCAGCAGGACCAACATCTGCACCCCTTGCACCCACCCCTCCAACAACTGCCAACACACAGGCCACCCCTGCCAACACGGACAGACCAAGGACCACAGATGACAACAGCGCAGGGACCCAGGCCCAAACTGGAGCTGGTGACAACGAGCCCAGGAACAACACCCAAGTGGGCCCACGGTCACCTGTGCGTGCCACCACAGGTCCTGCACGTGTCACCAGGGGTGGTGGGAGGGTGGTAGACATAGGTCGCTCTTTGCAGAGGGGTCTGGACTGCATGATGACCCACAACTGGCACGCATCGCGGATGCGTACCAGACTAGCACCGGAGAGGTCAGCCAGGTAGTGGGGATCCTCAAGGACATACAACAGCAGCAGGCTGCCCATCATGCCCGCTTGGACTCCCACATGTCCCGTGTCGACACACACATGTCACATGTCGAGACACACATGTCACGTGTCGAGACACACATGTCTGGCATGGAGTCCAAGTGGGACACATTGGAACAACTGACAGCGGTGCATAGGGACATACTCACATGCCTCCGCCAGATCAGCACCAACATGGCCTCACCTCCCAGTGTGCCCACAATAACTGCTGCTGAAACAACTGCAAATGCCACAGGGAGGGAGGAGGACTCTGGCAGAGAGTCCCCTGCACCGCCACAGCCTGCACCTGAGGGTCCCCCCCCCAAGAAGAGGGGCTGTCCGAAGAGGCCAAACTGAGAGGCCGATGGCCATCTACATCCCCCAGGAAGCCAACACCTGTTCTGGAACTTTTCCTCTGTGTGCAAACTGCATGCCCTGTCGAAGCCAACCCAACTCTCCCACATGACATGGGGAGCTCTAGTTGGCCAAATTCATCAGATGACTGTGGACTTTACTCTGGACATGTCAGCTACCAAGACTTCCAATACACATGGGAACTTTGGATTCCAATTTCTATGTACAGCACCCACCATCCTGTGCACCATACTCACACCTGTATGTAAATAAACTCACCAATAGACCATATCTGCCTCTGTTGTGATTCCAACGTGGTTTTTGTCATGTAGATGGTGATCTGACACTGTGCATGCTAACTGCCACAGCAAGTCCAACACCGTCATGTCAGTCATGGTGACGTGACACATATGAGGGAGACACACCACTAGGGCCACACAACACATACACACCAGGGCCATCAGACTCATCACCTATACTGATGTTGCAACTAAATACAGTGGAATGCACAGACACGCCACCTATTCACAGTCACTGTCAACTAGACTACAGGTGCAGTAAGCAAATGTCAGTCAGATGTGTGACTACAGACAACGCACATCCCAAAGTGAAGCACAGGTTTATTACACATTTGCAACATGTTGTTTCCACTACAAATGCAAGCTAATCCAACCTGGCTGTGGCCACAAAGTCAAAAAACAGAAGATAGAAAGTCCAGGGGTGTGTGGCACATCACCTGTAGGGAAACGACTGCTTCCCCCTTGGAAGTTGAATCATGGATTCGGGGGATCCAAGTTGATCAGACAACTCCGGCAGCACCCTGTGAAGGACAGACATGACACACAGTCAAAAACAATGAAGAACAGCACAGAACGGCAATACTCATGTCTAATACATGTCACGAGATAACTACACAAAACCAAGTTAGCATGTCAACACTGTTGGGCAGTACAGACCACCTGCAAGGACACATCGCTGCACGCATCCAGTCAAGTAGCACATGGCCACACTCAAACAGCACCAGAGCACCACACACACATATCATGCAAACTCAAATCATTGACATCACAACCCTCTGGAGAATCACATTCAGCTGAAGAAGTTGGTGATGAGCTGTGTGCGGACATCACCATTATCATCATCATCATCTTCACTGGCATCGTGACCCAGGCCAGGATCTTCCACAGGTGGCGGACATTGGTCATCATCATCCAGGATGAGAGGCAACTCCTTCCGCACTGCCAGGTTGTGTAGCATGCAGCAGACGATGACAATCTTGCACACCTTTGCTGGGGCATATGGGAGGGCACCTCCTGTCTTGTTCAGGCAGCGGAAGCGGCTCTTCAGGAGACCAAAGGTCCGCTCAATCACCCTCCTCGTCCGACCATGTGCCTCATTGTAGCGCATCTGGGCTGGTGTCACAGGGTTCCTGAGGGGTGTCAGCAACCACGGCATGTTGGGGTATCCCGAGTCACCTACAGACAGACAATTGCACATTAGCCAATTTGAAAATGTGTGCGGAAAACAACATAGCAGAACACACACAATGGTACAAAGTCAGTACACACCAACAAGCCAGGCACGCTGGTTCGGCATCTGTGACATCATCATCGGGATGCGACTACTCCTCATCACGTATGCATCGTGTGCCGAACCGGGGAAACGGGCACACACATGTGAGATGGTCATATCTGCAAGACATACCACCAGAGCATTGATCGAATGGTAATGTTTACGGTTCCGGTATGCCTGCTCATGTGCCTGTGGTGGTATCAAAGCCACATGTGTCCCATCAATGGAGCCAATTACATGTGGCATCCTCCCCAGGGCATAGAAGTCACTCTTGACGTCAGTGAGTCGTTGACGTGTTGGGAAATAGATGTACTGGTTGAGGTATCTCAACATTGCCCCCAAAACATCGCGTAGCACACGGCTGAACATAGTCTGTGACATCCCACCAGCAGTCGCCACAGTATGTTGAAAGGTACCGGTGGCAAAGAAGTGTAGGGCTGCCATCACCTTCACCTTGGGGGTCAGCGCTGTAGGATACGGCCGGCCAGGCTGCAAATGTGGGTCCAACCTCACTGCCAAATCCTCAATCAGCTGCCTGGTGAAGCGGTACCGTCGGATGCTGTCACGTTCCACCATCGTTGCCAGGTCTGGGAATGGTCGATGGACAGCAGGAGCCCTGCAGTGCATAGGTGAAGAAAGAAAGATTGTCAGTCACCCCACCTATGTGCCGTTCACCATACTCAATTTCACATGATACATCATCAACATACACAAGTACTTGATGTGTGTGTCGTTCCATTTGGACATATATGGGACCTACATGGACATCATCTAACATCTCTGTTCAACAAGTGTTGACAACAAGTTCCAGGGTGTGCTATGGGACACCATTAGGCTGTGTCACAGTACCCATTAACTGCTCTCACGTTCCACACACATACCACAGTGACATGTCTGGACAGATGCTCCACAGGCATCACAGCTCATTGACAGGTAGATTCCCAGGGACCCTGCCTTGCCACATGGACACTGGCATGACATGGCGTATCATGTACACGTCAGAAAAACAAACATGACACCCACAGGTAGTGGCCCCTGTAGCCTCTGCAGGACAGACATGGACGTCTGTGACACACACACACACCATCAAAGTTCATGCACAAACTACGTGGATGTGGAGACTGTCTCCCATTGTGCACATGGAGTCAGAGACATGTGATACACAACATGCATACAGACTGTGGAGGGACATCACTATTGTTGTAATGGGCCACCCTGTGACGTACATGCCTTCCCACATGTGAGCCTGGGGGTATGTGACATGTCATACACATACACAACCTGGAAATGTGACCATGACACATGCTCAGAAATGAAAAGTTGCACACCACAGTGGTCAGGTGCACAACACACAAAGGACCCTGTCCCGATTAACACGTGCACAGCCTGGGTGTGTCTGCCCCCAAGTGCCACCCCAAAATCCACATGTTCACCCCCATACACAGATATGGTTATGCTGCCACATATGCCTTATAGACAGTGTGGACTGGGTGTGGTGTTGTAGGTGTGCCCCTGAGTCCCTGGAAAGTAAATGTGGCTGGCATAGGTTCACCAGTGACCAGCATGGTGACATATGCGTGTGACCTGTCCAGGGACGCGTTGTAGAGCAATGGACCGATCGGTGTGCCCGGCCGGCGCAATGCATTGAATGTGAGCGGGTACGCATTGTAGAGCAATTGACCGATCGGTGTGCCCGGCCGGCCCATTGCATTGAATGTGAGCGGGTACGCGTTATAGAGCAATGGACCGATCGGTGTGCCCGGCCGGCCCATTGCATTGAATGTGAGCGGGTACGCGTTGTATGCCTGGTATGCATTGTAGAGCAATTGACCGGTCGGTGTGCCCGGCCGGCCCAATGCATTGAATGTGAGCGGGTACGCATTGTAGAGCAATGGACCGATCGGTGTGCCCGGCCGGCCCATTGCATTGAATGTGAGCGGGTACGCGTTGTATGCCTGGTACGCGTTGTACAGCAATGGACCGATCGGTGTGCCCGGCCGGCCCATTGCATTGAATGTGAGCGGGTACGCGTTGTGTGCCTGGTACGCGTTGTACAGCAATGGACCGATCGGTGTGCCCGGCAGGCCCATTGCATTGAATGTGAGCGGGTACGCGTTGTATGCCTGGTACGCGTTGTACAGCAATTGACCGATCGGTGTGCCCGGCCGGCCCATTGCATTGAATGTGAGCGGGTACGCGTTGTATGCCTGGTACGCATTGTACAGCAATGGACAGAACGGTGCGCACACATTGGCTGGGGCCTGGCATGGCAACGGACGCGTTTTCGAAGCTCCAACGAGTCTGATGCAGTGAATTCAGTTGGCCAGCCACAACAATGTTGCAAAATCATGGGTGTCATGAAGTTGAAGATTTGAAGGATGCTGTGGGCGTGTATTAGTGCTGCCATTCCATGGATTGGTCAAATTCAGAAGATGCAAACGACTTGGACCTATCACTTTGGACACATGGGACAGTATCTGCCTCTGCAGCACACATATAATGCTGGCTGTTCCCCTGAGAGCTCACTTGCCTGCACTACATGCTCCAGGACGACATCTGCCACCAACACTGCTGCTGTTTATGCATCTTCTGGCTCCTGCAATGGCACGTACTGTGGAGAGAGCCCCAGCCTTCAACCTTGAGGTGAACCAGGCCCTGCTGGACAGCCTCCTTCCACAGTACAGCAAGCTGTATGGGAAACCAGGGGAGCAGGTGAGTGTGCTGTCCACTGGCTCACTAATTGTGCATGTTGTCTGACTAGCAGGGCTTTCAGTGTGCACACCACTGGCTAGCATGCCCACTGAGTAGTTGTCACACCCCAAAGTGTGTAGTCACATGCACTGAACTGGTACAGTGCATTAACAGTGCATTCCAACTAGGTTTACTTCCCATGCAATGATACCATGTAGTGACTGCTGGCAAACTGTTCATAGCCATTGTTGCACTGCCTGTGTACATCATATGCCCCTGTGATTGAGACATGTATATCCAACTGTGTGATGCACGTATATGTTGCATGTGTAGTCATGGCCTTTTCACTTTGTCATCCTCACAGGTTGATGCCCACCAGAAGCAGGAAATCTGGCTGACCATCGCCCGGAAAGTAAGATCCGTGGGGGTCTACAGGCGCAGGATCCGCAACTGCCAGAAGAGGTGGCAGGACCTTCGTGGCTGGACCCGGAGGATCGCAAGGGTCCAGCTGAAGCTGTCGCCTCCTCGCAGGAGGGGCGGACACCGGATCCTGACCCCCCACATGCTCCGGATCCTGGCGGTGGGCTTCCCTGACCTGGATGGGCAGCTGAAGGACAGACAGCAGCAAGGAGGGGGTGAGTCCATGACTGCACTGTGCACTTTGTCTGACATGCTATGTGCCCTCCTCTGGCCTGGTTAAACTTCCACAGTACATCAGTCATGTGGTCCAGGACCCATGTCCCTCATTTGTGACATGCCCACTTCTCCTCTGATACGCATATGTGTGGCCCTTATAGTCAGGAAATTGTGTCTTTTGGGGACTGTGTCATTGCATTTAGCTTTGCTCAAGCTGGGGGACAGCATTTGTTCCCGTGATTATGTTGTGCGATTCATGGGTGGGTCAATTGCTAACACAATGCCTAAGTTCTGACATGTAATCAGGGTAAAACTTTGATATGTGGTCCACTTGCTGCTCTGACTCACCACATGTCCCTGGGGAATTTGGCACACACCCATGCTGCTGGTGGGAACAATGTTTGGGCCTCAGGAGTATGTGTATCCAGTGTGTCACACATGCTTAGCCACCTGCCTACTGTCCAGGACTCATCCCTCTTACAGGTGGAGCTGGACAGTCATGCCTACTCCAGGGCATGCAATGCACTCTGTACTCCCACTCCCGTGTATCATCTGGCATGTTGTGATCAGTGTAATGTACCCTCAGGTGTCTGCCTCTGTCTCATTGTGCTGTGTCTTCGTTGTCAGGACTACTGGTATGTTTATCGGTTAGGGCTCAGCATGCCATCTGAGATGTGACCATGATAGACGATACTTCTGTGACTTATAGGTGTCTGATCACTTGACTGTGCACACATGTGTTTGCAACTGTGACTTTCAGTCAGCTGTATTGTCATTCACAGCACACTGTGAGGTGCTCATGTTCAGAGAGTTGTGTTTCATGTCCCCCATATGTCCAGTTGGTATGACGTGGACAAATAGTAGTACAGATGATGTGGTATTTGGGGGATGGACATGTGCACTTGTCAGTCACATAACTTGCATTCCCCGTGCCCTCAGAGTGTGACACAGTGCAGACTGTTGTTGGCTGGCTGCCATGGCCATGTGACTTGAGACAGTAATGTATGACTTTGCACGCATTCCTGTGTATTGGCATTCAACTCCCTGAGACTGATCCTGCAGGGGAGTGACATGTGCAACATGCACCCCATTGTGGCATTGACTATCCGGACATGGGTGCATCATGGTGTCTGGTGCTGGTATGCATCACATGCATTTCTATTTAGACTCTGGCCATCCCTTTATCCGGACACCTGCACTGACTCAGTGGCAGGAGATGTGATGTGTGCATGTTCACATACTTCACCGTGTTCCCTGCAATGTCCAACAACTGTGTAGGTGGTGCATGTGTCCACACTGGGGTCTTACCATCAGACAGGCACCGGACAGATGGGTGCAAGGGCAGGAGGGGTGTGAGTCCCATGGTTGACCATCAGACTGACAATTGGCTTCCCGAATCTGTGTGAGGACTTTAGGCAATGTTCAACTAAGGATGCCAGGGCTTGCTCTGTAATGTGCTGTACTTACTGTGGTGTGTGTGGTCAGTGCAGGTGACTGATGTTTGTCTGTTTCCCTAATTGTTTGCAGATACATCCACGGCCACAGGAGGGGACAGCTCCACGGACCAGGAGGAGCAGCGGAGCCAGACTGGGTCAGCATCGGACGGGTGGTCAGAGGGACCCAGTGGCACGGAGGGCGAGGAGAGCCACACCGAGGAGTCCTCAGCACCATCCACCTCAGCTGAGGACCACAGCAGCTCGGAGGAACTTCAAAAGAGACTCCAGCGCATCCAGAACGCCTCCGCACGACTCATCCTGGACATCCCCCGACACAGCCACATCACCGTACACCTGAAAGACCTGCACTGGCTCCCCGTCAGCAAGAGAATCACGTTCAGACTCCTCACCCACGCACACAAGGCCCTCCACGACCTGGGCCCAAAGTACCTCAACGACCGCATGTCCTTCTACACGCCCACACGCCAGCTACGATCAACCAGCCACGCCCTCGCCACCGTACCACGCATCCGCAGAACCACCGCCGGAGGAAGATCCTTCTCCTACCTGGCGGCCAAGACCTGGAACTCCCTCCCCACTCACCTTTGGCGAACCCAGGACCATCTCGCCTTCAGGAAGCAGCTCAAGACCTGGCTGTTCGAGCAGTAACTTACCCCCTCCCCCAGCGCCTTGAGACCCTCCCGGGTGAGTAGCGCGCTCTATAAATGCCGTGATTGATTGATTGATTGATGACTCCCTTGTGGAGGCGGGTCTCAGCAGCCACCAAAGGCCAGCTAGTCTGTCTGGCCCCGCCACCACCACCACCACCACCGCCCTCCCATTGGCTCCCATTCCTGAGGTCCGTGGAGGCTCCCGTACTCGGGAGCGTGTCTCCTTCGTGCCAGGCACCGCAGCCCCTGCCCCTGTGTCCCCTGCTGCCCTGAGTGAGGAGTCTGTGTACCTCCTTCGGCAGCTCCATGTAGGGCAGACAGCAATGCTGAGTGTCCTCCATGCACACACCACTCTGTTGACACAGCTGGTGTCGTTCATGGAGGGCATCTCGGCGGGTATGTCTGCCCTACAGAGGAGCAATAGGTCCATGGACTCCTCCCTGACGGCAGCAGTGTCCCTCCTCCAACAGTCCCTCACCCCTCCCACCTCTGCCCCATCAACACTTCCTGCACCCCTACCTGTCCAAAGCACATGCACACCTGCACAGTCACCCAAACACACAGACACGAGCAGCACAGACACACCCAAGAGAAAGGAAAGACATGCACACACGCCTCCTCAGGGGACTGATACCACAGACACAGGGGACGGGGAACACACACACACACAGGCATCCACATTAACTCCGCAGTCCTCCAAATCCTCTCCCTCCAAGACCCCTTCCCTTGCCTCGCCTGCTAACACACCTACACAGCAGATCTTCCTGTGTGACCTTGGCCTCTTCCCCTCCAATCCTGCTGATCCAGCATACCGGGGGAAGAGGAAGTCCACCCACACAGAGGGGAGTGCCCTCGCCCCCGGACACCCTCCCCCAGGTGCAGGCAGAGTGAGCCCCCACCCGCAAGTCCCCCCGGTCCGGGAAGAGCAAGACCCCGCCACCGCCCTGCAAGTCAACCACCCAGTCTCTCACCTCCATCCCCCAGGCCACCACTCCACAGGTTCCACCGCCACACCCTACCCCAGGTTCCCCCACACACCGATACCGCATCCCCAAACTGCTTAGGCCCTCCCCCCTGCCACTTGCTCTTCCACCCCAAAACCAGACGCTCTGCCTGTTTGTGCCACTGGTGTGGAGACCGTGTCCCCCCTCTGTCCTGCCCAGCTCTTCTGCCCCCCTTCCACTACCTTGGAGTCATGCACTGCGGTGGAGTCCACAACCACCCCGTCTGACTCGGGCACTGCATTGGGGACCCAGTCCACTCCATCTGACCAGCCCACTGCAGTGGTTGCAGCACCAACACCATCTGACTTGAGCCCTGCGGTGGTGCCAGCCCCCCCTGAGTCAGACACCTCCACTGCAGTTGCCGGTGACACTCCTGCACCCACCTCCCCTTCACTGCCTCCTTCTGGCATCCCCTGATCCTGTCCCTGCGGTGCCTGGCCTGCCCTCATATGCCCCTCCAAGGGGGATGTCCCCTGTCCGTACCTGTGCAGGCAAGCAATAGTTGACAAGTTGTCACACATCACCCTGTTGGGACTGTATATTTGGACTGGCCATTGGTCTTAGTTTATTTTGGACTTTTGATTTGAGTTGCACACTTGCTGAATAAAGCCTATTTTTGTTTACTTGTGGTTAATCTTTGGAGGTACATGATGTAGATGTGTAGAATCATGCATTTGCTGTTGTAATAGTGTTCAGATCAGGTAAATGAAGTTTTGCTGTGATGGGCTCCATGTGGTCCATGGGATATGTGTCCTAATCTAGTCTGGATCTATAGCATCCTTTGCTGCAGTGTGAGGGTGTTATGTTCAGCATTTGACACAGGGATGTACGTTTAGCATTTGTAGATTACCATCTTTGTCCTACACTGATGCACATCTGGTGGGCTTACCACTGTCCAATGTTCCTAGTACCCTGACTGTGTGCCCGTCTGCAATGGACATGCAGTTTAGGACATCAAATTTGGAGGACTCATCTGTGTACACAGTGCAAGTTGCTTGACACGTGTCTTGGGTGTATGCAGATGACTGACGTGACACTCCCGTACCCAGGCTGATATGAGCAGAGCCTTCAGTGTGTTGTAGTTGTTGACTCACTGACCGAGTGTTCTGCTGACATGTTTGAGTCATGCACAGACAAGGTTTGGCACAGCTGACCTTCCACAGGAGTGGAGTGCCCTCATGGCAGTGCGTGATTCCGTGATATAGGCTGTGCCCATGTTGTGTGTTGTGTAGGCATGTCTGTGCGTGTTCCCTTCTCCTTTTCCTACACAGGCTGTGTCCCTACAGATGTTCCTGTTTGTGAGGCTTGCTGAGTTGTTATGTGTTCATCCAGCATCTTGGACCTGGTTACTCCAGGATGTGGGTGCATGGCAAACTAATGTTCATGAGGTTGTCATCCCTAGTTGTCTTTGTTGTCAGGGCTGGGGATGTGGGCAAACGCAGATGGGACACAGTCAGGATTCCTCTTGGCACTTGTTGGTTACACGAGTAATGTGATTTTCTGTTTGTGTATGCTTTCAGTGATTGTGACACGTTGTGTGTGTGACTGCTGCCACTCCTCAGGGTCAGAGGTGCAATGTTGGAAGTTGTCTATGTGTGTCCTTTGTGGGTCAGCTTGGCTTCTTCATTGGTGTGTGACTATGGCCAGGATCCCATTGTTTGGGGTGGATTTCACGTCATGCCCATGTACGGCATACTGTGCAGTGTGTCAGACATTCACAGGTATTGTTGACTGGCCATGTGTGATGGGTTTCTGCACCTTATTTCCCCCCACCACCCCTGGGATTGTCATGGGTGCATGTGCAATGTCAGCAGTCCATGTGAGCTTCAACGCTGCACATTGGTGGAGTTCAAGGTGTGTGGGGTTGAGTGTGTGCAAATGTGAGTTGTTGCACGGCTGGGGCACTACCTCCATATTTTCCTTGGCTGGCAGGCCGTGCTGAGTGCTTTGTGCTTGTATAGGTGTGATGGTAGTTTGTTGCTCAGGACACATGGCTGTGGTTCACAGTGTGGATGACATCTACCTTTGTCATCACAGTGTGATTGTCATGCAGGCTAGTGTCACCACAATGTGGGGTCCCTGGGGGAGTGCTGTGGTGGTTCGGTCTCTTGCTGTGTGTGTTGCTGTTCCTACAAGCTTGTGTGACATGTGTAATTTGGGCTTCCTCTCATCTCACAATGCCTGTTTGCCCACATAGGGGAATCCAATCCATGAGTTACTATGGTTTGTGACTGTGTTGACATCTGTGTATCAGTGAATCTGGCCTCCTCATGGGTTGTGTGTTTGCCTGGGGACACTGGCACACAACCCCCCTCACCTGTTGTGTATGATGTGCAGTGTGAGTCTGCCTGTTTGTGTTTGTGCTTTTGCACCACTGCATTGGCATATCTTTAGTTTGCTATTGGCTGTATGTTGTTTGTTGGCTTTCCCCTGCTGGCCCTGGGACTGCTAGGTCATCAGTCAGCACATTGATCATGGTTAGTATGTCCCATTGTTTCCATGGTATGGTATTTGTTCACCTGACATCTACAGTCTCCACAGGATATCTACATTTGTGTGTCCATTGGTGCTGATATGTGGGTCTGCATTATGATGCTCACTTCTGTCATTGTGTTATTTGTGAATGTAGACAATGTGGGCCCCCATGGCTGATGTTTGTGTGCACATGGCTAGAACGATGTGTCATTGGCACTGCACTGCTTGCCTCACACAATCTATGTTGCTATGGGACACAAGCACTACAATGCCACTGTAGTGTTTGGTGTTGTGTGGCCAGGAATAATCCCTGCAGTTATGTTTTTGCAGCTTTCACAAGGACTACACTTCCCTTTTGGGCACTGTGGTGATGGGGCTTTGGGCCCCATTGCCACACTGTTCAGAATGTGTTTCAGCTATGGAGCACACACTTACCTTTTGGGCACTGTGGTGATGGGGCTTTGGGCCCCATTGCCACACTGTTCAGAATGTGTTTCAGCTATGGAGCACACACTTCCCTTTTGGGCACTGTGGTGATGGGGCTTTGGGCCCCATTGCCACACTGTTCAAAATGTGCTTCAGCTATGGAGCACACACTTACCTTTTGGGCACTGTGGTGATGGGGCTTTGGGCCCCATTGCCACACTGTTCAAAATGTGCTTCAGCTATGGAGCACACACTTACCTTTTGGGCACTGTGGTGATGGGGCTTTGGGTCCCATTGCCACACTGTTCAAAATGTGCTTCAGCTACGGAGCACACACTTACCTTATGGGCACTGTGGTGATGGGGCTTTGGGCCACATTGCCGCAGTGGTCATGGTCTGCTTGCATTGTGTAGGCCACACACACAATCATGTGTGACACATGTGTTAGGGGGTCACATTGTATGTTCAATGTCATGTTCAGTGTTGTATGCATTTGACACAGACCACACACGCTTGTCATGGTGCTGTAGGCTGGGATGTAATTTACTGACAGTCCTTATGTGGGAGTATGCTAGTTGTGTCATGCATTACCCGTCCTATGAGTAGGGGTGGTTGTAGTGACAGGCATCCAGCCCCCATGAGTGGTGATGGTAGAAGTGGTAGGCATCCATCCCCCTAAGGGTGGGGATGGTAGTAGTGACAGGCATCCAGGCCCCCTGAGTAGGGGTGGTGGTAGTGACAGGCATCCAGCCCCCTGAGTAGGGGTGGTGGTAGTGGTAGGCATCCAGCCCCCCATGAGTGGGGATGGTAGTAGTGGTAGGCATCCAGCCCCCCATGAGTGGGGATGGTAGTAGTGGCAGACATCCATCCCCCTTAGGGTGGGTATGGTAGTGGTGGCAGGCATCCATCCCCCTAAGGGTGGGATGGTAGTAGTGACAGGCATCCAGCCACCCCTGGATAGGGGTGGTGGTAGTGGCAGGCATCCAGCCCCCCCTGAGTAGGGGTGGTGGTAGTGACAGGCATCCAGCCCCCCATGAGTAGGGGTGGTGGTAGTGACAGGCATCCAGGCCCCCCTGGGTAGGGGTGGTGGTAGTGACAGGCATCCAGCCCCCATGAGTAGGGGTGGTGGTAGTGACAGGCATCCAGGCCCCCTGAGTAGGGGTGGTGGTAGTGACAGGCATCCAGGCCCCCTGGGTAGGGGTGGTAGTAGTGGCAGGCATCCATCCCCCATGAGTAGGGGTGGTGGTAGTGACAGGCATCCAGGCCCCCTGAGTAGGGGTGGTGGTAGTGACAGACATCCAGGCCCCCTGGGTAGGGGTGGTAGTAGTGGCAGGCATCCATCCCCCTAAGGGTGGTTATTGTAGTAGTGGTAGGCATCCAGCCCCCCATGAGTGGGGATGGTAGTAGTGGTAGGCATCCATCCCCCTAAGGGTGGTTATTGTAGTAGTGGTAGGCATCCAGACCCCATGAGTGGGGATGGTAGTAGTGGTAGGCATCCAGCCCCCCATGAGTGGGGATGGTAGTAGTGGTAGGCATCCAGCCCCCCTTGAGTGGGGATGGTAGTAGTGGTAGGCATCCAGCCCCCCATGAGTGGGGATGGTAGTAGTGGTAGGCATCCGGCCCCCCATGAGTGGGGATGGTGGTAGTGGTAGGCATCCAGCCCCCCCTGAGTAGGGGTGGTGGTAGTGGTAGGCATCCAGCCCCCATGAGTGGGGATGGTAGTAGTGGTAGGCATCCAGCCCCCCATGAGTGGGGATGGTAGTAGTGACAGGCATCCAGGCCCCCCTGGTAGGGGTGGTAGTAGTGGCAGGCATCCAGGCACCCCTGGGTAGGGGTGGTAGTAGTGGCAGGCATCCAGCCCCCTATGGGTATGTATGGCATTGGTGTTGGCCATCCCACCCCATGGTTCTGCTGTTGCTAGTGTACGTTATTTGTGCATCCCTATGTGTGTGTGACATGTTTCGTGTACGTGTGGTTTGTTTGTATTGTTGGTGTTTGACTTACCATCTGCGCCGTACGCGTCCGTGCATGTCCCGGTAATAGATGTAGAGTATAGGTAGGACCTGCGCAATGGGATTCATGCTTGGATCGTCTCGTTCAGGTTTCTCGTGTCTTCGAGTCATACTCGTAGCAGGCTTGTTCGTCTCGTAGCCGTGGATCGTCTTGTGGTGCGAAACGGAGCTTATGTACGGCTCGCCCGGATGCTCAAAAGTGCCGGACGTAGCGACGAGTTCGGCGCGTACGGAAGACGCATCGTACTAGTCCGGCCGGAAGGTGCTGTGTATTTGGTTCCGTGCGACTCGATTCGGCGTTTACGGATCCGGCTCGGGCGGGGTACAGGAGCTGGAATGGGTAAGTACGGCTCGCTCGGAATCTGGGCTGTTATGCGCATCGTACTTGTTCGTTCGGTAGAGTGTTCGAGTCGGTCGGAAAACACGCGTTCGGCTGGTATTTTTTCCGGACGAATACTGTTAGGTGCGCTTCCGGCCGACATCGGAATCGACCCCTCCATCTGCAGACAGGACAGAAAATGGAGAAAAAACCCAGAAATCCTGATGACCAATAGCACTGTAGTACCTCCTTGCAACATGCAGGCAGCTCATCACATTAGCCAAAGAAAAGTTCAATACCAACAGAAGCAGAAAGATGTTCAAGACAATCAAAGCCCTGCCTCAACCCTCTTCAATGCCCACCTGTTCCTCCTTCCACAGACAAATGTAATGCCATCAATCACTTCTTTAGTTAAAAATAAAGAAGCTCTAACACCACATCAACAACACCAACCCTTCTCTTCTTACACCCACACCTTCTTGGGCAATCCGATAATGGTCCTTCTTCAAAGCCCTGTCTCTCACAAACCTCACCGACATACTCAACTCCCTCAAAGCCACTTCCTATCAAGATGACACTTACTCTTGTCTTTCTTCAAAGCTCTCTCTGGGGAAGCTCTCTTATTCCTAATGTTAGACCTGTCAGCCTTAGGGTGGCCTTCTTCAAACATTTTGCCTTTACCCTCCTATTTTTCTAAATTAGTTTTTATTGGCCTTAGATCTCTGTGCACTTTACCACTGCTAACCAGTGCTAAAGTGCTTGTGCTCACTCCCTAAAACATTGTAAAATTACACCTGATTGGAATATTTAATTTACTTATAAGTCCCTACTAAAGTGGCTTACCATGTAACTAGGGCCTCTAAATAAAATGCTACTAGTGGGCCTGCAGAGCTTATTGTGTCACCCACTTAAGTAGCTCTTGAAAACATGCCTCAGGCCTGCCATTGCAGGCTGCCAGCAGTTTTAAACCTGTCAATTCGACTTGGCAAAATAACCCCTTTGCCAAGCCGAAAACTCCCTTTTTAATACATATGTCACCCCTTATCAATTAACCAACCAAGAATTGTAAAGCACGGCGAATCACTGTGAGGGCATCCAGGTACCTGTGAACATTGCAGCAGAAGGAGAGTTCAGTTGAACAACCAGGTCTTGAGTCATTTCCTGAATTCCAGCAGATAGGATAAGGTTCGGAGGTGAAGGGGGAGGTCAATCCAGGACTTGGCAGCGAGGTAGGAGAAAGTGTCCTCCACTGTTGCTTCAGTGGATGTAGGGGGTGTGAGTGAGGAAGAGGGAGGTGGAGTGCAGGTATCTAGAGGGTTGGTGGAAGTTCAGGCTGCTAACTAGGATTGGAGGGAGTGACCTCTCTCACTGCTCCCGAGGACACTGGAGCCCTATGTTGTCTTTAACCCAGCTGTCTAAGGCAGCTGGGTTAGAGAGGTTTAAAATGTGCATGTGTGGCTGGCCGTCGCAAGACGGCTTGACAAAAAGATGTGCACTTTAAACTTAAAGTGCCCTGCCCATCACTGCTTTCTGCTGCTGCCCGAGGGGCAGCAGCAGAAAATCCTGCCCCCCATCCTGCCGCTCGGCTCGGGACGATGTTTTGAAAAATAAAATGGTAATACATGAACTTTATTACCATTTTAATTTTCTATGTCTGGGGGCAATTTTTTAGTGGGGTGACGCTCCTCCGCCTTAATGGAGGAGCTGCCCCTGGGTTTTGATGATGTTGGCCCTGGAGCTCATGTAGGTGTTGAACAGTGTAGGGCTGAGAGACAAGCCTTGAGGAATGCCGCAGATGATGTTCTTAGGTTCTGAGGTGAAAGGAGGTAGGAGGATTCGCCAATCCATTTGAGGGCGTTTCCTTGGATTCCAAACTAGTGGAGACTCTTGCTGAGGTGGTGGGATATGGTGTCGAACACAGCTGAGAGGTCAAGGAGGTTCAGGACAGCCATTTCTCCCCAGTCTAGGAGGGTTCTGATGTCATCGGTGGCAGTGATCAGGGCAGTTTCATTGGTGTGGTTGGTGCGGAATCTGGATTGGGACGTTCCAGAAGGTTGTTGTTCTTCAGGTGTTCCATGAGTTGGTGGTTGATAGCCTTTTCAAGGACTTTGGCAGAAAAGGGGAGCTGGGAGATAGGACAGTAATTCTTGAGTTTGCTGGGGTCGGCGGATGGTTTCTTGAAAAGGGGTTTGACGTATGCGTGGTTCCATTCTCCAGGGAAGGTGGCCGTTATGATGGCGTTCCTAAACAGTCCCTAAACAATCCAGAGGGCAGGGTGCATTGTAATAAAAAAAATTAGACATGTACTTTCTAGTTTTATATGTCTTAGGAGTGAAAGCATCACACTTTTTTCACTACTGTGAGGCATACCTCTCCCAATGGAGAACATTGAGTTACCTTATTACATTTAACAAGTGTTATCTTGTGATTGGAAACAGGTAGGAAAGTCAAGTTTGGTGTCTGATGCATTGTAATTTAAAATCCTCTTTAATGGTAAAGTCGGATTTTTAGTCACAATTCAAAAAATGCCACTTTTAGAAGTTGGCTTTTTTGTGCCCTAACCATTTGGTGCCTGCAACCTGTTCCTAGGTCACATGTCTAGGTGTGAGTGGCAGTTGGCCTTTGTGTATTGCATCACAATAGATGGTCTGGGTTTTGGCTGGATGAGTCATCAATGACTTGATATGGGTGCAGACCTATCACCTACCACATAATATTGGACCCTCAGACCCACTCTTTAGATCA
The DNA here is from genome assembly GCA_963921515.1 of Calotriton arnoldi. Taxonomy (NCBI): domain Eukaryota; kingdom Metazoa; phylum Chordata; class Amphibia; order Caudata; family Salamandridae; genus Calotriton; species Calotriton arnoldi. The sequence goes on along the minus strand of CAWUFW010003657.1, from coordinate 85,235 downwards.
ATCAATTAATCAATCAGGGTTTTGTAGAGCGCACTACTCACCCGTGAGGGTCTCAAGGTGCTGAGGGAGGGAGGTGAGAGCAGCTCTGTGGGGGTCATCGGAAGAGCCAGGACTTGAGGTCCTTTCTGAATGGGTGCAGTGTCGGGCTTCGTCGGAGGTGAAGGGGGAGTTCGTTCCAGGTCTTGAGTACGAGGTAGGAGAAGGATCATCCACCTGCTCTTCTCCTGTACAAACGAGGGACGGTGGCTAAGGCGAGGTCAGCTGAGTGGAGGTTTCTCTTGGGGGCATGGAAGGAGATTCAGTTGTTGAGGTATTGGGGTCCGATGTTGTGGAGGGCTTTGTAGGCATGTGTGAGCAGTTTGAAGGTTATTCTTCTTTCGATGGGGAGCTAGTGGAGGTTGCGGAGGTGTTGGGTGATGTGGTCATGTCGTGGGATGTCTAGGATAAGTCTGACTGTGGTGTTCTGGACGGTCTGGAGTTTGCAGAGGAGTTTTCTGTTGACTCTGGCATAGAGAGCATTTCCCAGTCCAGTCTGCTGGTGATAAGTGCATTGGTGACTGTTTTCCTGGAGTGGGCGGGGGAGATCACTTCTGGACCTGTAGAAAACTAAGAAGATGAGCTTTTCTACTGCTCTGCTACAAGTAGGACTGCTCTGCTGCCTAGACCTGCACCTTGATCCCAGGACCACCAGAGTGACTCCAAGGTCTAGTTATCTGGCCTCCTGATAAGAGCCTTAGGGACAGAAAAGGCATCTTGAAACCTGCAACTGGACTCTGCCTGCCCACCAGAGGTGCCTCTCCAGTCCTGGACACTTGGAAGTGTGGCCAAAGGTGCTCTACCAGCCCAGATGTGGTCCCCATCAGAACCGACGCAGTGCTGTCATACGGTTCCTACTTTCTCAGTAATACTGTGCATTTAGGCAACATAAGCTTCAAAATTATGTGAACTGAGTTCACTCATACCTTCAGAATATGTTGCCTTAATTCCTGGCTAGCTCACAGTATGCGATCTGGGCCCCTAAACTGACAGGGCACCGGATGGTGTCTGCATCCCTAGAACATGACAACCCAAATTCCCCCAACGAAATCGTGGAAACAGATTCTATCCTTTCGTTAGTGACTCAGGCATGCCCAAGGGTAGACACAAGAAGTAGTCAAATTGGCATTTCAAATGGGAGACGTCCATTACAACGCAGGCATTACATCGTGATGCCTTTACAACGCAACTTTTACAATGCAGGTGACATTACATCGCATGTCATTACAACGCATGTGCCATTACAACGCATGCCATTACAGCGCATGCCATTACAACGCATTGTAAGGTAAGTAATGGTTGTAATTGAGGTAAGTTGTTATTTCTGATTATGTTTTTATATTTTCTTTAGGAAAGTAATAGATAATAGTAATAGTATTATTTTACAAATTTTTAAATACTTTAAAAAAATATTTTTAAATAGTTCAAATAAATATATATCGTATTATGTATTTAAACTATATAGGTTTGGGTTGGGTAGTGTATTAATACTCAGGTTTTTAAAAAAAATATTTGAGTTTTATTAAAGAATTATGGGGCCCATTACGATGGCGGGCGGAAGCACTACCGCCGTGCTGGCGGATGCAAAAACCACCAGTTACCGCCCGCATGCCGCAGCCCACACGCCCGCCAAATTACGATGTGAAAAGGCAGCCAAACACCGCCGGCAAGCCAGCGACGCCGTCCGCCATCAAAGTGCGCCCGCTCACGTAGCGGCGCAGCCCAATGGAGACACACCGCCAGACGAAATCACGTACCGCCCGGCGTACAAATTACGATGCCGCAAACAAACAGCTCCCACGGCTAAGAGACACCGCACGTGAAAGTGAGGCGGAAACCCGAACGCCGAGCACAGACCCCGAAGAGGCGACCCCCCCCGAGCATGAATCCAGCACTGCAGGCCCTCCCCATGCTATACCTGATGCACCACCATGGAGGCAACGTACCGCGGAGACGCAGGTAGGCACACACACAACAAGGGCACGCAAACAGCGCACACAGTGCAAGTGCGGAAAAGGAGGACATGGCACCCCCCAACACCCCTGCGTGGACAAGACACATCCACCACTGCACCCACAAATGTAACACAGGGCAAAGTGCAACAACTCGCAACTATCATGGGCACACCACCTGGGACCAGGAACTAACGACCCCGTCACGGCACCGCAGCACAGCGGCGATGACGCAGCCACACATGCGCACAACTCAGCGCCCAACCATAACGCCATGTATGCGTCGCACACAAACAGCACAGGGACACAACCAAGCACCACACACACCAGCCACACCCAGAAGGCACATGACACGTGACAGGCCTGCCACAGTCATGTCCCCAACGCCCAATTCACGGACAACACCCAACATCACACAACTGACGCCCACATGTCAGTGAAGTCACGCAACATCAGGACACACCCCTGTGTGACAAACATGGCGAAGCACACAGCGGCGGCAACACCACCCAGTAGAACATGGGCCCCGTCGGGAAGAGGTACGCCAGTACCACACAGAAACACCCATACCACCCTGCACCCATGAACCAGACATACAAAACAGAACACCAAAGAGCCCGGGGACCGACAACAGGTGGACCCAAGAATGACACCCACACACAAGGCCCAACGCATAGCGGAAACACAGCCTGCCGCCCACACACGGGAGAGCAGACAGCACTGAATGACCTTCCATTCCAACTCCGAAACCACATCCCGACTAAACAAGCCGGAGAATACAGCCATTGTCCCAAAAAAAGACCAACACAGGCATGCAGAGGAAACCGACCACAGGGCAGATAGCGCATATCACCTAAGAACATACCGAACGGGAAAGAAAAAATATAAAACTCCCCCATGCCGTTCCCATGCAAGTTATCTGGAAGGAGTCACACACCACTGACCTTGAACATTCAGAGAAGCACGTGGGATGAGGGCCCGTGTCCTCCGCACAAGCTAACAGAACACAAGTCCTGCCCCCTACGACCATCACAGACCTCACAGCAACCTCGGAGCTTGCACACTGCAGACTGCACACACAGCCGGAGCACGCCACCACATCGCCCCGCAGCAAAATGGCACCTACAACACACCTACCCAACTACGCCAAACAGGTCAAGCTGTACAAACACAACCTGATACAGCTACTGGGATGCGAACCCCTATCCCTGCTGAACGTAAGTTACCGACTGACTTACCGCATCGCATTGTTCAGCTGCGTCATACCCGTCTTCTACTGTCGGAGGTGTCCCTTCCACCATCCTGTGGAGTTGTGCCTCTCCAACCCGGCATGTCCAAGGGCGGACCTGCTACCACTATTCCACCCTCTGGACGCACACGACAGGGCCTGTTCAGCCTATGGGGGCATGGCGTATGTGGCGAACATCGGACCCACACTGCAATGGGACCACTGTACCTCCACACGACGGATCATGGATCACAGCTACATCGAATGTCACCCAGCATGCCCCATCATGCTCCTACAAGGGACAACTTACGAACAACACCGTGACAGCCACCATCCGCTACATTGGCTGGCAAACATGTATACCACCAATGAAATGGAAGCCCTGCAGGAAGCCATCGCATACCTGTCAACCTGTCAATTCGTAGGACCCCGACGCAATCCCCCAATTGAGCCATGATGTCCGACACTGTACCCATGCTTAGCTTCCGCACGGACTGGCCAGTAACCACCACAACAGCCATACCAAACGACCTGCAACTGATACCACACCATCAACGACACTGCCATGACATCGGATGTGTCCGGGACATGCACTCCGTTCCCCATCACATCCAGGAACTCTGCATGTATCGGGGGAGGCAGTGGCATGGGATATGTGTATCGCACCCACATGGACAGAACTGCACGTACAACTATGCCATGACATGGATCCTGCGCCCATGGACATATGCACCGCACAGTGGACAGGAATCGCCCGGCTGGAGTATGTGAGAGCTGCACCCCTTTTCCCCTCCCCGGAAATCCCGTAACAGGACCTTTGCATGGACGACAAGTGCATACAACAACAACACGACCCCAGTGACTGCGACATGTCCAGTATCCACCATATGGCAACAACAAGTGGGACGCCGTTGCATGCACGTAAGCCCATGCCCTGATGTCAACTCACACGCACGCGTGCATGAGTAACAACAGCAGCACACCTGTCACATGGAACTGAGATGGACTGTGCCCATGATGCCAAGCGGTCTGGTAGGCTAAATGTATACCGTCTGTGTCAAAGTCCGCAGCACCGCAGCTACTTGCAAATGAACATTAGCACAGCAACAGCCAAGCAGATGTAACTCTGAAGCCCACATCCCACATGCAACAGCTAATCACATGTACCCCTACACCCTTAGCTATGTGTAATCATGCTCAGTATATCCTCCACATGCATACCGCTGCCAGTAGTGTCCACTATACTGCATCACAGAGGACATAAGTCACAATACATGGTTTGAAGAAAGAAACTGTCTCTGCTGATTCCTTTCACAAGTACGAATGTGAGATGATGAGAGTGTGTGATGTACACGGCAGTCGTGACATGACTATGTAGTCCACTGTCATTCGATGTCAACGCAAATGAGTAGCACAACTGTGGAAGACACACATGTGTCGTGTGAAGCGGGAGTGACGCTTCGCTCAGGTGGGTGGGTGTGACGGGTAGATGCGCACATGCAAAGTTGAAACACGCTGTGTCGGGAGGGGTCCGGAACTGCACATTACCGCTTCCCTGGGCAATGTTAAAGGCCACCTGTCGGGGGGATGTGAACACGTGTGTGCACAGCAGCCGGGCACACGAACAATGCGGTATCAGGCGTACACGTCAGCCCACCCTCTGTGGACAAGCTGGATCCTGTTGTGCGCCCGCCAGGCCCTTGACAAGGCACACACAGCCCCTGTCGACCAGGTGTATCCCCAACATTGTCAACCTGCACAGGCAATCCAGGGCACGGGATGGCAGTGGAGCATGGTGGGGGAGAGGACTCGGCGCGCTCCTCCGGGTCACATCACGCAGGCAAAACATCCTCAATGTGTAGCATGGCACAAGTCATATGGAAGTATTGGGGGGACGCACACATCACGAGCAGGAGTGACGTCACGGAAGGTGGCTCGCACCATCCCACCCATTGCCTACATCTCCACACACGTCACATGCCGTTGCAACAGAGAAGCCAGCGCGTGCGCAAGCACCTCCGAGCCCGCCCCAGTGAGGCAAAAGAGTGAATGTGTGGGTCCATCAGCCCCAGATGGACGCGGCATGGGCCGCTAGGGCAGCTACAGCCTCTGTGTGTCGCAGGTGGTGTATCCGGACTGCGGAGACTGTTATGCATCGTCTATGTTGCCCGGGTCTCGAGTCGGGGCACCACGCAGGTGGACGGCGTCCCGCCACACATCATACCGTGAGACAGACCACTCGTTCAACTGGACCCACACATACACTCCTTGGCCTCTCCGGGGCGAGCTTGGGGCTGCATCTGCATGCGCTAGCCCCACAGGTGCAAATGCATATTGGGGGAGCGAGGGGAGGCCATGAGGACAGGGACAAAGACGACTGTATTACTGTCAGTGAGTTCAAGGAATGACCCTGATGTTGACAGGAAAAGACGTGCCCCGTGTGTATTGCAACTAGTCGCTAATCCGATCACCCTCCCATGTCCTGCATGTAAGCCCGCACCTAGCCCCGCCCACCCACCACATTGAAATTAGCACCAGCACAACATCATTCACATTCGAAGCACTGACTGGGGGTGACAACCATTGGACACACTTGTTGAGGCCACCCACGCGTACATGTGGGCCCTCCATGATCCATGTCACCTGCGGCCAAGTGATGACATGCGCAATGACGGAAGTGAGGAGAGCTGTCCGCCCCACGCACAGATGGTGCATCAGCTCCACAGACCCAGCAGCGAGTGCAGCAGGGGTCACATGTGCAGGGGCAGCTGTGCCTGGTGTGAAGGCACATTCAAATTGACAGCACATCGACCAATGTGTAGTCTGCCCACATCTACAGTCCATTATCATGCGGACATAGAAAATGAACATAGGGCAACACATCTGTGTGGGTGCACCCACTGTGACCAACACTGCGCAATCATCGACGTACTCGCCCTGTGCATGGCCCACCACGCAAAGGAGGTCACATTCAGTGCCACCATCCCACACACACATCCCTATCACGAGACATGGTGTGTCCAATAGTCAGTACTGAGTTAGCGCCCATCTGGAGGGTCCTGAACAGGAGACACCTGCAACCCACTAGGCAGTCGGTGCTGTCACCTACTGGCATTGTGCAGTCAATGTGCAGGCCAGGCTTGCTGGGACTGAGAGGGGCAGCATGGCCCAGCCTGACATTCACACGAGCAACAAGTGCACTGAGACCTGCATTGGCAATTGCAGACGTTGGCCTGCACCCAGCTGGCCCGGGACGCCTACCTCCATAGTGGAACACGCAGGGTGCAACCGCGAGGGTAATCGGAGTTGGCCGTAATGGCCTGGCCCATGTTGGTGACAGTCCGCTGTTGCCATGTGCACCACACAGTATGATGTGCGCACTGCATCTGCAGGTGTGGCCATGATGTGCGTGTGGGTGCAGGTGCACAATGGACGGGGCCACAACATGCCGTGTGCATAGGCAGGGACGGCCAGTGGCCGGCCCCCACATGTCTGTTAGCATGTCATCATCTGCACATTGGCATGGGTGCATGGTATACGCATATGCACACGCATGTCATCTCTCACTATGTACATCTGCCACTTGGCACGTGCAAGGTTACGTGTCACATGTGATGTGTATTTGCAAGCACACAGCCGTGTTGGCATGGGGCTGTCAATGTGTACACCTGACAATGCTTCTGGAGGTGTGATCCGTACAGTGCTGCACATAGGGTGCAGTGGTGACACCAATGACTGTCTCATATCCCCTCGTGCCACAGGTCCCACTTGTCTTGGCCGCTCAGCCTGTGCCCACATCGTCGTTGGTGTGTGCCATACTCATCCAGCCTCGGAAGCAGTGTGATGCACAGCAGCCAGTCATGTTGCCGTGGTGTTACCGCTTGCCGAATATGCAGTCAGTCCCCATCAGCACGCCTCACAGGTCATTGAGGCCTGGATCCCCATGTGCATGCACATAGCAATGGTTTGTGTCACTGCCCATTGCTATTGGTGGGAGACCTGTGTAAGTGTATTGTGGCTGTGCTGTCCCTGCATGACAGCTGTTCTGTGACTCATGTTCTTGCTCTGTCATATCAGTTATGTGTATGTGAATATGCCATGTGGCGTGTTGCTTTGACATGTGTCCACTTCCATCTGTCCTAGGCGGAGACCAAACATTTACCGCCCTTACCAATTGTTGGCGGACATGGAGGATTCTGAGGTCATCCGGAAATTTCGTCTGGACCGACCAACCCTGCATCGACTATGTGCCATGTTGGATCCCCACCTCCGTCCTCGCAGGGTGTATCCGACAGCATTCACCCCCACGGCTAAGGTGATGGCTGCACTGCATTTTTCGCCACTGGGTCATTCCAGCACACAGTGGGCAGTGGAGGTGGGATGTCCCAGCCCATGTTCAGCATGGTGCTGAGGGATGTACTGGCAGCCATGATGCTGTACAGGAACAGGTACATCCGATTCCCCAGGGCACGTGAGTTGGCGGCAGTGAAGGGTGCATTCTATGCCCTTGGACGGATCCCACACGTCGTTGGTGCCATAGATTGCACCCATGTTGGCCTTGTCCCACCACAGGCCACTGAGCAGCTCTTCCGCAACCGGAAGCACACGCACTCCCTGAATGTGCAAGTGGTGTGCCTTGCGGACATGGTCATTTCCCACGTGTGTGCAAAGTTCCCAGGCTCGGCCCATGACGCGCACATCATGCGAAACAGCATATTACCACGACTGATGACCAATCTGCAACAGGACCGTGGCTGGATTGTCGGTGAGTATGTGGAGTTGTGTAGCGTGCTGGCTTAAGGATGCTGTCTACTGTCCTGTTTGAATTGCAACGGTTCTCTGTGTCCCTCACGCCCAGGTGACTCGGCTTACCCGAATGGGCCCTGGCTGCTCAGTCCATTACGAAATCCTCGGACCCCAGCAGATGACCGCTACAATGAGGCACATGGGAGGACCAGACGTGTGGTCGAGCGTACCTTTGGCCTCCTCAAGTCCAGGTTCAGATGCCTGGACCGCACCGGGGGTGCGCTGGCGTACTCCCCACAGAAGGTGTGCCAGATAGTGGTGGCTTGCTGCATGCTGCACAATCTGGCCATTCGAAAGCAGATCCCCCTAATTGTGGATGACGGAGATCAACCAGGGCCCCAGCCTGCAGACCAGGACAGCTCGAGTGAGGAAGACAGCGGAGAGGAGGAAGCTGTGAATGTCCGTCAGCAGCTCATCGCCCGCTACTTCACTTGACGGTGAGTGTCCATGTACGACGGCTGATGTGGCTGTAGTTGTGCAGGTGTCTGTGTGCTGTGTCACGGAGGCCTTTTGTTCACTGTGTGCTGTGTGTCAATGGTCCATGTCCAGGTTTGTATGCCACTGACGGTGGCTGTGGCATTGTGCCCTATTGCTCTGTGCGATGTGTGTACATTGCTTGTAGTTGTTGACATGTACTGTGTGATGGGTGTGTGACACACTCATTGAATGTGCTCCTGTTCTGTCTCCCCCCTAGGTCCCTACAGCCCCTCCTGTCCCATCGCCATGCCACACATCCGATGCTTTTCTGCTCAAGGTGGCGGTTGATCATCGTTCAATAAACACAGTGCACAGACAGCAGTTTGTGTAAAAGGTGCATTTATTTTCAACTGTGACATGTCATTGTGTGCAAGGTGATGACATGAGTGTTGCGTGCAGTGACAATGAGCTGTCGGCCATGGCTGCGTGATGCTCAGGGTGTACCCACTAGTTCTATGTCCCTAGTCCAACAGACACATGCCATTCTGATGGCTGTGTGGGGTGGGATCGTAGTCCAAGTCAATGCAGTGGGTGGTCAAGGATGGCTGGCTGCCTCACTTGCGTCTGGAGCGTGCGAAGTCCTCCCGGGACATCTGTTTCCACTTCGGACGGCCCCTTCCACGTTTGGGAGGGGGTGTGGTGGCGACCTGCTGGTGGTGGGTGAGGTGTGCTCACTGGCTGTGGACGCAGGGGAACTGGACACTGCTGCCCGACCCTGCGCCCTAGCAGGTGGTGGCGGAGGTGGTGTTGCTGGCCTTGCCTGTGACCTCACCGCCACCACCAGCTGGCCCATGAGGTCCACGAGTTGGTCCATACGGGACACGAATTGGCCCATATGGGCGTCCATGGACCTCAACACCCCCAGGACCTCCCGCGTGTCGGAAGCAGACCTGGCCCATTGTCCTTGGGCCTCTTCATAGGCCCCAAGGACTCTGGCCATTTGAGGCAGGGCATGGCTCCCAGGGGAGGCTGGCGTTGGCCTGACCCTGCTCTTCCCACCAGTACTGCTGCCACCGGCCTGCCCACTAGCCACATTGCTCACCACGGTCCTCGCTGTGGCTCCCAGGGTGGACCCAGTCGGCCGGACCACCACTTGCGCTGGTGCTGGGGCCGGTGATGACGTGGTGGTGGTCGCGGCGGTGGTGGTTGTTGCGGCGATGGTGGTGGTTGCGGCAGTGGGAGTGGCCGCCACAACAGTGGGAGTGGCCGCAACGACAGTGGCAGCAGGGGGCTGTGAGTGGTCATCAGCCCTGGATGATGGGTTGGTGGGTAGGAGGGTGCCTGGGGTGCGGTTGGGCCCTGCCACACCAGATGGGCCTGCTGGGTGGTCCGTGTCCGAATCGGAGGACAGATCCTCCACATCCGTGAGTCCTTGTTGGGGGCTTGCAGGCTGGCTGTGCTGGCTGCTGTCTCCATCTCCAGCATCCAGCAGTTCGTCACCTGTGGGGGAATGAGATATGTTATTGTGTTGCACATGACAAAGTATGTATAGGTTGTCTGACATCCACAGTTCGTGCACAGTCGTGCACAGGTTTCCCGGAGCCGTGTGTGTGGCTGTGCTATTTGTTGTTGTGTGGGCATGCCAATGGGACTGTGTGCTGTGGACATGTGGCATGGGACGGATTGGCAATGCCGATGGGTGTGTTGCTGTGCTCCTGCTTTTTGTGGCTCTGGTGTATGCGGACTCCAGACCCATCGTGGAGGTTGGTTTGTACTATGCTCTTGGGGTTCAAATGTAACGCTTCGAAACGCAGATGGCAAAATGGGGGTCAGCCCCCTGAAACGCATTTGAGATGAACTATGCTTTGGGGGTACATACTGTGTGCCATGGGTGCAGAACGTGACATGTGTTGTGGCAACATGACAGTGCATGGTTTGAGGTGTGTGTATGTCTGACATACCCTGCATATTTGCTGTCTGTTGTGATTTCTGGCCATGTAATTGGACGCATTGTTATGAGTGAGTGATGGTTGTGTGCCACACGACGTATTGCAGATGGTCCAATTCCTTGGTGTGCGTGCTGCCCTGTGCCATGTGCATCACTGCAGTGCTCGGGGGTGTGTGGCTCATGTTATGTGTGTAGTTGCTCACAGTGTGACGTGCGCTTCATTCACTACTGGCACATGATTTATCATGGGCATGTTTCTTTGCGTGACTACTGTGTGTGGACCAGCTGTTCGGATGACATACCTTTCATGTGACTGGGGCTGACGGATGAGATGGATGGTATGTTGTATGTGCATTGTGTGTCTGTGTGTTTGATGGGTCCAGTGGTGTTCGTGTGCATTTATGTTGTTCCACGCTGTTGCGTCTAGTGTGGTATGTCTTACATGGGCATAGTTGTGGGATGTGTGCTTGACAGGCAGTGGGGGCTACATGGACAGGACTTCGATGGTGTTGCAGTTGTGTGTGATGGGTTGCACTGTGCCTGCCGTGTGGTTCTGTAATCAGTGTGACTTGTGCATGCAGACGTGGCTCCTTGGGTGTTGCTGTGTCTGTGATGGGTCATGTGGGGTGTGACTCTGTGGTTCATGTCCGTGTGCACATTGTTCACATGGTTGTGGCAGGGAGCAGTGCTGCGTGTTCCTCTGCTACTTGACATGTCCCATGTGTTAGTCGTAATTCAGTCCTCATGCCTCCAGTCACCCCACCCTGTCCAGTTTCCCACCTGCAGGTTGTTTTTGAGCGTGCACTGGACTGGATGCAACATGGTTATGGGCGGGGGGTGCTCCATGTTGCAGGTCTGTGGGGGTGGGGGCGGTGTTATGGGTCGTGGTGATGGCTGGACACCCACTGACACCGTTTGTCCTGGGGCGGGATGTCTACCTGTCGGCTGCCGGTGTGCACTGCAGTGGCTGCTACGTGGGTGTGGGGTGTGGGCTGTGCTCCTCCTTGCTGTGCTGTGGGACTAGGGGCCTGGTGTGTGTTGTACTTCAGATGTCCCCCCTCCCACCCACTGCGCTTTGTGTTGCTGCTACTTACCTGTTACTTGTCGGTTGGTGCAGCTACGGCTGCCACATGGGTGTGGGGGGTGCTCCGCCTTGCTGTGCTGTAGGACTAGGGGCCTGGTGGGTGTTGTACTTCAGCTGTCCCCCTCCCACCCACTGCCTCTGTGTTGCGGCTACTTACCTGTTACTTGTCGGTTGGTGCAGCTACGGCTGCCACATGGGTGTGGGGGTGCTCGTTGTGGCGCTTCTGGAGTACTAGGGGACCTGTTGGTAGTTACGTGGCTGGCTGGGTGTACACATGCCCCCATGGTTTTGTTAGTTGATATGTTTGGGCTGTGTGTGTGGTGGTGCCTGTTGCATGTGTGAGTAATGTGTTGTGTATTGTGTACTGGACATGGGGGTGTTTGTCCCTCGGAGCTATGGCATGGTGGTAGTGCATGTGAGTACATAGCGGTGTGCTGGTATACATTTGTTTGTACTTACCAGCCTCCACTCCCCCTGGTAATCCGGTGAGGATCTCCGGATGGATGATGACTCGCACCTTCTCCTCCCACGCTTTGAAGGTCTTGTAATGCGCGGGATTCCCTCCGCCAGTCGTGGCAGCCAGCTCTCGGTTTTTGCTCTCCTTCTTCTTGACCAGGCTTTTGATGTCGTTCCACCGTTTGTTTATCTCTCCTCTGTTTCTGGGTACGGTCCCGACTGCATTGACCTGGTCTACAATTCTGTTCCACATTCTGTTTCTGGTGGCTAGTGGTGTGTGCTGGACCTGGTTGCCATAGATTTGTGTGTGCACCTTGACGATCTCGTCGACCATGACCGTCAGCTCAGTGGAAGTGAACTTGGGCATTCTGTGTGATGCCATGGTGTTTGTGGTGCTGGTGCGGTGTGTGATGTGTGATGTGCAGGGGGTTTGTGGTGCCGGTGTTTGGTGGTGGTGGTGGTGGTGGTGGGTGTGATGTGTGCGTATCTGTGGTGTGCTGCTGTCCTTGCTGTGTCACTGTGTCCTCTCCTCTCCTCTCTGCTTTGCAATGTTGCAAGGGGTTGTGGTCTGTGGAGGGGCTGCTTTTGTACTTACCTGTTTGGGTGTGTCCTGATGGTCTGTTGTTTTCAGGTGTGTTGTGGCCGGTGTTCTGGGCTTTGTGGTTTATTTGTTTGTCCAGGGGTGGTGTGTTTTCGGGATGTGTACTTTGTCTGTGTATTTGTGCGTGGGTTGCTGTGTGGACTTGTTTGCCATGTTGTGTGTGTTTGTTTGAGTCCGGGGCTGTTTCTGTGCAGGGACGTGGCCGCCATGGCTTCTGCCGTGTCCATTTTCTTCAGTGTTGTTTACGCTGGCGGGCGGTGTATTTGTTGTTTTTCCGCGCTCATGTCGGTGCGATCGTAATTTCACGTGCGGTGTCTCGACCGTGAGGGCGGGCGGTTTTGTGTTGTCGTGCGTCTTTCCGTCCGTGGCGGGCGGTTTGACTCCGACTCGGGCATGGGCGGGCGGTATTTTGTGTGTTTTTACCGCCGCTGGCGGTTTTCGGTTCGAGGCATCATAATGCTGGGTCGGTATTCAGAAGGTGTAGGCGGGCGGATTTTTGCCGCTTTCATGGGTGGCGGATTTTTTTACGCCCGGTATCGTAATGGGCCTTTATATTAGGAGTTAATTTATTTAAAAAAAATAATAAAAATGTATAATTTAATTTAATAAATTAAAATATATTAAATGTGCTTTCCATTTTTTCCCTGGGATGGGATGTATGGGAAATAGGGGTTTTGGGTGGGGGAGTGTATTAATACTCATGTATTAATTGTAATACTTGAGAATGTAATGATATTTAGTTTTAGTCATATACATTTTTTTAAATAATTTGTTTCAAATTATTAAAAATTCTTTGGCACATATCCTCTAGGATGGGATGTATGGGAAGTAGGGGTTTTGGGTGGGGTGTGTTTTAATACTCAGGTAATATTTTTTTAATTTATATTAAATTTATTTTAATTTATATTGATAGAAATATATTATATTAATGTAATTTATAAAATTGTAAACTGTTTAGGCTTCTATAATTTGGGGATAGATGTATGTGAAAAATGGGTTTTGGGTGCGAAAATGTATTAATACTCAGGTATTAATATTAATACTTGAGCATTAATAGAAATTTAGATTTACTGCTAGATAATTTGAAAATTAATTTAAAAGTAATGTAATGAAAAAGTCTTTTGCATCAAAAATCAGGGAATTAAGGGGCTCATTACGATGGTGGACGGACTGCAGTCCGTCCGCCATCGTGTCAGGGAGTGGGACCGCCCGCATGCAAGGCGGCGATCCACCGGTGGTATTACGATGCCACCGCCACCGTGGCGGTTGCATCTACCATCTTTAACATTGCGGCGGGTGCTGCTAGCTGCAGCACCCGCCGCAATCTTAAAGATGCACTGTTTACATTTCCCTGCACTACGTGGCAGGCACCTCGCGGTGCCTGCCACTTAGTGCAGGGACATCCCCCCAGTGCACCCCCACGCCTCCCACCCCAGGGGGGCCCGCAATGGGTCCCCAAATACAATCCCCGCCAGCCTGTGAATGGCGGTTCCACCGCCATACACCGGCTGGCGGGGATGCAGCATTGTAATTTGGCAGACGGTGCCTGCTAGGCACCGCCACCATTTTACGAATGCTGGCCGCTCTGCCAGGCAATCGGACCGATTGCCTGTGGCAGATCCGTGATGGGCGGTCTTTGCGCCCACCACAGTCGCGGTCGGATTCCCGCCGCCATGATAATTTGGCAGGGGGGAAATCACGGTCCGATGGCAGAAGGCCCACCACCGCACGGCTGGCGGTAGCGGGCCTTCTGCCATCGTAATGAGGCCCTAAGTGTTTTGGGTGGGGGAGTGTTTTAATACTCAGGTACTTTTTTTAAATTCTAGAGTATTAATTGATATTTAGATTTACTAATAGTTAATATAAAAACAATTTTAAATAATAATATTTAAAAAGGCATTTGCACCTATACTCTGGGACGGGATGCAAGGGAAACAGGGATATTGGGTGGGTGGGGTATATTAATACTCAGGTATTAATTTTAGTACTTGAGTATTATTTATTGATTACTTTATAAGTTTTTTAATTGTTAAACTTTGAAATTAATTATAATTTTTTTTTAAGTAATTTGCAGATACATTCAGGGAGATTTTGGGTAGGGGTGATTTGATGTAAAGGAAAAAATATAATTTATAATTTTCAAAAATCAATATCTTTTAAAAGTTAATTAGGATATTTCTAAAAGTTAATAGAGCATAAATGTACAACATAAGTATGCATAAATAGACATATAAAATCTGTAAAAATTAAAATTTAATTAAAAAAAATAATATTTAATAAAACAATCAATAGACACACTAATAGTATTGTAAATATTATTATTGTAGTTATTAGAAATATAAAACAGAATAAATAAATAAGCAAAAAATGTTGTAAAAATATTTGACTAGTAGAATTATTTTTTTTAAATAAACATAGATTTTTGTATGTATTGTAACATATATTTTTTAATTTCTTTGTAGGTTTTCCAACGGTTTCCCATTGAAGTCAATGGGTGAAATTGTCAATTTTTCCTTGTTATGGAAAGAGATGACGTCGCCGCGTGTACGTAAATTTTGTCATTACGAGGTTTGTCGCGGTCCGGATCAGAAGCAAGGGAGAGCTGCGTCCAGGTAAAGCAAATTTAAAATATTAAAAATAGATTAAGGGTGGTAAAGTTTATTGTAAGGAGAGAGGAGGGAGGTGGTAAGAACTATGAAAGTTGTATTTTGATGTTATTGTGTGTTTTAACTTAAAAATCTTTTCCAAAACAGGTAGCAGTTGTAGGCCCACGTCAGGTTGATTGCTTTCGTAACACTTTTTGTTTAATAGGATTACTTTAAAAAGATTGATTATTTGTTCTATTAAACAATAGTGTTATGAAAGTAATCTTATTTGGTACATTTTTTTCTTGCGACAGGTTTTTAGTAATTTTGTAATTGCGTCGTCGCGGTTTTCCGGATAGGACAAAGGAGCATGGAGAAAGACTTTGTGGGTTGGAAAAAAACTTTTTGGGCCATTTTTAAACCATTGCTATATGGATTTTGGGACTTCTGCTGGACTTTGGTTGAGAGACGATTTCAAAGATTGATTTTTGGGTTGTGATTTTTTTCGAAACTTTATTACTTTTTCATGTTTTTTTTTAACTTGAATTCGAGCGAGAGAGGATCGCATCAATGGAATCTTGTTGCTTTTTTTGCCAAACAAAAATTCTTTTTCAGGATTTTTTTTTGGGGTGCGTTTTTTGTAGGTGTGCACCCTATAGTTTACAGCTCAATTTTTTGCTGTTAAAATATAGCTTTGCCGAACTGTGACCTTTTTGGTTAATTTAATTTGGGTCATGGATTATTTAACCGATTATGGATTATTTGCAATGGATTAAAGGGCTGCTCAAGACTCTTGGTGAAAGGCTGGATTGTACGTAAGTCCAAAAGTTGAAAAAAGAAGACAACTGAAGGTAAGAAACCCGACTTTTTTTTAATAATGTAAAAACAATTTGAAAAATGCCTATTTAATTAGGGGGATTCTTTGTCAAAACAGGCAAGTAAAGTGGTTTAGGAGTTAGTGTAGATTAGAAATGTAGGATCTGTGCAATATTATCTAGGTAGTCTGAAGCCACCATCAACGTAAATTGTTGAATTGCACCCAATAGTCTCTCGGACATTTCTTTTGTTCTTTTAGAGATTCATGGGTTCAGACTACCAGTTAATGATTGCGCAATTCTCATTTCTTGGAAACTTTGCTCCTTCTTCAAAATTTCCAAGAAATGATAGAAGTTAGGATGTGGTTTACCAATAGATTTGTTGAAGGAATTGTGCCATCCCTCTATGACATTATTTGTTTTTGCTCCTCCCTCTAAACAGGTCGAGTAGCAGTTCCACCACTTCACATGGAAACGTGGTTTCCTCCTGCGGCCTGACCTGCTTAGATGGCCAATCAATGTGTCTTCAAAGTAATTTAGAAGGGGTGCCAATTTGTCCTCGTTTGCAGTAAAGTAGTCAGATTCAGTAATAGATGTGTAGTATACACTGTCAGGAGGCACAAAGCAAAGTGCAGTTAGTTTCTTTAATTCAAATTGTAGTTTGCTGTCTGATATATAATCCTCAACTAAGGATGTTTTTTTAATTTTTCGCCAATATGCCTGTGAAAAGTGAAAAAAAAATCCTTGAATTTGGGTATCCGTGTACATTTTGGTAATTGTGTTAATCATAGGTAAATAGAAGTCAGTTAACACTTTTCTAGGACTTTTGTTCATGGTTTTAGCTTTTATCACTGATAAAAATTCAGTGTATGTTGAGGATTGTTTATCAGGGAGTAAACTGTAGACTAAGGGCACTACTGTTTGATTAATGTAGGCATGAATAGTGTATATTTGGGTGAATAGATGGGGTGTTGATTTAAACGTTCCATCCATCATCCAAATATCACTACTCTCCAACTTAACAAGATTATGGGGTGTGCTAAAGATTAGAATTCTTTTAAGAGGGTTTTTGTTGTCATGCAAAAGAAAGGGTTCATCAGTAACGGTTATAGAAAGTTCAGGTGGAATGTTAATGTCAGAAAAGGTTTGGGGTGTTACATGTAGGGGGTTACTTGCCTGTTTTTTATGCTGAATAATTCTGCGTAGGTTGGGGGTTGTGGGCATACAACTTGCTACAGGGGTTGGCATGTTTTGAGACACCTCCCTCAAAACTGACCCACAGGGTTCATTGGAGGTGGATGCCAGGGCTTTAATTTCATTTATATTCTCTCTTACTTCTATCTCCATTGCAGAGGCAGAGTGGTTATGCTTAGTGGTTCTTTCAACAGTGTCACCAAGAGTAACCGCTCTGCCTGTGCAATAGGATGAGTAATATTGCACACACCTCCAATGACACCTGTGCTCAGTTAATCTCTCCTTACAATAAACGTACCCACTGTGACTTAACAGTCTATTCCCACAGCTTGATTGTATATATTTGGCTTCTTTTCTTGCTGCCATTCTCTATAGAAAGAAGAAAAAGAGAAAAGGATTGTTTTAGTGATTTTAAGTGTGGTTGTTTTAAAAACGAATTTGCCTGTAAGTGACAAGTTAGTACACATTGTTTATTTTACAGCTTTAACTTTTTGGAAAATTGTACCAGGTTTTAATTGCATTGTTTTGATAATGTTTAGTTGGAATTGTTTCCTGCTTTTGTTTCTTTGATGGAAAAAATGGTTAATTTTGGTTAGATTTTACAGAATGGTAAAGGTTTTTCTGTTGTCTTGCTGAAAAGGCCTGGTGTATTTGCTGGTTTACTTGGGATTTTTGTTGCAGTTCTTCACTGTGATTTGTTTGGTGGTTTGGATTCTTTGGTTCTGTAAAAAGTAGAGAAATGTTTATAGTATGTTATTTGTTTTTTTTTTGTTTTACAATTAGCCTGCAAAGAAATTGATTAGTGCTTTTGACGTTGAAAAAAAGTCATTTTGCTGTTGTTTATGAGGCTGACATTTTTACTGCAATGATACTTTTTAAAATAAATTGATTCTGTACTTGAAATCTGCAAAAAAAAGCATAATGTTGTCTTTGAATATTTTTACCTTGTATACTTTGGCTTCTCCAGTGGTGATGGGCTTTTGAATTTACTTTGATTGAGGAATGTGTTCCTCTATTCTTGCTGGTTTTTATGGTTTAATCTGTTGAGAAATTAAAATAAAATAAAAATGTTTGACTGTATGCTTGACAAATAACTGGAACGAAAATAGGAAAGTTACTGTTAAAAATTTAGGGGGTCATTACGATGGCGGTCGGATGGCCACCGCCCGGGCGGCGGTGGGACCGCCGTGCCGGCGGTGGACATCCGCCCGCAACCGCGAGCCAGAAAACCGCCAGTCAAATTAGGATGGCGGTGGAGACCGCGGCGGTGGGAAATTCCGTCCGCCGTTTTTCCGCCGGTTGCCTTCCGCACTCCCGCCTGGTGGGCGGATCAGGACCGGGATAATGTCGGCGGTGCAGAGCAGGCTCCGCCGGCAGGATTATGATGCCGGCGGTAGCCAGCCTTTCCCATTGGAAGGCAAGCGGTGATTGTCTACCGGGGGCCCGTTGCGGCTCCCCAATGTTTTGGGGGGGGTGGGTGCACTGGGGGGTACCCCCCTACATTTCCCTTTACCAGGTGGCAGGCACTGTGCAGTGCCTGCCACGCAGTGCAGGGACATGCAGGACATGCTCCTTTTGGCATCGCGGCGGTGCAGCGGGCAACAGCTACCGCCGCAATGTTGGTGCCTGCGATCCGACCACCGTGGGCGGATTTCTACCGCGGGCATCGTAATCCGACCAGCGGTTTTCCCGCGGTCCATGTGGGCGGTCTTTTCCCGCTACCATGGCGGTCGGGGAGGTTTTCCGACCGCCATCGTAATGGGCCACTTAGTTTTTTTACATTAAGTAGAATCAATTTTCTCCCAACACCATCCCCTGAGGCAAGCACAGGTCGGAGTAGGAATAGTAAATGTACCCCCCACCACCATCAAGCACTTTCCCTGAGGCAAGCACAGGTCGGAGTAGGAATAGTAAATTTGCCCCCACCACCATCCAACAATTTCCCTGAGGCCAGCACAGGTCGGAGTAGGTATAGTTAATTTGCCCCCACCACCATTCAGCACTTTCCCTGAGGCAAGCACCTGTCAGAGTAGGAATAGTAAATTTACCCACACCACCATCCAACAATTTCCCTGAGGCCAGCACAGGTCGGAGTAGGTATTTGCCCCCACCACCATCCAGCACTTTCCCTGAGGCAAGCACCTGTTGGAGTAGGAATAGTAAATTTGCTCCCACCACCATCCAGCACTTTACGTGAGGCAAGCTCCTGTCGGAGTAGGAATAGTAAATTTGCCCCACCACCATCCAGCACTTTCCCTGAGGCAAGCACCTGTCGGAGTAGGAATAGTAAATTTGCCCCCACCACTATCCAGCAATTTCCCTGAGGCAAGCTCCTGTCGGAGTAGGAATAGTAAATTTGCCCCCACCATTATCCAACTCTTTCCCTCAGCCTGTTTCCTGAGTTAAAAACATGAAGTAGTTAAATTAGTAACATTTTACATATAATTCTGATCTTTGTCTGCTAATGTTTTATTTCTGGGATCAATATATATATTTTTTTTTCGTTCAGATTATTGTTAACAGTTTACTTATATTTGAATCTGTAAAGGTTTGTTTCTTCCTGCTTGGTATTTGGTATTGATTTATGTCCAAAATCTGTTAATTTCAAAAGTAAAATGTAATTTAATTTTTTATCTACCTTATGGATTTTTTTTAAATTTACGTACATTTTTTTCATTTAATCACTTACTTTTTAATGTTAAGATAATTTGTCGAATATCTGCTTTAGATTGCTGGCTAATATTATATTGTGAGTATTTGTGATTTATGTGCTAATATTTTGATGCTGTTTTATTGTAAACGTACACTTACTTCGGTCTGTAGATGGCAGTGCTCAATTTGACAAACGGCAATATTCTCCTGCTACTCCTTCTGTGTGTGGTCACCTCGTAAGTCAGTTTACCACTGAGCACAAAATGGTGGTCGGCTTCTTTTATACATTTTTTTAGGGTAAACAACAATTTAACAGAAAATATGTATTGGAAACAGTATTTTCGTGTGATTCACAACCTGAGTGTGCAGGTCTGCCAGAATACCTTAGAGTGGTCTAACTCCCCATTTACCTGCGGGCATGTGTCATCTGGCAGCCAGCCTTGGTGTAGAACAAGTTGCCATCCTCTTCAGGATGGTGTTGGAATTGAGCTGGGCTAGATCAGGCATGGGGAGACCTTTGCCAATCCATTGAGATGCTCCTCTGTCTAAAGAGAGGCATAGTGTTGTTTGTACAAAAAACTGGACCCATACGTTTCGCGCCTGAGTCCTGGTCCTGTTGTCATTGTTGATTCTATCCACCCAGAGCTGTCGCCGAACGGGCAACAAACATCATTTTGTGCAGTGTACTAAGCCCCTGTACAAAATTTTCTAAGGCCAGATAATATGCCCACAAAGAAATGTAATTATAAGCAAACCATTTCTAAGTATATTACCTCATTAGGCTGCACAAGCAAATGTGTGTTAAAAGTCATTGTCTAGAAAGATGTCAACTTTAAACTTGAGCATGTAAAATGGAAGTGTTTGTACCCAGGGCCTATGTAACCTTACAACAGCGCAACGCAACCCGCAGCACCCCTCGCAGCACCTCATGGGAACCGATGCAGGCAACGCAACTCGCTTCGTAGCCCTCATATCGCCTCATCGGACGCAACACCCCACATCAAGGATATAAGGTACAATTCTCAGCAGGCCTAAACAGATCTCTGTATCTGGCCTGCGCTCCATCGCGGACGCCTGAAATTGTGATTTTTTCTCGAGCCGCAAGACCAGATAACTATAGTTGGCGCTTTGTGCTTTTAAGCACTATTTTGACCTACATCTTTAATATTGCATATCACTGGTCCTACTGCTTAGATTTTTGTCATTTTGGTGTTAGAATTTTCGTTTTCATATTTCATCCATTTTTCAAAATTAGTTTAGGATTTTTCTTGCCTTTGATTTACACTATATTATTGTTTGTGTGCAGCATAAATACTTTACACATTGCCTCTAAGTTAAGACTGACTGCTTTTGTGCCAAGCTACCAGAGGGGTGAGCCCAAGTTAATTTAGTGACTTTTGTGGTTCACACTGATGGGGATTGTGGCCATTGATTGAGACAGGCTCCCACCCTCCCCAAACAATGACCCACTTTCCCACACATACTCATCATTGTTAATGGCTCCCTCACACAAGGCATCTTCCCAGAAGCTTTCAAGATGGGCTAGATCCTCCCACTCTAAAGAACCCTACATTCAACCCTAATGTCCTCACCAACTTTGGGACCATCATTCACTTACCCGTTTACCAGTAAGATTGATTGAAATGGTAGTCTACACTCAATTCACATCAATGCTAACCATCTTTTCCATGACTGCCAATCTTCCTTGACATCATGCTGCAGCATAGAGACTACTACATTGCACATGGTTGATCACAGATGAAGATGACCCATGTCTCCTGATATTGCTGGACCTCTCAGCAGTCTCTGACCCAGTACCATCCAACTATCAATCACACACTGGATCTTCTCCTACCTTTTGAATCAACATGAGTTTGTTCACATGGGCAGCTCCATGTCCCAAAACATCCCTTTCATCCATGGAGTCCCCTATGGTTCTATATTGTCTCCTGTCTTCTTCAAGTTCTACATGGGGCCCCTGGGTGCTCTACTTACTGATAACATCATGACAATTCACCAAAATACTGATGATACACACCTCTACCTTAAAGTCTCTTCTGCTCCAGATAGCCAATGCCTCAAACACTGCTGCACCATATCCATACCTGAATGCCCAGCACCTACCTGAAGCCCAACGCAACCCAGACAGAATTCCAAATGCAAGAAATAATATAAACTGCGTCAATTACATGAACCATGACAGCTTCAAACTCCAACTTTCACTGAATACCAACTCACTTGGATTCACCTTGGACACCATCCTCACCTTCAAAGAACACTTTGACGAAAAAACAAAGAGTCCTGGTACCAGCTCTCTCTTCTACAGAAAGTAAAACTGTTTCTTTCAGAGAGTCACTTCAGAATTGCTATTCAACTGTCGTTCTTTTGCATCTGGATAGTGGTAATCCCATACTCTATTCCACACCATTCCTGGTGCATTTGTGTCATGTGTCCATATTGAATTTTTTTCTCCTGCTCTGACCCTGCACCAATGCATAGATCTCAATTCATTCCTTCATTAATCTTGAATCTAGTGAGATGCACGCCTGCCACTCCCTTGACCTCATCTCTATTTGAACTTTTTGTGCTGGGAAATTTGTGACAATCAAATGCCCTCATAATTTCCCAAACAATTCCTGACAGTGTGGTTTATCTCTTTAAACCCTCTTCCCTGTTGTCCCTCTCTCTTGCTTCCCCCTCTCTCTTCCCCCCTTTCTCTCACTTCTCCTGCTTCCTTCTCTAAAATCTATCCTTTACCTTCTGCATCCAAATACATATGCAGGGGATATTTTCACATAATATGAATACAAATAGAAAGGACTGTGCCCTCTTTGCACTTTTACTAATAGGAAGTTGGACGTTTTAGAGCCGATTAAAGAGGGTGTGTAAGAGCATTAAAAAGTACCCTTGTATTACTACTTAACACACTCAAAATTGCCTTTGAGAGTCAGCTTCTGTGTATTTTCGAGTTAAGTGTATGTGCTTTGGTGAACATCACAGGTGAACATCTGTGCTCTGCGCCAGCACATTAGTTCATGTCATGGTCTATGATACCATTCATGAAGTAGAGTGTAGCGCTCCTGGGTGACCGAGGCCAACATTTGAGATCCGCCATGGATGTTTGTCAGACTATCACTGACAAAAATATAATCTGACATAAATATTGTGTTCTAAATATCGTTTACAAAAATACCACTGTATTGTGTGCAGATTTTGTTTATTATCATAATTAACTAAAATGGGTCTATATATTTTTTAATGACATTCAGGAGTAAATATTCTTGTCACACAAAATGTAGTCCACAATATGGCACCATAGCTCCATCAGTAGTATCACAATGTATTTATCAGAGGTAAATTGACAAATAGGTTCAACTAAATTCCTAGTTTGGCCGTATATAAATGTGGGGGATGTTATGGTGAGACTTGAAACCACAGCTGCAGTCTCAATCATCCTTCCACTCTGTCATACATCTTTTCATAAGTTTGGTGAAAGGCAGAGCAAGTAGATACCATACTACTCATTAGAAAACAAATATAATAATATGCAAGAAGGAGTGGAAGGCGGAGGCAATCTGTCCTGAAGCAGGGGAGGTATGGAGGTGGGGAGAAGGAAAAGGAGAATCCAGCCTCCCTCTCGTACATGATGTATAACTGTTAATTGTCACTTCTCTGGGATTGTCCTGGGTTGGCAGTTTAGCAAGCATATGATCTCGCTTTTAGGGGTTTATTCACAAGAACGTGTGCTAAACATCTCCAAAAAATGTTAACACAACTTTACACATCGCAGCCTATCGCGTGAAAATAACCCCTTGTCAACCAGGAATTCACAACACGGCGGTACCATGCGATAGTCCGCCGAAAACGCGGCCAATGTCCACGATACAACCACCTCGACGGAGATAAAAACACAATCCACAACCCAAAATCGTGCGAAGAGCCCATTCGCGATGAGGAAAGCTGCGAAAAGCACCTCCAGGCCCGCGACACACCCACGGCAGGCGGGAATAAGCACAACAAAAGCAGGAAAAAATAGACAAACCAAACAGAAAATAACAGCCAAGAACAATGGAGGCAACCTGAGTCAGTATACAACCCCACAAGCCCCATTGGCAACAAAACATTGTACATGGCAGGCCATCATGGACAAGGTCAATGTAGCCGGAGAGCGGAGGAGGACAAGGGAAGAAAACCCGAACAGCCGGAATGATGCAAAACGCACAAACAAGCAGAAATACGCCAACAACAAGAAGGCATCAATGCACACCCGAGGTGGGAGTCCAGCGCTACACCAGGAGATGGATGACATGGAGGAAATGGTGTCCACCACATCAGTCTGGAGATGGTGGCAGGAGTCGGGGATCGGAAACTGCCCAAAACAACAGACACCCCAGCAACAGGGAGAGGAATGACCAGGGACTGGGGGGACGGGGGGGAGATGGGCACAATGGCACACATGCACAATTAAGCACAGCACAACTGCAGACAAACCATGCTCAAGAGTAACAACACCAACCAAGAGCACAAGTCACACAACCCGGCAATATCACACCACTGAACAAGCAAAGAAGTGAAAACCACACTGCCTGAAAGGGTGAAGGGGGAGCCAAAGCAGAGCTGAAGGGACATCTCACACACAATGCAGCACACACACATAGGAAGCAGAGCACCCCAACATCCAACACAATGAGGTACGACCAGCAACATTTGCATAACCTAACACAGGACACAAGTGCACCCGCCTGTGGCCGCTAAATGGCCATACGCATCTGGCAAAGCACGAAACAGGGACATGACAATGCACAAGTACAAACCCACAGCCCTGATGGGCTAGCAATGCACGTATGGCAGGGATCCAGAGAGTCCGTGACACACACATTGGATACAAATCAAGACACAACACAGTTGGAGACAAGTGAAACTGCGGAAACTTTATCAACAAGTGCGTGTCAGTACGGCCAAGAGAAGTGCCACGAAATGCAGACCAATGCAGCCGCATATCTGAATGAGGAACTTAGGAAAGCACCCATGTCAACCCCGGGAGAGTCCATCACCAATACAAGTCATTGCCAACCCGCGTTGGTTGTCCGCGCATGGATCAGGAGTCCAGGCCAATGCAGCCATGTCCACTGTCCTCTTGGGACATGTGACCAGATTCCCAACATGCAACCAGGCGTCGGGACACGTACAATGGGTCACATCCAGTTGTGGCTGCAGGTACCTTGTCACTCGTCCATGAACACCAGTGCAGCAGCATAGGCCAACATCTCCAATGAGAGATCGCTGTCCACCACATCTGACATGTCGTCGACGTAATCCATCAGCTGACCCGGACAGATGTGCTGACTCCAACCCCTGGCCCCAATGTGCACCAAAGCCCAATCGGGTAGCGGCTCAATGTGCTCACGGCACATGACGACTCGTGCGATCTCCCAGCATGCATACCAAACATCCATGCATGCCATAAACGGGCATCATGGTGAAACTCCTGGTCGTGTGCCAACAGGGGGCGCACACACCCGTCAAAATCCAGGTCAGCTACAGTCACATTGGAGAGGCAGACATCCATGGTCCACTCTAATATGCACGAGCGACAATGCAACACAGGCTGAATGCAGGTGACGTTCGCAAGGTGGAAGCTCAGCCGGTAACTGATCCGCAGCACTGCCAATGGCAGTGCCCCCAGTACATGCAGCAGACGTGCACGGTACAGGTCCACGTGACTGGAGTCGAGCATGTGTCCGGGATGGTCTGCCATTGCGTCAGTGGCTCTGCTTGAAACAGCACTGGCTTGCCCTGCGCCAGTCCTGTGGATGAAATGGCACAGCTCGGAGTAATGAGCAGTGTCTGTGTGCAACGGGTGCAGGCCTGGGGTGGGGTGGGAGTACGTGTGAAGGCCATCTCATGCACGCTAACTACGACCAAGGACTTCTGCGTGTGGGATGTGTACATGTTGGTCTCACGTTGGGCAGTGCTTAGTGTGGGAGTCGCAAGTAAATGCTATCGTATCTGTTAGGGGGTGCTGGCCACATGCAAGTCCCAGCTCGGAGCTGCAGATGTGCCACCGCCTGATAGTACAGACAAAGGAGCCTTCATCCCTACAGTAACTTCACCATCTGCATGCATTCAGGAGACGTACAGAGGCCTGCCGTGGGTGTGGTGGGATGTCTGCGACCCTGGGAATCATGGATGATATGCCCAGCACGTGGCACATGTGCGGCCTCACTGTGTGTTACGTTGCCTCACAGCTGCTCCACCCTCCCACGAGCCCCCACACTTGTGTGCCCTGCGCGGTTGTATCACGTGCACTCCTACGGCACACCATTGTAATGCCTGTCCGAGCATGTCCAGCGGCATGCCACCAACACCGTGACGCTGGCCTTTGAAGGTGTGCGGCCAAGTGAGTGTAGGCCAATGGTCCGGACAGGGCGGACACAAGTGTACAGTCCATGGCTGGCTGTGATCACGCTGCGAATGAGGCTAGGCAACTGACTCATGCAGCTGCAGGACTGATACACATAACACTTGGCATGCATGTGCCAAGACCCCGGGCAGTCTTGGGCTCCTACATTTCCCCGTCCATGCGGGCCCGCCCTCCTGGTGCATGCTACATTGCAACATCGTCTACTGTGGCCCTGGTGGCGACAACACCCCAACACAGAGACACACCTACCGCACATCCTGCCCAAGTCCAGGTCCGAGCCACGCCCTGCTTCCCCTGCCGATTCAGCACACCCCTGTTCTGAACTGACGTACGCCGGACCAGCACACACCGCTTGTGCATGCAGGGGGGCCGTGTGAAGCTACATGTCCAAGGTCACTGCCAACGCTGAGGTGACATGGTATCGTCCGCTGAGGATAGCACACTGTGATGTTGCAGTGCTGTGCCCATCATGCTGACACAATGACCACACGGACACACTTGCTCAGATGGTGTGAATGGCTACGGGCACGTGTGCCCGGCCACATTTATTAGCAGGCCCACATATCGAGTGACACCTGTGTTGGATGTGTGTGGGGTGTGTGCACACCAGCCGGCAAGGGCTGCCTGGTGCAGTCAGAAATCGACAACAGTGTACATCGTAAAGGACACAACCATTCAACCATAAAGGCCCCATGACTTGTGCTGCACAGAGTTAGTGGCCCCGGATGCACAGCGTCCTGCACGGGCCTACCGCCACGGGCCGCTGACTTGCGGGGCACTGGGGCAGGGTCACGAGTGCAGAGCAGGTTTCCGTAGATGACAAAGGGGCTTGTCGTGGAGTGTCTCGGTGGACAGTGGAAGGTGTGCCCCCAGGGCATGATGCAGAGGGCAGAACCACGCTGAAACAGTCACTATGGTGGAGATGAATGGACCAGACAAATGTCGGACACCAAGTCCGGTCCAGCCAGATGAAGATGCAGAAAAACACCAGGCCATGGACTCAGACGCCACCAAGGTCCAACCAGATAGTGCCCATGACTCATTGCGCACAGAGTTAGTGGCACCAGTGCTGTTAGGGGATGCCGCCTGCGATGAGGCGTGTCCAATGGTGTGGACTCCTCCACATCTTACCCAGTTCCACATGTGTGACCTACTGGACCGCAGTGTTGGCCTGAGGCAGCGGTCAGCACTGGCCATTCACCGAGTGTCGCCGGCTTAGGTTGGATGGTCCCACCGGCCTGCGTAGTTCAGGTTCAGTGGCACCATGGGACGCAGACTTGCGGTGAACAGGGTTGATGGCACCAGGTCAGTTGTTGATAGTGTTCGATCACCTCCGTGACTCTGATCCGGCTTTCCTCCAGACTGAGCCGCATCTTCCTCTTACTCCTCTCCTTGCGTTCACTGGTGTGGACTCTGCCATTCATGATTGGTGACTAAGTGCTGGATGTGGGACCTACTGGTCCTCAGGGTAGGCCTGAGCCCTCATCCACGTGTCGCCGGCTTGCGTTGAACAGGGTTAGTGGCACCACGTGTCGCCGGCTGGCGTTGAACAGGGTTAGTGGCACCACGGGTCACTGGCTGGCGTTGAACAGGGTTAGTGGCACCACTTGTCGCCAGCTGGCGTTGAACAGGGTTAGTGGCATCACGTGTCGCCGGCTGGCGTTGAACAGGGTTAGTGGCACCACATGTCGCCGGCTTGCGATATGGAATTATGCCTCACTGATCGAAGGGTGTCTGGTGCTGTGGCCGCTGCCACGGACTTGGGGTCACTGCCAGTCAAGACTCAGGACACAGTTCCACATGTTGGACCTACTGGGCCCAAGAGGACGCAGGTGGAGTATGTAAATGGAAAAGGAGTAATGTGGGCCAGCGTCGGTGGGCCAGCGATGGTCTGCGGAGGCTGCAGAGGTCGCGGGACTGGTGCTTGGAGCTTGCACCGGTACGTGGTGGGCCCTCATCAACACACGCCGGTGTAGGCAGGTGAGCAGAGCCTCGTTGGTGCGCTGTGGCCGGCTTGATGGGTCGGGGGACCAGCGGCCCGGGGTGCAGCAGGCGCACAGGGACGCAGGCCCCGACGTGCTCGGCGCAGGACTCGTGGCGGGCCGAGAGCCGCCGCACTGGCAGACGTGTTGTCCATTCCGAATGTGAACCACGCCCAGTGCGACGGGGTTTTTGTTCACACCCCTACGCAGGCCTGGCATACGCAGGTCCAACCCACTACGCACGCGCATGCAGGGGGGGACGTAACGTGCGACATTTCCGCGTTCTGCCCCACAGCCTGTGGGGACATGGTAGCGTCCACTGGCCACTACACTCCATGCACCAGCAGTTAATCTCCACATGGCCATTTCCGTGGTTTGCACTCTGTGGTCTGTCCGGCACCTCCACGCCACACCTGGCATTGGGTGGGTTCACATTCCTTGATCACTTGCCGCTCTCGCACATGCCTGCTCCATGCCTCTCCTCGCATCCTGCTATTGTGTGTCTGTGGTGCCATGCCGTGGCTGGGTTGTGGGAATGGCAAGGCCAGCTTCACAATGAAGTCGTGTTGTCGTTTCTGGTCGGTTGGCATGTTGTGTGTCATGTTGAATGTAGTTGTGCTGCGTGCCCATTGCCAGTGTCGTGAGTTGCATGACTGTGGGCTGGAGGTGTGTGGTGTGTTCATTTTGGTCTTACCAACGGGCACTGCATTTCCATGGGTGCCATCCTGGGAGCGCTGGGTGATGCTGGACTGTCCGGAGATGTGAGAATCATGCACTCTGCCTGGGGAGTTGGCCACGACATTGTTGAGGAGTCCTGGGCGGTCCAATGTTGCCTGCACATTCATGATATGCGTGTGCTTTCTGTTGTGGTAGTTGTGTGCAGTGTCGGCAGGGGGCACGAGGGGTACATGTGTGCAGTTGATTGGCCCTGACACGTGAGGGAATCCAGCTATGGCGTAGGGGCCTTGCTTGGTCTCCAGCAGCTCCTGTGCAGTGTGGGTGAAGTGGAGGTGCTGGGGTACCAGGCTGTTGTTGGCATCCAGGACAGGTGTGATGACCTTGTATGGGGCTGGCTGTGTGACTCCTCCGACTCTGGCAGTTGTGGGTTGGATGGTACCAGAGGCCTACATGTGCTGCGCAGCCGGCTGCTTTGTCTGCGGAGGGATGTTGGTAGTCCGCTGGGTTGGCACCGTCAGCAGGTGGGGGATGTGGGTCAGGATGCGGGGTATGGTTGTCCTTTGGGCCTGTAGTGGGCAATGTCCTCCTCTGGCGTTGGGTCTGGGTGGCAGGTGCGTTTCAGGTGGGTCCGCTGTCTTTGTGTACGCTGCCTCTGTGGTGTTCCCGGGGGGGGGGTCCTGGGGGTGGTGTGGCGGGCCTGGGGTGGGTGGGGGTGGGTGTTGTGTCCCTCATGGGTCTCGGAGCTGCATGGTCGTTGTCTCCATGGCATCTGTGGGTCTTCGGGTGTGGCTCTTGGCTGGGCTCCCTTTCATGCTGCAGGTAGTCGTCCTGCTTAACACCAGCAAAAGGCAGGTGTTAAATCACTGGTGCTACCGCGGCTTATCGCCTGTTTTTGGTTTGCTTCGCAGATCTGGCAGTTCGTTGTGAAAGTGGTGTTGTGGTTTTTTCTTGTGTTTTTGCATGGGAACGCCTACTCTGCATCTCATTAGGGTTAGTTGGTGGTGTCCACCGTGGTGTTAAATTTTGGGTCAGTTGTCGCGGGAATACTGGCGATGTCTGCAGTTTGCACCCGCTTGTGAATGGGGTGTTAAATCTATCTCCACTTTTGATGGGTTAAGGTGGGGATAAATCGGCGGTAGGTCCTTGTGAATATCCCCCTTAGAGTAATGTGAAGATTAGCACCAGAATGATGCCCAACTTCACACGAAAATGAATCGCCACTTTCATCAGCTTTTCAATGTGTGAAAATGTGTTTTTATATTAAAAAATAAGGAACAAAGGTGTCAAGAAGAATGGTTGTGATCTCACCAGTGGCATAATGTAAAATGATGCCCCGCCTTGCATAATTTGAAGAGGGGACCCTGAGTCTTCCATATTTCACAGAAAACCCTTGGCCTTGTGAAGAATGGGGCCAAGGATGAAAGGTTTGGGTCCCCTGTATGGTTGAGGGCCTCCTCTGTGCCGCAGGGCCTGCAGGGGCCTTTGTTACGCCCTTGAATCTCACTACCCAGCAGCCATTTGCCTCTTGCAGATCTAGGCACATTCCACTCTCATCTGCCAAAGTCCACTGGCCAGAGGTCCTGGGGAAAATCAATGGTGTGATGTGCCCTCTGTGAGATGAATACACTGTTTCCCCTCTACCACTGAAGGTTAATAGCACCCCTGAATACAACGGGAAAAAATGTCTTGCAACCAGGGCACAAGTCCTAAAAAAAGAAGTGGGGGGACGCTGACGTCACGACAGGAAGTGACGTCACGAAAGGTGGCTTAGACCATCAGAGTCATTGCCTCCCCTCGCTCACCCCTTAGATGCGATTGCATCAGAGAAGCCAGCGCGTGAGCAGCGTTCTGAATGAGCTCCGATCTCGCCCCAGAGAGGCCAAAGAGTGAATGTGTGGCTCCATTTGCTCCAGTTATCGAGCTCCCGGTAAAATAAGTGGGGGGACGCCGTCCACCCGCGTGGTACCCTGACTCGAGCCCTGCTTGCAACTTAAAGTTCCTTCCATCTTGGGCAGCATATCCGGGTAAAAAGAATACGGTTGAGTTGAAGGTAAAAGTCTCCTTGGATAACACCTACCCATGTCTTGTGATTTTTTTTCCCACTTCGTTTCTTGTTTATGCTTGTGGGCTGGGAATTAGAAGCAGTGATAATCATGTATTGCTATACTTGAGTGGCTGTTGGACAGTTCATTTTATTCGTTCATGAAGTGGGAGGGCGTTCCAGATCGACCCATCCTGTTTAGCTAATAGGGTGCTATGTTTTTTTTTTTTTACGTTAACCTTCATGGCTTGCAAGTGTGAAATCACTCTGCAGTGGATTTAGATGACGCAGTGGTCTAGTGCCTCCGCTATTTTTTAGCCTCTGTTGCATACTATCTTTATGTGACTTTATGTGCGATTGAAGCATGTATTTATATTCAATTTTAAGACTTTTTCCCCTCTAGTAAATACCAAGCGCGCGCGCGCGCGCACACACGAGCGAGAGAGAGAGAGAGAGCCCAGCCGGTTAGAAAAACATCCTGAATGAGAGGAAGATACTGGTCCATTTCCTACACTCTGGTGTTTTGAGTACTGTTTAAACAAAAGATTTACCAATTATATGCAGTCCAGATCCAAGAGTAACCGTGGGCAAATGTGAGTTATTAACATATAAAAAACCGGACTGTGATAGTATGTGCACTGTATTTTACTCCGTAAATAAGTCAATGTCAATATGTTTTTGTCATTAAAGTCCGCAAATCTGCGAGATACAGAAATAGCAGCAAGTTTGATATTTGAATTTTAAATCTAATTGGGACCAACTGGCCTCATTGTGTCTTATAAACAAAGCAATATATATTCAGAGAAAAGCATAAAGTTGAACAGATGGCCTGCCTTAAAAAGGTCAGAGAAGGAGTTTTTCTTACACAATAAATCTACAGTATGCATTTCCAGGCCAGTGCCCAGGGCTGTTTTCTTAAGATATGACATAGAACTGGATTTACCTCTGTGTGTATCCAGAACTGGTACAGAAGGTTGAACTGAATATGAACAGCAAACACAGATGGAGGAATAAACAGAGCCAGCGGCCAATAGAAAACCTGTCAAAAGAAAACATTAACAATTTACATTTTCTTTACTTCTTTATTTTTTCAGTAATTATTGCAAGCACTTAACAATGAAAGAAAGACTTCGGGAAGCAGTGATTAATGACAGAATAACAGACTTGCGTGGTAAAATCCCCAAAAAAGAACTCAACTCAGAATAGAGACAAATAGGCATGCTTACAGTTATAAAACTGAATTTGAACTGACTCTGAACACTGCTTTACAACAACACACATGGCTCGGTCTATTTCCACAAATGCTTATTATATGCTTAAAAAACACTCTAAAGGTTTGGACGGTTTCATATTGTATTAGACGGCAGATAAAGTGACTTTTGGACGACATCAACACACTAAGAAAAAAGTCACAAGTTTCTTTTCAACAGATGCATTTGTAATTTTTGAAAAATATTATAGTTAAAATATCGGTTTACAGTTTCGTATTGCCACATCTTCCATTCTTGGCCTGATCAAGTTGCCGTTTTCTGACAATTAACCACAAATACTCTAACAGAAGACCCCCTGCGGCACACTGCTCTTTTTTTGTATCACGAAATATTTCATTATCTCCTGGTCAGTAATGGCCCCATATTTAGAAAAAAACAACAAAAAAACAGACACATACTTATACCAAAAACGGTTCATTTCCATCAGTGTGAACCCTCTGGGGCTAATTCAAAAAGTCATCTATGGGTAGGTGAAAGAGTACTCCTGTAGTAAGTACTGTTTTACTTACTCTTACATGCCTTTGTGAATCAGGCCCAAAATATCTAAAATAGGAATAAATGTGAATATTACGTTAGTTTTGACATAAAATTACTAAAAGGGAAAGGAATGTCCTTGTCTACACTTCTTCTGGGGCCAATTCACAAAAGCAAGTAAGAATACGTAGAAGACTACACTAGTGGTCCTTCTTCCAGTACTCATAAATTACTTTGTGAATCAGCACCTAAGTGTTTGATTTCTAAAGCTATGTGCATGTGTAAGTCTAGCTTACATGCATATAATTGGACGTGTTGGCAAATCCATTTAGAACATGTAAAGTAGTTCTCCTGTAGTAGTCTATTCATACTCTTACATGCCTTTGTGAATATGCCCCAAAACTACCAAAAAGGAAAAGAATGGGAACATTAAAGGAACAGTCATATGCAATTAATATAAATAGCAACAACTGTGTCCTCTATGCACTTTCACTAGTAGCGCGTTGGACACGTTGGGCCGAATAACAAAACCTTGTAAGCGTATGTAAGAATAAGAGGTTTTGTGAATCGGTCACATTACTGTTTTATGAGTGCTGATGCGATTCTCTTTCCCCAACCATGGCCTCACTCAATTCTTGCATATAAAGAAATAAGAGGAGTGGGTCTTAAGGACTACGAAACACAGGTTATTGCCCAATAAAGTGGAATGTATTATTAGTGTGATAGTGAACAGTCTCAAGATATACAGATTAGGCCCACTTTCTTGTAGGAATAAAGTGTTTTTTAGGATCCAGGTGTCTATCATACCAAATGCTCAATAAAATACTTACAATCATCTCTAGAACATAAGTGATTGATAAACCTGAGATCACAACAACAAAAAAAGATGATGATCGGAATGCTGAACATTGTCAAACATTTACCCCCAGTCACAGATCTGGGTTAAATCCATTGTTTTTTTGTTCACACCACCACCCAGGTTGGACCCAGCCATATGCAAATCAGTCTTGACCATGCTTCCCATGGGAACAGTCCAGCCTGAACTGCCAGGCCAGGTCCTCCCTGGACTGGAAAACAAGTATCCTGGGACCGGTTTCGGAGTATCACCTCTCAGCCAGGCTAGCTTGAATCCAGGGGCATAGCGAACACAGAACCCATGTCTGGGCATACCCTTGCCAATTAGGGCGACTATAGCAACACAAAAAGATGAAGGATGGAATGTGAACATTGTCAAACATTCACCCCCAGTCACAAATCTGGGTTAAATCCATAATTGTTTTGCTCACCATGCCATCCCAATTTGGACCCAGCCATATGCAAATTAGTCTTGACCCTGCTCCCCATGGGAACAGTCCAGACCAAACCGCTAGGCCAGGTCCTCCCTGGACCAGGAAAACAAGCATGCTGGGACAGGTTTCAGGGTATCACCCCTCATCAGTCAGAATAGCTTGAATCCAGTGGCATAGTGAGCACGGGACCCAAGTCTAGTGTTCATAAGTCACCAAATATGTTGGGTTTAAAAAAACAAATAAAAATCAAATTCCAAATTTCAGACACCCTATATTGCAACAAGGTGTACTTGGGTGTTTATTACTAATATTTAAAAGCGGGTTTCCTTCCTGTCAAAAAAGAATATTTTGACAGGCTTTACAGCAGGAATTTAGACTGCTGCAGTTCCTACACATGGTAGGAAGCTATGTTTTACAGCCCAAAATCGGTACTGCAGTGCACAGGTGACATTTAATTTCCAGGCCCTGGGTGCATTTTCTACAGTATAGGGACTTATAGGCAAGCTAAATATTTCAATCAGGGATAAGCCAATGTAATCATGTTTAAAGAGTGAGCACAAGCACTTTACTCCTCTTTAGCTAGCAAAATTAGAGTCCTGAATAAGGCAAATAATCTGTAGTAACCATGCAAAAATGGCGGATTTCCTACAATAAACGATTGCAGAAAAAAAAGGAATCAATTAAATTAGAATAAACCAGGACTTGTTTTCTGATGGACCCATGTCATGGCAAGGTTGAATATTTTTAAATCTATACAGTAGTAAATGGCCAACCTAAATTTTAATGTTTGGACTACAATGAATGATTAGCAATGTGCTCTAGATGATGGACTATGGTAGATCTTTGGTGAGGTGTGGGCTTTTAAATTGATCATGTCTGCATTCTACCAAAATGGCTTGCATGTCTGGGTCTGTTTAGTGCACCCCCCATCACTGTCCATCTCTATCCATAAAATTCATCAGCTCTTGTCACAATGACTCCCAGGTGGGTCTTACTGCTGATAAATCAATGGGTAATTAAGGTCGTTCTATGATCCACTCTTCGGGTGGGAGGGTTGTTCTCCATGACTAGAACAGAGCACCGCCCAGTCGCGCTGGAGAGGAGACGAGAAATCAGTTGGCTCTGTGCAGTGAAGGCCAATAGGATTCCAGCCCCTGATCTTAGCCCACAATTCAAAGCAGAATGAGGGTGTTGATGGCTGGATGACTGAACCTATCAGTGAACAAAAGCTGGAATGAGGCTTTTGGTGATAACATGGTTATTATTGTATGGAGTTGGTAATCAGAGGAATGGAGTCAGATACCAGACGAGCAGCTGGTGAATGAAATTTAGCAACATTGGTCAGGTCCCACTATTAAATTGGTGAGTTCAATTAAAGAAGCAATGGCTATTGTGAGCTGGGAGTTTTAGAAACAAACGACTGTGCACTGTGAAAGTAAATCACTATGGACAGACATCCCTATGGTCTAGTCAAAATGTGGTTTTAAGAGGTGCTTGGCAAACTAGGTGGGATACAACTCCATTCTCATGCTGTTTTAACATAGGAAGTGGCTTGAAGTAAGATGAGTGTTAATTCATTGACCTCTTCAAAGTTATGACGGAATGAAAATATAAACTCACAATGAGAATGGTATTCTCCTGTGGAAACCAGTAATCAAATAAACAATTAGTAGTTACAACATATAGCAACGAGAAATGGTCCATTGACTTGAAACTATAATATCTGCAAAGTTCTTATTTTCAAGAAGCTTTAAAGTATGCCAAGCTCAGAACAAACCATTAACAGTAACGGCCAAATGCAGTACAGATATAGAAATTCTATGTTCTCAAAGAGTTAATCATCATGATGTTTTAAAAAGCCACTTCAACTGAATGGAGGGTCATCAACAGTTCTAGGTAACCCTAGTGACAAGCTCACAAGTGATGTCTTAAAAACCTTACCGTCCTTAATGTTTATTAAAAAAATTAACGTGAAAGTGTCTCACTCTGCTATGAGCCTCTGGTCAAGAATTTGTACAGGGTGGTCCAGAGGCTTCTCTTGTATGTGAACCTAGGCACCTCAGACACCAGCACCAGTGCTCAGAGAGAGAAAGCTGGAAGGGGCTAGTAACGTTGGACTATGGAGTTAGTAGACCAGTAGATGGTTCCTCTCACTGGATCCACAAGAATGGTCATTGGTGATCATGAGGAGCCATTATCTGCAGCTTGTAGACCCCTAGAGGTTACACCCACAAAAACTGTTTCAAAAGAAAAATATAGAGGGAACTTGAGGGATAAAAGTGAACACGGAGGGCAAAATTGCACAGCTGCATGGTGTGCAGATTTCTTCCTTTCTGTATCTTTGAAGCAGTCATCCCACAAGAAGTGAGGCCATCGATGTTAGTTACAGGTGTGTGCAAAGTTTTTATTATACAAAGTCTAGAATGGACCACAAATATTGGGCTACACTGGGTTTACAGCATATTTAATTTTGAGCACTGTTATGTCTTTCCTTGCAAATGGCTATCTATCTATCTATCTATCTATCTATCTATAGTGATTAAACGAAATAATCCTTTTCCTAGAGGCTTGTAAACTGGAGGGATGTTGCTGATTACATTTTTTTTCTTGCAACAACTTAAATGGGGTGAAGAGCTCTTGATATTCAGTTAAAATCTGGATGCTGAGAACTTCAGCACACCTAGGGTTTAATAAAAATATGAGTGAGAATTACGCAAAGTTGGGAAAATTGTAACAGAAAACGTCTCAACTTTACATACCTGTAGTTAGTTTTAACAGTGTCACTAATAGAAGATTTAACGAAAGCAGTAGCCACTTAGACACATAGGCATTGAGGAGTTTTAGAAGGCCAAATTCTCCTTAAAGTTTGATGAATTTTAGCTTGTTGGTTTATTTAAACTTAACCTGTTTGTTGGCATTTAAAATATCCAGCAGTTGGACCTGGCCCTCTCTGTAGGGTCACCTACAAACTTTTTGCCATTACCCTCCACTTTTTTGCTGGATTCGTTTTTGTTGGCCTTAGAACTCTGTGCACTTTGTGACTGCTAACCAGAGATAAAGTACTTTTGTTCTCTCCCCTAAACATGGTTAAATCAGCTTATACCCAATTGACATGTTTAATTTACTTATGCGTCCCTTGTAGAGTGGTATACCATATACTCAGGGCCTGTAATTTAAATGCTAATAGTGGGCCTACAGCACATATTGTGCCACCCATTTAAGTAGCCCCATAAAACATGTCCCAGGCCTCTCACTGCAGCCTGAATGCAGTTTTAAACTGCCATATCGACTTGGCAATAAAACCCCCTTGCCTAGCCTTAAACCCCCCTTTTATTGCATATATAAGTCACCCATAAGGTATGCCCTACGTTGCCCATAGTACAGGGTGCATTGTAATTAAAAGGTTGGAAATGTACTTTTAAGTTTTACATGTCAAGGTAGTGAAAAACTCCTAAATTCGTTTTTCACAACTGTGACCTACTCCTTCCATGGGAAAACATTGGGGATTCCTAATTACATTAAAAAGCTGTAATTTCCAATTGGAGCAGGCAACTATGTCATGTTTACTGTCGTTGGAATTGTGGTGAAAAACCCTATTTAATGGTAAAGTAGGGTTTTTATCACAATTTTAAAAATCCCACTTTAAGAAAGTTGGCATTTGTAGGAAAGTGGGTTATTAGTGGGGGTATTCACATTCAGCTAGTAATAATACCACAATCACTAATAGGGCCAGTCAAGTTTCACAAAATGAATCCTTGCTGAACCCCTGGTAGCTTAGCAAATGAGCAGTCAGGCTTAACATAGGAGACAGATATATGTAAAGCATTTAATACCACCAAAATAGTTAATAAGTAAAAGAAACAACAGAATAAAAAAATCCAACACGAATTTATAAGAATATTGGTATCTTTAAAATGACACCAAAACAACAAAACTCCAATGTAGAGAACCGGAGATATGAATTTTCAAAGATTAAATCAAAAATTGTGCATTTGAGCACCAAAAAGCATAAACGCAACTCGCGGCTATCTGGTCATACTGAATCGAGAAAAAGTGAAAGATTTAGGGTGACCATGATGGGGCACAGGGCGGATAGACTGATGGCTACGTCCCGGTCCAGGACTGAGGGCATGATTATGAGTTTGACGGTGTGGGAGCGGGGCGGCACGCTGCTGCCCTGCTCCCACACCACCAGACTCCACCACCGACCGCCTGCTGGATTACAAATTGTAATCTGGATGGACGATCCTGAGGCAGTAGGAGAGATGTAGAAAGGCAGTGCCATGGGACCGCCACAGCATTTTCTAGCACGGCATGGGCTGCAAAGTCTATGCCATGGAGTAACTGGGGGTAGAGAAAGACAGGGGGGCACCTCAGTGCACCGAGGCACCAGGGGGCCCTGTAGGCGGGCTCACCAACATGAAAAGGAGGGCAGTGAATGAATGAATGAATGAAATTGTACTTGTATAGCGCATGGCTACCCTGAGGCCTCCCAGCGCAGTTTGATAGATGAGTAGAGGAAAACAGAAGCTGTGATGTTAAGGGACTGTCTTAAAGAGGTAGGTCTTTAAGAGCTTCCGGAAGGCCAAGAGGTTGTTGTCCTTACGTAAGGTGGGAGGAAGAGTGTTCCAGATCTTTGCAGCATTAAACAAAAAGGAGCGTCCACCCCACCTGGATCTTCGAATTTTCTTGGGGGCGGCCAAGCATAAGGAGCTGGATCGCAGGGTTCTGTGAGGGAGATAGGGAGTGACCAAGCAGTGGATAATAGCCGGACCAGTCTTCCGGATGGCTCTATGAACTAGGCACATAGCTTTAAACTGTATCCTAGCCGGAATAGGGAGCCAGTGGAGACTCCTCAATGCTGGTTTAGCAGATTGCCACCGCGGAATCTGGAGAAGCAGTGAGGAAACTCATAATATGCTTGGCGGTTCAGCAGTTGCACCACCAGCATATTGTGGCCTTGGACCACTGCAAGATGGCCAGGGATCGCGGATCCCTGGCGGTAGCAGAGGTCCTATGGCCGTCTGACCACCAAAGTCATAATACGGCCATCAGACCGCCGGTGCAGTGGTTGCTGCACCACCATCGTGGGTTTGGAGGACCATCAGACCGCCAAACTCATAATCAGGCCCTTAGTCTTTTGCTTAGCAC
The DNA here is from genome assembly GCA_963921515.1 of Calotriton arnoldi. NCBI lineage: Eukaryota > Metazoa > Chordata > Amphibia > Caudata > Salamandridae > Calotriton > Calotriton arnoldi. Next base: position 46,151 of record CAWUFW010003657.1, on the reverse strand, counting down.
ATTTCTCTCATTGTCGAGCTTGTCGTTTGGATTGCTGGAACTGGAGTTTGATTCGAGAACGGCAGCCTGCTGCAGCTAGGTGACTCAGCAAAAACACAGTTGCCGAGTCCTTGCGATCAACAGAAGGAGGGTCTCGAATGGGTCATCGATGGCTTCCCTTCCAAAGTCGAGTGGAGACCTGCCTCGAGCTTTTCAGGGGAACCAACGAGCAAGGTCAATCCGATTGGCTAGTCGACATCTGCGGATTCACTCTCGACTTCGAGCTGGTCTCCTCCTCGAGGTTTTCTGTAAAACTTTGCAGAAAATTTCAAAAATTTGAGTTCTTGAAGTTTCTTGGTTCTTTTGGGGAAAACAAGGGTCCAGCAGCACCAACCAAGGGATCAGAGACTCTGGATTAACTCTTGGGAGCTAGGACTCAATTTCCTGCAATGCACCTGTGTAGTCCAGGAAAATCCAGTTGCAACTGGTCAGCTGGGGTAATCCTCCCTTTGTCTTTGCAGGAGACTTCTTCCAGCTTTGTTGTACCTGTTGCTGATCAGGGAGTCCACTCCTTTTCCTTTGAGTCAGGCATAGTCCTTTCTTTGTTGAGCCTTATGTGTGCAGCAGGTGCAGTCCTTCTGAGTGCAAGCCTTCCGTGATGCAGACCAAGGGACCAGCGGGGCAGTCCTTCTTCTTCTGATGTTCCAGGCAGTGATCTGAAGAGCTTCTGCAGCTCTTCCATATTTTTCCTTCATTCTGGGCTTGCCAATGGGAGACACCCCAACCAATAGGAATAAAGCTGCCTCCCCATGCTACAACCACTGTCTGTGAAGTGTGGCATATTTTTGACACAGAATGCACTATTCTCCCAAAACACAAGATGGAGAAAACACTTCCTTGGTGTGTGTGTCTGTGTAACCCAACCCAAGGGGCTGGCCTGGGTCCTATGACATGTGTACTTCTGCCTTTGAAGTCCAGCTTATCTCCCCAGACCCTTTACTGTCATGTGGCCTATAGGGATATTGTCGTTTTTCATTAAGTTAGCATGAGCACGTTGCAGCTTGCCTGCTGCTTTTGCGCACGTTACTATACGTCTTTATTTTTGCAATATTTCAATGACTGCTTTCACATGAGAACTCATCACTGTGTTCACTCTCTGCATGTTCCTGGGATTTTGACTGAACATTATGTGCAAGGTCGAACAACAGTGCCCCTTGTTATTTTGTTCTGGCCAGACCTTAGCCCTTAGACAAAACATACTAATGCAGCTGTTGTTTGGACAAATGTACTTGGGTTTTATTAGAATACACGAATAGGTAGCACACACTTGGAGAGGGACCTTTCCAGAGAGAAGAGCGAGACAGCACCTATGATGTAGAGCTACCATCTATAGGCTAAGGTATGGGGTCTGCTGACAAAGCCCAGAGATCTTCTATTATATAAAGATACTTCTTCTTAGCAAGGGGAGGGAGGTTAGGCACTATAGTCTTTTCTCCATTGTCTTTCTATGATGACATCTCCCTCCATGATATATGGACTAGCTGCTATGCTGACTATATTTGTACTATGCATTTTCCTGCTTGCTGTGGCACGTATACTGCATGTTAGGGCACATTAGTTAAAATAAATATTTTAAACTGTTTCATGTCTCTGTCAGATCTTATTGTGGACAAGTACAAGAGTGCGAGTGAAAGGGTGTGTCTTGTTACTACGAATCCTGAGAGATCTGGGAGTGTTGTGTTCTGGGGTGCCTAATCATTTGTTTCTCTGGGAGTGAGTAGGAGAGCAAGTGAGACACTATAGCTAGTTGGTCCTGGGTTCGTGGGTACTAAGGTGGTAGGAAGACCCAGTCCCTATACACCAAAGTCCCATATTCCTGCGCATAGTTCTGTATTTGTGCAGAATCCCTGCAACATGGCGCCACCAACATTTGGTCTGGTACTTATTCGCGAGACCCCTGAGTAGCGCTTGTGCTTGTCCATAATACCCTCTCACCAATTTACGGAGACGTCCTTGGTGTGAGTGCTTAGCCTAGGTTTTTCAAGCTTGAAATTTAAAAGGTTTTGTTTCTCTTTCTGACCCGGTTTTGCACTACCGTTCTACTGGTTTATCCTTTTTCGTTTTTAATATGGCAGTCACTATTGCGGCACCTAACTGCGCGGCGGTTACAGCATTCATGACTTAACCTGGACTCCCCAATGGGGGGCGTCCTTTATCTTTTTTGTCGAGGTGGACACGGCTTACCACTTCGAGGTCTTCTACTCTTGGGTTACATTCCCAGCGGTAGATGGGAATGATCATTTGTTTCATGAATATACAGCAGCCACAGTGCCACGGGCTTATCGCCCTTATGCATTGCTAGAAGTTCAGTTGACAGCCTGGGAGCATACCATTTGGTTTCAAGGCGCCCTTCCTCACCCTGTTTCAGTGGTCCGTTTAAGCCCCTTATCGGTGATGGGGCCACTTGGCCTGTTTTGGCTGGTTTTACACCACATCTCAATTATCTTAATGTTACACTCGCAGAGCTACGTCAGTTACATACAACCTTGATTCATATACACAGAAGTGTGATCCAGTTTATGTCGCGTGCGATTCAAGTGGCTCCAGCTGGAGCTGCGCCTCCTCCACCTGGACACAGCGGTGGCCTTGTCATAAGCCCTGTCATTGTGAATTCAGTGATGGGGAAACGTCCTCAGAATAGAGATGATTTGCCTTATTGGCTGGCAGAAAAATTTGAGCAACTCGAGGCTGTTTTTCCGCATACTACACTTGTTGAGAAACACAGGATCCTTACAATGAGTTTACCGAGTGGTATTATACCTGCTTTAGCAGATTGCACCACCTGGGGGTCGGTGTTTGCTTCAGTGTATACACTGTGCTTTGGCACCCCCTCCATGAGCAGTCTACCGAGCGTTCTAAAGAAGGTACAGGATGAACACGGGGCTAGTCCAACCCTGGAATTGGGCATGAAATTAGTGGGAATGTTCCCTATAGTCATCGATATGATTCTGGGCAACATCAAAGGTGAAGCAGTTTGCTTACAAGTACGCCAATGCCGATCGGCTGTGGAGGACGTGGACCGGCAGCGGCAGTTGCCGATTATTATTGCGGAGGTCTATACCTCATTGGGACGCATTAGTTTGGGAGTAAGACTTTTTACTCAGGTACAGAACAAACTCCCTCCTGAAAAGGAGGGATGTCCAGTCTTTCCTAAAAAGGCTCGGAATAAAAATCAGCAGCTGCAACAACAGAAGCCTGGTTTTCGTACAGGTTCGCCTCCACCTGATGCTTCTGAACATAGATATGAATTGGGTGACTGCTCTAAATTTAAGACACCCGAGAGGTTCCAGGTTCCTGATCCTCATTCTCCTCGTTCCTTACAGGAATCGTCGGATCAACAATTTGGCGGAGGAGGGCGTCAGGATCGCAGGGAAGGTGAGTCTAAGCAAGCAAGACGTGACCCACAGCGCCAGTTTGATGTAAAAGTCAAGCAGGGGGAATCACCTCAATTTTGTGCCCCATTTCAGAAGAAAAAAGTTGCCGCTTTGACTGCAAAGTATGCCTCAGACAGTGAGAACCCTGCTCCTCGACAGGAGCTGGGCAGTAACCCTCCTGGACAGCGCAGCAGAGGTTACCATAGTGCGGCAGACACTCCACCAGCATCTGGAGGCGAAAGCAACTGACACTTTTATTACAATAGAGACAGCTGATACTCGAGTCACTCCTCCAGATAGACTTTATGAAGTAACCCTCCAAATTGAAGGTGATATTAAACGCCAAGTAAAAGCAGTGTTTTGGGAAAACCTCACTTTTTCTTATGACATTTTATTGGCAGAGATTGATTGGCCTCCCCCTTTTGTCTTAGCTTCCTCTAGAGGGGAAGATGTAATTTTGCCAAGTTTTTCACAATATGTTCCGGATGACGACAAAATGGCTTATGCCTCCAAGTGGGCTTTAGTCTTAGCCCCAGCGTTATATTGCAATCAGGCAGGTTGGAACGAGGATTCTCCAGTTCATGTAATTCCTTTGCGTTCTACACCTCAGCCCCAACCACAGTATCCAATCAAACGAGATGCTAAAGCGTCCGTCAGTGAGATCTTGACCCAATTGGAATATCAGGTTGTGATTGAACCCTGTGTTTCATCAATGAATAATCCTCTTTTTCCGATATTGAAACCAGACGGTTCATATCGCATAGTTTTAGACTACAGACATTTGAACAGTCATGTTCGTACCTTTGTGATTCAGAACACACATGGCTCTGCGTTAGTCAATAACATTGTTCGCAAAAAATACAAAACCACCTTGTATATTTCCAATGGATTTTTCAGTCACTCTCTGGCTGCTGAGAGCCGCGATATGTCTGCATTCAGGGCAATCAGTGCCAATATGCGAGATTGCCTATAGGATATAAGAATAACCCTGGTGTGTTTGCGGCACGCATAGTGTCCCTTTTACATGAGATCGACCCAGATGCCTTCGCATACGTCGATGACATATACTTGACGGATGATGAATTACAGCTGTATCTCTTGCGTGTGGACCGCATTATCACACATTTTGCAAACTTTGGTTCTATTCAATTTTCCTAAGTCTCACACTGCCTTCTTGGTGGTTCTTTTCCTTGGTTACAAGCTCAACAATGGAGGTAGGGGGTTGGCCCCCCACTTTCTGGAGAAATGTGCACATCTGCAACCTCCATCTACACTTAAGAAATTGCAATCTTTGCTGGGTGTTTTGAATTTCGGGAGGACATACATTCCCGAGTATGCCCAGCGTATCAAACCTCTTTACTCCTTGATACAACCTTCTTTCTCGGCTTCCTGTTGGCTTCCGGAACATACCGCGATTCTTCGGTCTCTGCAGTCTGATCTGCTTGCGACCAACTTCTTGTTAACACGAGATAATTCTACTAATTTGGTCATACGGATTTTACCAGGTGCGTTAGGCTTTACTTACTTGATGTTCCATGAGTGGGACACTCTCCCCATTGCTTATAAATCGCATTTGTATACTCCTGCTGAGATGCGTTTCTCTCCTACAGAAACATTTTGACAGCCGTCCAGATGGCGATTCTTAAAGAACGCTCTCTGGCTGAGGGTAAATGCATTTTCATGGTCTCGCCAAGGTTCTGCTATAGAAGCAGTTACAAAGGCTACTGTTCCAAATTGCAAAGCCTTGCATCCACAATGGATACAATGGGCTAGTTCTTTGACGTCGGCTGATGTCAACTTTATCTTCGATCCTTCTTTACAGACACAGGAGTTTTTACAGTATGAACATGTTCATCTTCCTCCTTTATCATTACTTCCTTTTGATCAGTACAAATGCATCATTTACACTGATGGATCTGCGCAGCCGTCCACTGGTTCTAAACATGCTTATTCAGCAGCCTGGGCAATTATGGCAGGGAAGATTGTTGATGGGGATTTTAAATCCTCCTTGGTACACACACAGTCTCTAGGTGATTGCACGGCTCAATTGGCTGAGCTATGTGCTTTGGTTTTAGCTCTGGAATTTGCTGACCCCGAGGTTCCTACACTTGTAGTGTGTGATTCGTTTTACTGTGTACAATCCTTCAATGACAACTTGTTCTTCTGGATACAAAATTATTTTCGTGATTCTAAAGGTAGCGCAATCAAGCATAAAACGCTTTGGGTTAAAGTGGCCGCTCTTAAGGAGTGCTTGCCACTCACATATGTTATTCATACTTTGGGTCATCAACGTGTGTGAGCACACGCTGTTGGTAATCAGTTGGCTGATGAGGCAGCCAAATCTGCAGTAGCCACTTGTTCAGTAGCAGCATTCACTAGGTCTTTGACTAAAATTGATTATGATATTCTAGCAGCTATTGCAGCGACGAGGGAGGAAACAGAGTTTCCCCAGGGTTTCCCTTCACATTATTCATACTAGTTGTCTTCTGATCAAGTCCCATTTGCAACTATCCCGTCTGTTGGGGATCAGCTGATTCCCAACGAGGACCGCAGAATTTCTTTGATCATTGCCGCTCATGAAGGCGTAGCTTCTGCGCATGCCGGAGTGTCAGCGACAGTGTCTCTTTTACAGCAACGTTTTTGGTGGCGTGGTATATACAAGCAAGCACGTAAATATGTACTTTCTTGTGACAATTGTCAACAAATTAAGCCTTCTACGGTTGCACGTCCACCCCACACTCAGCTTTACATCTCCAATCAGCCCGGTGGCTGCATTTATCTAGATCACTGCGGTCCTTTGACATCTGACACTGCATTCACATCTTGGTTGCAGTGGATTCGTGCACTAGATTCCTTTGGTTTGGCTGCAACGTAGTGCTGAAGCTCGAAATGTCATTAAAGATTTGCGTGTCTTTGTCGGGACATTTGCTTGTGGCACCTTCCATTCTGACCAAGGTCCTGCGTTTGCCTCTAAGGCTTACAGGGATGCGATGAAGTCTCTGGGGGTGCATGTGCAATTTTCGTCTCCATACCGGCCTGAGGGCAATTCTGTGGTGGAACGGATGAACCGTGACTTAAAGCAATCTTTGACAGAGAGAGTCTTAGGTACTTTGGCAGCCAAACTTTGGAACGCGCTTCCTACTTCCATCCGCAGCTTGAAGAATTATTTGGCTTTCCGTAAAGCAATCAAAACACACCTCTTCCCTCTGTTGTAGGCCTCTTCTTTGTTAGAGGCGGTGCAGTTTTCTGCTATTAGTGCCGGGACGCCCCTTCGCTGGGGCAGCTGAGCGCTTTACAAGACCGCATAACATAACATAACATAACTAGCAGGGGTTGGCTGACTCATCTCTATGGAGTGCAACGTGCACTAAATAATCTCCCTAGAAGATCTCTGGGTGGGCGGACCCCATACGAAATGCTCTTTGGCATTCAAATGTTGGTGCCAGACTTTGATGGTCTAGATGTTGTGGCGGCTGCCGCAACCTTTGACGTAGATAATCATTGTGCTGTGTTACAGGATCTACAAAAAGCTTGTGATTCACAAGCGAAAGCCCAGTTGCCCTCTTCCGTGCATCCAGGGGTGCTGATTCCTGTTTCTGGCTGGCTTCCTAAAGTTGGAGATCTGGTCAGAGAAAAGGTGGAGAACAAAAAATAATGTGGTCCATCTTACCATGCACCGGTCAGAGTCCTTGGTTTGAAAGGCACCCGTACTGTGATTCTTCATCCTTTAGCTGGTCGTAAGGAGAATCGTTACATTTCAATGGAACATGTCAAGCTACACCATATGGCCGATACTGAATAGTATGCCTCCAAGCATTCCACGCCGAGATCTTTCATTGAATCCGATGGCTTCAGTTTCATCGACTACTCCCCAAAGAATGGAGGGGGGAGATGGAAACTTCAATTGATCTACTACCTGTTTTTCCTTCTACATCCACATCAGCAGATATTGAGTATGCTTCTCCTCCAGTTGAGGTCATAATTGACATTCCTGAGAGTACCATACCTGAAACATCCAATGCTTAATATCCTCGTTTTTTTAGCTGGGGTCCAGTGGTTATTATATGGACCGTAATAGCTTTTCCTCTTACACATCTTCCTTGTCATCTTCTGTGGCAGAGCCCCCTACCCGTACCAGTCTTTTCATCTCCTGGTTCAAGAAGACTTACCTAGTCCCTCCATGGACATACGTCTGGATGGTGCTGACGATGGTGTTCCTTTTCATGTGGATTGGGTTCGTGACTGTGTTTTTCCTCTTGATAAATGGCCATTATTTACCTGAATGCTCTGCTGTGAACTTTGTAGATGAGTTATAGCCCCTCATACGTCGTCACATGTCATGAGAAGAGACCAAGCCCTTGTCAATATTTTGGTGTTCCCTGTTGCTGATGGCATTGTTTGGGATAAAGTTTCATACGATATCCATGGTCCGACTGAAATTTTTAACATGTCATACGTTTTCCGCGTTTCCTTAGGAGATGTGGTTTTGTCGGACATACACTCTGATGACTGGGATGTTCATGCCGTTCATTCATTGCTCTCTGATTTGAAATATTATGCTGCTTTCAACACTAAAGACCTGTATTTGAATTCTGTAAATTATGCTGATTTATTCTGTTATAATTTTTTACATAAGACCAACACTCTGAGACCATTTTTTAATTATATACAGTGGGAACATTGCCCGACAACTTTACAGGGGAGTTCAAAGACACAGCAGAGTAAATTGATATATTTTTCCGGTTACAATCTTTCAGACCCACTGTCCTATTTTTTTTAACTAAAGAGGCCGTCCCAAACTAAGTTTATGTTGGCAAATACTAAATTAGTTTACTCCATGTCTATCAGGGATGAGTTGTCCATAAGGGTTATGAGCATTGGAAGGATACAATTGATTTAAAATCCATTTGGGGTACTAAAGATTGGCAGGTGAAAGGCACTTAAGCATTGCATCATGCTTTTCTGATACCGTCTCAAATGTTATTTTTAAATGACACGGTACAACAGACTACTTGTATTGGTTTAGCCACTGCCAAAAATTTAAATATTTCCTCCATTCTATTATTGGCTTCTTATGATACATGACAAACACACACCAATTACACAATTGACAATTTGGCTGTCTTGTTTCAAAATGGCACACTCAACTCTTCCACTATTGACCCCTTGGGATGGTTAGTGTGGCCGACAACTTCGAATGTATGTCAAATATGTTTTCTGAATACCAGAAAAAAGGTTTACACAAAGTAGACCTGATCCACGCTTCCCACATTCCCATACAGTTACCACATATTCAGTAGGTAAATTTTGACAGCAATGGTTAGAACATTCCACACTGTCATCTGTGAAACAACTCCTTTCTCTTTTGTCTGGTGACATCGATTTGGCTGATTTTCTTTTAGGTCCAAATTCCCCTCGCACAAAACCTTTTATTTACTCAGCGTATAATGAATTTTGGAAACTGTCGCAGATGGAAGCAGCGGTGCGTCTCCACCAAATTGACGAAGCAAATTTAGAAAAAGTCCTTGCTATGGTAGATAACAGCATTAATACACTGTCCTCCTGTATATATACTTTAGATAATATTGTACCATCTGGCGTTGACATTGTTCAGCATGAGGTGTCTGTTTTGTATCATGGTCAAAATCAGCCACGCTCTGTAATGCAGTTTGCTTGGACCTTGCAAACAGTGAAAAATGGAAAAGTGCCTTGGGATTATTTAAATGCTTCTGCACTGTTTTTGCCATTTAATTTGACTGATAAGCAGAAATTGATGTCCATGAAAGACGCAACATACACATTGTTACATAATGAACAATTGGAACAGTTACCATTTTCTATAGCAGAGACTGATTCAGCTGTGTGGTTAATACATGGAGTTATTTCACTGCCCATCTCAGTTTTTCAGTTCACGGCCTGCATGAAACACTATCCGATTAGAAGATATGAGCCCCTCAGCAATAATTATATTCATGAATTAAGGTCGTTACCTTTCACCTATAGATGTCAGCGCACGGATAAGGAAGTTTTCCTTACAGGGGAGGACTACGATTCCACAGTAGGACATTCCCTTGTCTGTAACCAAGTTAAACTGCACGGAGCCTGCAACGTATCGGTACATAATCTGGCTTGTTTTTTAAAAGGTATCCCTGTCTCAACTATTATTCCCGCACTAACTTTGCTTTCTAATGGCAGTTATCTTATTTTAAATAACCACAACTGCAGCAGCGTACGGGTAGGCGTCCCGTATATAGTAACAGTTTCTCAACGCGTTACATGTTGCAGCAATGTCCCGTTTCCACCCCCGGATGGGATTGTAGATAGTTCTCTTTGGCCTTCCATTCCAACTTTGAAAACAGATTTCAACAAGCTAAGCAGACTCAAAGCACTATTGTTTCAACAAGAAGTCGCTCTCACACCAGCTCGAGAGACCTTCGAATTGCAGGTGACGAGAACCGCAAGTGAGATACACTCGCTACTAAACACGAATCTCCCACTCCATTTTGGAGAATTAATGCATCAAATATTCAATGCTTCTGATACGGAGGGCCTTGCCCACTTTTTTATACTTGTGGGATCCGGCCCTGTTTCTTTCTTTCAGACTATTTTTGGAGTAATACCGGCCATTATCCATTCTATTTTTTCCTGCGCCTTCGGAGGGTTTCCCCTGGTGCTTCTGTTGATTTGCGGCGTGCTGGTTCTCCTATTATTGTTTTGCAATGGATGCTCTATCTGTGGAGCTGCCAAACCCGATCCAGTTGCAACTGTACCGTGATTGGATGTGGCAGCTTTTTGGTTCTAAGCCAGTGACGTCCTTTGCCATCGACTATTGGCTGACCTTTTGTTATGCCTACTTCACCTGCGTGTAACCTGTGTTCCACTGCCTCCGGTGCCCTTTTCAATGGGCCCTTGATGTCTGCCTCTCCTGTACCACACGCGCTGCCCTGGATTACAATCTGTTATTGGGTATGTTGAAGGCCCATGACCAGGAATGTGCCATGGGTAGGTGCCTGTTGTGCGATCCTTTGCTTGGACCAACGGCAGACTTGAGTACCTGTGCCTGTGTGCAGTGCCTCATAGCTCAGAGTTTCATTGAAGTTGACGCAGGTTGCCCTGAGAGGCTCCTAACAGCCTCTGGATATGAGGAGCATGTGTGCTCGTTTAATCTACTCAACTGGATGGCATACCTTTTTACAATGGAAGGAACAGACAACATTCTGGAGTTCATGGCATTCCGCTTTTCCGGCAACATTTTTTTGGTGGGTTTTCCATAAAATATAACCGTGCAATACCGATTTTTTTGGGCTTCATGCCTGTCCCAATTGGATTCTGACTAAGACACTTTGCCTCTGCTTACCTCTGATTTTTGTCTTCGCATATGGCTAATGCCCTAGCCAAGGGGAGGGTGTCACGTGGCCCATAGGACATTCTCGTTTTTCATTAAGTTAGCATAAGCACGTCGCAGCTTGCCTGCTGCTTTTGCGCACGTTACTATACGTCCTTATATTTACACTATTTCAATGACTGCTATCACATGTTCCTGGGATTTTGACTGCACATTATCTACAAGGTCAAACAACAATGCCCCTTGTTATTTTGTTCTGGCCAGACCTTAGCCCTTAGACAAAACATACTAATGCAGCTGTTGTTTGGACAAATGTACTTGGGTTTTATTAGAATACACGAATAGGTAGCACACACTTGGAGAGGGACCTTTCCAGAGAGAAGAGCGAGACAGCACCTATGATGTAGATCTACCATCTATAGGCTAAGGAATGGGGTCTGCTGACAAAGCCCAGAGATCTTCTATTATATAATAATACTTCTTCTTAGTAAGGGGAGGGAGGTTAGGCACTATACTCTTTTCTCCATTGTCTTTCTATAATGACATCTCCCTCCATGATATATGGACTAGCTGCTATGCTGACTATATTTGTACTATGCATTTTCCTGCTTGTTGTGGCACATATACTGCATGTTAGGGCATGTTAGTTAAAATAAATATTTTAAATTGTTTCATGTCTCTGCCAGATCTTATTGTTGACAAGTACAAGAGTGCGAGCGAAAGGGTGTATCTCACTACCACAATTCCTGAAAGATCTGGGAGTGTTGTGTTCTGGGGTGTCTAATCATTTGTTTCTCTGGGAGTGAGTATGAGAGCAAGTGAGACACTGTAGCTAGTCGGTCCTGGGTTCGTGGATACTAAGGTGGTAGGAAGACCCAGTCCCTATACACCAAGGTCCCATATTCCTGTGCATAGTTCTGTATTTGTGAAGAATCCCTTACAACATTACTTTCCCTGGCTTCTCCATGATGCAAATCTCCTCCCACCAAATGGCTGTAATGTTTCAGCCCCAGGGCTCTTCACACCTACTCAGGGAGCAGCTTGGCAAAGGCTGACCAATCAGAAGAGGCTGCTACAAGGCTGTTTTAGGTTAACTTTAGGATAGTAAGTTCTAAAGCTACTTTCCTTTAATAGTTATTATACATCCAATCTTGGCAAGTTGTTGGATTTATTGTAACCATTATTTTGATACTTGAATGATATGTCTAGCTAGCTCCAATCAAAATTTAGACTTTATTACATTTCATAAAGCCTCCTCCCCCAGGAGGGAAAAATGACTGTCCATAAACAGAGTGAGTAAAAGCAGATTTGTAGAGTAGTAGTAGATGGCAGCTCGCTCAGCTCACCCAAGACATACTTATTCCCAAGAGATACGGCAGCCCAAATAGTATGCCACTTGAAACGGATCTAGGCAATTTTCTAATGCCACAGTCAAATTCAGCTACTTTCATATTTTCAAGGAACAAATGTGTAAGGCACTAATGGAATCTATATCAAACTTTCATCTTTTTTTAATCAGAATTTTCAAAATATTCTGCATGTTGAAATAGTATCTCCTGGTCAAAGGGACATTTATTAGAAGTGTATTGTGTTGTGAAGTTAGTCTGTACTTAAATCCAATTAATAGTTTGGGCGGAATTTAGTTTTTTGCTTGTTTTTGCAGTTTTATATAGCGTAAACTCGACCCGTAGGTATTGGAGTGCTTTACATGAGCATCACTTACATTAAGCAAGGTCACATGAATTCTGTAGGCATGGGAAGATTAATTGATCTGCCCCAAATCACAGGATGTTGAGCTGATGCCAAGACTCAAATCTGGTTCCCCAGTTCCAACGTTGGGAGCTCTTGTCCTTTATGCAATATCCGCTATCCACCACAAATGGCTTATTCTGGATAAAAATGGTGGCTTGAACCGCCTCAGCAGTTGTGTTGTTTTGTATTATCAGCTCATATAAAAAAAGTGTTCACTGTGATGTTCTTATTCACATCGATGGATACTGTGCAAATATCCACTAAGGACCACTCTAATGCAATAGCTATCACACATACTTCTAGCCTCATCATAATCTCGGTAGACCAACTCTCTCTCTGAGCCATACTCTTCTTGACCTGTATGCTTACCATGATACCTTTTGGCATGGCATACTCCCCATGACCTTCAATCAGGCACCTCCCTTTGCTGATGCAAAATCGTACCCAATCACAACTTCGGAAACTTCAGAGTCCACCCATCTTACGTGCGTGCCCCAGAATCCATCACACACAGGCAGCATTTGCTATTTATTTTAACAATATGTCAAGAAATGTAGCTGACATGGTAGCGAATTGTTGTGTAACATTTTCAACATCATGTAGAAAAAAAATAAAAGAAGAAAAAATACAGCAGAGCTTACTGTTGAAAGTGAATTTTCTATGCTTGAACATTGAAGAAGAAAAGCTGTAAGTCTGATCCACATTGATCAGTGAGATTTGAAGGCACTAAATTGAATTGTCATCAGTAATCTGACTGATAATAAGTTTATGTGACAGACAAATCGGTGTTTATCAATATCACTGCCTTATTGGCTATGCAGATGAGATTGAAAAATCAATCCACGGAAAATGTATTTTACGAAAACAAAAATTGTGCATAAACTTTCAGTCGTGTCAGGGATAATATCTTTGATCTCTATTCTAATATTCAGCAATTTGAAATCACTGGTATCTGCCCGGGGCCTAAAGACTGCCTACATAATCTTTTCTTTCTCCTCTACTTTTCTCTCCCTTCTTTCCTCTACTTTTATATGTGAACTTAGATTACTTTAAAGGGATGTTTTTCTCTGTTCGTGATGTGTTTTCCTTTTCATCAAAAAAGAGGTCGCTGTCCCTGATTTTATTTCATATTTCAAAGCTTATTATTGAAATTTTTCAATAAACAAGAAACACATAAAATACATAAAATACATAAAATAAGTAATACATAAAGTAATAAAAAAAGGAAAAGTCTCATAGCAGTCTAAAGGGTAGAATTGGCATGGCAGACTTGCTTAGCTTAAGAGTAATAGGCAGAGGTATAGCTAAATAGGGTGAGAGGAGATGGGGAGAGGGAGAAGAGAGAGCCAGTATATTGTTTTACGTATGAACTGTGCGCCTGTCAAGGTTTCAGGTTTTGGGTCATAATGTGGTTTGAGGGTGTGGTCGCAGTGTAAAGATTTAGGCTAGTATGGGTAGTCTGATTGTTCGTTGATAGGGTTGTAGACTATGAGAGTGAAAGGGAGAGCCACCGCAGATTTCTTTTTGCTGTGAACTTATTCTTGTTCTGTTTAAGATAATATCAATAGAAATTACAAAAAATGTCCACATTCCACCGGGTAGCCAACGCAGAGAAGGCAGAGCACTGTCAAACCTTCTGTCAGTCACAATTAAGCTTGCAATTATATGAAAAATAGAATGAACTGAGATTGTAGTAATTTTAGGATGGCAGTGCATGGATGTGTGGGAAGGCGATTGATTCTACAAGCGTGTCCGATTGAAAGAATGATTTGATATCTTTAGAGGATGCCTCTGTGAGTTAATTGCTCACTTTTAGTATATAATCTGGCTTGCAGGTCACAAGACTGAATCACTGAACATCTGTTATTTTCAATATGTGATGAAACAACAGCATGAAGTGCAATAAACACATTTAATAGTATTACTTTTATGTCTAATATTATTGTTATTATTGTTTTTGTTGTTGTTACTTGAATGTTCATCAAGATTATGCTTGTAGGAAGCTGGCTTTGCATATACTATACCAAAGTAAGGTATAGTGTGTGCAGAGTCCAGTGAATCCCCAAAGGTAGGCAGAGGTAAAAGTAGATAATACCTTACTCTCTATTTGTGGTAGTGTGGGCGAGCATTAATGCTTTATCAGAGGGTAGTGTTAAGCATTTATTGTACACACTCAGGCAAGAAATGATGTCACACACTCAAAGACTGAACTCAGACCAATTTGTTTGTATAAACAATATTATTTAGTTATATTGTATTTTCTAGAACCAAGCCAGGCATGGTACATGGAATTATAATAATACTTTGCAAGATTTATACAGTGAAATACAAGTTGAATGCAGTTTGAATGCAGTTAGTTGGTTTACAGGTAAGACAACAGTCGAAATTACTTTTCAGTTACTTTGTAAATTACTGTGTACGTTACTTCTCAGATTACTTTTTAAATTACTTTTGCTACTCAGTGTGATATGCCTACATATCACACTGGGACATTTCCTAGACAAAAGGTAAGTAACTCAGTTTTTATACATATGCAGTTTCTTAAGGTTGTCATTCAAACCAACTCCACACACATACACTTTTTCTCAGAAAAGTAGTCAAAGCAGTCCTAAGAGAGAAAACAGTGTTATCGGTTTACAGGTATGTACTTGGTTTTGGGAGTTGGTTTCCTGGGGTTAGAAGCAGGGTTTCCGCAGGGTCAAGGATGTACTGTCAAAGCACCCTCAGCGGCTCCATTGTGGCTGGGTGCAGAGTGCTGAGGCCCAATGTTATCCAATGGGAGCTAGGGGGCTTCCGGTTGGTGGCTGCTCATGAGCAGGCCACAAGGTTGTGGAAGCAAAGCTGTTAGGCTCAGGGCAGAGCGGGATCCAATTTAGCACACAAGATGCACCCACAGTGCCACAGGGGCAGCTGGGTGCAGGGGGCTGTTTTGGAGTTGGGTGCCCTGTTGATTTCAATGGGGTTTCTCCGGTTGCAACAAACACTGCAGGCCCGGGACGAAGATCTTCTGGATGCGACCACTGGTTGAAGAAGTAAGTTGGGATGTCTTGAGATGCTGGGACACCATCGGTTGGGCCACGCAAGGCCGTGGGACGTCGGGTGCAGGGGTTTCTTTTGCCGTCGGTTTTCTCTTACCGGCTCTGATCGCGGTCGGGGGGGATCCTCCAGAAAGGGGCTGCAGGCATCGGTTGGAGACTTGAGGCAGGTCAGGGATCACCAGATCCCAGGTCAGGATTGCTGAGGAGACCTCTCCTGGTGTTGGGCCACTCGAACTCTGGCTGTGGGTGTCGGGTGCAGAGTGGTGCAGACTCACAGATTTGGCCGGAGCCAGAGTCTGTGGGTGAGCAAATCCAGGGCTCAAGGGAGACAAAGTCTGGTTTGGGAAGGCAGGGCAGGTCCTCCAGGTTCTTGGGGGCAACTGGCTGCAGGACACATCGGTATTTCGCTGTAGCAGGTCGAGGTCAGGACAGGCCAGTAGTGTTGGGGCCAAGTTAGTTGGAGGGTGTTCTCCTCTTCTTCTTCAGCATGACCGTTTAGCCCTTCTTCTTCTTGTTTCTTCTGGTCTGAGGAGGCAAGGTGAAGTTTTGCCCCTAAATACTAAATTTAGGCATGTTACAGGTAGGTACAGGTTGGGACCAATGGGTCTCTTCCTTAGGGTGGGTACACCCATATTATGCCACCCTCCAGTGGGAGGGGGGGCATAATCCTCACTCTGGTTGGCTGGGTCCCCCCATCTTCAAGATGGTGGGGACTGAGAGTTGTGCTTCACCTTGGTGGGGTTGGCAAAGGTGGGCACACCTCTCCTCCTAACTTGGTTTTCCCGCCGATTCTCCCACCCAAAGTGGGGTTCAAAACCGGTGGAGGCCAGTTGCTGGGAGCAGCAAATGGCTGGGGTAGCTCACAAAGGCAAAAAGCCTTTGAAGCTTCCCCTTCGTGGACCCAGCCCATCCTGGGGGAGGAGGCTTTGTTTCAGGACCCCGAGAGCGGCAGGCTCTCAAACCAGGGGTCTAGAAACATGTCTAGTGGTGGCAGCTGGCGAGCAGCCACTCAGCCAGTACACTAGAGTTAGGTTGTTTTTCAGGGGGCATCTCTGAGATTCCCTCTGAGTGCATTTTTCAATAAATCCCACACTGTCATCTGTGTGGGTTTAATGTGCCGAGAAGTTTGATACCAAACTTCCCAGTTTTCAGTAAAGCCATTATGCTGCTGTGGAGTTCGCAATGACAAACTCCCAGACCATATACTCTTTATGGCATTACTGAACTTACAATGTCTAAGAATTGACTTAGACACTGTAGGGGTACAAGGCTCATGCACCTGTACCCTCACCACTGGTATAGTGCACCCAGCTAGAGGGGCAGATTACTTATGCCAGGACAGTGGATTGTAGGCATGGCACACAGGGATGTGTGCAATGTCGACTCTTCACTTTGTTTTGACCAAAACACGCAGCCTGCAATGGCAGTGTGTGTGTGTAAAGGTACAGGGCCTCTAAGGGTGGCACAATATGTGCTGCAGCCCTTAGAAGTCTTCCCTGGTCACAGTGCCCTTTGTACCTAGGGTACCTCTTACAAGGGGCTTACATGTGGCCAGGGAGTTGCCAATTGGGTTTTGCAACAGTACAGTTTAGGGGAAGAATATAGGCCTTGGGTACCTGGTTAGCAGGAACCCAGAGCACACTCAGTCACAGTACTTCAACAGTAGGCAAAAAGTGGGGGGCCACCAAGAAAAAAGGGGCACTTTCCTAAAATGCTGTATATGTTTTTTTGCAAATGTAATTGAAAGGATTGCTGAGAATCCAGCAAGAATCAAACGGTTTTGGCCAAAGAGAACAGAAATGGAAAAATCCTGTTTTGCTAATGTCGACATCTAAAATTCTACTGAGCCGGAAATGTAAGAGTCGAGAAAGTATTTGGTCTTCATGATCATCATCTAGGGTTCATTCTTGAACTGCTACATGAATAAGTCTATGTAATTGGAGCAATAGTCTTGTAATTTCTCAATCACAAACATTAATTTCCTTGAAGGTTTCTGATTCATCTACTGCTACATTAGGTCTGGCATTGAAACAACTTTATCTCACTGCCAGACTCTTGTAATGAACAATACATAAGGGGACCTTGAATCAGCTTACTGTAGTCCTTGTACTTTTGGAGTATCATTCAAATATTAGTATCATTCAAATATTAGTCTGCCCAAAGGAAAGCATTGTTATAGTGCACAATAGGTAAACCTCTTCAACCACTGGCTTTGCTGCCTAGTCATTCACTTTTTAGATCAGACCAAAAACAACCTTTTGGTGTTTGGAAGGTCCGGCAACATGAGTTGATGTCCTTTTGCATGTTTAACTCATTTGGAAAGGTCAATTATGACAGGTCACAACATAGTTCCTCTGCAGTCACTGCCAATGGACCCTGCACACTGTCATCCATGTAGCTGTGAAATCGGTCTGTGGGATCTAAGGTGTTGTATGATAGAGGAACGCAGGGCTCAACAACTCATGCCTCTACCATGCAGCCCGAACCATGAATGCGACTTAACCATGCATTCCTTTACCACGCAATTTCATGGTAAAGGCATGAATGGTAAGGGTGTAAGCGTGGCTAAGTTCGCAACTACGCTGACCCCCACCCCTCTTAAACCCTAAATTAGAAAAACCCTACCTTCACCCCACTCTAAGCCCTAAATTACAAACCCCCTATCTGCCCCCTGCCATGAGCCCTAACTTACAAACCCCCTACCTGACCCCTGCCCTAAGCCCTAAATTACAAACCCCTCCTGCCCCCAACCTAAACACTAAATTACAAACCCCTTACCTGTCCACCCCCGCCCTGAGCACTAAAAACGCCACATTCCTTAAATACTGCCCCAAACCCAACCCTTAAAGCTACCCCAACACCCTCCTCTTGCCCTGAGCCCTAAAAACTTGCCCCCTCATTAATAGTACCCTGACGACCTCCCTCTCCCTGAGCCCTAAAAACTTGCCACCACCCCCGAAAATGACCCCCACACCCGAACCCTAAAAACTTGCCACCGATTCCTCCCCTCTCGAAAGCAACCCCAAGACCGGGCCCCAGCCCCACTTACCTGTCTGTGTCCGATTCCCATTCCTAAGCTCATGCTCCTGTTTCTAGTCCCCGCCCATCCCAAACGCATATGGGTGGTTTAGACAAATGTGTTGTTCGGGCAAGCATGGTTACGCTTGCTGCCTTCCGGAACGCGTGCCTCTGGCCGCATAGTTCTGGATGTTTCCCAATCTGGTTGTATGATAGAGGCACACCAGGCTCAACTACATGTGCCTCTACCACGCAGCCCGAACCACGGAAGTGACTTAACCACGCATTCCTTTACCAGACAATTTCATGGTAAAGGCATGTATGGTACGGGTGTATGCATAGCTAAGTTCGCCACTACTCTGACCCCCTTCCCCTCAACCTAAGCCCTAAATTACAAATCCCTTACCTGTCCCCCATCCTAAGCCCTAAATTACAAACCCCCTACCTGCCCACCCCAGCCCTGAGCCCTAAAAACTCCCCATTCCTTAAATATGCCCCCAAACCCAGCCCTTAAAGCTACCCCAACCCTCTCCTACCCTGAGCCCTAAAAACTTGCCCCCTCTTTTAAACTACCCTAACCCCCTCCCCCTCTCCGAGCCCTATAAACTTGCCACTGACCCCCGAAGCGACCCTGTAGGAGAGTAGGATCTGCCTCTTATGTTGCCCCCACTTTTTTCTGATGTTTACACTGGTTTCTGGCTTTAGTCAGGCTGGGACCCTGCCAATCAGGGCCCCAGCCTCTCTGTTCTCTCTAAACAACTTGGAGTGCACTCTAGGTGCACTAGTGATTGGATACTGTGGTACCTTATGAGTCCCTAGTATATGGTACCTTAGGTGCCAAGGGCAGAGGTACTTCACAGGCCTACCAGGGGCTGAAGCATGTATTATGCCACCCCTGGGAAGCAGACTAAATCTGACACCACAGGTCTGCTACTGCAGCCTGGGTAAGGTGGTGCATGCACCCCTTACTGTGGTATAGGCTACCTATATCACTACATAGATACACACATATAAACCTATAAGTCACTCCTATGGCAGGCCTTATCAATCCTGAAGGCAGAGTGCTTGGTTCCTATGTGAGAGGGTGCCCCTGCATGAGCAGAGCCCCTCTGCAGCCTTCGGAGACCCTTCTCTGATGCTGTTTGTAGTGCAGCCTGACCATATACTCTTAAGCGCATTATAACCTCGCGTTAAATGCTAACTTTGGGATGGCTGCACGGAAACATGTCGTGCTTGGTGTCAAACATCTTGGAATACTACCCCCCCCCCACCAGTTCTGGTGGCGGGGGTAGCATTCCACCCTTCTAGAGGGATAGACATGTACCTACTGTGGAAACGCGGTAGAATCCTGAAGAGCCCTGGCATCACAAAATGGATGCCACCAGTCACAGACACTGGGCTGCCCTCCTGCTGATGACCGAAACTCGCAGTGGAGGAAGCCCAACAATAGGTATCCTGTCACAGGAGGGTGTGACCACCTTCCAGACAGGGTTTAGTGTATTGGGGCTGGGTGGGTGCACTCCTAGAGTGCTTTGAAGTCCTGCACTGGGGGAGCAGAAGGCTCCTCTGTGCATATGCTAGTTCAAACCAGCTCAGGGGCTACCTGCCCCTGCTCTGGTGCGAAACTGGACAAAGGGAAGTGGGTGTAGTCACCCACTCCCCTGACCCTCCCATAGGTGGGGTCATAGAGCTAGTCCCTCCCTTCCTTTTAGTATAAGAGGGGGAACCTGTGCATTGCAAACTAGATATCCCTGGACGATGCTCTGAAGAAGAATCCTGGACCTTCGACGTTCCACTACCTCTGGAAGACTGAAGAATCTCCTTGGAGTCAAGAAGTGACTCCCCTGCTTGGCAGGCACCAAAAACTGAAACGACGGTCGCAAACTACGCCACTCCCGCCGGAGCCCGAGGTCCCTGCAGCCCAAGACGAAGATTTCCTGACTTCTCAAAGGCGATCGTGACTCCCCAGCGAAGCTGAGGCCAGTGGACCCCACGAGTGATGAGGAACTGCAGTCCCTGGGTACCGTGCACTATTGTCGAGTGTAACCCCTTCACGACGTTCTACGAACCTGTGCTTTGGACCACGTGTGGTCCCAGCCTCTAGCAGAAATCCCTCTGAAGATCAGAGGCCTACCCCATCCCAAGTGACCGTGGGCCCCTGTTGAAGGAATCCTCCCGAGGCGTCTTCGCGATCCCTTGCCAGCCGGCTTGTGGGACCCCAGAAGACTTTTCTAAAGAACCAAAGGGCTCCCCTGGTTGCTCCAGGCCTGCCCTGACTTACCCTTGCTGGGTGAGTTCCCCAGACCTTGCTGGTCTGCACCATTGACTTTTTACGCTTTCCACGAGACTTGCTGCTACCAAGGCTTGTTGGCTCCAATCGGGTTGCCGATACCGCAGTCAGCTGCAGACTTCGTGGGACATGCCGAATCCAGCTCCTGGTTGTCGTCGACGCCTCCTGGATCTCGTGACCGAAGAGTCAAGACACCCGTGAACGACAAGCAGCAAGTCTTCATTGGCTCCCATTGAAAACGACGCCGCGACCCAACACCAAAGGACACCTATGCACCCGGCTTCCCTGGGTGAGGTAACTCCAGCACTACGGTGCTCCTGTGGGTGTTGGCCCTAGAACTACTTACCGTGTAAGTGACTTGCTTGTAGCTACTCCCGAAGTGCCCTTAAACTCTTAATTTCTAACCGCGACTTGCCCTATTGAAGTCTACGGCGATCCGCGCCTGTGTTCACGCACTGCACGCGTCCCCCGTGGGTCCTTTACTTACCTGCCTTGGGTGGTTTCGTGAGGCCCCAACACTTCTGAAGGCCCTGGGAATTGTCCCTTTGCAAGTCATTATGCTTAAGTCTCTTTTTTAGTATATGGTCTGGTACGCCCCTAGGGCCCCAGCCATATTTGTGCTTAATTTATTGTGAAACTTTGATTTGTGCATATGTTCTTGACTTCTAATCTCATAAAGAGATTAGTAGAGAGTTGTTTAGTAATAAATACATATATATTTTATATATATACCTGTGTGGTGTCTTTTCATTTGGTGATTCAAGAGATTGTGTGGTAAAACAAGCTGCTTTACATTCCTCCAAGACCTAGCCTGAAGGCTGCTCTCCACAGCTACCACTAGGATAGCTTTCTATAAAGGTTGTCTTAAACATACCTACCATAAGAGTCGAATTGTACTGGTGCAAGGTGTCCACTTTAACTAGTAAACAGCATATACCAGGCCAACTTCTCACATTGGTGGCAGCGTGTGGGATTCCAGCTTGCTATTGTTTTACCAGAAAATCTCTATTTGAATTACTAACTGAAAACCACTATAGGTACTCAAGGTACATATAAAGTCAAGCTTAATATCAATAAGTTCTACTGAACTTAGAGCTGTGTGCCAAGGGATAGCACACCCTTTCTACAGCTCAAGCTAGTATCAGTAGGCTACAAACTAGTGTAGGTAGTACAACACTGCACAACACTAGAATGTCCTTAAAGGGTGGACCCAGTGGATCCACTCAGCCTCAGTATAAGGACATGGCTTTCTCTGAGTTGAGAACCATGTGTGCTGCAAGGCACCTGAAGCTAGGACAGAGTCCCTCCACACTACACCTGATAGATCTGCTGACAGCAGATGATCTTAGATTAGCTCTAGGAGCTAATGGATCTGAATCAGTGGGTGGGTCAATTACAGTGTCTGGGTCAGATGATGAACATCTGGATGACCAAGACTCTGTGATTGTAGGAGCCAGGTCCCAAGGGGTCTGAACAGGACAGAGGAATTCTCCCTAAGAGAACTGACATAGTGGAGGACAGGCCTAGGTCCCTTTCTAGGGAATCTGAGCACTCCTATCACTCTGGCAGAGAATCTGTCTACCAGAGGAACTCCTACTTCTCAAGAAGAGAGACCTCCTCTGACAGAATGTACAAACTGCTGCAGTATGAGAAAGCAAGGTTTGCCCTCAAAACCAAGCAGTTGGCATTAGATAAGGAAGCCCTGGAGCTCCAGAGAGCTTCTAGAAAGAGGGGTTAGAACCCCTGGTGGCAGCAACAGTGTCCCTAGAGGCAGAGAATATATTCCAGACCATAGGAACCTGAGCAAGGTTGTTCCTCCCTACCAGAGTGGGGATGATATCCATAAGTGGGTAACTGCTATGGAAAGGGCCTGTAGAGTACAACAGGTCCCCCAAAAGCAGTGGGCAGCAATCTTGTGGCTCTCCTTTTCAGATAAAGGTAGAGACAAGCTCCTCACTGTTAGAGAAGAGGATGCTGATGACTATGAAGTCCTGAAGAGTGCACTGATAGATGGGTTTGGCTTAACCACTGAGCAGTACAGGTTGAAGTTCAGAGACACCCAGAAGGTACAGACTCAGGACTGGACTGACTTTGTAGATTGTGCAACCAAGGCTCTGGAGGGTTGGCTGGTTGGCAGTAGGGTTACTGATTTCAAGGGATTGTATAATCTAATGATGAGAGAACAGATCCTTAATAATTGCCAGAACCAGTTGTTGCATCAATACCTGATGGACTCAGATCTGACCTCTCCCCAAAAATTGGGAAAGAAGGCAGACAAGTGGGTCAGAAACAGGGTGAGGCAGAAAACCCAGAACCAAGGGGTGACACAAAGAAGCAGTATTCTAAGGGCTCTGAGAAAGGTGGGGATAAGTCAAAAGACCAGAAGTCTTCACAAGGGCCCCAAAAATCTGCATCTGGTGGGGAGTCACAATCCAACAAGGAAAAGGCCAAAAGAAGCCCTGGTGCAAATTCTGTAAACAGAAAGGGCACTGGACTTCTGATTGTAACAAGTCCAAAGACCAAACCACCACCACTCCTGCCCCTAAGGCAACTGTTCCCCCTAGTTCAGCTACTGGTGGAGGTGGTACACAGAATAAGGGTGTAGTAGGGTTGACCCTGGGTTCTGAAGTGGACTCTGGCCTAGTCAGAGTACCCACTCAGGCAATGCTGATTTGTGATGGAGACATGGACATGTCCTTCCTTGTGAGCCCCAGTAATCTGGGCAAATACAAACAGCAGCCTGTAATAAATGGCAAACAGGCTTTGGCATTTAGGGACACAGGTGCTAGTGTCACCATGGTGGCAGAGGATCTTGTGGACCCTGGACAGATCATCCTGGGCGAAATGTACCAGGTGACCAATGCAAGCAATGTCAGGACCAACCATAGTCTGGCAGTTGTGAATTTCTCCTGGGGAGGGGTAACTGGCCTCAAGAAGGTTGTAGTCAGTGCAGACCTCCCTGTAGAATGTCTATTGGGCAATGATCTAGAAACTTCAGCCTGGTCTGAAGTAGAGTTATGGACTCATGCTAAGATGTTAGGCATCCCTGCAGAAGGTATTTGCTGTGACCAGGTCACAGGCCAAAATGCATGACACTGAACCAGCTCTGGATCCTGAAATTATGGACCAGATGCTTCCCAAGAATAGGAGCAGTAGGGTTAAGGCAGTGCCTTCCCCTTTGTCTCAGATCATTGATTCCCCTCTTAAGGGAGGAGGAGCAGACCCTGAGGAAGGAACTGCCCCAGAGGAACTTGAGCCTGATCAGGTTGAGTTCTTTGGGGCAGGGGGCCCTTCTAGGGAAGATCTGAGTAAGGAGCAACAGTGCTGCCCCTCTCTTGAACCCCTCAGACAGCAGGCTGCTGCTGAGGCTGCTGGGAGTGCTAGTGGGTCCCATAAAGTTTATTGGGATGAGGGACTCCTATATTCTGAGGGTAGAGATCCAGCCCCTGGAGCCACCAGGAGGTTGGTAATACCTCAGAAGTTTAGGGGGTTCCTCTTGACCCTAGCACATGATATCCCTTTAGCAGGTCACTTGGGCCAAAACAAGACCTGGGACAGGCTTGTTCCACATTTTCATTGGCCACATATGTCAGAGGACACAAAGGAGTTTTGTCGCTCCTGTGTCACATGCCAAGCCAGTGGCAAGGCAGGTGGCACCACAAAGGCCCCCCTGATACCACTACCTGTGGTGGGGGTACCCTTTGAAAGGGTAGGGATTGACATTGTTGGTCCCCATGACCCTCAAACTGCATCTGGGCACAGATTTATCCTGGTGGTAGTGGATCATGCCACCAGGTACCCAGAGGCAATTCCCCTGAAGACCACCACAGCCCCTGTGGTGGCAAGAGCCCTTATTGGAGTTTTCTCCAGGGTGGGTTTCCCAAAGGAGGTCATCTCTGACAGAGGTACAAACTTCATGTCAGGATATTTGAAAGCAATGTGGAAGGAGTCTGGTGTAACTTATAAGTTCACCACCCCTATCACCCATAATGCAATGGGTTGGTTGAACGTTTCAACAAAACCCTGAAGGGAATGATTAAAGGACTCCCAGAGAAGCTTAGGCGGAAATGGGACCTTCTTCTTCCCTGCCTGTTGTTTGCATACAGAGAGGTTCCACAGAAGGGGTTGGTTAGAGCCCATTTGAGCTTCTGTTTGGGCATCCTGTAAGAGGTCCATTATGTTTGGTAAAAGAGGGCTGGGAGTTACCTCTCAAGCCCCCAAACAAGATGTGATGGACTATGTACTTGGTCTCCGCTCCAGGATGGCCGAATACATGAAAAAGGCAACCAAAAACCTGGAGGCCAGCCAAGAATTACAAAAAGCTTGGCATGACCAAAAGGCTGTGCTGACTGTGTACCAGCCAGGACAGAAGGTGTGGGTGTTGGAGCCTGTGGCCCCAGCAGCCCTCCAAGACAAATGGAGTGGCCCCCATACAATAGTTGAGCAAAGGGAGAGGTCACCTATCTGGTGAATCTTGGAACTCCTAGGAGCCCCCTGAGGGTGCTCCATGTCAACAGATTAAAGCCATATGTTGACAGGGCTGACATGGGCTTGCTCATGGCAACTGATGAGGACCAGGAGGAGGAGAGTGACCCTCTCTCTGACCTGCTCTCACAGAACCCTGATGATGGGTCAGTAGATGGTGTTGCTTTGGCAAGCAGCCTCACTGACCATCAGCAAACTGAGTGCAGACAAGTTCTGCAACAGTACAGACATATGTTTAGCCTGACCCCTAGTCAGACTACCTGGTGCACCCATGAGGTGGACACTGGAGACAGTCTGCCTGTCAAGAGTAAACTCTACAGGCAACCTGACCATGTCAGGGACTGTATCAGGACTGAAGTCCAGAAAATGTTGGAGTTAGGTGTGATTGAGCCTTCAGATAGCCCCTGGGCTAGCCCAGTAGTCCTAGTACCCAAGCCTCATACTCAGGGTGGTAAGAAAGAAATGAGGTTTTGTGTAGACTACAGAGGCCTCAATGCAGTCACCAGGACTGATGCCTATCCCATACCAAGGGCAGATGAGCTGATTGATACTTTGGCCTCAGCCAAGTATCTAAGTACATTTGACCTAACAGCTGGCTACTGGCAGATCAGGTTAGCTGATGATGCAAAAGCCAAAACAGCATTTTCGACCCCTGGTGGGCACTACCACTTTGTGGTGATGCCCTTTGGATTTAAAAATGCACCTGCCACTTTTCAGAGGTTGGTGAATAAAGTTCTGGCAGGGATGGAAACTTATTGCTCAGCTTATCTAGATGATATTGCTGACTTTAGTTCCTCCTGGCAGGATCACCTGGTCCACCTCAGAAATGTTTTGGAGGCTCTGCAGAAAGCAGGCCTCACTATCAAGGCCACTAAGTGCCAGATAGGGCAGAGTCAGGTTGTATACCTGGGCCACCTTGAGGGTGGAGGCCAGGTTCAGCCTTTACAGAGTAAAATCCAAACCATAATGGAATGGGTTGCTCCAACCACCCAGACACAGGTGAGAGCCTTCTTAGGCCTGACTGGGTACTATAGGAGGTTTGTGAAGGGATATATATATATATATTAAAAAAAAGGTATGGATATGGATCTATAGTGACCCCCTTGAATGATCTGACCTCAAAGAAAATGCCAAAAAAGGTTCAGTGGACAGCTAGCTGTCAGAAGGCATTTGAAGACCTAAAGCAGGCCATGTGCACTGCCCCCATCTTACAGAGTCCAGACTACACCAAAAAGTTCATTGTCCAAACAGATGCTTCTGAGCTGGGTGTGGGAGCTGTACTGTCTCAACTGAATGATGAAGGTCAAGACCAGCCAGTAGCTTTTATTAGCAGGAGGCTGACCCCTAGAGAGAAACGTTGGTCAGCTATAGAGAGGAGGCCTTTGCTGTGGTGTGGGCCCTGAAGAAGCTGAGGCCATACTTGTTTGGCACTCACTTCATAGTTCAGACTGACCACAAGCCCCTCCTATGGTTTAAACAGATGAAAGGTGAAAACCCAAAACTTTTGAGGTGGTCCATTTCCCTACAGGGGATGGACTATACAGTGGAACATAGGCCTGGGACCCAACATGCCAATGCAGATGGACTCTCAAGGTATTTCCACTTAGAGCACGAAGACTCAACTGGTCAAGGTTAGTTTAGTGTCCCTGCGTTTGGGGGGTTGTGTAGGAGAGTAGGATCTGCCTCTTATGTTGCCCCCACTTTTTCTGATGTTTACACTGGTTTCTGGCTAT
This sequence comes from Calotriton arnoldi, assembly GCA_963921515.1. NCBI lineage: Eukaryota > Metazoa > Chordata > Amphibia > Caudata > Salamandridae > Calotriton > Calotriton arnoldi. The sequence continues at coordinate 19,077 of CAWUFW010003657.1, read as the reverse complement.
AGTCAGGCTGGGACCCTGCCAATCAGGGCCCCAGCCTCTCTGTTCTCTCTAAACGACTTGGAGTGCACTCTAGGTGCACTAGTGATTGGATACTGTGGTACCTTATGAGTCCCTAGTATATGGTACCTTAGGTACCAAGGGCATAGGTACTTCACAGGCCTACCAGGGGCTGAAGCATGTATTATGCCACCCCTGGGATGCAGACTAAATCTGACACCACAGGTCTGCTACTGCAGCCTGGGTAAGGTGGTGCATGCACCCCTTACTGTGGTATAGGCTACCTATATCACTACATAGATACACACATATAAACCTATAAGTCACTCCTATGGCAGGCCTTATCAATCCTGAAGGCAGAGTGCTTGGTTCCTATGTGAGAGGGTGCCCCTGCATGAGCAGAGCCCCTCTGCAGCCTTCGGAGACCCTTCTCTGATGCTGTTTGCAGTGCAGCCTGACCATATACTCTTAAGCGCATTATAACCTCCCGTTAAATGCTAACTTTGGGATGGCTGCACGGAAACATGTCGTGTTTGGTGTCAAACATCTTGGAATACTACCCCCCGCCAGTTCTGGCAGCGGGGGTAGCATTCCACCCTTCTAGAGGGATAGACATGTACCTACTGTGGAAACGCAGTAGAATCCTGAAGAGCCCTGGCATCACAAAATGGATGCCACCAGTCACAGACACTGGGCTGCCCTCCTGCTGATGACCGAAACTCGCAGTGGAGGAAGCCCAACAATAGGTATCCTGTCACAGGAGGGTGTGACCACCTTCCAGACAGGGTTTAGTGTATTGGGGCTGGGTGGGTGCACTCCTAGAGTGCTTTGAAGTCCTGCACTGGGGAGCAGAAGGCTCCTCTGTGCATATGCCAGTTCAAACCAGCTCAGGGGCTACCTGTCCCTGCTCTGGCGCGAAACTGGACAAAGGGAAGTGGGTGTAGCCACCCACTCCCCTGACCCTCCCATAGGTGGGGTCATAGAGCTAGTCCCTCCCTTCCTTTTAGTATAAGAGGGGGAACCTGTGCATTGCAAACTAGATATCCCTGGACGACGCTCTGAAGAAGAATCCTGGACCTTCGACGTTCCACTACCTCTGGAAGACTGAAGAATCTCCCTTGGAGTCAAGGAGTGACTCCCCTGCTTGGCAGGCACCAAACACTGAAACGACAGTCGCAAACTACGCCGCTCCCGCTGGAGCCCGAGGTTCCTGCAGCCCAAGACGAGGATTTCCTGACTTCTCAAAGGCCATCGTGAGTCTCCAACGAAGGTGAGGCCAGTGGACCCCACGAGTGACAAGGAACCGCAGTCCCTGGGTCCCGTGCACTATTGTCGAGTGCAACCCCTTCACGACGTTCTATGAACCTGTGCTTTTGACCACGTGTGGTCCCAGCCTCTAGCAGGAACCCCTCCGAAGATCAGAGGCCTACCGCGTCCCGAGTGACCGTGGGCCCCTGTTGAAGGAATCCTCCCGAGGCGTCTTCGCGATCCCTTGCCAGCCGGCTTGTGGGTCCCCAGAAGACTTTTCTAAAGAACCAAAGGGCTCCCCTGGTTGCTCCAGGCCTGCCCTGACTTACCCTCGCTGGGTGAGTTCCCCAGACCTTGCAGGTCTGCACCATTGACTTTTTATGCTTTCCACGAGACTTGCTGCTACCAAGGCTTGTTGGCTCCAATCGGGTTGCCGACACCGCAGTCAGCTGCAGACTTCGTGGGACACGCCGAATCCAGCTCCTGGTCATCGTCGACGCCTCCTGGACATCGTGACCGAAGAGTCAAGACACCCGTGAACGACCTGAATCAGTCGACGACGGTGGGAATTCATCTTCCTTGCCCCGGGTCACTGCCAAGTGACTTTGAACACTGTCCCCTCTGCTTTCAAGTCTTCCTTCTTCCGAATCCAGGCTTGGATTCCACCGGACACTTCTTCGGACTTCACAAGCAGCAAGTCTTCATTGGCTCCCATTGAAAACGACGCCGCGACCCGACACCAAAGGACACCTATGCACCCGGCTTCCCTGGGTGAGGTAACTCCAGCACTACGGTGCTCCTGTGGGTGTTGGCCCTAGAACTACTTACCCTGTAAGTGACTTGCTTGTAGCTACTTCCGAAGTGCCCTTAAACTCTTAATTTCTAACCGCGACTTGCACCATTGAAGTCTACGGCGATCCGCGCCTGTGTTCACGCACTGCACGCGTCCCCGGTGGGTCCTTTACTTACCTGCCTTGGGTGGTTTCGTGAGGCCCCAACACTTCTGAAGGCCCTGGGCCTTGTCCCTTTACAAGTCGTTGTTCTTAAGTCTCTTTTTAGTAATGGTCTGGTACGCCCCTAGGGCCCCAGCCATATTTGTGCTTAATTTATTGTGAAACGTTGATTTGTGCATATGTTCTTGAGTTCTAATCTCATAAAGAGATTAGTAGAGAGTTGTTTAGTAATAAATACATATATATTTTATATATATACCTGTGTGGTGTCTTTTCATTTGGTGATTCAAGAGATTGTGTGGTAAAACAAGCTGCTTTACATTCCTCCAAGACCTAGCCTGAAGGCTGCTCTCCACAGCTACCACTAGGATAGCTTTCTATAAAGGTTGTCTTAAACCTACCTACCATAAGAGTCGAATTGTACTGGTGCAAGGTGTCCACTTTAACTAGTGAACAGCATATACCAGGCCAACTTCTCACAGACCCCCAGACCTGAGCCCTAAAACCTTGCCACCGATCCCTCTCCACTACCCCCCAAAAGTGACCCCCAGACTGGGCCCCAGTTCCACTTACCTGTCCATGTCCGCTTCCCATTCCGACACTCCTATTCCTGTTTCAAGTCCCCGCCCATCCCGAACACTAGAGCGCATTTGCCTTAACCATGCATATGAGTGGTTTAAGCAAATGCATTGTTCAGGCAAGCGTGGTTACGGTTGCGGGCTTCTGGAACGCGCAGCTCTGGCCGCACAGATCCAGATGTTTCCTGATGTGGTTGTATCATAAAGGCACTCAAGGCTCAACCACGCGTGCCTCTACCACGCAGCCCAAACCACGAATGCAAATTAACCACGCATTCTTTTACCGTGCAAGCCTTTACCACGCAATTTTGTAGTAAAGGTGTGAATGTTAAGGGTGTAAGCGTGGCTCAGTTCGCCACTACTCTGATCCCCCTCCCCCACCATAAGCCCTAAATTACAAACCCCTACTTGCCCCCCTACCCTAAGCCCTAAATTACAAACCCTCTACATGCCCCACCACCCTGAGCCCTAAATTACAAACCCCCTACCTGCCCCACTCTAAGCCCTAAATTACAAGCCCCTTACCTGCCCCCATGCCCTAAGCCCTAAATTACAAACCCCTTACCTGCCCCCCCGCCCTGAGCCCTAAAAACTTCCCATTCCTTAAATACTGCCCCAAAGCCAGCCCATAAACCTACCCCAACCCCGTCCTCCTGCCCTGAACCCTAAAAACTTGCCCCCTTCTTAAAAGTACCCTGACCCCATCCCCCTCCCTGAGCCCTAAAAACTTGCAATCGACCTCCCCCATAGCGACCACCAGACCAGAGCCCTAAAAACCTGCCACCGATACACCCCTAAACCCCCTGAAAGCGACCCCCAGACCTGGCCCCAGCCCCTCTTACCTGTCCATGTCCGCTTCCTGTTCCGATGCTCCTGTTCCTGTTTCGAGTCCCCACCCATCCCGAACACTAGAGCACATTTGCCTTAACCACGCACATGTGTGGTTTAGGCAAATGCGTTGTTCGGGCAAGCGTGGTTACTCTTGCAGGCTTCCAGAACGAGTGGCTCTGGCTGCACAGTTCCGGACGTTTCCTGGTCTGGGGTGTTGGAGCCAGAGATAAGGCACTTCCTCACACATAGTGGATCAAGAAAAAGAGAGCAAAGGATGCACCCATCCTCGAGACTACACCAGAGACTGACCTGCTTTCAAAGGCTGGAGTAATGATGGTCTGTGGATCATATAAACCATACATCTGTCTTGCAGTGAAATAGATTTTCTGTAGGAAGGGACAGATGTTCACCAGTGGCAATAACATAGGTACTGCTTCAATAAAAAGCACAGTTTACTATATTTCATTTATTTAAAGATGAATTACTTTATGAGAATGTGTTTTGAAATATTATGTATATGTGTAGGACCACTTTTTCTAAGATGGCCTCTTCGCTGACTTACCTTTGCTGCATTCTGTCTGTATTTTCATCACAAGATAATAACAGCAATAGCACATGGCCAACACCAAAGTGCAGGTTGTGGTTTACCACATGCCATTTGGTTCAGCAATTATTACATCGCAAGCTGGATATCAGCATTAAAAAGGAGTGCGGTGTGTGCTTCCTAAATGTCAGCATGAAAGACCAGGAGCTACCCTTGCAAAGTTCACTCTGCTCAGCACTAGTCATTTTTGGCCTCAGACAGACTGAGGGCAGGGATGCAGGAATTCCAAACCCCTCTCAGAGTGGAAACCTCCAGAACCTTCTCCTACATCACAGCTGGCACCAAGAATAAATACTGGACCGTGATACCCAATTCTTCAGTACCCCTCTGGACCTGTGGAAGACTAATAATGACTCCTGTGCTGCTCTGCTGCTAGAAGGATTGCTACTCTTCTGCCCTGCTGTCCAGGTGAAAAGGACTAGACCAGCATCTTGAAACTAAGACCACCAAAGTGACTCCAAGGGCTACTTGGCTAGCCTCCTGATCAGAGGCTCGGGGACAGAAAAGGCTCCAACTACCTTGAACTCAGCATCTAGACTCTGTCTGCTGTGGGAAACAACATTTTCAACGACATCTAAACCACAACTGCCTTTACAACGGAGGCTTTACAATGAAAGTGTCTTTACAACCAATGTTTTTACAATGATTTTTTTAACAATGCATATGCCTTTAGAAAGGATGCCTTCACCACGAAAATGTAAGTATTTTGCAGGTAAGTATAAAGATAGTAAAGTGTAAATAAATAAATATATATATGTATATATATATATATATATATATATATATATATATATATATATATATATTCACTGAAAAAACCATAGGTTTCAGGCTTGTTATAGTTAGGAATTAGCATTTTAAAAACCTTTGAAATTCACTGAAAAAACCATAGGTTTCAGGCCTGTTATAGTTAGGGTTTAGCATTTAAAAAACCTTTGAAATTCACTGAAAAAACCATAGGTTTTAGGGAAAGTTATAGTTAGTTGGACATTGCACTCGTACAAAACCCGTGAAATTCCCCCGTTATAGTTAGTTCAGCTAACTATAACTCGCGCCCCCGCAATGCACTGCTGATGACGTCACATATTACATCACTCATGACATGGTCAGTGACATCACTGATGACATCACTGATGACATCTCAAATGACATCACTGATGACATCACTGATGACATCATCCAGTGACTGTGTGTTTGTGTAAAGTTTAAATATGTTTAATATATATAGGGAAAGGCATATTGAAGAATGAGTGGGTGTATAAGCGTCTGAATGGATGATTTAGTAGGTGCGTGACTGAGTCTATAAGTGAGTGATTAAACGTATCTTACTGGATGCATGGGTGAGTGACTAAACTGTGTGAATGTCTGTATCCGTCTGTCTGTTGTTGTGTAAGCAGCTGCATGGGGTTTCTGACTAGCTAAATGAGTGTCTATATGGGTTATGGATTGGTTCTCTGAGTATCTGTATGGGTGCCTCAGTGTTTGTGTGGGTGGGGTGTGTGTGACTCTGTGCATAGATGTGTGAGTGGGTGATTCACTGGGTGCATGGTTTCAAGAGTGCGTCTGTGATGGACTGTATGGGTGGGTGAGTGTGTGTATGGGTGTGTTAGTGATTGAATGTATATCTCAGTGGTACATGTGTGAGTAACTACATATGTGAAAGGCAGTATATATGTGTGTTGGAGTATATAAATGGCTATAAGTGAGAGTGTGTGATTGTGAGAGTGGCTATATGGATGAGTGTGTGCTTGCATCAGTGATTGCATAGGAGCGTAAGAATGTGCTAGTATTTTTATGAGTAAGTGAGCTGGTGTGTATAACTGTATAGGTGAGTAAATGGGAGTGTGATTAATTATTAGCATGACTGACTAGGTGTGTGAGTACCTCTATGGATGAGTTGCGTTGTGTGAGTGTTTATATAGGTGTATGAGTGCATATGATAGTCCTGTACTGAGTGACTGTAAGTATGAGTGACTGTACGGGTGAGTGAGTAGATGTGTGTGTGTAGACCTAAGAATCAGTGAGTGGGTATGTACTTATTGGTATTGGAGTGTGTATGGTTTTGAGAATGGCAGTCTGTAATTTAGAGTGGGTGTATCAAAAGTTATATTAGGGTGTGAGAAGATGCATTAAATTCTCACATGGATGATGTCATCAGTGATGTCATTTGAGATGTCATCAGTGATGTCATCAGTGATGTCACTGACCATGTCATGAGTGATGTAATATGTGACGTCATCAGCAGTGCATTGCGGGCGCGAGTTATAGTTAGCTGAACTAACTATAACGGGGAATTTCACGGGTTTTGTACGAGTGCAATGTCCAACTAACTATAACTTTCCTAAAACCTATGGTTTTTCAGTGAATTTCAAAGGTTTTTAAATGCTAAGCCCTAACTATAACAGGCCTGAAACCTATGGTTTTTCAGTGAATTTCAAAGGTTTTTAAAATGCTAATTCCTAACTATAACAAGCCTGAAACCTATGGTTTTTCAGTGAATTTCGAAGGTTTTTAAATGCTAATTCCTAACTATAACATGTCTGAAACCTATGGTTTTTCAGTGAATTTCAAAGGTTTTGTAAATGACAATTTTTAAATGTATTAATTGTTATATTTATTTTTTTGATACTGATTTACTACATTTTTTTAAACTATTTATTTTTAGATGTTTTATTTTTGAAATTACATTGTAATTACATTATACATTACATTACAAAATATACTTTCTCAGAATGAATTACTTTAGTTTAAATACTTTGCAAATAGGCAATAGACTTTTAAGTACAGTAGTTACAGTTGTTGCAATGGGCAACACAATTTCAAACACAATGCAACATTGAGCTCAATGTGAATTTCTAGCTAAATGCAATTAGTTACTTTATGGATTACTTTTCTAACCACAGGACTGGATCCTAGATTCAGTCCTGGGACATCTCCTGTAAACAGTTGAGTAAAAGCGTTTTGGTTACAGTAGTGATTTTTAAGGAATATTATTGTATTTTAAAAGTTGACACTTAGAAACTTTTTCACATAGAATCACCAATGTTATCCTATGGGAGGAAATTCACTTAGCAGGTAAGTAGTGTTATCGTTACTTTTCTTACTCAGTGGTGGATCCTGGATCCAGCACTGGTGCATCTCCTGTAAACAGTTGAAAGAATGCGTTTAAGTCATACAGGCGATTTTTAAGGAATATTTGTAGTTTGTGAAAATCAACACTTTGAAACTTTTCTGCTGAAAACCAGACAATGGATTCCTACGGAAGGAAATATAAGTTACTGGTAAGTACGGTTAAAATTACTTTTCAGGATCAGTACTGGGCTGAAAGATGCAGCACTGAGGTCTCTCCTGATAACAGGTGAGTAAATCGGAATTCGTATTTTGGCTGATTTTAGAGGAATATTTGTATGTTTCAAAAATCGACACTTAGAAACTTTTTCAGCAAAAAGCAGGCAATGATAGCCTATGGAAGGAAATTCAAGTTACTGGTAAGTACGGTTAAAATTACTTTTCAGGATCAGTACTGGGCTGAAAGATGCAGCACTGAGGTCTCTCCTGATAACAGGTGAGTAAATCGGAATTCGTATTTCGGCTGATTTTAGAGGAATATTATAAAGTTCCAAAACTCCACACTTAGAAGAATTTCCAAGTGAAACCAGTCAATGATATCCTATGGAAGGAAATTCAAGTTACTGGTAAGTACGGTTAAAATTACTTTTCAGGATCAGTACTGGGCTGAAAGATGCAGCACTGAGGTCTCTCCTGATAACAGGTGAGTAAATCGGAATTCGTAGTTCGGCTGATTTTAGAGGAATATTTGCACAATGGTGAAGGGAGGGGCGGGGCCTGAGGTGACATCTGTGCAAACGCGCCCCGTGGCGCGTTTTAAGTTGGGGATTAAGTCCCCTTGAATCATGAGGGTCCCTGGGGTCCAACTAGCCCACCCTGTACCTCCAGTATGCGCCAGGGAGCTGCGTTGCAGAGAGGTGTTCAGAGGCCATGCCCCTTTTTGCACCTCTCTGCAACGCAGCTCTGTGGCGCTTTCTGGACGTACCTGGTGGGCTAGTTAGCCCCAGGGACCCTCAGGATGAAGGGATTTCATTCCCCATCTTAAAATGCGCCACGGGGCCTGTTTCACACATGTCACCTGAAGCCCCGCCCCTCCCTTCACCACTGTGCAAACGTGCCCCATGGTGCGTTTTAAGTTGGGGATTAAGTCCCTTGAATACTGAGGGTCCCTGGAGTCCAACTAGCCCACCATGTACCTCCAAAATGCGCCACAGAGCTGCGTTGCAGAGAGGTGTAAAGGGGCGTGGCCTCTGTACACCTCTCTGCAATGCAGCCCCTAGCGCATACCGGAGGTTCCTGGTGGGCTAGTTGGCTCCAGGACCCCCAGTATTCAAGGGAGTTACTTCCCCTTCTTAAAGCGCGCCAGGAGCGCGTTGCAGACTGCTGCAGGGAGGGCGGGGCCTCGGCACGATGCCGGTCTTTTTTTGTTTTTGTTTTTTGTTGCTTTTTTCTGCCCAGGGGTCCTTGTGGGACCCCTGAGCAGACCTAGAGGTCAGGGTGTTTCTACCCTGCCCGCTTTGTGCGTTTGCGCACTTGTTTCTTGTGTTTTTTTTTTTTAATCAGTGGGATCCGCGCACCTAAGCGCATCCCGCCGATTTTGAAAAAAAAAATGCTTTTCTGCCCAGGGGGTCCTTGTGGGACCCCTGAGCAGGCCTAGGGGTCAGGGTGTTTCTACCCTGCCCCCTTTGTGCATTTTGCGCACTTGTTTCTTGTGCTTTTTTTTTTTTAATCGGCGAGATCCGCGCACCCTAAGCGCATCCCGCCGTTTAAAAAAAAAAATGCTTTTTCTGCCCAGGGGGTCCTTGTGGGACCCCTGAGCAGCACCTAGGGGTCAGGGTGTTTCTACCCTGCCCCCTTTTGCGCTTTGCGCACTTGTTTCTGTCCCTCGGTTCTACCGAGGGACAAAATGCTGCCAACACTTCCTGATTTGGAGTGTTGACAGCCACTTGACAGCCAATTAGCATGCAGCTCGTGATCGGGACGGTGCGCGCAGGGTGCGCTCAGGATACGCGGACCCTACTCACCCATAGATATATATGTGACTTTACTTTTGATTTTCTCAGGAACTACTGAGCGGATTTACACCATTTAAGCAAAAGGCACGACACTGAACCAAGGGCTACCTCTTTGCCAAATTTGGTGTAATTCCGTTCAGCAGTTCGGGCTGTAGCTGCGACTAAAGGTTCCTATGGAAAAATGAATGGGGAAAACGCGTTTTGGGACCCCCCTTTTTCTCGGCCCCAGCTTGACGAATCAACCCGAGACTTTCAGGGTAGGAGCGGAGCGGAGCCTCAACAAGTTGGAAGCTTTCGCGAAGATTCGTCAACCGGCGCAAAGTTATTTCAAATAGAATGTCGCGGATTTCCTATGGATAATAGGTCCTAACTATAACTATCTACTGGCGACCGCCAGTAGATAATATATATATATATATATATATATATATATATATATCTACTGGCGGTCGCCAGTAGATAGTTATAGTTAGGACCTATTATCCATGGAAATCCGTAACATTCTATTCCCAATAACTTTGGCGTCGTTTGATATATATATATATATATTCACTGAAAAAACCATAAGGTTTTAGGGACAGTTATAGTTAGTTGGACATTGCACTCGTACAAAACCCGTGAAATTCCCCCGTTATAGTTAGTTCAGGTAACTATAACTCGCGCCCGCAATGCACTGCTGATGACGTCACATATTACATCACTCATGACATGGTCAGTGACATCACTGATGACATCACTGATGACATCTCAAATGACATCACTGATGACATCACTGATGACATCATCCAGTGACTGTGTGTTTCTGTAAAGTTTAAATATGTTTAATATATATAGGGAAAGGCGTATTGAAGAATGAGTGGGTGTAGAAGCGCCTGAATGGATGATTTAGTAGGTGCGTGACTGAGTCTATAAGTGAGTGATTAAACGTATCTTACTGGATGCATGGGTGAGTGACTAAACTGTGTGAATGTCTGTATCCGTCTGTCTGTTGTTGTGTAAGCAACTGCATGGAGTTTCTGACTAGCTAAATGAGTGTCTATATGGGTTATGGATTGGTTCTCTGAGTATCTGTATGGGTGCCTCAGTGTTTGTGTGGGTGGGGTGTGTGTGACTCTGTGCATAGATGTGTGAGTGGGTGATTCACTGGGTGCATGGTTTCAAGAGTGCGTCTGTGATGGACTGTATGGGTGGGTGAGTGTGTGTATGGGTGTGTTAGTGATTGAATGTATATCTCAGTGGTACATGTGTGAGTAACTACATATGTGAAAGGCAGTATATATGTTGGTTGGAGTATATAAATGGCTATAAGTGAGAGTGTGTGATTGTGAGAGTGGCTATATGGATGAGTGTGTACTTGCATCAGTGATTGCATAGGAGCGTAAGAATGTGCTAGTATTTTTATGAGTAAGTGAGCTGGTGTGTATAACTGTATAGGTGAGTAAATTGGAGTGTGATTAATTATTTGCATGACTGACTAGGTGTGTGAGTACCTCTATGGATGAGTTGCGTTGTGTGAGTGTTTATATAGGTGTATGAGTGCATATGATAGTCCTGTACTGAGTGACCGTAAGTATGAGTGACTGTACGGGTGAGTGAGTAGATGTGTGTGTGTAGACCTAAGAATCAGTGAGTGGGTATGTACTTATTGGTATTGGAGTGTGTATCGTTTTGAGAATGGCAGTCTGTAATTTAGAGTGGGTGTTTCAAAACTTATATTAGGGTGTGAGAAGATGCATTAAATTCTCACATGGATGATGTCATCAGTGATGTCATCAGTGATGTCATTGAGATGTCATCAGTGATGTCATCAGTGATGTCACTGACCATGTCATGAGTGATGTAATATGTGACGTCATCAGCAGTGCATTGCGGGGGCGCGAGTTATAGTTACCTGAACTAACTATAACGGGGAATTTCACGGGTTTTGTACGAGTGCAATGTCCAACTAACTATAACTGTCCCTAAAACCTTATGGTTTTTCAGTGAATTTCTAAGGTTTTTAAATGCTAATTTCTAACTATAACGTGCCTGAAACCTATGGTTTTTTCAGTGAATTTCAAAGGTTTTTTAAATGCTAATTTCTAACTATAACGTGTCTGAAACCTATGGTTTTTTCAGTGAATTTCAAAGGTTTTTTAAATGCTAATTCCTAACTATAACATGTCTGAAACCTACGGTTTTTCAGTGAATTTCAAAGGTTTTGTAAATGACAATTTTTAAATGTATTAATTGTTATATTTATTTTTTTCATACTGATTTACTACATTTTTAGAAACAATTTTTTTTTACATATTTTATTTTTTAAATTACATTGTAATTACATTATACATTACAAAAATACTTTCTCAGAATGAATTACTTTAGTTTAAATACTTTGCACATAGGCAATAGACTTTTAAGTACAGTAGTTACAGTTGTTGCAATGGGCAACACATTTTCAACCACAATGCAACATTCAGCTCAATGTGAATTTCTAGTTAAATGCAATTAGTTACTTTATGGATTACTTTTTAACCACAGGACTGGATCCTAGATTCAGTCCTGGGACATCTCCTGTAAACAGTTGAGTAAAAGCGTTTTGGTTACAGTAGTGATTTTTAAGGAATATTATTGTATTTTAAAAGTTGACACTTAGAAACTTTTTCTCATAGAATCACCAATGTTATCCTATGGAAGGAAATTCACTTAGCAGGTAAAAACTGTTATCGTTACTTTTTCTTACTCAGTGTTGGATCCTGGATCCAGCACTGGTGCATCTCCTGTAAACAGTTGAAAGAATGCGTTTAAGTCATACAGGCGATTTTTAAGGAATATTTGTAGTTTGTGAAAATCGACACTTCGAAACTTTTCTGCTGAAAACCAGACAATGGATTCCTATGGAAGGAAATACAAGTTACTGGTAAGTACGGTTAGAATTACTTTTCAGGGTCAGTGCTGGGCTAAAAGATGCAGCACTGGGTTCTCTCCTGATAACAGGTGAGTAAATTGGAATTCGTACTTTGGTTGATTTTATGTTCAATCATTTTTATTAACGGCATAAGCAAGCGATGAACACAGCTTACTGCCTACAACTCAAAGCCGGCAGAGCGAAGCCCACTATACATTTCAATTCTTAACTTCACAACCCGGAGGCCGGGCATGACTATGTGCCGTGCGAAGGCAATACTATAATTCCATTTTCAAAATGTTACTAAAAACCATCTATTTAACTAAACAAAAACCAAATAAAATACAAAACCCAAACAACAACCCCCCTCCCTCCTCCCTGTTCCTCCACCCACCCTCCTCCGCATCAGCTTCTGCTATGTAACACATACTAAGGCCTGAGAACACTCATTCCTTTGGTGAGCCCAGTTACTGTATTCACGATGAGGTACAGCCCGGGGGCTCCAGGGGGATCAATCGCAGGATCTGCAGGTATTTTGGACACGTCACTTCTCTGAGATCTTTGGTAAGTAAGCCTAGGAAGGGCCTCCACACTGTTGGGAACTCCCGCCCCGTCCCCTCCACTGTCATGGACATTCGTTCCATAGCTAGCAACTGCCAAAGTCTGTATACCCAAGCTCTCACCTCCGGCTGCTTAGACGTGCCCCACGAAGCCAAGAGAACTTGTCTAGCTGCCAGAAGCGCCAGCGCTATCTGCCTGCCCTGTATAGTGCGCAGCGGGAAACTTTCGCATGCGGGAGACCCAAAGCGTATACTCTGGTGAGCGGGGTAGCGCAATCTGGAAAACTGCATCTATATCATTTAGGACTGCCGTCCAATATCGATGTAGTTTCGGGCAGTGCCATAAGAGGTGTGCTAGCGTCCCTGTCATTCCGCAGCCTCTCCAACACTGGTCTGTTTTGTTTTTGTTCCAGGTATGCACCCGAGCTGGAGTATAATACCAGTAGGAGGTCACCTTGAATGCTGCCTCCGTGCCCGTCGTGCTGCGAGCAGTGTGGTGCGCCCTATAGAGAATGTACTCCCACTCTTTGAAGGTTAGGGGCTTACCCAGTTCTGTCTCCCATCGCACCTGAGCTTTCGTTCTGTGCTCCCCAGGACGCTCCTGCAGCAGCGCATATAGCTCCGAGATCAGCCGCCGGTCGTCCGTCTTACCCACCACCCATCGCTCAAACGCCGAAAGGGGCCTTGACATGTGTGTACAGTTAGCAGGCTTAGTGACCCAGTGACAAACCTGCGCGTAAGCAAAGGCATCCTTCGCCGGGAGGTCATAATCTTCTCGCAGCTGTTTAAAGGGAATTACCCCTTCTAAGTCGAATAGAAACCCTACCCTTTTACATCCTGCTTCCCGCCATCTGTGGAACACCATTGAGGCTTTTCCTGGTACAAAGTCCGGGTTATCTACAATGGGGGTCATAGGCGAGGGAAGGTCGTCCAGCCCTTTGCCACCGCCACTCTGTCCCAAACCCTGAGGGTAGGTGAGGTCACCGGAGAAGATTACAATCCCCATGCCCTGTGTTTCCGAGGCAGCCATAGCTCTCTCCAAATATTGATACCTGCCACTGTTTGATCCATAAAGTTCCAGTGCTTACTGGACTCCGGCCTGTTCCATTCAATGAGATACCGGAGACAGGACGCTTGATAGTAGCCTTCTATTAGTGGTAGTCCCAGGCCCCCTTTCGATTTCGGGCTAACCATCTGCTTCAGGGAGAGCCGGGGTTTCCGTCCCTCCCAGACGAACTTATTAATGAGGGATTGTAATTTCTTAAGCGCCCCTTGTGGTGGTGTTAGCGGGAGCATTTGAAATAAGTACAGGATACGTGGCAGGATCGTCATCTTCACCGCCGCTATCCTCCCGAACCATGCCAGCCGCAGCCGTGACCAGGCGTCCAGCGCCTTGGCCGTGTTTTCTAGCAGCAGGGCATAGTTCAGCGCCACCGTCCGTGCGATGGTCGGGGCAAGCCGAAATCCTAAATAAGTGATGTCGGTCTGCGTCCATTGGAAGGGGAAGTCCCTCTGCAGGGTGTCCACGTCAGCCTCAGGGAGCGACAGATTGAGAATCATCGATTTGCTCAGATTTACTTTGAATCCGGAGGTTGCCCCAAAGGACGCAAGTTCTGTCATCAGCGCAGGGAACGACAGCCGGGCCCGTGTCAACGAGAGAATGACATCATCGGCATATAGACTGATCTTATGCTCGTCAGCTCCAAATTTTAGGCCCACTATGTGTTGATTAGCGCGAATGCGTTGCGCGAAGGGCTCCATATAGAGCGCAAATAACAGAGGGGACAGAGGGCATCCCTGCCGTGTCCCCCGTGCTATGGGAAAGAATGTCGACCTATCTCCGTTAACTCGCACAAATGCCTTCGGGGCTTGGTAGATGCACCCGATCCACTTCAGAAAGTTGTCCTCGAACCCAAATCTGCGTAATACTCCGAACAGGTAGCCCCACCCCACGCGGTCAAAGGCCTTCTCCGCGTCGATTGACAGCAGGAAGGCCGGCTTCCCGGAGCGCTGTATACTGTCAATGAGGTGTAGTAATCGCTTTGCATTATCCCCTCCTTGCCGTGTGGGGATGAACCCGGACTGGTCTGGGTCAATAATATCAGTCATAAGGGGGTTCAGGCGGGCTGCTAAAATTCCAGCAAAAAGTTTCGCATCAATGTTGAGGAGCGAAATCGGTCGGTACGAACCGCATTCCTTCGGCTCTTTTCCGGGTTTCAAAATCACCGAAATCGCTGCCTCCGCCATTGTCGGTGTCACCGCACCGGTCTCGAGAAAAGAGTTAAACAATTTCGTTAAAAAGGAGCCAGCTCCGCACAGAACGCTTTATAAAATGCTGCCGGGAAGCCATCCGGGCCCGGGGCCTTCGCTACCTTCAATCTCGCTATAGCCGCGATGACCTCCTCTACACGGATCTCCGCATCTAGCTGTTCTGCCGCTACTCCAGAGATCGGAGTTATCTCGCTCATATCTAAGTACTCCTTTGGGTCTAGCGGCGGAGGGTCTTGTTCTGTGTATAGCTGCTGGTAGAAGTTTTGGAAAGCTTCCACTATGCGAGCATCCGTGGTGTGTTCCGTCCCCCTTGAGTCTCGTACCGCCTGAATGAGAGACTTGTGTGATTGCGCTCGAAGCCTATGCGCCAACATTCTCCCGCATTTGTCGCTACTAAGGAAAAATTTGTGTCGCAGCCGCAGCAGTGCATGCTCCGCTCTGTCTATATCTAGGTGCTTCAGCAGCCGTCTACGTTTCTCCAGCTCCCGCCACACTCTCTGTGCCCCTGTCCGCTTGTGTATTGTTTCTAGTTCCCCTACCTCCCTTTCCAACTCTGCACGCTTTGCCCTGCGCATTGCATTGTACCTGGCCGCTATCGCAATAAATTCTCTGCGCACCACTAACTTCAGGGTTTCCCACACCGCCGCCAGTGGAGTGGAACCGATATCATTTTCTTGAAAATAATGCACTATCGCCTCCCTCACTCGTTGACACTGATCTTCGGAGTGCAGCAAGCTTTCTCTAAGTCTCCACCCTGGTGGCAACGTACGCCTATACTGCACTGGTAGCAGAACGGTAAGTGGGGCGTGATCTGACAGTGTGCGTGGTTCAATAGTAGCAGAGCCCAGGCTAGACATTAATTCTGTAGAGGCTAGAAAGTGATCTAACCTCGCGTAAGTTTTGTGGGCAGCTGAGTAATAAGTATAATCCCTCTCCAATGGATGTTGTGCGCGCCATACATCATGCAACCCATGTTCCTCAAGCCACCCTTTGCCTACTGGGGACAGGGCCCCTGTCTGGTGCACTCTTAGGCCCGACCTGTCTAACCCCGCCTCCATCACAAGATTCAGATCTCCCCCACCAAGATCGCTGCATCCTGTGAGGTGAGGACGTCCGACAATGCTGACAGAAGGAAAGACTCCTGTTTCTCGTTGGGGCCGTATATTGACCCTATAGTGAGATGCGTGTCGCCCCATTGTACTCTAAGGACCAGCAGCCTCCCCCTTATCTCAGCTACAGTCGAGATCACCTTGTATGGGCACTGGGCCCCAATTAAGATAGCCACCCCGTTTTTTGTTGACGGCCCTGTAGACCATACCTGTTGGGGAAATCGCCTGTCGCGCATGCGTGCAGTGTCCTTGCCCAGCAAATGAGTCTCCTGGAGGAGACAAATGTCACCTCCTATATTCTCAAGAAGGGAGAGCACTGCTGCCCTTTTCACCGGGTTGTTCAGCCCCCGAACATTGAGGCTCACAACCTTAAGCTCCCTACCCATATCTTAGTCTTGAGTATGTTACTGCTATTCCTTTCATTAGGTCCCTATCTTGTCTCGTCCCCACCCCACTCTTCATGGTAACACCCCCGTATGGAGTATCTATAAGCAGGCTGATGCGGAGATCCCCCAAACCCTCAACAAAAAACCATTTCCCCTTATAACCTACCCTTATAAAAACAAAAACCACCCTCCAAGAAAAAACCCACATGACGAAAGTCTGTCACAGGTAAAGAAAGTCAGGGGGTCGCAGCAGCTTCTCACGACCCTGGCTGGACGATCGTACCTCCAACAAGTCGCAGGAAACAGATGTGGAGATGGTGTAGCACACCAGTCCGTCCCCCCGGCCCCTCTCTGTTCGCCCGTCCCGAGAGTATCAGCCATCAAAATATCCACCCATCTCAAGGGGTGACAGGCCTCGCTGATGTTTGAGAAAGGGTAGACAACACATCCTCCCTCTCCCTCTCTCTCATAGCTTGGTCAGGTTTCGTGGCCCACACCCCCTGCCCACCCTCTGCCAGTCCCCAGGTTGCTTCAGACGTTGTGACCTGGGCAAGTCCACGTCTTCTGACGCCACTGCCTGTTCGAGCCCCAGCACCTCCACAGCTTCCGCAACCGACCTTATCTGTAGTAATTTCCCATTGTGTTTGAAAATGAGGCGAAAAGGATGCCCCCAGGAGTATGGGATCTTGGACTCCCGCAGATGCATGGTCACCTCACGGAAGGCTCGCCGTTTGCTGAGCGTAGAGGCCGCCAGATCCTGAAAGAGAGCCGGCCGATGACCCCTAAAAGAGTAGGCTGAGAGTCCCTGGCCTGGCGAAGGATTCGTTCCTTCAGTTGGAAGTCATGGATGCATACCAGGATGTCTGGTGGGGCGCCTTCAGACCCCGGGGAAACCTACTCGGTGGACACGATCCATCTGGATGT
Source organism: Calotriton arnoldi (assembly GCA_963921515.1). Classification (NCBI taxonomy): domain Eukaryota; kingdom Metazoa; phylum Chordata; class Amphibia; order Caudata; family Salamandridae; genus Calotriton; species Calotriton arnoldi. The sequence continues at coordinate 1,645 of CAWUFW010003657.1, read as the reverse complement.
CTGTCTCCTCACCTTCTCCTAGAAGCTGTTGGAACAGAGCCCGGACATAGGCCCGGAGGTCGTCCCCCTCCTCCTTCCACGGAACGCCTCGGATGCGGATGTTATTCCTCCGGGAGCGGTTCTCCAAATCCTCGGTGTGGGCCTGTAGGTCGAGGTTTTGCTCCCGGAGGCGCAGCATCTCTTGTTGTAGTTGGTGCACTTCTTCTGCCCTGCTGTTGTCATGCTCTTCCAACGTCGCAACTCGCTCCCCGACCTCATCCACGTCGCGCCGCACCTCTCTCAGGTCCGCCGCCAGCTGTGACTTGATTTCTTGGATGTCAGCCTTCATGGTCGCGAAAAGTTCAACCATGAAGGCTTTCGTAGCGGGGTCTCATCGCCTTCCAACTGGCCTGCTCCTGCCTCACCCGAGGTTCCAGGTTGCCCCATCGGCTTGGAGAGGGCATCCCTCAGCGCCTTATCCTTACGGCCCCGTGGCACTGCCATACCCCTCGTGCTCTGTTCCGCTGGGCTAGTCCGCTCCAACGCCGTCGTCCAGGATGCGGGATAGTCCACCACCTCTACTCACCGCCGCACCCAGCCAGCCCTTGCGTTCTCTCTTGTGCCACTGCAGCTGTCCTCCTGTAGACCGGTCCGTAGGTATCCCCTCCTCAGCCGAGCAGGGATGCGAGAGGCCTCACGTACACCACCGCTGCTCAGTATGCCTCCGTCTCCATCCACTCCGGCCGCCAGCCAGCAGTTCTCCGCGGTCCCTGTCCGCCACCCTCACCTCCTTACTGGGTCGGCGGGCGCTCTGGCGCAGGCAGCCTCATCGGGGGGCACCTGCCCCAACTCTGGCTCTGATCTTTGCTGCGCCACAGGGCTTCGCGGTCACCGCCGGCACCTCCACAGCCCCTTTAGCCACCCAAGTGCTAGCTATCACACGCTGGGGCACCTTCCGCCCGGCTTGCCCTTGCTCTGCACAGTGTCCTGTGGGGCCCAGCCTGTAGTTGGCCCGGTCGGAGCCCCTGGCCTGCTTTGCCCAGCCGCAGCTCCTAGGGTTCCAGGCCGATGGTTCGCCAGGCCTGGTGATCTAGCACGGCAGCTCCTCTCTGTCTCCCGGTGGGTTCCGGTCGTGAGGGGCAGCCACTCTGGTACAGGCGCAACACCGCTGGGCGCCAAGCTCTCCTGCTCCCGTGCCCCCTTAGCTCTGCTCAGCCCGGCCTCCAGGCACCCCGAGGCCTCTCGGAGCGGCGCCTCAAAATGGCGGCGACCCGTCCTCCGCAGCACCGTCTCATGGGGTCTCTCCAGCCTCGGAGCTCTCCTCCCACCGCAACCAGGGCCGTCCCTCACCTCCCGGAGCAGCGTACAGCGCCCCGCGGGGCCGGTTAGCGTTCCCTGGCCTCACCCTTCCATAGACGCCTCACTGCACCACATCCGAGCGTCGCAGCTTATCGGCCTCACAGGCTCCGTTCAGCCGGGCCCGCACCGCACCTCACTCGTGCCGATTTCGGACCCAGGGTCGCACCAGCATCACCCCCAGTCGATAGCGGGGACGTCCACCGCCACAGGCGGTCCGCTGATTCCCGGGACAGGCGCTATTACGAAGCTAAGTATCGGCGGTGCCGGAGGAGCGCGATTCTGCGTCCTACCGCTCCGCCATCTTGGC